>CM076582.1:144133699-144771344 GCA_034641835.2 Pinus albicaulis
GATTAATGTTCATTTCGATTACTATTTAACACGTTTTTTGTGGGTTTGCTAGAATTTCTGTTTGATTCCATTAAGTTAATATTTGTTGTTCGATTCTTCTAGTTTTAGTTTGTTATTCATTTATATTGTTGTTCGATTTCAGAGTGCTGATCATTTCCGATTCATTAGCTTCAGATTGAAGAAAGATTGTTTATTTACATTGTTACAGTTTGTTGTTTATGCACATAGCCATACAATTACAGATTGTTGTTCATTTCTAATTCTTTCTTTTAATAAGAGTTCTTCCTTGTTTACTTTCAATAGCAGCTTTAGTTCAATTTATATTTCCTTTTAATTGCTTTAAAGCAGAACTGTCAACTGTAGAGAACATTGGTTATTTCTTCCTCGTTCCCAAATTGATTGTCTTGTTCCAGTTTGATTTCAATTGCATCAATTTCTAGAGGAATGAGTTATTGCTACTGTATCCTCGATTGATGTTTGTTGAGTGAATAGTTGGATTTCAGAGCATTTGAGTTTATGTTATATTTCTTTTCCAAGCATCCATTTAATCTTGCATTTAGAACATTGTACTACATCTTTCATAGCATTACTCTTAGTTCAACTGCAGCCTCAGACAGAGTACACTCTTGAAATAAAAAGTCCTTCATGGATTGATAATTAATGTAGGATAAATAGGTGTTAAAAAGATAAATTTTATGCACCTAACATTTTGGCGTCGTTGCCGGGGGGAGTGTATTCCATTTAGAAAGAGTGATGCATATTTAATTTTTTCTGCTTGGGAAGAATTGGGTATTAAAGACGGCAGGTAAGAACCTGCGCACCGAGCAAGGAACACACTTGTTCACTGGCCCGCTTCACAACAGAATTGAGTGAAAGCTTAAGGTAGGAATGAATGCTTACGTTTTCTTGAATTTTAGAGGAAGAATTTTTGAAAAAAATCTTGTAATTCCACTCGAGTGGTGATGTAAGAACCACCCATTTCACTAACCAATTGACAGGAACATTGGAAGGAGGATCCTTAAAGAAACACCTGAAGAACATCTTCTATTATGGTAAGAAATGGCTCACATTGCAACTTTTGAATTCCCTATCAAAGATCTAGGAGGAGTGACACAAATGCACATAATTCCCCCATTGTCTCTACCAAATTTTCATGGTTTGAAAAATGAAGATCCAGATACATTCTTGTTTGAGTTTGAAATACTTTGTAGAGGATATGATTATTGTACTAATGATGAAAGATTGAAAGTGTTTCCTCTTACTCTAAAAGGAGCAGCTCTCCGATGGTTCATGAGCCTAGGTGGGAACTGCATCAAAACATGGGAGGACATGAAGAACATATTCTTGAAGAAGTACCAAGACTACTACAAATCCAATGAAGATATTTTTGGTATGATACAAGGGGAAGATGAAAGCTTGGAGGACTATGTAGAGCGATTTCAATATAACCTTCAAAAATCAAAGCATAAGCATTTGGAAAAAGAGATCTTGAAAACACTCCTTCTTAAAGGAATCAAAGATGAATTTTTAGAACTCTTAAATCTGATAGGAAAAGGTGATGTTTTTTAGTTATCATATGATGATGTTTGTGAATTGTGCATAAGGTATTCAAGAGGAATTTCCAAGGCTGGTAAGAATTCTAGAGACGTTTGTTCTTTCTTTTCCAAATCTGCTACAAGAACAGAAGACATAAGAGCTGAAATCAAGGTTTTATTTGAAAATTTTAAATATGATTTTATTAGCTCTCTAAATTCACAATTGAATGTTTTGCAGGTTCAAAGAAATCAAGAATTTGATGAAGTGTTTTGCCCTCATTACCAAAAGGAGCATCCCATAGATACTCACTCTTCCTTATCTAATTTGGAAGTAGCATATCAAAGAGATGGGGAAGCTGCAACAAGGTCAAAACCATGGAAATCATGGCCTACAGGTATGGTTCAAAACACTTCCTCTCCATTCTCTTACTTGCATAATTCGTTATGGAATACTCATATGTTAGGGTAGCCATGCCAATCTCAATATAACCACTACCAATCTTGTCTACAAGTTTGGCATGGTTCATCTTATGATTGTATGACTACTCTCCCTCATCTTGTAACACAAACACATCTTCCAGTTCTTCCACAACACCTTGCTTGCCTATCAAAATCATCCACTCAACACAATCAACTACATCATCAAGAGGCTCCATTCCCTACACAATTTCCTGCTCAACTCATTCCACACCCTCACCATAATAAACCAGTACAACATGCTTACAGTGTTGAACTGCAAAATTTACCCACCCTTCCCACCCATTCTATCTCACATGCACTATTGGAAAAAACTTACACTGAGACTCAGAATGTATCAAATCCAAAAATTGTAGAAGTTATGAAAGAAAATGAGGTTTCTTCTAGTTTGCACCAACAAACCATTTTAAAAGCTCAAGAAATTCATGATACGATGGCTATGGGAAATCAAGAAATTAAGGGATACATTGAAGATTGGTTTCACTCCATCATTTGTTTGCAACATCACTCTATGCTTCAACAATTTTTGGCACCATCTTTTCAAGGGAAGTTGGCTTCTCATACCCTAATTTTTATCAACATGCATTTTTCAAATTTGGGTATGTACATACTAGAGGCCTTATTTCTAAAATGGTTCCACTGGAAATACTCTTATACATAAACATATTCGATTCTCAAAGAAGAGTAGGATAGTGGAGAAAATAAAATAAATAAGGAAATAAAACAAACACATTTTTTTAATTTTTGTAAAAATAGTTGTTTCTTTGTTGCAACATGCTATGGAAATCAACATTGATGATAAATATTCTAATTTATTTGTGTATATAGATGAATTATATTGAAAATAACCATTATAAAAACACTTATACTCATTTTTATCATCAATATGGAAAAATTTCTTGAATGCCATTTTTTTGGCTTGCGGGCTTGATGAAATTTCTGAAAACAAAGTTTGGACAGTCATGTTTTGAGGGACAAAAATTGAATATTTTTAAAAATTGTTTCTATCCTAATTATCCCTTGATTTATAATTTCCAACTCAATTTGAATCACTCAATTTTGATTTGAAACGAAAAAGTTAGAACCAAAACATTGATAGAGTGTCTAGTAGGCAGCTCAACAACAGAGTTGGCACAATCCGTTTTTGGAGGCCTAAATGAATATATTTTTAGAACATGTTTCTATGGTAGATTCCTTTATGAATATAGTTTACAATGCAATTTGAATCACTCAATTTTGATATCGTATGAGGAATTTATGATCAAAATACTGACTGCCTATCATAAATCAGCACTCTTGAAACTCTGTTTTTTCGGCTGTTCATTAACGTATTTGACCCATAAATTCTTCTTGTCTTAAAAAAATGTTTCTATTGGAGATAAATAAATAAATATAATTTAGTCTCCAATTTGAATCGGTTCAATCCACCATCAAACGAAAAATTTATGCTTGAAATATCAACTGTTGGTCTAAGCTGGAAAATCGAAAATGACTCTATTATGCAGGTTGTTCTAAGAAAATTTGACATATCATAGCATTGAATTTTTAAAACCTATTTCTATTGGAGATAAAACTTGAATTAGCTCTCATTTGGCTTTAGAATCACTCAAATCGGACAAAAAACAAAGAAGGTATGATTAAAACACTGCTGGTTAGTATCGTCGACCACTACTCTCCCACAGGTAACAAATATAATTTGTTTTATTTTTCTATGGATTTATTCTACAGAGTAACTAATTGTTAGTTTTTTGCATAATTCTTGGATTAGGGGAGCCCGATCACCTCTCTTTCTCCATGATTTAATGTTTTATTGCAAGTAGACACTCGTTTTTTTGCAGGTCTCAAGAGAACAAACAAGGTCAATTTATGGACGAGCAATTCTTGAGAGAAATTTTAGTGAAACAATGGCATTTCATCCAGTTCATTACGTAACAGATTTATAACAAGAAGAAATGAAGAATTGGTTTCCATTTGAAGATTCATGTCACTGCTGCCAAAATATTTGTCAAAAAGATCATTTTTTTCCATTAACAGATTGATATTCCCTTAGGAAATAACATCATAGCTGTTGTAACTTAATAAAGTGTTGTTTCTTTTCTAATTTCTTCTATGTTTTTGTGTTTTAGGTGTTGATCCCCCCAAATTGTAGTTTCCTCTCCATTTGCAATTAAACAATAAGGACCCCACCATGCAAGTTTCAGTTACAGAAGACAACTCTTCGTTAGCACCAATTCTATAAAAATAAATAAATAAATTATTACTATTTCTTGAAACCTGTACATAAAGTTTGTTTTCTTTTACTTTGCTTGTTTTTTAGTATAGAATTTTATTTCTTGAACCACTCTTACTTTGCTTGCTGCGAATTTTTTTTGTTCCTTTCCAAAGGAACAACACTTTTGTTGTTCCTTTCTAAAGGAACAGCAGTATTGTTGTGAGTGATTTAGTTGTTCCTTTCGAAAGGAACAACAGTATTGCTGCTAGCATTTTTGTTGTTCCTTTCTAAAGGAACAACAGTTTTCATTGTTTATTTTTGTTGTTCCTTTCCAAAGGAACAACATTTCTGCTAATAATTTTTGTTGTTCCTTTCGAAAGGAACAACATTTTCGCAGATTGTTTTTGTTGTTCCTTTCCAAAGGAACAACACTTTTTGAATGCATTTTTTTTGTTTTTCAACAACATTTCTAGGACTTTTTGTGAATTTTTCATGACTCTTTGAAAGGAAAACATACACTTTATGCAAGGATACACAAATTAGAAGTTACTGGAATCAGCTAATCAAGAGAAATTGTCATTTTTAAGAAAATTTTTGTAGTGATAAGAAAAAGGAAATGACAACCATTTATATCCCTTTGTTGTCTTTATTTTCACTAAAATTAAAATGATCGATTATCTTTATCATGTTGGTTCTTCCCTAAATTCTCATAACTCTCTTTGATTTTTATTTCATTGAATAAGAATAAGGGCATATTTTCTCTATTGAGATGTTCAGACTTCTTCCACCATCCCTACTCTTAAGGAGTGTTGAGCAACCCTTTATATATAAATAGGGAAGTGTTATATGTAAAGAAAAAGAAGAAAAAAAATCCCTATATAATTACTAACAATTCTATGATATGGCAGGTGGAGGATAGGGGGTCTCATCAAGAGCCAGCCTACCATGATCATAAGAGAGCATTGAAGTGGCATTCCCATTATGGCCACCACACCAGGGATATGATCCAATGGACAACTCATTAAAATAAAAATTCCTTGGAACAGGAGGTCTCATCACGAGCCAACTTGCCCACCTTTCACTCCTTCCTGGTGAATGGCATTGTGATTCATCTGGTCCCCAAGCCAGCACAGTGGCCTCCATCATGACATCACACAACACTTCCCTAGGCATAAATAAAGGATAATGGTTCCAAGGGTGAGAAAACAACTTTGTCAAGGTTATAGACACCTGTGGGCAACAGAGCTCTGCTGATGGTATTGGAGTCATATTTTTCACAAATCAATAGTAATGATAAACCCTTTTCTTATATCTTTATCTAATATCAAATGAGAGTATGCTCCTAAACCCTTTGTTTGGAACCTCTTATGCATGAAATTTATTTATAAATCGATCATAATGGTTTATGTGGATAATGACCGCATAAGTACTTTTTTCACATCAGCTGTCCTTTTCCCTTATTTTCGAATCATTACATAAACATTTCCATATCTACTCACGATTTCAAAATATGCATTGATTTCAGTAATGCGATAATTTGTTGATCATATCATAAGTATGTATGTCTTTCCATGCTGTAAAATTGTTGTGCAGTACGCTGCTCTTCTATTTTCTGGTCGAGGGTGACCTATCATCTTTCAGGGGGGGGCACATATGCCTTTTAAATATGCCTGCATGTGGGTCAAATCCCAATATTCATACTGCATTTCTACAAAAGTTTTTCTGATTGAACTTTTGGCATACATCTTATCTGTTGCTCTTCAAAATTAACACTGTGGATTTAAGAAAATTGCATGCAAAATCGTGAATTGGTTATAGGAAACAACAATTATGGGGGCGAATTCTATTCGCAGCATGACCACATTATTGCAACTAACAGCAAAGGCTCGCGCAACTCGCAAACGCGCACAATTCTTCAGACATGATGTGCTTATATGGCTTCCACCTTTTGCATCACTTTCAGTACCCTCTCAACCTACATTAGCTTCAACAAAGGCCAGTCCCTACATGTCATTCCACATTTTTTTCGGAGGTAACACTTGAGGTAAAATAACATAATTTTCTGATTTATTATGAATTTAGGAGAATTTCATGAAAATCCATTGAGCATTATTTATCATCATTCATTCCACATCTTTACCACTTCCCATTTTTTTTTAGACACGTCTCATCTGTCAGTTTGGGGGAGTGTTTATTTCCTTCATTTCTTTCTTATGACCATGTCAGTAATATTCTTTATCATCCATTGATATTCTTATTCATTCTCAACACCTCCCTTATTCCATGTTGTTTTATACCAAGCATCGATTTCAACAGATTGTAGCAACCACCTCTCTTTGTTTTCTAGCATTGCATGAGGACATGCTAATTCTTCAGTTTGGGGGAGGAATTGCTACACATGATGGATGTTTTATACTTTCTTTCTCGTTTAAGGCATACAATTTCATTTTTATACAGTGCAGAAATTGATTTTCATATATCTTTAAAACTATGAACTGAATTCTTGTGATTTCTGGATAACAAAGAGGTATCATTAAAATACACAAACCCAGATAATTTCACGCTAAATTAGTTCATAAAATTTCAAAAATTATGCACTATCACCTACAACCATTTTGTTTATATCTCATGATCCGTGCATCAAAACGATCTGATTTTTGAGAAAATAGTTAATGAAGTTTGTTGTTACTTATGTCACATTTTTCTGCAACTTCATATACATATAGTTGAACGTCAACTGTAAAAATTGTTATGCCTTCATCAAGATTGCTAAAATTGAATATTCATTATTTGAGGAAAAAATCATTTGTTCCATCCATTTCATGAGTTGGGATGAACAATTTTTTTTGCTTGGTTAACACATGGGTTTTTTCTTTGGGTTGCATGAGGACATGCAATATATTCAGTTCTGGGTTGCATGAGGACATGCAATATATTCAGTTTGGGGGTATGTTGGGCCATGAATACAACCACTTTTTAACACTTATTTCATCCATTTTTTACTCTTCTTTATCATGTTATTTATTATAATTTATCATATAAATCCATTTTATAATGATTTATGCTATTATGGATGAATATTATTTCTTCTCCTTTATTTTTAATAAATGGATGATTATTATGCATAATTTTATCAATGATGGTTTATTAATATATTTTGTAACATCACTCACCATTTTACCCTCAAATATATTTTCCAGATTGTAGATTTGATCTCCAGATCATCATCAAATATTCCAACTTAGAAATTCGCTGGAATAAGAAGTGACAGTTTTGCGGTTCAGATTCTGGGCAAATGAAGAAGAATATGGAAAATCTGGAACATGGGTTTTGTCCAGAATGGACCAAATTAACTTTAGTTTAGAATGGTTTGCCCAAATTAGGCCTATATTGAAAGAAATGAAAGGTTATTTGAGCATGAGTTTCTTATATTTGCTGTTGCGGCCGTCCTCCAAATTATCTCAGCTGCAAATCCAAATTCGACTTCCTCTTGTTGAAAGATGGATGGAAATATATTTTCTTGTTGATCAGTTGGTTAGGAACAATCCATTATTGTTATGAGAGATCATATTTATTATTTAATTTCTCCTCTTTCTGATTATAAAAGGAGAGCATGTATTATGTATTGGAATGATGGAGGAGAGATGGAGAGATTTCCTATTGTAATTACATAATTCCTCATTGAATCTCATTGATTAAACATAGATTGACCATTTCTAAATGTTGTTATGCATGATTAATACAAGAACATGTTGTCGTTTAATTTCTTATTTATGCAGTAGCCCAACGGCGTTTCACCGGTGGTTGAGGGCTCGGCCCTGGTGGATCAATCCGCTGTCTATATTTCTACTCTTTTAATTACTGTCGTGTGATAGTTTGTGGTTGTTCTCATTACATTTGCAAGATTATTTTTCTGTTGAATTATTGATTAGTTTTGTTATGTTAATGAATTGCATTTTTGTTCCATTTCAACAAAGATCTTAATTCCTGTATTATTCATCTTGTTAATGCTTACAAAGCTTTGCTCTTCAATATTTAATCCATTTTCTATTCCATTGGATTGCTATTCATTTATGTTTGTTACTTAATAGCGTTTGCTTTCGACAAGGTTTGGTGTTAAACCAAGTTCATTAGTTGATTTCATTAAGTTAAGATTTGGTTCATTAGTTAGTATTTGTTGTTCCATTCCAATGTGTTGTTCATTTCAAATTCATTAGTTTCAGATTGCAGAGACCTTACTTATTTACATTGTTGTTTGATTACAGTTTGCTGTTCATTTCCAGTTCATTAATTTTACAGCGTTTTCTTAGTTCAAATTCTATTTCTCTTTAATTGCTTTAAATCAAGACTGTCAACTGTAGAGAACACTGGTTATTGCCTCGAAGTTCCCAGATCGATTGCCTTGTTACAGTTTGATTTCAATTGCATCAATTTGTAGAGGAATGAGTTATTGCTAATGTATCCTCGATTGATGTTTGCTAAGTGAATAGTTGGATTTCAGAGCATTTGAGTTTATGTTAGATTTCTTTTCCAAGCATCCATTTACTCTTGCATTTAGAAAATTGTACTACATATTGAAAAGCATTACCTTTGGATAAATTGCTGCCTTAGATTGAGTACACTCTTGAAAGAAAAAGTCATTCCTGGATTGAAAATTAATGTGAGATAAATAGGTGTTAAAAAGATACCTTTTATACCTCAACATTAGGTTTATTGGACGGTGTGGAATATTGTATAATGGGCACAAATAAGATGTGAATGTCATTTATGTTGGGGTTAATGTATGCGTGGTAAAGATATATAAGCTTTAATAAATTTCGCAAGGACATGTGAAACATTACAACATGGTCCAAAATGACTGTAATGTGATATGGTCAAGGCATAGACAAGAAACCTTAATATAAGGTCCAAGCTATAATAAACCTTTCGAATTTTCAAAGTCCATCATTATAGATCAAAATGCCCAGGATTGTTTTAATTAAAGGTTTATGGTAAGTGAGTGTGGGCCCCAATTTTTATATAGTGAACTCTGGGTTTAAACCAAGGTCAGGTTTGATATGTGTTAATAACTACTATGGTCAGACATTCATATTTGTTGGCGTTATATTTCAATCCAAAGTCAAGGTTAATTAGAAGATTTGCATTGGTTTTTCCAAGTTATGATATGGCTTACTATTCTATGGTTTCCTCAACCTTTATTTGAAGGGAAAAGAAACTTCCGTGGTAAGTTATTGTGTTGGATTTTAATCCAAGGGTGGAATATTAACATGGGTAAGATGTGTAATGGATGGTGGCCAAAAGTATAATGTGTGGCACACATTTGATGAATGAAAAGAATGTAAGTTGAAACCGTAAAGGTTTATGTCGTGGAGTTCATACCTATATGAGCATCCATTCCATAAAGTGGCCATTATATAATACATTTTATTATAAAGGTCGAAAGTTGATTCGAATGCTCATAAGTGTATTGACTTAGGTTTAGAGTTTGGATTAAATTGTATATGCATATTTGAAATATGAAGTTTATCATATGTATGGTTTCATAACCATAGATGAAAGAAGCTTCCGCGTACAGTATTTTAATTTTACAGTTCAGAAAATAAGATATTGAAATTGCCCAGATTGGAATTTGTATAGAGCACATAATTTGGAGATGCATTTTTACATGCACAGGAATGAAAATGTGAGTTTGATAGGGGCACATGCACAGAAAATAGGAGAAGTATGCAGAACAGTTACACTACAGCAGTAGAAAAGACAAGCACACAGTGAGCCAAGAACTAAAATGGTTGAATGAGATATATCTATTGCAAATGTAAAATGGAAATGTCTTAATTGATTTTATATTGTTTGTGACACAAAGGAAAGTCTCCGGTAGGGAAACAAAACTCCATTGTAAAATTGAAATTAGTACAAATTTCTATATTCCTCTGAATGAGCTAGACAAAGAAATGAGAAGACAGAAGTCAAAGAGTCACGATTGTTCACTTCGAATTCCATGTGGAATACAAATAGTCATGAGGTGAACTCTATAAATGATATCACATAGATATGCATAGAGAGGTTAGAGAATGGAGAAATGAGGTAGAGAGGGTAAGAAGAAGAAGGAGCAGATAGAGAAGCAGTGAAGATTCAGAGATGATATAAGGTAGACATGAAGCCTGGTGGACAATAGTGAAGAAGGAATTGAATAGAGCTGATATCCAGGTAAATCAGCATATGATTTTACAATAATGTGAGGAAGTTGGTGCTTCCATATCAAGTTGTAGCTTGATAGAAGTCATTTGTAGCTGGTTGAGGTAGAAACATCCTATAGGTTATAGCCTGCAGAAAATAGTTGGGAGTTGTAGATTCCTTGCAAGTTGTAGCTTGCATAATTGAGGTAGGAGCCTCATGTAGGTTGGAGCCTACAGAAAATCAGTGGTGTGAGGGAGTTGGATCTTGCCTTTGCATCACAACAATAATAAAATGTGGTTTTCTCCCTTATGGGTTTCCACTTATATATGTTTTCTATGTGCATGATGTTTATGTGTTGATATGGTGTTTCTAATCTGCTTAATACTTGCTACTCACATATTAAGATTGTTGTTTCATTATGTAATAAGTTGATCACAAAATGATGATGTTAATAAAGTTAAAGGAAAATTTTAAAAGACCATGAATGTAATAAACTGATTCACCCCCCTCTCTCAGTTTATTTAAGGGTTCAACAATTGGTATTAGAGCAGGTTCCTTCTGTATTAGTTTAACAATTGGAAGGAGATCCTAGGTCCCTAGGATGACTAGTCTAGAAGGATGCTCAACAAATAAAGCCCCTTTGTTCACCGGCACAAATTATGCCTTCTGGAAAATAAGAATGAGGACGTACATAATGTCTCTAGGAATAGAATTTTGGGCTGCTGTGGAATTGGGATATGCCCCGAAGGAGTCTGACTCAGAGAAAGATGCCAAACAAGACTTTGTAGCTAATGTGAAAGCCATGAATGCTCTCTTAAGTAGACTCTGTGAGGCAGAATTTATCAAAGTAATGCACAAAAATACTTCCAAAGATATATGGGATACACTATAAAACATCCATGAGGGAGAAAAAAAGGTGAAGATAGCCAAACTTCAAGTCTATAGAGCTCAATTTGAAAATATAAAAATGAATGATGATGAAGACATTGCCAACTTCTTTTTAAGGGTTGCAGAAATTGTGAATAACATGAAAGCTCTAGGAGAAACCATAAAATAATGTGTAATTTTTCAAAAGATTTTAAGATCTTTACCATCTAGCTTTAACCCCAAGGTTTCTGCCATAGAAGAAACAACTGATTGGGAAACTTTGACCGTGAACCAATTAATTGGAAACTTAACAGCCTATGACATGAGACTGCCACAGAGGAGTCAAATGTGATGGGAATGTAACATTCGGCAATGATAAAGCAGGGAAAATCAAAGGAAAAGGTTCATTTAGTCTGGATAATGGAAGAGGAAAGGCTCAAGATGTACTATTTGTGGATGGGCTGAAAGCCAATCTGCTAAGTGTTAGTCAAATGTGTGACAAAGGCTGTGAGGTTCTTTTTAGAGCCCAAGACTGTGAAGTAAGATCAAGCACCACAGGAAAGACCTTGATCAAAGGTATTCGAATAGAAAGTAATGTCTATATAGTGAAAGAAGAGAATGAAGCATGCCACCTAAGAAAACTTGATGAATCATGGTTATGGCATAGAAGATTGGGACACCTTAACTTTGACCACATCATCAGTCTGAGCAAGAAGAAAGCAGTCAGAGATATGCCAGCAATAAAGAAGCCTTCAAATACCATATGTAAATCTTGCCAATTGGGAAAACAGACCCGCACATCTTTTAAGACCAAAGATGAACTATCAACAAGTAGGCCACTTCAGCTTGTACACATGGACCTGTGTGGACCTTCAAGAACTAAAGCACCAAGTGGAGAATCTTATTTCATGCTGATAATAGATGATTTTTCCAGAATGACGTGGGTAGCATTTCTCAAATATAAATCTGAATCACTTGAGAAATTCAAGATATTCAAGGCATTGGCAGAAAATCAAACATGATGCAAGCTAAAGTGCATCAGATCAGACAGAGGAGGTGAATTCACAGACTATGATTTTGCAGACCTATGCAATGAGCATGGGATAAAACAACAATTTACAATTGCAGGTACACCTCAACAGAATGGAGTGGCAGAGAGACAAAATAGGTTAGTACAACAGATTTCCAGAGAAATGATGCAAGAAAGTAACATTCCCCAAACCTTCTGGGCAGAAGCAGTACACATTGCTGTTCACATTCTTAACAAAGCTCATTTAAGACCAAACAGTGACAAGAATCCTTACGAATTATGGCATGGTAAACCAACATCAATCAAGCACTTTAGAGTCTTTGGAAGCAAGTGTTTCATAAAAAATAATGATGAAAAACTGGGGAAGTTTGATGCAAGAGCTGATGAAGGAATATTTTTAGGATATGCATCCAAGAGTAAGGGTTACAGGTGCTACAACAAAACACTACATAAAATTGTGGAAAGCATTGATGTAAGATTTGATGAAGATCTACCAAACAGAACAAGAAGCACAAGATGCAGCAATCCTCCAGATGATCATGAAGAAGAGAACCAAGATAATGATGAACTGAGCAAGACAACAGAAGATACTGAATTAAACTCAAAAGGTCCCTCAAGACACACTCAAAAGAATCATCCAGAAGATCAAATCATTGGGGACAAGAGTGTGGGAGTCCAGACAAGAAGACAGCTTGCTGAACAGACATAAGAAGTATACCTAGCCATGCTATCTCAAATAGAGCCAGAGAAGTTCGAAGAGGCTAGCAAAGACAACAATTGGGTAAATTATATGAATGAAGAACTAGACCAAATTGAGAAGAACAATACCTGGGAGTTAATTCCAAGACCCACTCGGAAAAATGTCATTGGCACAAAATGGATATTCAAGAATAAGATGAATGAACAAGGGTAGGTAATCAGAAATAAAGCCAGACTTGTATGCAAGGGATATTCACAAATTGAAGGTCTTGATTATGATGAAACCTTTTCCCCTATAGCCAGAATGGAAGCAATCAGAATGTTTTTGGCCTTTGCATGTTATCATGATTTCAAGGTATATCAAATGGATGTGAAGTCTGCCTTCCTGAATGGAGAACTAGAGGAAGAAGTCTACATGGAACAACCTGAAGGATTCTCCTTAATAGATAAACAAGACTATGTGTGTAGATTAAAGAAAGCCTTATATGGGTTGAAACAAGCTCCTCGACCATGGTATTCAAGGTTGGACAAATAATTTCAAAAACAAGGTTTCAAGAAAGGAGGAGTAGACAATAATATGTACATAAAGGCTAATGAAAATGAACTCTTAATTGTAGTAGTGTATGTAGATGACATCATGTTTGGAAGCAACAAAGATGAGTTAGCAAAAGGATTTGCTGAAGAAATGAAATCAGAATTTGAGATGTCTATGATTGGAGAGCTCACCTTCTATTTAGGACTTCAAATTCAACAAAAGAACACAAGAACATTCATCTCACAAGAAAAATACTTAAGAGAGATGTTGAAAAGGTTCCAAATGGAAGACTGCAAACCTGTGTCAACTCCCATGATCACTGGATGCAAACTATGTGCTAATGATGGATCAACAGATGTAGATCAAAAACTTTACAGATCCATGATAGGAAGTCTGCTATACCTAACAGCTTCTAGACCAGACATTATGTTGGCAGTAGGACTTGTGGAAAGATATCAAGCAGCACCAAAACAAAATCACTTACTAGCAATCAAGAGAATATTCAGATATCTACAAGGAACTGCACATTATGGGCTATGGTATCCAAAAAGCAAAAGCTTCACTTTGACAGCATATACAGATGCAGATTGGGCCAGCTGCATGGATGACAGGAAAAGCACAAGTGGAGGTGCATTTTATTTGGGAAAAAGTCTGGTGGCATGGCTAAGCAAGAAGCAAACTTCTATCTCTCTATCTACAATAGAAGCGAAATACATAGCAGCAGCAGCATGTTGCACACAAGTAATGTGGATGAAACAAACTCTCCAAGACATGAAGGTAAGCATGGATGATCCCATTTCAATCAAATGTGACAATACAAGTGCAATAAGTATATCAAAAAATCATGTATTTCATTCAAAAACAAAGCACATCCCAATTAAGTACCATTTCCTCAGAGAACAAGTAGCACAGAAAGTAGTGAAGTTGGAATATGTACCAACAAAGGAAAAAACAACAGACATATTCACAAAACCTCTTGCTAAAGAACCATTTGAATATCTAAGAGACAAACTAGGGGTAGTGTCTGCAGATGTTACTCTCTGACATGAAAAGAAAGCATCATTCCAGGGGGAGATGAGTCGACAACGTTGTCACAAAAGAACCGAACAGAGTGAGTAGTGCATGGAGCAAGGGTACTCAAGATTAGAGTATTATGGACAAGATTTGGAAACGACACTAGGAAATGTGCAACCCTTTGCCATTGATGTCAAAGGGGAGGAAAATACGAAGCAAAAGAAGAGTATTAAAGTATTTCCATCGATACCCGAAGGGGGATACCTGGAAGAAATATTGTCATTGATGGAAAAAGGAGAACAAAGGAGCAACACACAGACTATATCACTATGGAAAAAGAGAAGAAGAACCAACAAATAGGCTAAGGAGAAAGGCAAGAGGCAGCCCCGGTAGGTATTGTGGATCATTATCTACATATCCTTTTTATTTTTCATTTTGAAATTTTGAAAAGAAAAATTTTAAAAATATATATAAGAATTCGAAAATATGCTATAGTATGAAGTTTTGAATACTTTAGCATAAAAAAGAGAGGAATGCAATGTATTTACATTTTTATTCATATACATGGAGCGGGCCAACCTTAGGTTGGTATATATATGTATTAAGGTTAAAGCCCGAGCAACTTCCGGAGCGGAAGTCGCAATCACGCAAAGAAGCGTATGGATATGCAATTGCGGGGGGTCAATTAGCCCGTCGGTTATCAAATCCTGACCCCCCGCAGTTGACCGATCAGATCTTAGAAATCTGGTGATCGACGGTTCTGATTAATTACGGGGGGTATGGGTAGGAACTCTCCGCCGTACTCACAGACCCCCCGCATGACGTCATCTGTCGAGGTGGAAAACAAGCTGTCATTCACTGTTAACTGTCTTTCCACGTCACTCTTGCATTTATTATGGTTTCTATAGTCTATAAAAGGGGTTTTTTCCGTCCTATTGTGATTTGTTTGTGACTGTTTGCCCTGTTTAACCGCGTCCCGCCACCTTTTCACTATTCATTACTTCGCGAATTGCTTTCAAATTCCTGTCAGTCATGGCCAAGCGAGCATCCTTGTCTGGTTTATCAAGTCTCAGTCCCCTCCTAGATAGCGAGAAAGATGTTCATGACACCGCGTCGTCTGTCAACCATCCTCTCTTGCATTACCAAGTAACCCTGAACACTGACAAGTCCTCTGTGTTCTCTGCTATGAAAAGTTCGGGAGTGTTGTCCGCTTGTGTTCCAAAAACTCATTTCTTCCCCGAATTCATTTCTTGGTTAGTTTCGTCTATGTACCCTGGCAAGTGTTTTGTTATGAATTCCCAAGGGGAAAATATTCTGTAGGTTTCAACTCAATTAATGCGTCAAGCATTATGTTTTCCAGAAAATGAGTCCCCGTTGCAGTTCTCTGAAGATTCGTTGATTCAGTATTTCGAGGAGCTTTCAAATGAAGAGTTTAACCGTTGCATGTCGTTTTTGATATCAAGTCCAGAGAAGACTCAATTTGAAACAGGAAAGTTCAGTTTGGAGGCGTTCAATGTTCAATACAGGCCAGTTCTTAGCTGTATTATGGAGATTTTGGGGAGAGATGATGATCACGAAATTGATAAGGCAGCCTTGGGGATGTTCGCTCTTATGATGAAACCGGGGGTGGTGCTAGATATCCCGTCCTTTTGGCAGGAAATAGTGAATTCTCAATTGATCGCCTTCCCTCTAACAGGTTTTTTCAGATTTCCATCACTGGTAGTTTACTTGTTTTTATATCAAAATGTTGAAGAGTTCATGAGTGTTGGTTTGAATATAATGGATAGTAATAAAAATAAGCAGTCAGTTTTGCTTTGGACCGATATGGTTAGAAAAGAAGAGAACGAAGCCGGTTTATTTGAATTTGCTGACCATTTCATGACTACTGCTTATAAAATTCTGAATGGAACTCTTCCTCCATGCTTTCTGCCAAAGGCCCAGGAGTTCTTACAGTTAGGACCCAATTGTAAATTTGGAGACTGGTTTGTTTTTGAAGATTACTCTGAGATAAGGCTGTATGGAGTTAGTATTGAGCCCTATAGGCTCCCAACCTTTGTTCCCATGAGACTTTTTGCCCTGGAATTTATAAGGCAAAGTCTTAATGTAGATCAAGTTCATTTTCTTCCCATGAAGAAAGGATTAATGTACAAGTTGCCTATGAGTGTAGGCCCTTTTGTTGTTAACACAAGACAAGCTTTTGAAGAAGTATCAAAAATATTGGAAGGAACGCTGTTGTTGTTGGGAGAGAAAAGTCCCTATGATCCACATGGGATAATTTCTCAGAGAAGGGTTGAGAATGGGTATGCTGCTTTTACTCATGTAAGTAAACCTGATTTGGAGAAATTGGCTAATACAGGAGGGTCAAGTTCATCAAAGACCAGTATTCAAACACCTGCAATCTTGGAAAGAATGAGAAAAAGAGGTAGGGAGGATGTTATTGATATCGATGATGAGGAGCCTCGTGAGGAAAAAAGGACCAAATTAGTAGAAGACCATTCCTCCAATTCACCTGGTTTTACTCTCCAGGTCAATGAAGAACAAGATTTCCCTTCATCTCCTAATAAACAGGAACTTCATTTGGAGAAGGCTCCTTCCATGAAGCAAGTGTTCACACAGATTGAGGAAAGGAACCAAAGGATAAAGGCCAATATAGAAGCACAAGAAGAGCACAATATACCTGCTGACAGAACTAGATTATTGACTGTGATGGATCTGGAAAAAGATCAGTTTAAGATGGCTTTGTCACATCCGACAGGAATGTCGCTTGGACCTTCGAGCAGCTTTAAGGAGTTAAATATAGTCATGGATGTTAAGAAAATCCCTTTGTGGGACAAAATGAATCTTCACATGCAGACATGTCAGCTCATTGTAAATGATTTGAGCAGGACCAATGCTACAGCAGTCAAGACTGAAAATATGCTTGCAAAGGTTATCAAACAATGCAAAATGGAGAAAGCTAATGCCAGGGAATTAACAACTCAGAATGAAGATCTGAAGAAGATCATTATGAAAATCGGCGTCGATCCAAATGATAAAGCCGCAATTCAAAAACTTATGAAAAGTGCAGAAGCAGAAATATCTTCATTAAGGAAAAAATTGAAATTTCCAGCTACAGAGCACTCATTGGCGGCCGAAGTAGCTGAGGTTGAAAAGGAAAAAGAGGAATTGCAACAGCAGTTGATGAAGAAGGACGAAGAACACAATAAGGTAAAGCAGACTGCTATAACCTTACAGAATCAAATCGAGAACCATACTTGTACTTTTGATTTTTCTGCAGGTGGATCAGAAGCTGATCCTCAAGCCCAGGTTGTTCAGCTAAACACAGAATTAAAGATGGCGGAAAGAGATTGTAAACAAGCCCAGTCAGAATTGGCCACAGTTATCAAAATGATGCAAGGATGGGAAGGAAAAGCACATGAGAACGAGCAAAAGCTTCAGAAAGCTGAGGATGAGATCAAAGAGCTCAAGGAGAAATTGAAGGGAAATATTTCCCTTATCAAAGCTAAGGATATCATCTGGAACGAGATCATTTCAGAGATGCAGTCAAAATGGGATTCCATGAACATAATTTCCAGAGAGAAAAACATTGTTTCAGAGCATGAAAAGGAGTTATTATCGGAGAAGCAGGCCGCTATTAAAAGATCGAATTGGGCCAAAAAATTCATAAATTTTATTAATGCCAAGACAGATGAAGAGTTGAGAGATATGGGGATACAGGATAGGTACTTCTATGCTGAAGAGGTAAACAAAATGATCATTAAAAATGACCTTCTAAAGGCCTCAGAGAAACGGTTACAGGGAATTAAAGAGATAGTTAAGAAATTTGATATTTCGTTTGACAAGTTGACGAGAACAGGTTTGCCCTCATGCTGGAAGGAGGGAGGGGAGATTATGTCCTGGAAATTTTATGAGGATCAATTGATATTTGCAAAAAGCAGAGCAGATGGCCGACATGAGAAGACACAGATATTGAAGGGAGAAACAGTGTTCAATTTCTTACAAAGGCATTTCCTTCTGCTATGGATGGTGAAGACATTGTTCACAAGTAACCTTACTCACAGTCAAGTTGTTGCCTTTACACTGGAATATCATCGTTATAAGAACGCTCCGATAACTCAAGATAAACTCTGGAAGGAATGCAAGAAATTTTCTATTGACACAGAAAAGGGATTTCCAGCCAAATAGCCACAAGTAGCCGTTCAGCCACAAATAGTCATTGAGTCAGCCACTATTTCAGGAACATCAGTTCCCTTAGATTAGGAGTTATCATCTTTTATTATGTTTTAAATAAGTCATGTAAATGTAATAAAATGTTTCCGAGGCATGTACCTCCACTACAGAGAGTAGTTAAGCAGTTACAGTTAGTTGGAATCAGTTTTATAACTGGAAACCATTTTGGTTCAGATTGTATTTAAAGACATTTTGAAGAAGAAAGAAGGTTCCGAGTTTTTGAACCTTGAAGGCTAATTTTTGTACTGAACAATATTGAATGAATGAAAAAGCTTTGCAAGTTTCCATTATTCCATTTGTGTTGAAGAGTTTTCTTGGTTTTCATTTCATTTCCATATCTGTGAATAAAGTAGAGTGATTAGAGCTGCAGGTCTCTTGATATTTATGTATCTAAGAGTTAAATATCCTTAATGGGCGCTCCTTTACTTTAGATTTTTTGTTATTCACTTCTTCGGGATTTTATTATGGCAGTTTCTGTTTTAAGCAGCATGACAAACTGAAATCCTTTTCTTTCTTCATCTTCCATTTCGCTCACTTCAATATAAAGGGAACATGGCATTGCAGAACTTATAAAGATTTGATATTTGGGAATATATTATTAATATTTGAAGGTTTAATAAACAGAGACAGATATACATTTTGTGACATAATCTTTAATGTCTTGAGCACGGATTCCTGTACACAGCAAGGAATTGTTTCTCAAGGAACAACATTAATTGGCGCCGTTGCCGGGGAACGAAGAGTCGAAGTTCTTCCCTGGGTTTTGTTTTACATTTCCTCTGGTTGTTCAGAGAGGAGGAAATAGTACGCTGTGATTGTTTGAAAATAGCTCTGGCTCCCAAGAAACCTCACACGAGGTCAGACACCTCTCAGCAAACAGTTCCCGTTTTGTCAAATCCTGAGAAGCTTGTTTCAAAGAAGGGCCAGAAACAAAAAATATTAGTTACACCTGAAACCACACTGCTCGCACCTGGCAGCAGTTCACACGTTTTCTCATCCAAGAAAGCTTCCAAGAAACTCATTTTCTCGGAAGAAGAATCATCACCATCACCCATTCATTTTCAAGAACCCACATTAGAAGAACAATCTTTGGAGTTTGTGTCTTTTCCTTTTATAGAAACTCAGTCGCATACAGCTGCCAGCTCTTCTGCGATTGTTCATAGTCCAATTCCCATATCATTTGTTTCACCTCATTCATCTTTTCCCACAGCTGGTATTCATTTTACCCCCGCTCAAGGAGCAGTTAACCCGGGCGTAAACATGGCAGTTCCTGCAGCCCCTGCTTTCTTGATGAACAGATACGCACCATTAAATCTACCACAACCACTGCATGATTTGCCTCAGGAGTATCTCAAGTTACTCCCTAGATTTACTGGTGAAGATGAAATAACTGCAGAATAGCACTTGCCCTTGTTTTTCACTTTTGCAGAGAATTTAAACGTTGAACGTTTGGATGTTGTCATGAGACTTTTCGTTCAGTCTCTGAGTGGAGAGGCAAGGAAATGGTTCAAAGGATTACAGAATGGTTCCATTAATGATTGGGATGCCCTAGAAAGACGTTTTATTGAGAGATGGGGCGAAAAAAGGGACCACGGCTATTCTTTGACAGAATTTAATGCAATCAAGAAGAAATTTGATGAAAATATGAATGATTTTGTTAAAAGATTTAACAAATTGTATAATAGTTTGCCTGTTGAAATGAAACCCCCTCCTATTGGAGCAAGGGTTGTTTTTGCTGGTGATTTTGAACCAGAATTCAGTTTCACATTGAGGGAAAGAAGGTCTCCTACGTTGGAACAGATTCAAACTGATGCTTTGGAGATTGAAGCTAATATGTCCACTGCTGGTAAAGTTTCAGATAAAGGAAAGGCTAAAGAAGAAGCCTCAGCTCAAGATCAGAGAATTGAAGACATGACTAAGGTCATAAAAAATCTTTCAAATAAATTGGTAAAGTTGGAAATAGATAGTAAGCCTGCAAGACAAAATAGAGAGGTTTTTAATCCACAATTCAAAAAATAGCCCCTGCAAATTCTACAAAGAGAAAGAAAGGATCAAGATCAGGTGCAAGCACCTTTGTACATAGAAGCAGCCCCGTCCCGTTCAGCAGATGAGGATGACGAGAGAGAAGATGATGCTCGAATTTCTGCTGTGTATATGAAAGACGATGAAACATAATAAGAGGTCGATGAAGAAGGGGAGAAGGAAGAGGAAGAAGCTGATCTCTCATTTGATCAAGAAGAGATGGATGATTACTGTAAACAATTCACAGATTTTATGCAATCCGAGTTGCATAAAAATTATGATTTGAGGTCAAAAAAGAGGTTGAGGACGCAAGATAATGAAGAAAAGGAATCAGAAGTAGCACCTACTCCAATGGCGACTCCATTACAGAAGGGAAAGCAGCAAGCTGAAAATTCCCAGACGAAAGTTAAAGATTCTAACATTTTGGAGAAAGTGGTTACGGTTTCTAATCAGAATCTAAATTCCAAAAAAGATCAAGAAGAACCTGAAAAGTTGACAAAATCAAATCAAACTTTCAGTTTGTCGAAAGAGTTAGAAAAAGTGAAAATACAAGTACCTCTTCTTGAACTCATAAAAACACCTGGTTACAAAAAATAAATCACTGAATTTATCAATCTGTCTCAACCTGACGAAGTGAGCGATACAGTGAATCTGCAGGAAGAAAAGCCAGTTGTGACATTTGGACCTCATGTGGAAGAGGTAGATTCGTCTGTTCCTCCTTTTTATATATCTCTTCTCTTGCATGATTTTGTTTTGCACAATTGTATGCTAGATTCTGGCGCATCACACAATCTGATGCCATTGAGTGTGATGAAGGAGTTAAATTTACAAATCACCAAGCCATACAGAGATCTTTACTCTTTTGAATCGAAGAGGGTTAAGTGTGTAGGTCTCATTAAAGATATGGTTGTTTCATTGGCTCAAATCCCAGCCAAAAGCATTATGATGGACGTTGTAGTGGCAGATATTCCAGCCAGGTTTGGTATGTTATTATCTAGATCATGGGGGGCAAAGCTCGGAGGAGTTTTGAAACTGGACTTTACATATGCTATTATTCCCGTTTTCAATGGTGAAGAAAGAAGGTTGTATAGAGAGACTAGATTTCAAAAAACTGCTACCAAGAAGGATGCAAGTAATTCACCAATTTATGGCCAAGAGAAGGATGACCTGTCTTGTTTTATGCTGCATGAGGATGTAGAATTTGCTGAAGAATCTCAGGGGAAGCTTGATTCAGCAATTGTACATAAGGAATTACATTCAGATAAACCGTGGAAGTGTTATTTTGATGGCGCATTTTCCAAAGAAGGTACGGGAGCGGGTTTCATCTTTGTTTCTCCGGAAGGTAATTTGGTACCTTTTTCTTTCAAATTGGAGTTCGAATCTACTAATAATGTCGCAGAATATGAGGCATTAATTATTAGTTTGCAGACAACTAAGCAGATGGGAATTAAATCTATGACTGTGTTTGGAGATTCAGAATTAATTATAAGACAGATCAAGAATTTATGCCAAACCAAGCATCCCAGGTTACGAGCATACCGGAATGAAGTATGGGATCTGATTGAAAATTATTTCGAAGCATTCAATTTACAGTTTGTTCCAAGAGAAGAAAATAGATTGGCAGATTCATTGGCGGTTGCAGCAAGTACGTTCAAGCCTCCTATCAGCGTGAAACTAAGGTATGAAATTGAGATGAGACATAGACCTTCGATTCCTGATAATATTAAACATTGGTAGGTCTTTGAAGATGATGAGCGGATTAAGCAGTTTCTGTTGATGACCGAAGATTTCGAAGACCATCAGATTGATTTGGAAATTGACGAAGACCAATTGGCTGATGAGATTCTTAAAAATAAGATTGGTGGTCAAGAAATTATTCAGTTGAAAGATAACGTCTTGCCGAGAGGTTTAGTACCTCTTGAAAGATTGTTTGGGGCTAATGTCATTGCCGTGAATCAAAAGAAATCGAACCAAGAGGAGCAGGTTGAAGATTGCAATTTGGGGACTCAACAAGAACCTAAAATGGTCAAACTGTTCAAAGGGATCCCGAAGAACTATAAAGAAAGGTATGTAGATTTGTTCAGACAATTTAAAGATGTATTTGCTTGGTCGTATGATGATTTGAAAACATATGATAAAAGTATCATACAGCACAAAATCCCACTCAAGGATGGAGTAAAGTCACATAAACAGAAGCTTAGGCAGATTAATCCATTGTTGTTGGCTCCGATCGAAAAGGAAATAAAGAAATTGCTGCAAGCCAAGATAATCGTTCCACTCAGGTATTCAGATTGGGTTTCTAATCTTGTACCCGTCCGAAAGAAAAACGGAGAGATAAGGCTATGCGTAGATTTCAGGAATTTGAACAGGGCTTCATTAAAAGATAATTATCCTTTGCCAAAAATGGATTTTGTCTTACAGAAAGTGACCGGTGCTTATAGATTGTCTATGGTGGACGGGTTTTCAGGGTATAATCAGGTAGCTGTGGAGAAGGAAGATCAGAAGAAAACCGCTTTCACTACGCCTTGGGGAACATTCATGTACGCCAGGATGCCATTCGGCCTGATGAACGCTGGGGCCACATTCCAAAGGGCGATGGATATCGCGTTTGTGGGAGACAATTTTGTGGTGGTTTATTTAGATGATGTCACAATTTTTTCGAAATCTGATGAGGAACATTTACAACATTTACAGAAAGCCTTCATGAAGTGCAGAAAATTTGGATTATCACTGAATCCCAAAAAGTCTTTGTTTGCCCTGGAGGAGGGTAAATTACTAGGCCACATTGTTTCAAAAGAAGGAGTGAGGATTGATCCGGCCAGAGTCGAAGCCATTCAGACAATTCCTCTGCCACGAAGTAAAAAAGATATTCAACGTTTTCTCGGAAAATTTAATTTTCTGAGGCGGTTTGTCCCTAATTATGCAGAAATCGTTAAAAAGATAACAGACATGTTAAAAAAGAATGTTGAGGTGAAGTGGGACAAGGAAGCGAGGGAATATTTTCAGAGAATCAAAGAGGCTTTAAAGGAAGCACCTGTTTTAGTCAGTCCAGACTATTTGAAACCGTTTCAAATATTTTCATTTGCTTCTTCCTCAACTATTGCAGCCGTGTTATTGCAGAGAAATGAAGAAAAGCAGGAACAGCCAGTTGCATATTTTAGTAAAGTTCTCTGAGATTCAGAATTGAATTATAATATATTGGAGAAACAGGTGTACGCTCTGGTAAAAGCACTGAAAGCTTTTAGAACTTATGTCCTTCATTCTCAGATCTTAGCGTACGTTCCAAATTCAGCTGTAAAAGACGTGCTAGTACAAAGCGATGTGGAAGGTAAGAGGGGAAAATGGATTGCCAAAATTCAAGAGTATGATTTGGATGTAAAACCAACCAAGCTGGTTAAAGGATTGGGATTGGCTAAATTATTGACATAATCCAACTTCCAAGCGTTGGGAATCAATTTGCTGGCCCCTGTAGAAGAAGCCGATGGAGAAACGCGTGATAATCAATCAAAGACAGCAATTAAGTATAAATTTCTCTGTTCAGAATGGTATAAGGATATTGTACATTATTTATGCTTTCTTTCATGTCCCCCTTCAATTAATAGAGCAAAATACAGGGCTCTGAAACTTAAGGCTCAGCCTTATGTTATAATCGAAGCAAAGTTGTATTGGAAGGATCCAGCTGGTATGTTGTTGTTGTGTCTTACAGAGGAAGAAATTTCAGAAGTGATGAAAGAATATCACGAATGCTTGTGTGGAGGGCATTACAGCTGGAAGGTAACTGCTCACAAAATATTCAAATCAGGTTTCTATTGGCCGACTGTGTTTTCTGATGTTTACAAAACAGTCAAAAGTTGTCAAAAATGCCAATTATTTGCAGAGAAGAAAAAGCTAGCTCCATTACCTCTTCTCCCAGTTTTTATTGAAGAACCTTTTAGACAATGGGGGTTGGATTTCATTGGAGAAATCAATCCACCATCCAGTGGGTAGTTTAAGTGGATCCTTACTGCTACAGATTATTTTACAAAGTGGGTGGAGGCAATTCCCACTAGGAAGGCGAATGATTTAGTTGTTATGAAGTTTTTGGAGGAGAATATTTTTAGCAGATTTGGATGTCCAGTGAAGATTGTGACAGATAATGCCCAGGTTTTCAGTTCACTCAGATTTATTAATTTTTGTCAAACTTACAATGTAATATTGACTCATTCTACAGCTTATCATCCACAGGGAAATGGATTAGCAGAATCCTCCAATAAAACATTGGTAAGAATTTTGAAGAAAACAATCAGAGATAATCAAAAGAATTGGGATACGAAGCTAGTTTTTGCCTTGTGGGCAACAAGGATGACTACAAGGAGGTCTACCGGCAAGTCCCCTTATGAGCTCGTATACGGCACTCAAGCTTTATTCCCCACACAATTGGTGAAACCTGTGATTTCTTTTCTCCAAGATGCTCAAGCAGAACCAAACGCCATGATAAGAAGAATGAACAATGTGATGGAACTAAGTGAAAACAGAAATCAAGTTCGGGACAACTTGCTCACTTATCAGCAGAAGATGAAGGTAATATTTGATAGAAAAGCAAAGGAGGTTTTGTTTCAGAAAGGAGATTTAGTATTGAGATGGGATACACGAAGGGAAGATAAAGGCAAACACGGTAAATTTGATCCCTTGTGGTATGGCCCATTCAAAATTAATGAAGTCAGAGGAAATAATACTTTCGCGTTGGAAAATCTGGAAGGAGAAGTGCTGGATATGCCTGTGAATGGGCAATATCTCAAGCATTATCTCTGACATTAAGCAGTTGCTGGTTCATCATTGTATATATCCGGTGTGGTCATTGTACATTTTCATCAAGCAATATGTGACTCCATGCCTGAGGTGAAGGCACTAATCTGCAGGTTCTTAGTGTTTCGTGGTAAAAACACTATCCCCAGGTGGAGCCAGATGTTGTGGATCATTATCTACATATCCTTTTTATTTTGAAATTTTGAAATTTTGAAAAGAAAAATTTTAAAAAATATATAAGAATTCGAAAATATGCTATAGTATGAAGTTTTTAATACTTTAGCAAAAAAAAGAGAGGAATGCAATGTATTTACATTTTTATTCATATACATGGAGCGGGCCAACCTTAGGTTGATATATATATGTATTAAGGTTAAAGCCCGAGCAGCTTCCAGAGCGGAAGTCACAATCACGCAAAGAAGCGTATGGATATGCAATTGCGGGGGGTCAATTAGCCCGTCGGTTATCAAATCCCGACCCCCCGCAGTTGACCGGTCAGATCTCAGAAATCTGGTGATCGACGGTTCTGATTAATTACGGGGGGTATGGGTAGGAACTCTCCGCCATACTCACAGACCCCCCGCATGACATCATCTGTCGAGGTGGAAAACAAGCTGTCATTCACTGTTAACTGTCTTTCCATGTCACTCTTGCATTTATTATGGTTTCCGTAGTCTATAAAAGGGGTTTTTTTTCCGTCCTATTGTGATTTGTTTGTGACTGTTTGCCCTGTTTAACCACGTCCCAGCACCTTTGCACTATTCATTACTTCGCGAATTGCTTTCAAATTCCTGTCAGTCATGGCCAAGCGAGCATCCTTGTCTGGTTTATCAAGTCTCAGTCCCCTCCTAGATAGCGAGAAAGATGTTCATGACACCGCGTCGTCTGTCAACCATCCTCTCTTGCATTACCAAGTAACCCTGAACACTGACAAGTCCTCTGTGTTCTCTGCTATGAAAAGTTCGGGAGTGTTGTCTGCTTGTGTTCCCAAAACTCATTTCTTCCCCGAATTCATTTCTTGGTTAGTTTCGTCTATGTACCCTGGCAAGTGTTTTGTTATGAATTCCCAAGGGGAAAATATTCTGCAGGTTTCAACTCAATTAATGCGTCAAGCATTATGTTTTCCAGAAAATGAGTCTCCGTTGCAGTTCTCTGAGTATTCGTTGATTCATTATTTCGAGGAGCTTTCAAATGAAGAGTTTAACCGTTGCATGTCGTTTTTGATATCAAGTCTAGAGAAGACTCAATTTGAAACAGGAAAGTTCAATTTGGAGGCGTTCAATGTTCAATACAGGCCAGTTCTTAGCTGTATTATGGAGATTTTGGGGAGAGATGATGATCGCGAAATTGACAAGACAGCCCTTGGGATGTTCGCTCTTATGATGAAACTAGGGGTGGTGCTAGATATCCCATCCTTTTGGCAGGAAGTGGTGAATTCTCAATTGATCACCTTCCCTTTAACAGGTTTTTTCAGATTTCCCTCACTGGTAGTTTACTTATTCTTATATCAAAATGTTGAAGAGTTTATGAGTGTGGGTTTAAATATAATGGATAGTAATAAAAATAAGCAATCAATTTTTCTCTGGACTGATATGGTTAGAAAAGAAGAAAATGAAGCCGGGTTGTTTGAATTTGTGGACCATTTCATGACCACTGCTTATAAAATTCTGAATGGAACAAAAAGTCCATGCTTTACGCAAGGCCCGGGAATTCTTACGGTTAGGACCCTAATTGTAAATTTGGAGGCTTGGTTTGTTTGAAGATTACTACGAGATAAGGCTGTATGGAGTTAGCATTGAGCCCTATAGGCTCCCAACCTTTTGTTCCCATGAGTTTTGCCTTGGAATTTATAAGGAAAAGTCTTAATGTTGATCAAGTTCATTTTACGCCCATGAAGAAAGGATTAATGTACAAGTTGCCTATGAGTGTAGGCCCTTTTGTTGTTAACACAAGACAAGCCTTTGAAGAAGTGTCAAAAATATTGGAAGGAATGCAGTTGTTGTTGGGAAAAAAATGGCCCTATGATCCACATGGGATAATTTCTCAGAGGAGGGTTGAGAACGGTTATGCCGCTTTTACACATGTGAGTAAACCTGATATAGAGAAATTGGCTAATCCAGGAGGGCCAAGTACGTCAAAGACTAGTATTCAAACACCTGAAATTTTGGAAAGAATGAGCAAAAGAAGTAGGGAGGATGTTATTGATATCAATGATGAGGAGCCCCGAGAGGAAAAAAGGACTAAACTAGCAGAAGATCATTCCTCCAATTCACCTGGTTTTACTCTCCAGGTCAATGAAGAACAATATTGCCCTTCATCTCCTAATAGACAGGAACTTCACTTGGAAAAGGCTTACTCCATGAAGCAAGTGTTCACACAGATTGAGGAAAGGAACCAAAGGATAAAGGCCAATATAGAAGCACAAGCAGAGCATAATATACCTGTTGACCAAACCATATTGCTGACTGTTATGGATTTGGAGAAAGATCAGTTTAAGATGGTTGTGTCACATCCGACAGGAATGTCCCTTGGACCTTCGGGTAGTTTTAACGAGTTAAATATTGTCATGGATGTTAAAAAAATCCCCTTGTGGGACAAAATGAATCTGCACATGCAAACTGGTCAGTTGATTATAAACGACTTGAGCAAGACCAATGCTATAGCAGTCAAGACTGAAAATATGCTAGCAAAGGTCATTAAACAATGCAAAATGGAGAAAGAAAATGCCAGGGCATTAACAACTCAGAATGAAGAGTTGAAGAAGATTATTATGAAAATAGGGGTGGATCCAAATGATAGAGCCGCAGTTCAGAAGCTGATGAAAAGTGTAGAAGTAGAAATATCATCATTAAGGAAAAAGTTGAAATTTCCATCTTCAGAGCACTCATTGGTGGCCGAAGTAGCAGAGGTTGAAAAGGAAAGAGAGGAATTGCGACATCAGTTGACGAAGAAGGACGAAGAACTCACTAAGGTCAAGCAGACTGATATATCCTTACAGAATCATATTGACAGCCATACTTGTACTTTTGACTTTTCTGCAGGTGATGCTGATCCTCAGGCTAAGATTATTCAGAAGAGCACCGAATTAAAGATGGAAGAGAGAGATTGCAAACAGGCTCAATCAGAATTGCAAACAGCTATCAATGTAATGCAAGGATTGGAAGGACAAGCACAGGAGAACAAGCAGAAACTGCAAACAACTGAAGAAGAAATCAAGGAGCTTAAGGAGAGATTAAAAGGTAATATCTCTCTCATTAAATCCAAGGATATTATCTGGAATGAAATTATTTCAGAAATGCAGTCAAAATGGGATTCCATGAATGTAATTGCCAGGGAGAAAAATATTATTTTAGAGCATGAAAAGGAGCTACTATCAGAGAAGCAGGCCGCCATTAAAAGATCGAATTGGTCCAAAAAATTTATAAATTTTATTAATGCCAAGACAGATGAAGAGTTGAGAGATATGGGGATACAGGATAGGTACTTCTATGCTGAAGAGGTAAATAAAATGATCATAAAAAACGACCTTCTAAAGGTCTTAGAGAAACGGTTACAGGGAATTAAGGAGATAATTAAGAAATTTGATATTTCATTTGACAAGTTGATGAGAATAGGTTTTCCCTCATGCTGGACAGAGAAAGGGGAGATTATGTCCTGGAAATTTTATGAGGATCAATTGACATTTGCAAAGAGTAGAGCGGATGGCCGGCATGAGAAGACACAGATATTGAAGGGAGAAACAGTATTCAAATTCTTACAAAGGCATTTTATTCTGCTATGGATGGTGAAGACATTGTTCACAAATAATCTTACTCACAGCCAATTTGTTGCCTTTACACTGGAATATCATCGTTATAAGAACGCTCTGATAACTCAAGATAAACTCTCGAAAGAATGCAAGAAATTTTCTATTAACACAGAAAAGGGATTTCCAGCCGAATAGCCACAAGTAGCCGTTCAGCCACAAATAGTCGTTGAGTCAGCCACTATTTCAGGGACATCAGTTCCTTTAGATTAGGAGTTATCATCTTTTATTATGTTTTAAATGAAATCATGTAAATGTAATAGAATGTTTCCAAGGCACGTACCTCTACTACAGAAAGTAGTTAAGCAGTTCGAGTTAGTTGGAATCAGTTTTATAACTGGAAACCATTTTGGTTTAGATTGTATTTAAAGACATTTTGAAGAGAAAAGAAGGTTCCGAGTTTTTGAACCTTGAAGGCTAATTTTTGTACTGAAAAATATTGAATGAATGAAAAAGCTTTGCAATTTTCCATTATTCCATCTGTGTTGAAGAGTTTTCTTGATTTTCGTTTCATTTTCATATCTATGAATAAAGTAGAGTGATTAGAGCTGCAGGTCTCTTGATATTTATGTATTTAAGAGTTAAACATCCTTAATGGGCGCTCCTCTACTTTAGCTTATTTGTTATTCACTTCCTCAGGATTTTATTTTGGCAGGTCCTGTTTTAAGCAACATGACAAATTAAAATCCTTTTCTTTCTTCTTCTTTCATTCGCTCACTTCAATATAAAGGGAACATGGCATTGCAGAACTTATAAAGATTTGCTTATTTGGGAATATATTATTAATATTTGAAGGTTTAATGTGACAGAGATATACATTTTGTGACATAATCTTTAATGTCTTGAGCATGGATTCCTATACACAGCAGAATTGTTTCTCAAGGGAACAACGACGGCGAAGCGACCAGAGGTGGGCGAGTAGGGAGGTTGATTCTGAAGATATGACCAAAGCAAGGAGGCTTTATAAGTAAATTCATTGTATATATGAAAGAATCATGCAGAGAAACAGTCATGCACTGACATGCACTGCCTGTGCATTGTCATGCATAGTAACTAAATACAGAGATTCCTGTTTGCCAGAAATGATGCAGTGATGGTTCGATTAAAGGTGAAGGAAAGCCATAAGCGCAGAGGAATATGGATTCGAATGAATCTTTATAAGATGCAGAGTTGTTGTTTAACCCCTTTTGATAAGGAATTAAGTTGAAGCGGAACTGTGACAGTGATGGCTTTGTGCGAAGATTTTGATTAAACCACAGTGGAAAAGTAACCCGGTAACGCAGGTCTACAGAGGAGGTACAACCATGAATTTTTATTAAAATTAGAAGTGGAAAGGTGGACCAAAGCACAATTTATCCATGGTGAAGGATGAATAAGAAGAGCAAGGGCAGAGTTATACATATATAGTAATGGTGCTAAATAATTGACAGAACCCTGAGTTAAAAAAAAAACCATTAATTGTCAACAATAGAAGTGGTTTTAGATTCAAACTGGTGGTATTCGCAAAATTTTCAACTCGGTAAGTGGATTCCCCCGAAAAAAAATGTGAGAAGTGCCCATTGATTCACATGTGGCCTAGGTGGTATTCCAAAGCCACCTCCATTTCTCAAAATATTTTATATTAAAACTCAGGGTGAATAAAAATGGATATTCGTCCAATTGCAAGTTCGATTAACCCAATATTAGTTTTTGTGGACTGCTAATATATCGACTTTCCGATCGTACAAACAAAGGTATGCTTCAAACATTATACGCATGAATGTTAGACCGACCATAAATTAAAATAACATTTTAATGTTAATTGGCCGGTTTATTGGACGGTGTGGAATATTGTATAATGGGCACAAATAAGATGTGAATGTCATTTATGTTGGGGTTAATGTATGCGTGGTAAAGATATATAAGCTTTAATAAATTTCGCAAGGACATGTGAAACATTACAACATGGTCCAAAATGACTGTAATGTGATATGGTCAAGGCATAGACAAGAAACCTTAATATAAGGTCCAAGCTATAATAAACCTTTCGAATTTTCAAAGTCCATCATTATAGATCAAAATGCCCAGGATTGTTTTAATTAAAGGTTTATGGTAAGTGAGTGTGGGCCCCAATTTTTATATAGTGAACTCTGGGTTTAAACCAAGGTCAGGTTTGATATGTGTTAATAACTACTATGGTCAGACATTCATATTTGTTGGCGTTATATTTCAATCCAAAGTCAAGGTTAATTAGAAGATTTGCATTGGTTTTTCCAAGTTATGATATGGCTTACTATTCTATGGTTTCCTCAACCTTTATTTGAAGGGAAAAGAAACTTCCGTGGTAAGTTATTGTGTTGGATTTTAATCCAAGGGTGGAATATTAACATGGGTAAGATGTGTAATGGATGGTGGCCAAAAGTATAATGTGTGGCACACATTTGATGAATGAAAAGAATGTAAGTTGAAACCGTAAAGGTTTATGTCGTGGAGTTCATACCTATATGAGCATCCATTCCATAAAGTGGCCATTATATAATACATTTTATTATAAAGGTCGAAAGTTGATTCGAATGCTCATAAGTGTATTGACTTAGGTTTAGAGTTTGGATTAAATTGTATATGCATATTTGAAATATGAAGTTTATCATATGTATGGTTTCATAACCATAGATGAAAGAAGCTTCCGCGTACAGTATTTTAATTTTACAGTTCAGAAAATAAGATATTGAAATTGCCCAGATTGGAATTTGTATAGAGCACATAATTTGGAGATGCATTTTTACATGCACAGGAATGAAAATGTGAGTTTGATAGGGGCACATGCACAGAAAATAGGAGAAGTATGCAGAACAGTTACACTACAGCAGTAGAAAAGACAAGCACACAGTGAGCCAAGAACTAAAATGGTTGAATGAGATATATCTATTGCAAATGTAAAATGGAAATGTCTTAATTGATTTTATATTGTTTGTGACACAAAGGAAAGTCTCCGGTAGGGAAACAAAACTCCATTGTAAAATTGAAATTAGTACAAATTTCTATATTCCTCTGAATGAGCTAGACAAAGAAATGAGAAGACAGAAGTCAAAGAGTCACGATTGTTCACTTCGAATTCCATGTGGAATACAAATAGTCATGAGGTGAACTCTATAAATGATATCACATAGATATGCATAGAGAGGTTAGAGAATGGAGAAATGAGGTAGAGAGGGTAAGAAGAAGAAGGAGCAGATAGAGAAGCAGTGAAGATTCAGAGATGATATAAGGTAGACATGAAGCCTGGTGGACAATAGTGAAGAAGGAATTGAATAGAGCTGATATCCAGGTAAATCAGCATATGATTTTACAATAATGTGAGGAAGTTGGTGCTTCCATATCAAGTTGTAGCTTGATAGAAGTCATTTGTAGCTGGTTGAGGTAGAAACATCCTATAGGTTATAGCCTGCAGAAAATAGTTGGGAGTTGTAGATTCCTTGCAAGTTGTAGCTTGCATAATTGAGGTAGGAGCCTCATGTAGGTTGGAGCCTACAGAAAATCAGTGGTGTGAGGGAGTTGGATCTTGCCTTTGCATCACAACAATAATAAAATGTGGTTTTCTCCCTTATGGGTTTCCACTTATATATGTTTTCTATGTGCATGATGTTTATGTGTTGATATGGTGTTTCTAATCTGCTTAATACTTGCTACTCACATATTAAGATTGTTGTTTCATTATGTAATAAGTTGATCACAAAATGATGATGTTAATAAAGTTAAAGGAAAATTTTAAAAGACCATGAATGTAATAAACTGATTCACCCCCCTCTCTCAGTTTATTTAAGGGTTCAACAATAACCGCTCGAACTTGTAGTCAAACTGAAGAAGGTCCATGTAACTGATCCTCCAACACTATGCATGAATTCACCATCTCCACAAACTTGTCCATGGGCAATGGAAGACAAATCATGGTCTTTTTGGCTAAGGCACGCACCAGAGAAGACCTTCTCTCGCTACACTTTTCAACAATCCCATTGTCCATCTTGATTACATACGATGTCATTGGGTTCATGGTCTTCATATCACGCTTGACTAATTGTGGGTTTTGCTCCTAACAGCTATCGATTAAGATGATTCATTGCATCCTAGGGTTGACAGGATCATAGCTATGCCATCTCCATGAGATCAAGTTTAACAATCACTTTTTTGAGGGAGGTTCTGTTGTTTGTTTTGGGACTCAAGAGGTTCTCTTGTGACTTTCTCTCATTGGTATGATTAGAGAGGCCTAGATTTATCTGTTCAAGAGTTGATTCTCTCTATACAAGAGACTTTGGATGGCCTCTCCAGACTCAATACCACTAAGAGCATTGCTTGTTTATTCCAGCCTATTTGGGTTCTTGGTGGTGTGAATCCTAGGTGGACTCCTTTTCCTTGAAGTTAGATGGCATAGATTCGTGAGACAATGAAGTTTTCCCACATGGTTAGTAGGCACATCACCTCTGTGATTTTAGAGCTTGAATTGCCTAGTTCAAACTATGGTCTCCTCAGGTTGGCTTGAGTAAGCCAAATCTCCATTGTGAAATTCTTCTTATCAACCTCTATAAAGAAGAGAGGAATTACCACCCTCTATAAAGAAAGGAAGCCTTTCTTGGTTCCATCCCTTTGCCTGTTCCTGGTTTTCTGCGCTGTTACTTGTGCGTGGTTCAAAATTTCAACTAGTATCCCACAACAAAAATTCAGTGAACACTAGCATAGCTGGGATCCCTTGCAACAAAGATGGTAAATGTGATGTAGTTATTTGTAATGCAATGGTGATGATTATGATTATGTCTAATACTAGCTGAGAAACATTAGGCATGGGATGAGTGGGGCATGTTAGGTGATGGGATAAAAGTGAGTCCAAGATATATATATATATATATATATATATTAAACTTGGCCTTTAATATGCTTAAGTCCCTTTTGATTATGCATCCGGTTCCCAATGTAATCTTGGGGTGATTCAAATGGTCATTAACACCTAGGGTCTAGGCCTTGGTTCCCCATGAGACCTTGCTTTGAAGGGGCATGTTAAAAGTAACCTATGAGAGTATATATGCTTTCATTGTCCTTGGGATTTGGAGATCATGATATCAATAGCAGAGTTATGTTGTTGGTTAGAGCTTGTTAGGTGTGCAAGGTTATGCTATTTGTTTGATCTTTCATACTAGAGAGTTAGGAAAATACTGCTAGCATTGGTTAATTGTTTTTGAGATATGATAATATAGATAATTTAATCTTAATAAATGTCCACAAATAACTAGAAAAGTAGGTAATATTTTATTGAATTTATTAAAATATTAATTATCAATATTTATATTTTATTTGTTTGAATTATATTATATAAAATTAAATTTTAAATATATTGTAATTTTATATTTAATTAATAATTAAAATAATAAATATTAATATTTTAATTATTAAAAAAAATTTGTTTCAACATTTGTAAAAGTTTGATGGCATGCCACATAAGATTTTGTGAAAGTTTGATGGCATGTTTTGATTTCATTAAAACAAATAGAAACCCAAAGTGTTCGATTTCATTACCGAAGTCTTCGAAGTTGAGACGAAGACGAGGTTGAAGCCCCTGTTCGAAGCCGTTGTTCGACTGTCAAGAAGACTAAGACGAGGTTGAGGTACTCGCACATGGGTGCCCCTTTTCGATTTCATTAAAGAAAATAAAATCCCCGACTGTCAGGAAGACGAAGACGAGGTTGAGGTACTCGCACATGGGTGCCCGTGTTCGATTTCATTAAAAAAAATAAAAGCCCAAAGTGTAAGAAAACCTCTGTTCGAAGCCCCTGTTCGACTTTCAAGAAGACGAAGACGAGGTTGAGGTACTCACACATGGGTGCCATCACCTAGAGAAACTTCCAGATCGATTTGGAGCAAGACTAGCTATTCTTACCCAAACTGGATGTGCTGGTTATTTGGTGCCAAATTTTTAGCTCTCGGGGCTGGGGAAATTTTCTATGTAATTAGAGCTTTTATCATGAAATATTCTTATATTGTATTGTGGGAGCTAGTGAAGACCTTGTGGTATACTTTGGCTCAGGATATCCAGTGGGTATATTCTCTTTTGCATTTGCTTTCCCTATCATCAATTTCAGTTGCTACTAGTGATTATTTATTCTGCCTCTTGTGCCCTCATGTCCTATATCTATTTCTCTAAGACAACTTTATGTACAAATCCTGAAACAAAAGCCCAGCTGGAAGAAAATAAACATCCAGTATTTGGATTTCCAACATTGGTACAATTCAGTTGGGAAACTTGCAACAGTTATACCAAAAAGGGTGCTACAATGATCTGGTTAGTCACATGCCAAGATTTTTTAATGCATAAACTTAAGTTCGAAGTACAATGGAGGACAAAGGAGAATAGTTAGGACTCATTGAAATGCCACAGTTGGCTATGCTTAGTTTCACTTAAAGATTTATAAGTTTTTCTATAAATTGATAATTTGATAAATCATGGATGCGAGTCCCTGTTGTAGCTGCTTAGATTACATTCTGTTTTTTTTATATTTAAAATTTGACTTTCCTTTTTCTAGTGTTCAAGATCCAAGGCCGCTAAACATCCAAATCTTCAAGGCCAAAATTAGGCTTGACAATGTTATCAAATTAGGCTTGACAATGTACAGGACTTGCAATGAAGAGCTAATCTCTGTCAATTTCAAACATTTTTGGTCAAATGTACTTATGTCACCAATTTTTTCTTCGTAATTACCATACCGATAGTAAACTTCTTGCAACTGCTTCAAAACATTATTATAGAAATCGTTTCATTAATAGGATTCTATTATTCCTTTGAATAAAGCCCTTGATGAAATCTTAGAGAGGTTTAGATATAGCTCAACAAACCCTTCAAATTTTCACAAATGGAAAGCTTTAGATGATGATGAACCTTAATTCTGTTGAAAAAACAATGCTTAAATGAGCCTTAGATTGATGTTGCCAAAAGTCTGAAATCAAGTCCCAAAGTGCCACTGTAGAGACCACAAGTCTAAGGCTGCTAAAAATCTAAATATTCAAGGCAAAAATTAGGCTTGATAATGTTATAAAATTAGGCTTGATAATGTTATAAAATTAGTCTTGACAATGTACAAGACTTGCGATGAAGAGCTACCGTCAATGTCAAACCTTTTTGGTCGAATGTTCTTCTGTCACCAATTTTTTCTTCAGGATCACCATACCAATAGTAAAATTCTTGCAACTGCTTCAAAACATGATTATAGTAATCATTTCCTTAATAGGATTATATTATTCCTTTGAATAAGACCTTGATGCAATCTTAGAGAGGTGTAGATATAGCTCAACAAACCCTTCAAATTTGCACAAATGGAAATCTTCAAATGATGATGAACCTTAATTCTGTTGAAAAAACAACACTTAAATGAGCCTTAGATTGATGCTACAAGAAGTCTGAAGTCAAGTCCCAAAGTGCCACTACAGAGACCACAGGTTCAAGGCTGCTAAACATCCATATCTTCAAGGCCAAAATTAGGCTTTACAGTGTTATAAAATTAGGCTTGACAATGTCCAGGACTTGCAATGAAGAGATAAACTCTATCAATGTCAAAACTTTTCCTTCAAATGTTCTTCTGTCACCAATTTTTGCTTCAGAATTACCATACCAATAGTGAACTTCTTGCAACTGCTTCAAAACATGATTATAGCAATCATTTCTTTCATAGGATTCTATCAGTCCTTTGAATAAGCCCTTGATGCAATGTCAAAGAGGTGTAGATATAGCTCAAAAAACCCTTCAAATTTGCACAAATAGAAAGCTTCAGATGATGATGAACCTTAATTCTGTTGAAAAAAAATTACTTAAATGAGCCTTATATTGATGCTGCCAGAAGTCTGAAATGAAGTTCCAAAGTACCGCTACAGAGACCATAGATCCAAGGCTGCTAAAAATCCAAATCTTCAAGGCCAAAATTAGCCTTGACAATGTTATAAAATAAGGCTTCACAATGTTATAAAATTAGGCTTGATAATGTACAGGACTTGCATTGAAGAGCTAAACTTTGTCAATGTAAAACCTTTTCGGTCAAATGTTCTTCTGTCACTATTTTTTGCTTCAGAATTACCATACCAATAGTAAACTTCTTGCAACTGCTTCACAACATGATTATAGCAAAAATTTCCATAATAGGATTCTATTAGTCCTTTTAATAATTCCTTGATGCAATCTCAGAGAGGTGTAGATATAGCTCAACAAACCCTTCAAATTTGCACAAATGGAAAGCTTCAGATGATGATGAACCTTTTTTCTGTTGAAAAAAAAATGCTTAAATGAGCCTTCGATTGATGTTGCCAGAAGTCTGAAATCAAGTCCCAAAGTGCCACTGCAGAGACCACAGATCCAAGGCTGCTAAACTTCCAAATCATCAAGGTCAAAATTAGGCTTGACAATGTTATAAAATTAGGCTTGACAATGTACAAGACTTGCAATGAAGAGCTGAACTCTGTCAATGTCAACCCTTTTCCGTCAAATGTTCTTCTGTCACCAACTTTTGCTTCAGAATTACCATACCAATAATAAACTTCTTGCAACTGCTTCAAAACATGATTATAGCAATCATTTCCTTAATAGAATTTTATTAGTCCTTTGAATAAGCCCTTGATGAAATCTTAGAGAGGTGTAGATATAGCTCAACAAACCCTTCAAATTTGCACAAATGGAAATCTTCAGATGATGATGAACCTTAATTCTGTTGAAAAAACAATGCCTAAATGAGCCTTAGATTGATGCTGCCAGAAGTCTGAAATCAAGTCCCAAAGTGCCATTGCAGAGACAAGAAATCCAAGACTACTAAATATCCAAATCTTGAAGACCAAAATTAGGCTTGAAAATTTTATAAAATTAGGCTTGACAATGTACAAGATTTGCAATGAAGAGCTAAACTCTGTCAATGTCAAACATTTTCGGTCAAATGTTCTTTTGGCACCAATTTTTGCTTCAGAATTACCATACCAATAGTAAACTTCTTGCAACTGCTTCAAAACATGATTATGGCAATCATTTCCTTAATTGGATTCTATTAGTACTTTGAATAAGCCCTTATTTCAATCTCAGAGAGGTGTAGATATGACTCAACAAACCCTTCAAATTTTCACAAATGGAAAGCTTCAGATGATGATGAACCTTAATTCTGTTGAAAAAACAATCCTTAAATAAGCCTTAGATTGATGCTGCCAGAAGTTTGAAATCAAGTCCCAAAGTGCCACTGCAGAGACCACAGATCCAAGGCTTCTAAACATCCAAATCTTCAAGGCCAAAATTAGGCTTGACAATGTTATAAAATTAGTCTTGACAATCTTATAAAATTAGGCTTGACAATGTACAAGACTTGCAATGAAGAGCTCAACTCTGTCAGTGTCAAACCTTTTCGTCATTCGGGTTGAAATATTTTCATTGATGGCAAAGAAGCACAAAGGAGCAACACCGAATCAGCAATAAGGCAAAGTAGAAGAGAGGTAGCAGAGGCAAAGAAGGGAGAAGAAAAGTAGTAGGGAGGTACAGAAGAAAGCATAAAAGGAGCACAAGAGGAGAAGATGTGCGTAGTTGGTAGTGAGAGGGCAGCAGAGAGCATTAGACAAGGAAAAGAGGCATCAGTATATCTATGTATAGACTGGCAATCTAATACTAATTTCAGGATAAATTAATCATTAAGATTTTATCAGAAGCGAATCAGTGGAATTAGACCATAGAACTCAAACATAGAAGATTGGAACAAGGATGAGATGTAATTGAGGAGCTAGTATTTGGTTGTTTATGCGATGTTGATATTTGGTTTAAATACCCGTATCCCAGCACAGTTTGGAGCGAAAGGACAGTGAGGGGTTTGAGAACCTCCTACTCGGTTTTCACGTAGTCTTATAAGAGGAATTTTGAATCAAACGTACCTTCAGAAAAGAAGTGATGGCGTTGTTAGATGTGAAATCAACAGTCATGGAGGGGAGCGGATTTGCAAGTTAGGCAGAGTTAAAATCGAGAGCAGAGGAGCGATTGAAGAGGTAGTGTGTAGACACAAGGCGTGATCAGCAATTATGAACAAAAAAAGTGTTGCGGAAGTGTTGTACGTGGTGATGAGTTTAATTTCCGTAAGAAACCATGGAGTGGTCGAAGAAATTAACAATGAGTGAAGGCACAGTGCGAAAACCAAAATCGTGAGTCAAGGATCACGGTGAATCAGTAGATTGAAGAGCCAATGGAGTGAAACATTGAAGAATTGGGCAGAACCACAAATTAAGAGGAACCGTGAGGCGTTAAACCATAAGGGCAGTTTTGATAAATCAAACCAGTGGTATTGCGTCGCAAAAGAAATGGTAAGTTGATTTGTCTTTTTGAGAGTGATATGTGTCTCTATGTGACACGTGGCAAAGGGTGGTATTCAAAAACCACTTACATCGCGTAAAAATAAAGAATTAAGCCTCGTGCAACTTCGTTGCACGACTATCGTCGGATAAGAGTCCAATTGAAGCTTGTAGCACGATCAATTATGGACCATTAGATCCGCCCGACAATTACTCGAGGTAAGTCATTGTGGGCCTAGATTTCTTATTAATTGGATGCGATGGTTTGGTTTTTAACCAAACTCGGAATTAAACGTATGGTTGAAGGTGAATTATGGTTGTGGTGGTCCCGACTTTCATATATGCTAGTACTAGGGTTTAAATCTAGTGTCGAGGGCCTTATATAATATATCAACCCTTGGCTGGAGGACGAGATATGTCGATGTATTATGCTTATAGAAAAGCCATGGTAAACTTATAACGGTGGTTGAGTTTCGAATATGAAGTTTGGTAATTGAATTAATATATGTTGCAGAACAATATTACAACTTGGGTCTTATCCAAAGTTTATAAATAGGGGAATGTGGATCAATGTAAATGAACACATATGAATGTCGCTCAAATATGAATTGTTGATAACCGTGGGATGGAACCTTGAGCTAGAGGGCATGGAACCAAAAGGCGTGAACAGTGAAATCAGGGTTAGAAAACCGATGGTATTCGCATTATTAAAAGGTGGTAAGTGGAATCGCGAATAAAAATGTGATACACTTCGGCATGCGACACGTGGTTGAAGGCAGAAATTTAAAACCATTTTTTTTCGCACTTTTTTTGTGTGTTAATTTACTGTTCTAAAGAAAATGCGAATGATGTGTGATTGAATATGAATGTAGATCAACGACGTTCGTGTTGCGAAGTACACAAACGATAAGGAAATGTATGAAAATAAATATTGTGGGCCCGAACATTCACTTATACTCTGGTGGGTTGGTGTTAAATCAAGTAAGAGATTCATGAGTTTGGGTTTGTTATCAAAGTCTGAGTTATACATATATGAATATCCCATGAAGTGACCAATATATAACGCATTTTATTATAAAGGTCAAAGGTTGGGTTTAGAAAAATCCACAAAGTAATGAAGTATGGTAGCATGGTCCCTAAGGGTAGGTTTAAATGCTGTTATATTTTAATACTAAAAAGTGATTACGGAAGATTTCCCTATAAAGGAAATTGAACCTTAATAAAGGTAAATTATAAGGTGAGAAGGGTGCATAGTTGCTTGATGGTTGATACCTTGGTATTAATATAAGTCCACGGCTTATTACTGGTTGTAACATTTGATTGGAGAATATATATATATGACGATATATATATATATATTATGTTTGATATGGGACAAATGAGCTATGAAAAAGGAAGAGTGATATGGTATGGGGCCCAACTATTAGTATGTTGAGTTTTATATGTATTTGTGGGTTGCAATATTATTCCGAATTGAAATAAAACGTTTGCTGGACTTTAATAAAAGAGCATATTATATGCTTCGTGGGGTTTTATAACCACCATACCTATAGACAAAAAGCTTCCGCATAGTTTTATAATTTCCAGAGTGTGAGTTAAATTGACTCAGATTTGTAATCTGGGGAATGTGGGTTGAAACATAGAAAAGAGTTAAGCCTCCGCATTGATTTATTTTGGCAACAGATAATAAAAAGACGCTGCATTTTTTATATACAATGAGAGTTTGAGAGTTATTGGGGAGCTAAACTTGTAAAGCAGTTATATATGCAGCAGATACACAACTTCGGTGAATATGAGAATATGTAGAAACTGAAAAAGACACAGGGCATTTTACATGCATGGAAAACAGAGGTATGCAGAACAGTTACATGACAGCAGCAGAAAAGAAAAACACACAACAAGCCAAGGGCCGGAAAAAGAGCTGAGTGAAATTGTTTTATGTAATTGAAAATGTGAAAATGTAAAGTTTTATTTATTTTATATTTTTTGTGATGCATTGGAAAGTCTCAAGAGGAAAAGAAATATCCCACTGTAATATTGAAATTTGTACATATTATTATATTTTTTATGAATGAGCTGGACAAAGGAATGAGAAGGTAGAAGTCAAAGAGTCATGGCTATTCACTCCAAATTCTTTGTAGAATACAAATAGTCATGAGATGAACTCTGTAAATGATATCATATTGATATGCATAGAGGTCAGAGAATGCAAAAATTAAGTAGTGAGGCAGAGAAGAAGGAGGAGATGATAGAGAATCTGAGAAGATGCAGAGATGATATAGGGTAGATATGAGGACTGATGGACAACAGAAAAGAAGGAACAGAACAGAGCTGATATCCAGGTAAATCAGCAAGTGTTTTCTTTTGAAAAGTGAGGAATTTGGAGCTTCCCTATCAAGTTGTAACTTGATAGATGTCAGTTGTAGCTAATTGAGGTAGGAGCCTCCTGTAGGTTGTAGCCTGTAGAAAATAGAGGAAGTTGGTGCTTCCATATCAATTTGTAGCTTGATAGAAGTCAGTTTTAGCTGGCTGAGGTAGGAGCCTCTTGTAGGTTGGTGCCTACAGAAAATTGATGGGAGTTGGAGCTTCCTTGCAAGTTGTAGCTTGCATAATTGAGGTTGAAGCCTCCTATAGGTTGGAGCCTTCAGAAAATCAGTGGTGAGAGGGAGTTGGAGCTTGCCTTTGCATCACAAAAATAATAAGATGTGGTTTTCTCCATTATGGGTTTCCACTTATATCTGTTGTCTATGTGCATGATGTCTATGTGTTGATATGGTATATCTAATCTTCTTAATACTTGCTGCTCACATATTAACTCTGCTGTTATATTATCTAATCTGCTTAATAATTGCTGCTCATAAATTAAGAATGCTCACATATTATGTTTATCATGAAATGAAGGTGTAAATAAGTTTAAAGGAAAGTTTTAAAAGTCCATGAATGTGTTAAACTGATTCACCCCACCCCCCCTCTCAGTTTAACTAAGGGTTAAACAATTGGTATCAGAGCTAGTTCCTTTGGTGTAAGCCTAATAGCTTGAAGGAGATCTGGTTGAGTCATGGAATATCAAAATGTGCCTGTGTTAAGTACAAAAAACTTTCCTGAATGGAGAGATAAGGTTAAAACAAATTTAATGGCTAATGAAACTGAGGTATGGAAACTTGTATGTGATGGTTACTGCACAGACTCTCCCTCGGTGCAAGAACAACAGAGGAATGCCAAGGCAAAATGTGTGATATACAATAGTCTTCATAACAAGGATCTTGAGTTAATAATGGATTTAACCTCTGCAAAAGAAATCTGTGATAGATTGAATTTCATGCATGAAGTAGACACTAGTGGCTGCATTGTCAAGAAGGAGAAGAGAATTAAGAAGAAGAAAAATTCATGTCAAAAGGAAAATGTTCCATCAAATGAAGTACCTGATAGTGTGAATGGAAGTCAGTTCCATGAAGAAATTACAGTTGAAGAAAAAACCAAACTTGACACAGCCTTGACTGAAATAGAAAGATTGAAGAAAGAAAACAAAGACTTTAAGACATTGGTGCAAATATGTGATGAGAAAGAATACGAAGACAAGAAAGAAATTGTTGGCTTGAAGACACAACTTGAAGAAGCAAGGAAAGTAGAAGACACTTTGCTGCAACAAATGAGAGAGAAAAGTCTGGAATGTGAGAAATTGGAAGAAGAAGTAGTGTGCCTCAGAAAGAAATTAGAAAAATCCTAAAGAGAATTATTAATGAATACTCCTCAAATGAAAAGCTCTGGATAGTTGGACCAAATCCTAAATTTTCAAAGGTCTCCTCTCATAAAGACAGGGATAGGCTATGAAGGAGAAACAAGTAAGTCCAAGGTAGAAGATAACAAGAATATCATTTTTGTAAAAGTTGTAAAGGATAATGAAGCAGCTCAGAAGATTCCTGCAGAAGTAGAAACCAGCAAGAACAGGATTTGTGAAGAAACAAACAAAAACAAGCAGCAACATGAAAGGACAGATAATGAAAGGATGAAACAGTCAGCTGAAAAAGGCTCAAACACTCCTGAATATGAATTGAATAAATTTGGAAGATGTCAAAGAAGTTTCTTTCCTCCTATGAGAAGCATCACTTGTATTTCCTGCCACAAACCTGGACATAGTGCAGCATTTTGTAAGACAAAGAAAATCAGGCCCAACCATCAAAGGATGTAGAAAACGAGAAGAACCCCTCAAGGAAGAAAATGGAAAGGACAATCTTTCACTAGGTACAAAAATCATTTCCATGGCTACTGTTATGCATGCAATAATTTTGGACATAAATCTGTTGAATGTAAATTGTGTTAAAAAAGGGGAATAAAACATTATACATCAGCTCAAACATACCTTGATAAAATAAGATGTTATGTATGCCTCAAGCTTGGTCACAAAGCAAAAGACTGTAAACTGCCATATGCATTAAAGAGCTCTAGAAAGATGATGGAATCTAATCAAATCAATCAAAGCTATGAATCAAAAAGAAATGCAGACATTATGAAGAACCCCAATAAATTATGGAAGGAAGAGAGAAAGGGGGAGCCTGTTACATCAATAACATAATGAATCCATCATAGTCTCAAGCGGAGCTACTCTAGGAAGCAAAGAAAAAATCCATCCAGTGATAAATATGAAGCAACATCCCAAGGGGAGAGCAGTTCATAAATAGTCCCCATGAAAGTAGTCTAAGAAGAGCTCCTTGGAATGAGAACAGCTATAAGATCAGGAAGGGAAAGGACATTTTCTCCAACATAGTGCTATAGAGGAAGAAGAACACCTAAAGCACACAATAGCCAACAGATTGATGGAAGAAGAGAAGACAGCAAGAAGCCTTGGTGGTAGAGAGAACATAAGCCATGAACATGTAAGCTAAGAAAACATCATCACATTAAGTGATGATCACATTGTGCATCATACTACTAGAATTAACAATGAATCACATTAAGAAGGATTAGTAAGAGAAGTGCCTATCATCGTTAGGTCATGACATAATTCATTTATGAAAATTCCCCTTGGAGGTATGCATTTAAGAGAGTGATAATTCTTTGAGTGATCAACCCATGAAGATTTATAGTAAAGAAATTGAAGATGTCTTCCCAAAGATCATTATGTTAGAACATTTGAATTGTATGTAAAGCAACAATGATTCTGGAGCAGTCCTAGAAAGGAAAATGCAGTGACATTCCTTTGAACATAATGACAGAGTAAGAAAAATGGTTAATGATTCCAAGATCAAATTCAGTATATTGGTGATTGTAGATGAGAACAGTGGAAAGCTCAATAATAGAAATTATTAAGGTTGTCTTAACTTTGGGTTCATGTGTGAGCTAAAGAGAAAGTAGTATCAATATGGGTATTTGGTACAAGCAGCATGCCTATCAATAGAATACCAAGTGTTATCAGTGGAGCAGTGGTATGGTACAGGTCCTCAGGATCAAAGGATTATGGCAAAAGTACATCAAGGTAGTATCCCAACATTATCTGCATTTTAAGGCATAAAAGGGTCAATGAAAAGGAAAAAGGATCATTATCTTGTTTATACTTGAAGTAGTATATTGAGCATTGAAGCAGTATCTATTTCTAGATATAACTTCATGCCTGCCTGAAGTCAGTACATCTATATATCTTCAAGGCCTCTCTTTCTTAAGATCATTCATAACACCGTGTGAAGTCTGCTTGCTGAAATTACAATTAAACATCTTAAATATGTTTTTGGTTAAGATCATCAAAATAGAATAGTTAAAGTATCTGAAGTATGAAGGACCAGTTGTGTTGATATTACATTTGAATCCCAAGAGTCTGTTAATGTTACATATAAAGCCTACTTCAACATAAAGGAATTTCCAGTATGTCACCATTGAAAAGAGAGTGATCATTGACATACATACCTCCTTATGTCATAAATAAATTGCATGGTTGATAAGTGAGACTGACCAATACATTGAATGTATCTAGCCTCAAGGGTTTTTTTTGAAAGTGTAGTGTGCAAGCAGTAAAGTCATTTGGTCTCTTAGATTGAAATATATCATCTAATCTCACAATAAGTTGTAAACTCTGGCTTAATTCATTGATCACATCAGTAACAAGGACCTTTTAGCTATTAAGTGTAATATCATTATCAGCATCCTAGCTCATATCATCACCAACAGGCAAGAAAGGTGAACCACCGCTATAAAAGATATATTGGCATCATCATCTTTGAACAAGTGTTGTACTGCAAATGTGTATTGCAGAAGAAGACATATTCCATCTACAATCTTCCTCAACAGATATGGATTTCTGATGAAGATAATACTAGAGACTGAAGTATATTTGAAGAATTCTCAGTATTTTAGTTTTGATCCAATGATGCATCTCTGATTAGATAAGGCTGGTACAATGTGTTATATGAAGTTTCATTATCTTCACTTTCAGCTTTATACAAGTGAAAGGAGTCTATGCTTTGGGATTGTATTAACTTGCAGTGTATATTCAAGTTCAATAATACTCAAAAGTGTTCTCTCAACAACTCTTGTACACCAGTTTGGAGCAACAGGGTACAAAGTAAGAAGAAGAAGGCCTAAACACATCTCAAGGAGAGGAAATGAAGAGATAGAAAGCACACTAGGAAATGTGCAACCCTTTTCCATTGATGTCAAAGGGGGAGGAAAAGCAAGCAAAAGGAGAGTATTAATGTGTTGCCATCAATGCCAAAGGGGGAGACTATTGGAAATGTTGTCATTGATGGCAAAGGAGATGGAAAAGGAGGAGCACCTAAAACAGCAACAAGGCAAAGAGAAAAAAAAAGTAGCAGGGAGGCAGTAGTAAGAAAGAATAAAAGGAGCACAAAGGAGAAAACAGGAAGAGAGGTAGCAAAGAGGCAGCAGAGAAAGCATCAGACAAGGAAAAGAGGCAGCCTAGGCAATAGATGTATAGACTGGAAATCTAGAACTAATTTTAGGATAGATCGAATTTACTAAGCTTTCCATGGTATGACACATTGATGGTGTGACCACAGTGCTGTGCGTTCGAGTTTGAAGTCTGCATAGGGATTTTATTGTAAAGTAAATCAGTGGAAATAGACCACAGAACTCAAACATAGAAGATTGGAACAAGGATGAGATGTAATTGAGGAGCTAGTATATGGTTATTTATGCGATACTGATATCTGGTTTAAACACCCGTATCCCAGCACAGTTTGGAGCGAAAGGATAGTGAGGGGTTTGAGAACCTCCTACTAGGTTTTCACACAGTCTTTAAAAGAGGAATTTTGAATCAAACGTATTGTTAGAAAAGAAGTGATGGCGCTGTTAGATGCGAAATCAACAGTCAAGGAGGGCAGCGGATTTGCAAGTTAGGCGGAGTTAAAATAGAGATCAGAGGAGCGATTGAAGAGGCAGTGTGTAGACGTGAGGCGTTATTAGAAATTATGAACAAAAAAAGTGTTGCGGAAGTGTTGTATGTGGTGATGAATTTAATTTCTAGAAGAAACCATGGAGTGGTCGAAGAAAGTAACAATGAGTGAAGGCACAGTGCGAAAACCAAAATCGTGAGTCAAGGATCATGGTGAATTAGTAGATTGAATATCCAAGGTATTGCAGCGTTGAAGAATTGGGCGGAACCACAAATTAAGAGGAACCGTGAGGCGTTAAACCATAAGGGCAGTTTTGATAAATCAAACCAGTGGTATTGCGTCGCAAAAGAAATGGTAAGTTGATTTGTCTTTTCGAATGCGGTATGTGTCTCTATGTGACGTGAGGCAAAGGGTGGTATTCGAAAACCACTTACATCGCGTAAAAATTAAGAATTAAGCCTCATGCAACTTTGTTGCGTGACTATCGTCGGATAAGAGTCCAATTGAAGTTTGTAGCATGATAAATTATGGACCGTTAGATCCGCCCGACAATTAGTCGAGGTAAGTCACTTTGGGCCCATATGTCTTATTAATTGGATGCGTTGGTTTGGGTTTTAACCAAACTCTGAACTAAACGTATGGTTGAAGGTGAATTATGGTTGTGGTGGTCTCGACTTTCATATATGATAGTACTAGGGTTTAAATCTAGTGTCGAGGGCCTAATATAATATATCAACCCTTGGCTGGAGGACGAGATATATCGATGTATTATGCTTATAGAAAAGCCATGGTAAACCTATAACGGTGGTAGATTTTCGAATATGAAGTTTGGTAATTGAATTAATATATGTTGTGGAACAATATTACAACTTGGGTCTTATCCAAAGTTTATAAATAGGGGAATGTGGATCAATGTAAATGAACGCATATGAATGTCGCTCAAATATGAATTGTTGATAAGCGCGCGGGACAAAACCTTGAGCTAGAGGGCGTGAAACCAAAAAGGCATGAACACTGAAACTGGGGTTAGAAAACCGATGGTATTCGCATTATTAAAAGGTGGTAACTGGAATCGCAAATAAAAATGTGATACACTTCGGCATGCGACACGTGGCTGAAGGCGGTAATTTAAAACCGTTTGTTTCTCACTTTTTTTGTGTGTTAATTTATTGTTTTGAAGAAAATGCGAATTCCGTCCGATTTAATATGAATGTAGATCAACGACGTTCACATTGTGAAGTGCACAGACGATAAGGCAAGGTATGAAAATAAATATTGTGGGCCCGAAAATTCACTTATACTCTAGTGGGTTGGTGTTAAATCAAGTCAGAGATTCGCGAGTTTGGGTTTGTTATCAAAGTCTGAGTTATACATATATGAATATCCCGTGAAGCGACCAATATATAACGCATTTTTTTATAAAGGTCGAAGGTTGGGTTTAGAAAAATCCACGAAGTAATGAAGTATGGTAGCATGGTCCCTAAGGGTAGGTCTTAATGCTGTTATATTTTAATAGAAAAGTGATGACGGAAGATTTCCCTATAAAGGAAATTGAACCTTAATAAAGGTAAATTATAAGGTGAGAAGGGTGCATACTTTCTTGATGGTTGATACCTTGGTCTTAATATAAGTCCACGGCTTATTAATGGTTGTAACATTCGATTGGAGAATATATATATATATGACAGTATATATATATATTATGTTTGATATGGGACAAATGAGTTGTGCAAGAGGAAGAGTGATATGGTATGGGGTCCAACTGTTAGTATGTTGAGTTTTATATGTATTTGTGGGTTGCAGTATTATTTCGAATTGAAATAAAATGTTTGTTGAACTTTAATAAAAGAGCATATTATATGTTTTGTGGGGTTTTATAACCACCATACCTATAGACAGAAAGCTTCCACATAATTTTATAATTGCCAGAGTGTGAGTTAAATTGACTGAGATTTGTAATCTGGGGAATGTGGGTTGAAACATAGAAAAGAGTTAAGCCTTCGCATTTATTTATTTTGCTAGAAGATAATAAGAAGAAGTTGCATTTTTTATATACAATGAGAGTTTGAGAGTTATTGGGGAGCTGAACTTGTAAAGTAGGTATATATGCAGCAGATACACAACTGCAGTGAACGGGAGAATATGCAGAAACTGAAAAAGACACAGGGCATTTTACATGCATGGAAAACAAAGGTATGCAGAAAAGTTACATGACCGTAGCAGAAAAGACAAATGCACAGCAAGCCAAGGGTCAGAAAAAGGGCTGAGTGAAATTGTTTTATGTAACTGAAAATGTGAAAATGTAAAGTTTTATTTATTTTATATTGTTTGTGATGCATTGTCAAGTCTCCGGAGGAAAAGAAATATCCACTGTAATATTGAAATTTGTACATATTGTTATATTTTTTCTGAATGAGCTGGACAAATGAATGAGAAGATAGAAGTCAAAGAGTCATGGTTGTTCACTCCAAATTCTCTGTAGAATACAAACAGTCATGAGATGAACTCTATAAATGATATCATATTGATATGCATAGAGGTCAGAGAATGCAAAAATGAAGAAATGAGGCAGAGAAGAAGGAGGAGCTGATAGAGAATATGAGAAGATGCAGAGATGATATAGGGAAGATATGAGGACTGATGGAAAGTAGAAAAGAAGGAACAGAACAGAGCTAATATTCAGGTAAGTCAGCAAGTGATTTATTTTGAAAAGTGAGGAAGTTGGAGCTTCCCTATCAAGTTGTAGCTTGATATATGTCAGTTGTAGTTGACTGAGGTAGGAGCCTCCTGTAAGTTGTAGCCTGCAGAAAATAGAGGAAGTTGGTGCTTCCATATCAAGTTGTCTCAGTTGTAGCTGGCTGAGGTAGGAGCCTCCTGTAGGTTGGTGCCTACAAAAAATTGATGGGAGTTGGAGCTTCCTTGCAAGTTGTAGCTTGCAGAATTGAGGTTGAAGCCTCCTGTAGTTTGGAGCCTTCAGAAAATCAGTGGTGAGAGGGAGTTGGAGCTTTCCTTTGCATCACAACAATAATAAGATGTGGTTTTCTCCCTCATGGGTTTCCACTTATATCTGCTGTCTATGTGCATGATGTCTATGTTTTGATATGGTATATCTAATCTGCTTAATACTTTTTGCTCACATAGTAACTCTGCTGTTACATTATCTAATCTACTTAATAATTGCTGCTCATAAATTAAGAATGCTCACATATTATGTTGATCATGAAATGAAGGTGTAAATAATTTTAAAGGAAAGTTTTAAAAGTCCATGAATGTGTTAAACTGATTCACCCTCCCTCTCAGTTTAACTAAGGGTTCAAAAAATCATAGATTTTATTGAATCTAGCTATAAAAGCTTGGACAAACTCATTGGGATTCCTTTTCAAGGCATTATATTCAGCTAAAATTTGCAATGGATTCTTCTTCTCCTCCCATTTTTTCATGAACAATTCAACTAGCTACTGTGAAGTAGCTACTGAACCAGTTGTGAGAGAGCGGAACCATTTCTTAACCTCTCTTGAGAAACTTTGTGCAATGATGTGCATCTTGGCATCATCCTTGTCAATCTCTTCAAGATCTATGAAATCAACCACTTTGAAAATATGTTGGTAATAAGTGATCTCTAATGTTCCATAAAAAAGGGGCAATCTTTGACCATAATTCTAAGGTAGTGCAGTGAGTTTTTGGGGTAAAATTAGTGGAGCAAATTTGGCCATGATTAATGGAGGGGGTTGCAAAGGTGCTGATGGAGTGAACACTTGCAGAGGTAATGATGGAATGAAAGGAAGAGATGATGATGTAGCTGTATGTGAATATGTAATGGTAGATGGTGAAGAAAAATCCTGTTGCTAATATTGTAAATAAGATTTTTCTGAAGTTTCTTGAAATTTATCCACCAAGCCTAAGTTTGCAGAAATTAGACCAGACTTCACTATCAGTTTCAAAATGAGAAGACTCATAAAATGGTACAAAGGTCTCAAAATAAATAATATCAAAGATAGTTTATGAAAGAAAGGTTTTAGCTTTAGACCTGAAAAAAGTTGTTTCAAATTTTGAATTATAGGACAAATCTTCTGAAGCAAGTCTCGTAGGAAAGGAATTTGATTTGACAAGTAGAGGAAAAGCTCTTCCAAATTTCCGAGACTTGGTTTTCTATTTTCTTAAAAGACTCTCAGGGTCATTAACAATTGGAGAGGGATTTGGGTTTGGATTTGACCTAATATGTCTTTTAGGAGCCAGCTTAGATAGGAATTTGGACTTTGGCTCGAATTTAAGAATTCAGCCTGTTTTGAGTGCTAGAACCTGTCTCTCACAAGTATAAAATTCAGTGAATCAAAGGAATTTTCCTAAGGAAGGTTTTACAATTTCTCCCCAGCAACGATGCCAAGAATGTTATCACTCCCCCCAGCTTCTCAAGGCTAAGAGTGGGATTGAAGGAAGGTGACCACAGAACAACCTTTAGGTCAGGTAGCTAGCCCTACAAAGACCAAAGAGGGCTCTCTCAATGTCACTTTATAGTCAATTAAATGACTGAATATTTAATGATATTAGGCTAGGTATATAAGCTCCATAAATAGTTTTTTTTTTAGTTTTTCTGTGCTGAATAGGATTGACAGTAAGGAGACTAGGTCTTGGGCTTTAGGTCTGAATTGAAGATCAATTTGTAGAGACATGGATGAGGCTAGGTAGGTAGCTTGAAATCATATTTATTTTGGAATTGTGTATAGGATTAAATGATAGAAAGTATGAATAAGCACTAAGGTGAATTCATTCATTTATAAGAGAGTAAACACATAATGTAAATCTTGTTAAAACAGAGCATGAAAAGGCATTCTTTCTTCTTATAAACTAACAAGATAAACACATAGAAGCATGCACATGAAAGAGAAAATCATATCATTTAACATGATAAGATAAACATACAGATAAAGAACAAATTCTCCAAGGCATGCCAGAGGATTCTCAACACAATTTCTGCAACACTGCCTTTGATTTCATTCCAAAAGGTCTGTACAATAGCTCCACTATAAAAGGCAACCATCCAAACCAAACTATCCAACTCAAGAAAATACTAAAGTGGGTCTGCTTATAGAAAATATTAAAAATGACACCTCATAGGGTCAAAATCCCATCCATAATGCATCATAAATACATGAGATGAGTCACTTTCTAGAACCTAGGGAAGTTAAAATCCATTCCCTCAAATTCAGCTATAGACTAAGAGTGTATGTCCCCCACATTAAAGTACATGTATCCTCATGATAAGAGGTAAAAACCAACTCAATTAATCCAATGTCAGCTCAAAGGATAGCTAAAATTTGAAATTCTGACTTTTTTGGGGCTTGACAAGTGTCCTAGGGAATCCTATGCAGATGTGTAACACTTTTTAAAGTACGTAACATAATTTTACAAATGCGTAAACGTTTTTTGCAGCTAATTTTGAGGGACTTTGAGGACTCCAAATCCAAATATGAAAGACAGGTCAACTAGCCATGTGTGTCTAGTTTCCAGAACATCTTGAATTTTTTAAAATGACCCATGGGAAGGCATCCAAAAGAGTATTCTCCCAAGGTTATTCCAGATGTGTAATAGACTGTCAAAAATATTGGCAAAAGCATAGAAAACTGGTGGTTTTTTGGATTTCTTCCAAAATAGAGCTTGTCATGTAGCAAGGGTTCCTGATCTGTGATGCACTCATCAAAATGCATCCAACCATGTAAGCCATTCATCATATGGGTTCCCTAGTAACAAGCGTAACACCTTGGCACTACGCACCTGTGAAGGTTGAATTTCCAGTTTAGTGCAAAAATCACTAAAAATATCAAAATCACTCAAAAATTCTCCAAATTTTTTTTGTGGCACCTATGAATGATGGGATAAAAATCCAATGAAGCTTTCGGCCAACAAATATAAACCATTATTCTCTTTTAGCTTCATTTGAGCCTTTTTGAGCTTCTTTTTGACATGTTTAAGCCCGATTTGCGAAATTTTGTTCCTGGTACAATAATGATTGGCCATATTCCTCTGAAGATTGTTGTCTCTTTTATATCATTTCAAAAGCTTCTCCAAATGCTCATTCACCCTTCCTAACCATAGTTCTCTTTCTTGATTGATTTCTATAGCTATTAGCTCATCAAAAGTCAATTGTTCAGGTGGATGAGCTGACTGTCTTTCTAGCTCCAAAACCCTCTTAAGGCCTATTGTCTTTGGCCTTCTTGGCTATGTTTCAATCTCCATGTCCTAAATTTGATAAAAATATATTACTTTCTTCCCTTTACCTTTATGTAATATTCCCAATTAGCCATGAGCTAGTTGGAATATTAATTTTTTTTTTGTTAATTTGTTTTATGAATAAGAGGACAATTGAGGTCCATAAGTCTCCTTAATAATGAATAAATCAATTCCAATATAAAATGAAAACATATTGGCATCTTAATTGAGCACCCTTAGGTGTGAAAAGGGGTTGGAACATCTTGACTGGGTCAACTTTAACGAAATCAACAACGTTGTCATGGAGGAGTGGCAATCAATGAGGGAAAGCGTAGTTTTAGATGGGGACACCTTGCATGGAAGTAGGGTCATAAATGAATGGGCTTAGGGTTTGGAAGCTCACATCTTATAAAAGGAAGAGGATGGCATCCATAATCATTATGTATAGATATATGATATTTCTGAATATATTGTCTGTTTAGACATATAGCTTTCTCTAGCTGTTTAGCTGAGATTGTTGTGTTGTTTAGCATTGGGTGTTCTTGATTGGGAATCCCACTTCTTCCATTGAGAGGCTCTTGGAGGATTCTTGTACTTCACTTCCACAATCAGGCATTTGGCCAAAGCTTCATCTTACATCTACATCACATATCCCATTGAGGGTTGATTTTTTTTTGCAGGTTGTAGTAGTGGAGACCATATTTGTGTCACTTGAGTACTTGTTTTCAGTGGGGAAGGGCTCCTTTCCATTGGGAGGATAGTAATAAAGGCCCTTGTGCTTATTTTAAAATCTTGGCATTAGGCCATTGTTGACGGGAATAATTGTACTGCTGAGAACAAGGGGGGTCTCCCTGGTGAAAGGTCCCAACTAGACCTCACACCGTTTAGGATAGGATCCCCATTCGGTATGTGGGCCCGAATGCCGCCATAAGTGTTTCCACTCTTGGTTGTTGGATGAGAAGGTGATGGAGCAGAAGCAAAGATGAAATGACAAAATAAAATCAGCCCAAGATTAACGAACCATAAACAAAGATACAAGCAAGTCTAAGTAGCAAAATGAAAAGGGGGTATGTCGTGACTAGGATTAGTAAGCCGTGAACCAGTCAAACATACATGGAAGAAAACATGCCAGACGTTAACTACGAAGCAGTTCACAATAGATCACGACCATAGCAAGGAAAAATACACACTAATCCAAAAGAAAACATACATGCAACCACTGAGAAATAGTTCATAACCAATTACAAGCATGAAAGCAAACATACAACATAATGAAGTATTATACAGCTAGTATTATCACCACAAACAAGCACATGAATCAGTGCCAAAAAGGAGAATATATTATTAATGTTGCTGCAACGTCAAATATATGTTTACAACTCGTGAAACCCAATAGTGGAACATGGGTTGCTCATCTCAATACATGATACCAAAACCCTCACCTTGCTACCTCTCTCTCTACTTTATACCAAGAGTTGAGTGCCTTTAGCTCTCAAGCACCAATTCCTCTGTCATCTGTCTTCCTTTGCAGAGCTAAAATTCCTTGCTCGATTTCCCGAAGTTGTATGTATAGGCTGAGATGACTCTTGAGTTTCCCTTGACTCTTGGTCTTCCCAACTGTTGGGATGGCTTGTGAATTTGGGAAATCTACGACCTACAACCTCGAGCAATCCACGACCTGTGATCTCAAGCAATCCGTAACTTGCAACCTTTGGTCATATCCCTTCTGCATTTCTCTTTCGGTGATCTCTGATTTTCACAACAAGATGCCTTTTCCTACATATCAGTCTTGTGTAGGTGACCAGGTGCCTTTGAGCCTAAAGTGAGGTTCTTTCAAGCTTTGAAAGGATGCACCTCGCATGCTGGAGAAGACCCTAGCTTCAGCTCTGTGCATCGACTACCTCTACTTCTAAGAAAAGTAACATGGGTCACATGTCTTTTAAAATATTGATGCTAAAACATATTTAGTTAGATGAAGGAATGATTTAGAAAATAATAAACTTAGACCCCTATGTGGTCAAGTGTTGTGCCACAATGTGGTCTCCATTGATTTTTCCCAAGATTTGAATGTTTGCAGCAAAGCTCATTGATAATATCGATAACGATGTCTTTATTTCGGTCTAGGTACCTTCCGTCATCACAGCCATTGACCTTGCAGGTTGGGGAAGATATTCACCTTGCTAATATTAACTCATACCTTCTATTGGTCTAGAACCTATTGGATATGGAGTTCTAACTGGGACTACGCCCACCTTACGTTTTCCACAACGGAAACCACGACATGCGCCAATGATGCCCTTCCCATTTTCATCAGGTTTGAACCGAGATATCAATAATGAGGAGACCCTTTGGAATGGGATTTAAAAGGTCATAATTTGGAGTGTGCGCAAAAGTGTCAGGATATTTTTTCGTAACTTGAATCCTGTGCACACACGCAACTATTAACCGAGCATTGATCCTAAGTGTACGTGAGAATAGTGGTTAAGCATGGATAAGAATGCAATTTTTCCAAACATAAGAAGTGATATCTCGAGCAAGAGTTCCTAGTTCTTGCAATTTCCCACGAGCTTAAACATTGAAATGTCTAATTGTTTTAGAACCACGATGATGCCACTTGTCAAGCTCCTTCATCGAGACACCATCGGAAGGCTCTCTCAGTTTGTGCATGCAAAGCATGGAATTCATAGGTTGCAAGATTGTCAAGTTACGAGGTCGCAACTATAGCTTCCTTCTTGAGGTGAGGTCTTGTGACCTCAGTAGTAGTGCGACTTAGTTGTTTAATTTGAGATGTGACCTCATGAAGTTGACACGGTTGCAACTCCCACTCAGTTGCATATTTCATTTTCTCCATCAATTTCGCGACCCAGCTACCTGGAGGGATAATGTGATTATGCTTTTAATTTGAAATGCGACCCCATGAAGGTCACATGGTCGCAACTCCAACCCAGTCGCGTATTACATTCGCTCCATAATTTTCGCAACCCAATGACTTGGAGGGATAACGTGATTGTGCTTTTAATTTGAGATGCGACCCCATGAAGGTCGCACGGTCGCAACTCCAACCAAATTGCATATTACATTCGCTTCGTCAATTTTGCGACCCAGCAACCGGTTGTGTTCTTGGTGTGTTCGTGTCTTGGGATGATGAACTGAGGACCTAAACTGTGACCTGGTGACTAGTGTGGTCACATGCCTTATAAGATGACATTATTAGAGTAGCGGGCAGCATTGAGCCATCGCATGAACAAGGTCATCGTGGAAACCACCCAAGGACAACTTCATATTTCCTCAGTTTTGCAGACTACCATGCTGCCCGAATTCCTCAACTCGGAAAGGGGAAAATTAAAATAGAAAATAGTTATCACACGTTCCTGACATGTCAACTTGTGTTTTATCAACGGGTGATAGGGTTTTCGAGGTGCGTTGAGCATATAAGATGCTCCTTGGACGTGTCTTCCAGCACTGGGATATGTGCTAGATTCCCATGAGAAGGTTGTGAAACTACTGGAAATCACACACCCCTAGCCACATGTTTCCATTCTCTATATTCAGTGCAACACAAAGGAATAAACCATACAATCAAAATTTCATTACGTGATCATGCACATTCCCCATGATGCATGTAAAGATCACTTCTTCTCTTACGAGCTTCCACTGGATATAGATTGCATAATGAGCATCAAACCTCAACACAATAACAACCACAACGCTTAGGCATTCATTACGTGCCAATGTTTTCATGAAATATGGTTCCTTGGGTGGCCAATAAGGCATGCAAATTATTGGATACAGATTTATTCCTATGCCGCATCATGACCCTTTTTTATATTCCACAATGGGCAACTATGTGAACCTTTCTTACACCTTAATATAAATCAACTCCAACCTTCCACAGATGAAAGTATATGAGGTCAATTCGTAATTCTGCCGATGCATTGGAGTCACATATTGAAACACTTTGGATTTATGAGATGTAGAGACTGAGCTTAAAACATCACATTGCAGAGGATTTTAATTATTTCGGTGGCCACAAAAATGATTTATTTGCCCTGATAGATATGGATTAGTGGGCCAACACTATCTTGATGAGAGGTTTCTTAATGTCCTTTTCTGTCTTTGAACATTCTCTAGGACGTGCACTTTTGATGTCAAACAAAAATATCCATTTCTCCTTCTTCATCATTCACTTCCTTACATATCTCTTTTGAAGTGTGTTGGCCTTTTACAATGGTTCCCATGCGAACTCTACGGCTTTTGAATGTGATGGAATACTGGAGAGTATTAAAATGATGTTTCCGTGGTCCAATTTCATCAACCATACCAAATTCTAAATAACTTATTGGTGGTACTTTCACAACAGCCATAGAAGATCTGCAGTTTATTTGTAAAAATTGGTATACGTTTCCCAATAAAATCCTATCGAACCATCGAATGCCTTTTCCTTCTGGCGCTTTGCTTTTTCCTAGGACACAAACTACCCCAGCTCTTTTGAATTTGCAAGGTCGCTTATATTCTCTTGAACAGATGGAAAATGTGATATGCAGTCTTCCAAAGGAAAATTTGAGAGGTTGATAGGTTTATCTATTTTCCCAACTTCACTGAACTTGACATACATGTCCAGGCTACAAATAACTTGATGCACAAATTCATCACCCCCAATACTGAAGGAGCACTGTATCCATATTGAGAAATTCACCCATAAACTCTTGTATATCCCAATCCTTCTACAAGAAACCGTTCATGTGATAATATAGTTTCAACAGGGACATACCTGATGGTTGTTAATACAATTACCTCATGCAAGGAAAATAAAATTTCACATGATGACCAACAATATGAGGAGTACCATGGGTGATATGGGTATAGAAGAAACACAATCCTAGCACCCGCTGAATTCTCTTGTGAGAGATAAAAGTACCCAGGTTACCAAAGTCTATGTTGTGGGCCACTTTATACTGAATTTTATTATGTCTTCCATGATTCCAACTAAACATTATAGCGGAAATTACAATGAAAACCACAAAAGGAAGCCACCCTCCATGTGGAAATTTAACGAGCACAGAAGAGACATATATGCCTTTCATAATAGAAAGAAAAGTGAAGAACAAAAGCACAACTGGTAAGGGAATTTTCCAAACATCGATCATAACTGGTGCTCAATAAGAAGCTTGCAATTAGCATCACCATAATCACCACCATCAAATATGCAACAAGAAAAAGCTACCATGTCCTCTTTAAAATGAAGATGAACAACAATATATTTTCCACTAGTGGTGGAGCTGTGCTTAATCATGCATTCTACTAACTTGCCTGCAAGTTTAGCAATGGGATCAACAAACCGTAATACTCCATAATTAGTCAAAAATTTGGGGTGCTGAGTTGGGGGGGGAACCTCTTGTGAGAATCAATTGGAAAAAATGGAGAAATTTGTATCACATCAGCCTCAAGTAGTTTTAGGGAGAAATTTTCTTCATAGTAACTGACAGGAGAACAAGCTTTAATCCTGAAGTTGAAAATATTGCTCATGTTGTTGTCAAACTTTCCATCATGCCTTCGGGCAGCTTTATAACGGTCCTCACATCATTTATAAGCTAATCGATAAAGTGATATTTGTCATGTATTTCCTTAAACTTACTAGGAACCTGCTGAATGATATGAAAATGGAAATTTGGAATGACATGGGTTGCATTCAAAAGCCCTGCCACAGCTATCGCATTTCTAATTGATACATGCTACTGATTCAAGCCACCCTTTGCTTCAATAAATATATAACCATTTGAATCAGGTAACCCTCTCTCTTTAGGAATGAAACTATACGCCCAAAAAAAATGTGGCTTAACCGTGACCGAAAATTCCCTCAACTAGTGTGCTCTTGTTCCCTACTTATAGGTGATATATATCTTCCACTTCTCATATTTCAGCTCAAACTAATCTTACCCTTGTCATCTGCCTTGATGAGGTTTTCAACTGCAGCCTTAGTTCTCATCCCCATGTGGATAGGGTATGAAAGTGTCATGTTCCGCAACTACGCCCTTGTTGTTTTAGTTTCAGTTTCTTTCCCTCGGTGTGGTGATGACACTGCTGGGTATATCATCCGTGGGATTGACCTGCATGAGACATTATAATATCTATTAGTTCGCAGTTACCAAATACTTTACATGGGACCATCTAAATGAAATATAGTGAACATGCTTCTAATGGACATATCTTATGCACAGAAAATCTTACATTCAAGTGTATGCATGATGATCCCCCCCACACATGGCATGGTTGCAGAAAATGTCTCTCGTCATGATGGTGAGAGGTTTACAAGAGGCTGGGAACAAGTCACGGGGGTGTCACTGACTACAGGCCAGGTCAAAACCCTAATGGCTGAGTGAGCAGAAGGGGACCCAAAATTTTGAATATACCCAAAATTTTGGGTGGTGTTGTAGCAGCTACAACAACCACATATTTATTTACCCCTACAGCGCAGTTTCTTTCCAGATCTGCATTATTTTGAGGGAGGAGTTGTAGGGTGGTTTTGGAACACCATTTTGAGAGGAGATTTTGTATTGAAGGGATCAAAATTTCATCTAGGAGATCCATTGGAGGAGGTTGCACTATTTCTTATATCAGATCAGCCACAATTTCAAAATCTATATGTTGCAGTGAATCTTCATCCCTAGGGCTTTGATTCAGATCTTGTAAATGGTGTTTTGCTGAAAAACCTTTGGGGGTTTTTCATTGGAGGTTGTATAGTGCCTAGATATGTATTAGATCTATCTTTTGTGGCATATATCAGCCCATGTTATTTTGTATCTTCATTTGTTGTAGCAGTGCCTTTTAGAAAATATTCTAGCAGTCTTTCAGCATTTTGATATATAGTAGCAGCACCTCTTTTGAGGGTTTTGTCCATTGGAGGCTTGTTCTATCTTATTGTACATCTTATGGCCCATTTATTATGCATATTTTTTTGCTGTTATAATGAATGAAAGGTATCCATATTGGCTTCTTGCTTTTATATGATGATTAACACTATTGTTCCAACATTTTGCACTATATTCCTCCTTTTCTCATTTGGGAGTATTACAGTGGTATCATAGCATAATCTTCGCACAACTTGTGCATCTTGAAAAGCCAATATGTCACGTGAAGAAGGAGATCTTCTTACAAATAGAGAGAAGAGGTATCAAAGAAGAAGACATTGGAAGTTTGATTATACAAATGACAAATAAGACAAAGGTAAAACCCCTTTATATGGAGGAGAAGATGAAGAGAAGGATTTTCCTAAGATTCTTCTCAAAGCTATGAAAGACAATGCTAGAGAAATAAAGGAGACTATAGTGGATAGATACAAGGAATACCCTAAAGGATTTCAACATGGCGAAGGTTCCAGCATTTCTCATCACTGGAGTGATCAACCAGTGCAACAACAACAAGTTTCCCAACGCTCTATAATGCCTACATTCTTGGCAGTGAGAAATGAAGGGTTTCAAGAACAATAATCCCTTTAAGACTATTTCATGGAGTATAAGTCTCAAACTCAAAGATTCAAGGACCACTTGAGTTTTCAAGAATTTTTCCAAATCAAGGACAATAGGAGACCCATGCATCACAATAGAGGTGGAGGATTCATTCAGAATCATGATCTACACCATAATATGGGCAGAGTTTTCTTACCCAACTTTGATGGGTCATCTAAATGCACTGCTAAATCATGGGTAGAGAAGCTTGACATCTAATTCTAGTTGAAAAAATTTCCAGATATGGAGGCCATTAAGATAGCAACACTGCACCTTGAGGGTGAAGCACATGATTGGTGGCTCCATGGCTTGTCTACATTGGGTCATGCCAAAATGACTACATATTCAGAGTTCACAAGGAGGTTGGTGGAGAGTTTTGATAGAAGAGATAGTGAAGCACCATTCATGGGGTTTGCAAAGCTAAAACAATTAGGTAATCCAGAAACTTATATTTCTGAATTTTTAAGAATTTATGTTATGGTTCCTGATTTACCTACAACAAGAAGGGTCTATATGTTCATTGATGGGTTAGATGAAACTCTTCATGGGTTGGTTAAGTCTACGAAGCCCACTACCCTTCAATATGCAATTGAAAGGGCTAGATATATTCAAGATGCCTTGCCAAAAGCAAAGGGAACATTTCATCATAAGCCCTCTTTTCCATCAAAGGGAAAAGATGAGAAGGCTCCTCTTTCAAAGGAGAACCAAGACAAAAAACCTCTTGATGATGATGTCCGAAGAGATTTGAGGAGAAGGAAGCTTTGCTTCACATGCCAAGAATCTTGGGCAGCTTGACATAAATTTGCAGAAGGAAAGGCACACTACATAGAGGTATTCTCAGATGATGAGGAGGAAGAAGAAGATGAACCAAGAATAGTTCACAACACTGACAAATCAGGAGATGAACCAACACCATCAGGATATGGGAATGGGGCATTTGCTCCAGCTGGAGGGGCTCTTGCATCATTGGGAGGAGTACCCAAGTACTTGACCTTGAGGGTTCGAGGTTCCATCTTAGATCAGAGGGTTTCTATTTTGGTTGATAGTGGGGCTACCCACAATTTTATTAATGTCCAACTAGTGCAAAGGAGGGCAATACCCACTGATGATTTTGAGGGATTTTTTGTTTTGGTCCTAGGAGATAGAACTATGCAATGCGTGAATTATGTTCCATCCTTATATGTCACCATGGGGACATATACATTGACTGATCACTTCTTTGTGGTTGAAATACCTAACACCAATGTGATATTGGGTTTGCAGTGGTTGATTACTTTGGGGAAGGTCACCACAGATTGGGAGAATTTGAAAATGGAATGGGTGGATAGAAAGAGTGGAAAAACTCAAATGATTAAGGGCATGCACACATATCCCTCACATACAAATTCCACACAGAAATTAGATATGGATTTGTGCAATGGAAGCAAGGATCTAACAGTCCCATCTATTATGCACATGACTTTGGCTCATGGGACATTATTATTTTGTGGAAAACCACCCGGGAGGCCACCTGATCCATATTTGGTGAGACATGTCTCACATCATGATGCACCATTCATAGATCCAGGAGGAATGGGATAATTAGGAGGCCATGATATAGCACTTACAGTCTTGGGTAGAATCAAGGAAGAGGGAGACATTCTCCCAACATCATAATTACCTACTCTCATTTTAGATTCTGTGGTGGGAGGAGAAGCATGGGAAGGATAGAAACCTTCCAACCTATACCTTTGGCATGGGAGATGTCAAAGAGAAATGAAACCATATTACATATGTTCTTAGTGATAGATCATCAACATTGTCACTATGGAGGATAGATCCATATTGGAAATCCCAATTGTTGGTGGATTATTCAAAGGATATTTTTACATGCATGATACTTTATGACCAGCTACATGAAGAGGGCTATTCAGTACAAGATTAATTCATCTATTATCATGGTAGGATCTTCTTATCTAGAGCCTCCAAGCTCAAGGAGAAGTTTCTACAAAGAGCACATGATGAATTCCTTTTCAACCATACTTATTCCATGAGGGCCTACAACAATATCATGGAGAGCTACACTTGGGAAGGCTTTGAAGAGGAATTATATCAGAATTTTCAAATATGCATGAACCATGTGGAGTTGGAAGAGAGACATAACTCAATGAAGGAGTTATCATAGCCACTTCTTTCCTCTTTTGGAATAAGAGGGGATCTATATATGGACCACTCCATTTGTATGAGCAGAAATTTTGGTAAGTAATATGCTTATGTACATAATGTTTCATTTCATGATTACTTGCATTCCTTTACCATGTATATGCAGGACATAGCTCCAAGGAGGAGAATTATTCCATATAAAATTCATGGCCAACTTTGGGCCATAAACATTTCTGAACATGGCCACTCCCTAGGAGAAGATAGGGAGATGTTGTATCATTCTGGGTGCACTCCAAAGGCACCAAACATATCTCACATTTTCAGCCATTGTGAGAAGACTTGGGCAGCAATTAAGTGGTGGGGAAACCACTTACCATATCATTATCTCATGCAGTCAGGAGATTTATTGCGCTGGTTCCACATGTAGGACTATGACCCACCTCCATTTTTGCATATTTTTGTTTATATGTACTTAGTTTTGATCCCATACATGGATGATGTACTTATACTTTTTATGGGAATTAATGGAGGAAGGATGGGAGGATTGTATGTGCCCTTTGGGAGAGAAATTCTTCATGTTCATTATGCTACATGTTTTAGGGAGAACATTAGGCAAACCATGATTGTTTCATTGGAACTATTGCTTCCTTATGGGATGAATCATTTGCATCTCATAAGAAATTTGGAGGAGCATTTCATGGAGGGATGGATTGGGAGACACTTAGATTATGAGGGAAGCTTATCACATGATAGTTTCACTAATGGTGGAGGAGATGAGTTGCAACACTCACCTTGTCAGTTGCTTGAGGACAAGAAACATTTGGGAAGGGAGGACTGTAATATTCCCAATTAGCCATGAGCTAGTTGGAATATTAATTTTTGTTTTCTTGCTTTGTTTTATGAATAAGAGGACAATGGAGGTCCATAAGTCTCCTTAATAATGAATAAATCAATGCCAATATAAAAGGAAAACATCTTGGCAGCTTAATTGAGCATCCTTAGGTGTGAAAAGGGGCTAGAACATCTTGACTGGGTCAACTTTGACCAAATCAACAACATTGTCATGGAGGAGTGGAAATCAATGAGGGAAAATGCAGTTTTAGATGGAGACACCTTGCATGGAATTAGGCTCAGAAATGAATGGGGCTTAGGGTTTGGAAGCTCACATATTATAAAAGGAAGAGGATGATATCCATATTCATTATGTATTGATATATGATATTTCTAAATATATGGTTTGCTTAGAAATATTTCTTTCTCTATCTGTTTAGCTAAGATTTTTGTGTTGTTTAGCACAGGGTGTTCCTGATCGGGAATCCCACCTCTTCCATTGAGAAGCTCTTGGAGGAGTCTTTTACTTCACTTCCACTATCAAGCATTTGGCCAAAGCTTCATCTTACATCTACAACACAGATCCTATTGAGGGTTGAGTAGTTTTGCAGGTTGTAGTAGTGGAGACGATATTTGGGTCACTTCAGTATTTATTTTCAGTGGGGAACGGTTCCTTTCCATTGGGAGGACAGTAAGGAAGTCCCTTTGTGCTTATTTTCAGATCTTGGCATTAGGCCATATATTTATTTTTCTCTACAGTGTAGTTTCTTTCTGGATCTTTGTTATTTTGAGGGTTTGGCACACCATTTGGAGAGGATATTTTATAGTGAAGGGATCAACCTTTCTTCTATGAGATCCATTAGAGGAGGCTACACTATTTCTCATATCGTATCAGCCACACTTTCCAGATCCATATGTTGCAGTGAATCTTTAGCTCTAGGGATTTGATTCAGATCTTGTGCATGGTGTTTTGCTGAAAACCCTTTGGGGATTCTTCATCGGAGGTTGTATAGTGCCTAGATCTGTATTAGATCTATCTTTTGAGGCATATATCAGCCCATGTTATTTTGTATCTTCATTTGTTGTAGCAGTTTATTTTAAACAATGTTGTAGCAGTCTTCCGGCATTTTGATATATAGTAGCAGCACCTATTTTGAGGGTTTTGTCCATTAGAGGATTGTTCTATCTTATTGTACATCTTATGGGTCATTTATTATGCATATTTTGTTGTTTTTATAATGAATGAAAGGTCTCCATATTGGCCTCTTTATTTTATAAGATGATTAACACTATTGTTCCAAAGGATTTTGAAGGGGGATCAGGATGGTTTGTGGTATTGCAAGGGGGATGCGAAATGATAATAGGATGACACGTTGACATGGTGCCAACGGGAGGAAACGACCTTTTCAGGCCCCCTTGCCGATAAAGGTAGGATGATGAGGGGGATCCGAAGAAGCCTATTGACCGTTGATCTGGCGAAGGAAAGATATAGTGACTGGGTGATGCACGAGGATTAACCACCAACGAAAAACTTCTTTTGTCATTTTTGACCTTTATAGCTTGAGTGAAACTTTGGATAAAATTAATAATGCGTCTGAAATTTGAATAGGAACATAATAAACATCAAACATTAGGCCATTAGTGCATTTTTTATAATGTTCCTCAAAATTTGGATAAAATGTACTTTCAACCCTTTTTGGACAATGAAACAATTTTTGAAATAAGAAAAAGTGTATTACTTATTTTCCTAACTATGCTTACTCCCTTTAAAAGACTTATTTGATCAAAATGAAGCCTTGTTCGCCTTCTTTTGTGAAATTTTTGGAATTTTCAATGGCAAAGCAAGGAGACCTAGATACAAATTTAGATGGAGATGGAATGACTGACCTAAGACTTTAAATTAAAATGAGTGACATGACTTGTGAGATGATGATGGCCATGAATGGAATGAAGGGAGCAACATTTATGACCTAGACCAAATGCAGTGACCAAAATTTATTTGAAAACTTGTTTGAAAAGACAATTTTTTTTGACATAGGACTATGAGCAAATAAACTGAAGAATCATATTTGATCACTGGACATATTGACACTAACACAACCAATGCTCTAGAACTGAGAAATTGAGCAATTTAAAGTGTAGTGGAAGAACTTTGGGCCCGATGAAGCTATATGGAAGATGGATGATCAGGCGCGGGAAATGTATCCTTCAATAATTACCGGCTGAGGCAAAGAATTTATGGTATATGTATATATGTATGTATGGTTTTTATTGTAAATACCCCAATGAGATGAGTTATAAATCTCCAATAAGAAATATGGTTGTCATGTTTTCATGTTTTTCATGTTGGTTTTTATTTCAGCAGGATGTTCATTGTAAATACTGCATCAAGCAAAGTTATAAAGCTCCATGGGCAGTGTGATTTTGTGTCCAACAATATTATTGGTTGTAGGTGTCATAAAACACCGAGGAAAATTTTCCATTAAGGGGGAGGGGTCTGTAACAACCTCAGGTTAAAATTTCATGTAATAAAGCTAATAAAGGAAAAAATAAGACCAGGGTCATGGGAGACATATTCCAAGCTAAATGTTGGGCAAATCATCCTACTAGGCATTCATTTGGTTTATTATGAAAAAGGAAATTGGCAAAGGCATTTGAAAGGAAAAGTGACATAAATTGGTATTTTTTTTATGAAAATAAAGGAAACTAGGAGAAAAGGGAGGTGAAAGGCCACATAATTGCATGAGAGGAAAATTGAAGGAAAAATAGAGGAAATTAGAGAAAATAGAGGCCTCAATAATAAAAAGGCTTTTGAGGACCAGTTCACAATTTTTGTCAGTTTAAAATTTTATGTCAGTCTTTAGGGGAAATTTGATGTCTAAAATGGGCCTCCTAAGGAAATTATAAAATAATAGTGGAAATAATAACATAATATTAGATTACATCATCAAATTTTAAAGGGAAAAAAGAAAAAAAATACTGTTTTAACTCATATTTTCAACTTATCTCCCTACGAGTTTACTCAAATTTCAAGCGAAAATACTCGTTGGATGCATACTTTTATTTTTCATCCAAGGATTACCCATGTTGCATACTTTCGATGGACTCTGCTACACGAAAAATGAGAAATACCTGAAAAATGTGATTGCAATCACGTTTTTTCATGTATTTCTCATTTTTCATGTAGCAGGGTCCATCGAAAGTATGCAACATGGGTAATACTTGGATGAGGAAATAAATTTTGCATCCAATTACTACTCTAATCCAAATTTGAGTAAAACCTTTGGGAGATAAGTTGAAAATATGAGTTGAAAAAGTATTATTATTATTATTATTATTATTAATCTTCTTACTTTTTTACTCCAAAAATGGTGAATCATCCCCCATGGTTGACATCATCATCTTGAATCTTATTGGTTCTTATAAATTTTATTTTGTTTTACATTTTTCTTAGGAGACCCATTTTAGACCTTAAAATTCCCCTAATGTCAAATTTGGAGCTCTATCTCTATTCTCTCTGTTATCTCATGCTCTTTCACATAGAGAATTCTTGGGGTACTCTAGCATTGGAGAAAGGAAGGACACGGAAGCAAAGGAACAAGCAAGGAAAATTTGGATCATGTAGCTTCACTGGGAATACTTGTAGGTAACAGGTTGCATGTGTGATTTTCTAGCTGGTTGGTGAATGCATGGTACATGCATGAATGTATTTGGTTCTTTCGTTGTCATGGACATGCGTTTTTCCAAGTGTGGCAATGATTTCAACCTTGCCTTTCCATTTCTGGATAACCATGGTTTGATGGGGTTCTTTCATTCAGTTGAGATTTTGATTTTTGGATGGTTTTGGAACTGAGTGAGGTGGTCTGAGAAAAATTCCCAAGGACCTAGGAATCCTTTGACCCGTTTTGGTGGGATTGCGACAAAGCCTTAGGTGGAGATGGGAAAATTATTCAAATTATTAGTGAAGAAAATCTAAGGCATCCAAGTTGGTTATGGGCCTAGGAATCCCTTGACCAATTTTCACAGGATTGCAGTGAATCTTGGTGGTTTATATTCTTGTTTTGGGCTTAGTGATACCTTGACCAATTTTAGCAGGATTGGGGTAAAGCCTGAGGGTGGAGGTCGTGTAATATATAGGAAGGCCTGGTTTATTTTATCTTGATATCCACATTCATGCTTGGAATACGGTACAAGGGTGATTTTATAAAAAAAATATTTGGTTCAACCCAATCTATGGTCAGGTGGTACGCGGAAGTCCCTGATTTGGTTGGATTTTTCATATGTTAATAAGATTTATTTTCCTCTTATATTTCTTGAGTATTTTTACTTTTTATTATGTGGCTTTGATAGTTGTTCTATTATGTTTATTATTCCGGTTAGAAGCTAGTTATAAGCATGGTTCCATAACAGGTTCTAGCTATGGCTCTGGATGTGTTTTATCTATTGACGAATGGTTAATGAATGCATGACATAAAAAATTTTATTGAAAATATTATGACAGATAATTATACCTTATTGATGATTATCAAATAAGTATCATACCCCTATGCTCATATATGTATTCATGACCTCTAGATTACATGTTCTCAATATGTTTCACAAAATGACTGTCATGGTTAGGCATGATTAGGTCAAGTGTTGTTCCCAAATTTTTATGTCTAGCTTTATTTTTATGTCACTAATGCATTTGAGAAGTTACAAGAAGTTCTCGGCAGTGGTCTAGAAGCTGGCCTAGAATTTAGGCTCAGAATATGAGACCGCATGCTCCTAATTGGGAATTTTGGGTTGCAACTACATCTATGCAAGCTTGTGCATGCGGTTGGAGGCTCCCAACCACATGGGGGCCTTGTTGTGGGTGCGATTGAGGGTCCATGGCATAGAAGGAGGGATCTAACTCAAGGTTTGGCCTCCTGGGATGGTTTCTCAGCCTACGTGGGTCTTGTAGCCCCTGTAGGATGTTGTGGATGGCTAGTAAAGTCTTAGTTTGTCGATTCCACTTCCTTGACTATACTTAGGAGGCTGAGTCTTGTCATAATAGCCCTCAACTCTTGTTTATGATGATAGGCCAGATAAGGTTGCTAAATATGGGAGGTGGTGTTAGAAATTGCTTCCCTCAGTGGGTTGCAAAGAACTTGTAGAGTAGATTTCTTGAATCCCATCCTCCATTTTTGTCTTTATCAATAAAATTCAATATGTAAAATATAATCTACAACCTATAACTTTCAAACTATAACCTGAAACCTACAACTTGTGAACTAAAATCTATAACTTGTGAACTAAAATTTGTAACCTGATATGACCTGAAATATTTCCTGTTCAACATCAAAATATACTACAAATAACCACCTACTACAAATGAAAATAAAGCATAACAATGCCTAATCCATTGGGCTATGGATTCATATCGATCTTCATAAATGAATTTTTCCTTTTTTAGTAAACTGCAACTTCCCACAATAAAAGAGCTATGAAAATATTGGCAATCTGAAAATTTATAAACATAATATTACAAGATATTGAAAGCAATAAATGATAATATTTTGCTGAGAACATGTATGAAAAATTTTCAATGAACAAATACTGGAAGGAGGAATACTTCTGAACCTTTCTCTTGCATTCATCTCCAAAAACAACATCATCCAAAATATTTAGTTGATCTATACATGTGTGAAAATTTTCGATTTCTATAGAGGGTTATTGATCTGAGTATGAATGTTAGTTTTTTTGTGCTAATTTCATCTTCATATTTAAATTTTATTTTCTGATCTTATGCTTTATGTACATAGGTTTTCTTGTTGCTTATGTGTGTTAAATAGGTAAATTTATTGAGTTCTTATGTGTGAATTCATGAGTATAAAGTATGAAAATAAAATGTTGAAAAAAACAACTTAAAGAACAAAAAACCATCACAATTGATCCATCAACACAAAGTTTTGATGAAGGAGTTCACCCCTCCTAGGCTACATCTCCTTGGTCCAACTTCCATGGCTTGGGTCTTTGTATTAGCTCAAAAGTGCACAAATTTCTATTTACATGCATCAAATGCTCCTGAAACACACTCCAATGAGTCCATAATGTAAAATTCTATTAGCAATGACTATTCATTCTCTCAATTTGGCCTTCAGCTAATCTAGGCATGGCCTTTCCCTCCTGGTGGCCCTCGGCTTTAGTTTTATTCAAAGTGACAAAAACACCTATATAATTACTCCACTACCTCTGCAACCTATACCAATGTGTTCAAAGCATGCCAATCTACTAGGAATGACTCTTCATGAGCCAAAATTGGTCGAAAATTGCTCCATTTATGGTCAAAACAAATTTTCCTAGTGAAATGCCTCCAAAACTGGAGGAGACTCCAGTTAGCTCCAACAAACTGGTGATTCTGCCAAAATTGGCGGAGTCTGCTAAATCCTCCACCATTTAAATCTGAGTTTAATTAGAGATAATATGCGCTTAATTGGTGGATAATCACATCTTAACTGCGCTTAAGTGCATTTCCATAAACACAGTTTAATTAATTTAAACCATTAGATTAGTGGATAATCCCGCAATTAATTTAAACTCCGTTGTTTATATTTTTCTATTGCGCCATCGGTCGTTGTATGGTGGACCCTCCCCCCTTTGATTGTATGGTGGGCCCCCTATGGTTGTATGGTTTCCCCGGTATGTGGCGGCCCTTGGCTGCACCACATGTCAACCTATGGTTGGCTAACCATTCATATAAAAATAATCGAATTCAACCTTAGGAGAGAAATCCTAAAAAAAAATCACCTTATAAACAATTCAGAAAATCATGTTGTGACATTTGTCACAGTGCCAGTGGAAAAAAATGAAGAAAATTCCCTGCATGCTGACTGGCCTGCCATGTCATCAACCTATCATTATTCTACAAATTAAAAAAAAAATTGTCTGTTCTGAATGATGGTCAATAGGCTATAGCTTCTTCATCCGGAGTCGGTTTTTGACGAAACAAATTGCACCAGATTCCTAGCGATGGGATGATCGCGGTTGTTCAGTTTCCAATCAAATATGAACACTTTCATTTTTGAGCTTTTACACTGAGCATCTGATCATTCCTACCCACTAGAAGCCTTTTGGACCCCAAAATCTCTTTGATCACTGATCATGTGGATGAGGGTATTGTTCCCTCACCTTTCTAGTCTTTATCCATTGAAATTTTCCCATTTTCATCAATTGGAGATTTTCACAAAAAGTTACTTTTTCTTTGATTCTTGTGAAATTCTCTTGCTATCATTGACACTGTCATGTTGCAATTCCCATGAATTTGCAGAGAAGAAACTATTCTAGTAGAAACCATCTTGTTCCTATCTTAGTCATTAATCAAAGGAAAATTAAAAATTGTCTCACTGTTAGACAATTATATATTAAAAATCAATGCAACACATAAAATATGTGGAAAATACAAGCACACAAAACACATAAAAACAGAGAGACATAAATATACGTGGTTCACCCAGTTTGGGCTACGTCCACCTCGAACAACCAGTCCTTCCTTTCTATTATCCAGTAAAATGAAGAGACACAACCTACAGTAGATCCGTTGTAATATCCTATGTTCTCTCTCACAGTCTCCCTATATGTTTCTTGCTCTGAAAATACACATACAATCCACAACCACAATACAATACCCTCATACAAGAGAGGGGTTTCCTTCTAGGGAAAAAACCATAAACTAAACATAACTTCTACAGTCAGATCATCTACCTAATGAACGACCCAGATTGACTAGAAATTACTATACTTTTACAAGGCAATTTTACATATCTTTTTAGCTTCGGGGGTGCTACCCCCGAAACCCCCCACCAGGGGGGGACTCCATAAAGTCGCAGTTTCCCCCCTTGGACCCCCCAGGCAACGTTTAATTATGGGTGGCGTTTTCGCCCCATTAAGGTACAGGGGTCCAATGTTGTGATACAAAATAAACAAGATAATCAGGCTCCACACCCAACACTCACCTTGCACACTGTCACCATGGCGATTCTTAACTGATATTTCTTTTTACTTGCGTCAAATCTTGACCAAGTATCTTTGCAATTGCCATGTACCTTTTAGAAACCAAAAATAATAATTTTTGGAACCAATGCCTTCTTTTCCAAGCTTCTTTGTCACTTTCTCTTTGACCTTTGCACTCTCTTGCACCAACATATTTTTTCCAACACTTCTCAACACCGATGTTGACTGCTGCAAATGTTTTACATAATGTTCAAATCCTTTCAAAGAAAACCTATTATAATCCTGAAACATCTCATTACAAGCATAAGAATATTTTTGAAAGTTTTTATTCAAAACATCTATTTGTTTGATCATCAACAATGTCAAATTATGACTTGCATTCACTATCTTCTTCATTTCTCCTACATGTATAAGAGACAAAATTTTCTTCTTCTTATGCGCTCTAACTATGTACTCAATACCATCTTTAAAAAATTGATACTTATTCTCATGGCGATGAAATATTGCTTTCCTATCATACAGATAAGGACTTTCCAATACAATACCTGATATCTCAAGTGACACCACATCAAGTTCAACCTCATCAAGAAATTTTGAATTGATGGCGAATCTCAGTATGCACTTCCTTGTAACCTACAAGTTTGCGTTCTTGCATATCCAACCCAAAGGATATGGTCTTGGATGTCTAATAGTTTCAAGGTCTAGCTGCTTAACCAAGTCTTCGGAAATCAAGTTAGCTTGTGATCCACTATAAAAAAGTGTATCAATATTGGTATGTTTAGAGACAACTCTAATATGGAAAAGTACTATTATTGTATCTTCATCTTGAGTGACATCTGAAAAATTTGAAGAAATAGTGCTTGCTATATGTTTACGTTTCAAACCCATGGTTGTAATATTTGTCTCATCTCCTGAATCTGACCCTAAGCCATGTTCAACTAAAGCAACAATTTTCCCCTTTCGTTTGGCTTTCAATTTGTTTGGCTTCAACTCTGGATGAAATTGCCAACAATGGTCTTCATCATGGCCATTCTTCAAACAATGTTTACATGTGAGTTTTTCCTTCTCTCTTTTTACAGAGCTATATCTCTTTCCTCTTCCTTAAAGCTTGCCCTTTCCTTTACCCTCACTATCACTTTTCTCATTTATGCTTTGTTTCCCTCTTGCTTCTAAGTGTGTGGGTTGAACACAAACCTCATCTATGTTTGTGGGATTAAAAATGAGAATAGCGTGCCTAAGGTAACTGTACAAACCCCCAATGTACTTTAACAAATTTTATTGAGAATATAAATTAATACCCAAAATAAGAGCTATTCCCCTAAATTCATGAGTATAATCCTGCACACTTTTCCCTTTCAACTGTCTAAAATTTTACCAATCCATAATTTCCTTTTGCATGTGAGCTAATGGATAGAATTCACTTTTAATGGAAAAAATAAAACTTGGCCAAGGCATAGATATCTTACCATAATTTTTAATCTCTTCTTGAGTCCTTGCTTCCCACCATATAAGTGCAGATCCTTCCATACTGAAAGAATCCAATTGAATATTTATGTCAACTTCATGAAGGTTTTGAATCCTACAGTACACCTCCAATTGACGTATCCAATTGTCAAATATTTTTTCATTTACCTCGCCATTATAGATTGGAAGCTCAAATTTGACATCAAGTTTGTGTAAGGGTGTTTTTACTCTTGTGGATTTTGAGTGAGTGTGAGTAGTTTTTGTGTTGGAAGTAGAAGATGATGAGGATGATGAAGATGTTGGATATGAAGGTGGCTTTCCTCCACTACCCTTTGAACTCTTCTCTTCATCCTTCTTATCATCTGAATTTCCTTCTCCATGTGGAGGCTTAGAACCTTCTCGTGTCATCCCAACAGTAAATGCACCAAACATAATTTTAACCATCCTCTTTATGTCATTGAAGTCTCTCTTGACATCATCCTCTTCTGAATGACCTTCTCTTTCTATAATACATGACATGATGGCTATGGATTCAAGCTCAACTTCTGATGCTTGTACCTCTTCAATCAACTCAACTTCGTGTAAAACGTGTACCTCCTTAATATCAACTTCTTTAGACAAAACTTGAGGTGCTTCAAGTGCAGTTTTATGAGTGGAAATTTGGGTGAATATGGTGCTCTTGTTGCTCTCCTCATTCTGGTCCTAATATGAGGACTTGTAACCAAAATTTCCCTTCACCTCTTTGCAACTTTAACCTTGTTAGCATCACAAATTTGTAAACATTAAACTTCACAAAACTCAAGCAACTATTAAGAAAATAACCTTGCCTTTCAGCCAAGATTTGATACCAACTTGATCTGAGTATGAATGTTAGTTTTGCTGTGCTAATTTCATCTTTAGATTTAAAATTTATTTTTTGATCTTATGTTTGATGTACATAGGTTTTTTTGTTTCTTATGTGTGTCAAACATGTAAATTAAATGAGTTCTTATGTGTGAATTCAAGAGCATAAAGTATGAAAATCAAATTTTGAACAACATAAACATAAATAACATCAAACCATCACAATTGATCCATCAACACAGAGTTTTGGTGAAGGAGTTCACCCCTCCTGGGCTACATCTCCTTGGTCCAGCTTCCATGGCTTGGGCCTTTGTATTATCTCAAAAGTGAAAAAAATTATATTTACATGAATCAAATGCTCCTAAAACATAATACAATGAGTCCAGAATGTCAAAATATATCAGAAATGACTATTCATTCTCTCAATTTGGTCTTTAGCTGATATAGGCATGGCCTTCCCTCCTGGTGGCCCTAGGCTTCAATTTTCTTCAAAGTGAAAAAAGAACCTGTAGAATTGCTCCACTGCCTCTGAAAATCATACCAATGTGTTCAGAGCATGCCACTATGCTAGGAGTGACTCTTCTTGAGCCAAAATTGGTCGAAAATTGCTCTAGTTATGCTCAAAATAAATTTTCCTAGTGAAATGCCTCCAAAACAAGATGCGAATCTAGTTAGCTCCGACAAACTGGTGATTCCGCCAAAATTTGTGGAGTATGCTAAATCTGCCACCATTTAAATCCAGGTTTAATTAGTGATAAGCTTCTCTTAGCTGGTGGATAAGCACGTCTTAACTTGCTTAAGTGCATTTCCATAAAACACGATTTAATTAATTTAAACCATCAGATTAGTGGATAATCCCACAATTAATTTAAACTCCATTGTTTATATTTTTCTGCTCCAATATATCAAACCTATGGCATATATATTTTTCAGACTATGGACTATATAATAACCTAATCTTTCCACCATTGCAATATAAAATTCCCACCATATAATGTATTAAAATTAGACCTTATAACATATACCATAGCATATGAATGTATAATGTGCCCAAATGTAATATAAAATAATTTTACCATTGTGTTAAATAAAATTTCGACCACCATAAAAAATTGAGATTTGAACTTAGGAGTTGGATAGGGTCCACCAGAAGGGGCACGTGGCGGACCCTGGCTGCACCACGTGTCAGCCTCTAGTTGGCTACCCATCCATATTAAAAATATTCGAATTCAACCTTAGGAGGGAAATCTTAAAAAAAAATTCACCTTCAAACCAATTCGACAAATCCTGTTGTGAATCTTGTCACAGTGCCACAGGGAAAAAACTAAATAATATTCCCTGCATGCTGACTGGGCTCCCATTTCATCAACCTGTCACTGTTCTACAATTTTTTTTTTAATTTTCCTATTCTGAATGGCAGTCAACATGCTATAATTTCTTCATTTGGAGTCGGTTTTTGATGAAATTAAGTGCGTTAGATTCCTGGTGATGGGCCAATCAAATTCGTTCAGTTTCCAATCAATTCTGATCACTTTAATTTTTGAGCTTTTACACTAAGCACCTGATTAACTATCTTCATCAACTTCACTAAACATGGGAAGATAGTGCTTCAATTCTTTGCATGTAACCTATAAACTACAATCTCCTCTTGAAAAATTGATCAAAAACCATTTCTGCTCATCGCTAAACTACACAAAAAAAATTGAAATCTACTTTGTATAAAGAAAATAGAAAAGAAATTGATCGAGATGAACATAAAAATAAATAAAATTGTAGCAGTGTTTTATCTATGGACTGTTATTCAAATGACCTACTAAACACTGAATGCTCACAATTCCAACTTATTAAATCACAGATTCACAAACCTCTAGTCTAATCTACTAAAATTCTACACTGTCAAGTGAAGTCATATTTTCGGTGCAACCAAGTGAGAAGTGGATTATTTGATAGATCACTTTACATGTAGTTGATTAACAATATGGATCTATGAGTAAACAAAAAAATAAATGCACTTGACATCTCGAACCAATGGAGTCTTCAACCCATGGAATCACTAGATAAAACAATGTGGAGCCATTAAGTGAAATAAATGCAACCAATATCAGTGTCTAATATTTGCTCACCATAAAAAATAGATCTAATAAATATCGTTCTCCAAGGAAATATATCTTCGTTACTATGCTCCTCGATAATGATGCTAAATGTAGTATCTATTTATTGAAGACAATTTATTGGCTGGAAATTGTGCCAAGAAATAAACTCAACCTACTTTAGGTCCAAGATAGTCCTTGAACTAGAGGGAGATCCCTTAGATGTTACGAGGCTAGTTGATTATTCATGGCAATGAAAAATATAATATTAAGCACAATGGCTAGATTTATGGGGTTTTGAGAGGTGGTTGCTTAGGGTTTCAAATCCCTACTTAAATAAATAAAACCCTCCTTGATGCAGGAGCATTTGACCCCCCCTAATCAAAGAGGAATCTGAAGCGGAGCAAAGAAAGGACAGCGTGGACCATGGAGCAAAACAGGGGAAAATCTATTTTAAAACAGATTTAAAGGATGGATTGGATAAGTCTCTCGAAGACTTGTTACTATTGTTATCCGCCATGTGGTGTATGCATGCATGTAATGAGAGCTTTAAGGGCTTTTTGTAGAGGGTTGATCGGATCCTTCATAGTGATCCGATCCAACACTTCTTATATATATATATATATATATGTGAACCTGTGTGTTCAGGGAGATAGGAATAGATAGGCATTGGGAAGGAGCAAAATGTAATCCGAAAGCGATTTTGTTCTAAGGCTGGAATGCCTTAGGAAGAACTGTTTTGTAAATATATAGACGCATGTTCAGTGTTATTTGTATATGCCTGCATGTGAGTATTTTATAAATGTGTTAATCGACCATCGATCAGTTCAGGATCGATGGCGATCTAATATCGGTATCTGTTATATATGGAGGTCGACTATAATTGGAGTGTGTAGTGCAGATTTGTTTAATGTTGAATTTCTACAGCCGAAGGTTCTTGAACGGTGAGATGCGGATTGAGTTTATGCCAAAAAATTTCATATATGATGGATCCTGGATGCGAATGTATATAAATGTGTTTGATGTCGGATCGGGTCCGATAAGTATTGATTTGTTCACGGCGAGACATCGTCCAATCATTACGATTGGCGAGATTCGATTATATCGGATCAGAGTATGGGAATTGGCATCGGATCGGAATGGTGGCTAATGGTATTGCATCGGATTGGAACTATAGCGTTTGTATCGGCGATCGGAGGTTATGGTGATCGGATCGGAGCAGCAGAAAACGTGTTGAATCAGAGTTGTTAAATCGACTTAGATGATGGCATTTTGTGAAACTGAGTTAAATCCATTGGGTAAAATCCAGAACTGTTTATACATGTGCTGAATGTCTGAGATCGACTTCAAATGTTAATACAGAAGAAGGCGTTAAGGATGTGAATCTTGTAGAAGATTTGGGTTATCTACAGCAACTGTATTTAACTGTGGGACGGAGCGCTGGTAGATTAAGGGTGATTTCAATCGATATGCAATGTTGATTGATATTTCATATTGTTATACGTTGATTGGTGTGAGTTAAATGTGCAGTGATTGTAAATGGCGTTCAAACACTGTGTTTCAAGTGAATTAAAGGGATGGTTTGATATTTATAAAGATCCACGTTTTAAAAGTTTAAAAAGCACAACTTGGGCAAACAGTGGCCATAGCCCACGGGCCCGGAGTTCGAGGTACACATGAAAGGAGATTTTGGGCTTACCCCAAGATCTCTTTTCATCAAGTGGTATCAGAGCAGGGAAAGGATTTCCTGCAAGAAGGAATCGGAATGCAAGCAGAAGGGGAAAGAGGTACAGTTGTGTTAAAGCTGGAGATTTTATGGTCTTACCGTCGTGCGGATGGCGGCAGCAGAAGGTGAGAAGATTTGCAGCAACCTAGAGCAAGGTGTGCTCAATTGGTTCCAGAGGAGAGAACCAGAAGGATGCCAAAAGACCAAGTGCAGAGGGCTTGGTGAGGTATCGTGTAACAGAGGAGACTGTTACTGCAGAGGTTGGTTGCAGCTCACAGAAGACCATGAAGGAAATTCCACTGAAGGATTGAAACAGTGGGTAGAATTTCTAAGGATAAGGAGAAGCATATGATCAGGAGGTCATAAATTTTTGTGCCTCGGGAGTCTGATGCAGGAGCATCTGACCCTCCCTAATCAAAGAGGAATCTGAAGCAGAGTGTGGAGTACTGAAAAGGTATGATTTTGATGATTACTTTAATGACTTTTTAATACAATTTGTGAACCTTTTGTATCATGGATTTAGAAAGTCATAGGGAACTATCACAAAACATGTGAAAATCGATATGTATAACTTAGCCACTGATAATGGTTGTTTTCTATACAGGGAAAGAGGAAAACGAAGGGTTGCTGCTCTAAAGATAAGAACGAAGTGGAGATAACCGCTATTCCTCTGGATGAGAACCAAACGTAAACATAGGGAGACAAGATCAAGGAGAATCGGCTCGGGCAAGAGAGAGAGGACACCAGCTCAGCGCAATAGCAAAGACTGGATGAAAGTTAACTGTTTGGCGAATCCCTCGGGATCGAAGATCTTGAGGGATCGCTGCTTTACTTATCTAATTGCTTGGACATCTCCGCCATCGTTTTTATAAAAAGAGACAAGTACTGTTAGTTTAGAGACAGAGAATGGCGAGATAAGATACGTTTGATGTAATCTTTTGTAAAACATTCAATTTGGTTATTCAGCTTTGTTGAGAACTGGTTCGATGTATTTTTGATCAATGTATTAATGAAAGACTGGTGATTATTCCATCTTCGCATCTGCGTTAACCTAAAGCGGTGTATCCTTGGAGGCTCAGGGCCCGGCCCCGAAGGACACTTGCTTCTGTACCATTACAGCTTCGTTTATGTGTGGTTTGTTCATTACTGTTAGTTGATTATTTGATATGCTTATACGTTCGGATTACATGCTCTGTTTAAGTTGAATCATTGAAGTTTCTACAGCCAGATTTGTGTGTTAACTCTGCATTGCGTTCTTATTCCTTTCTAGAGTTAATCGCATATCCTTACTGTCAAGCTACAGAGCTGTTCTATTGACATTTGTGTTGTGTGCGTTTCTAATGCATCGGTATTATTCCATAATTCCCAAACTGTTATTGTTGTTCCATTAATATGATTTGTGTCATTTGCCTTTAGAATAACAGAGTGTTCCTTGATTGCAAAGAGTGCATAGATTAAGTTTGAATATAACCCGCGGGACTTAGTATTCATTTGCTGTCCTATTTTAGAGTTGCTGTTCCATTTCAGAATTATAGTTTAATCCTTTATTTCCTTTGCTGTTCTATTTATCCGCATTTGATGGTTTGCTGTGAGAGATGATCTAAGACTGTAGTGAGCAGTATCAGTCACTGTTTAGCTCCCAGGCTTGTGATCTATGCTTGAGTTCTTTTTCTCTCAGTTTCTGAAGGGATGGTTTATCATTACCGAACCCTTGACTGATGAGTTGTTGAGTTTCCTGAGTGTGTGATTTACTTCTTTAAAGCAATTTGATTTCAGTTAAGCATCCATTTACTCTTGTATTTCTTAAAAGCACTGTACTACTAGCATTACTCTGACGAATGAGCCTCGGATTGAGTCACTCTTTGTAATGACAAAACGCTCTCGGGTTGACATATTAATGTGAGGTGAATAGAGGTGAAAGAGACCCTTTTTATAGATCTACATTTTGGCGCCGTTGCCGGGGAAAGAGTGAAGCCATTTGTCTTTTTCAGAGTAGTGTACAAGCCTGCTAGGGAGGAGTTGGATCCTAAAAACGGAAGGTAAGAACCTACCTGCAGAGCATGTAAAAGACCTGCTCATTATCCGCTTTCCTAACAGATTTGTTTTTGCTTGTTTGAATAGAAGTTCGTAGTTTATTTTTGAGTGCATGACTAAGCAGAAAAAACCAGAAAAAAATATCAAACCCCCATCCAAACCTGAAAAAGATAAGGGGCCGGTGACCCTTGGCCGAACAACCTTCATAGACGAAATCTATAAGAAAACAGAGTCTCAGCCATCAGTAGGTTTCAAGAAAAACACTTCTAAACCACCTACTAGTTCCCTTCAGGCCACAGTATCACCATCTGTAGCCTGTGCTGAGGTGCATAGTCAAACTGAGGAGCAGGACTTTCAAGAAGTTGAAAATTCCACTCCAGAATTATTGCAGGAAGGGAACTCTGGCAACCTTTGTGAAGGAGACGGAGAAACAGGGGAAACCGAGGAACCAAAATCTCCTCTTGAAACAAATCAGCCATTAGATAGCACAGATAAGGGGAGTGCCGCGAAAGTCATTGTTGAAGAGATTCAATCTCCTCAAAAACCTGGTATTCCCATTATTCCGGATAAAGGAAGCGCTATTAAAAAGATCCCTGTCAAAACCGTTCCCAACCAACCTAGGAATACCCTCCTAGATATCCCAGAAGGTTACTGGCATATATTCGATCCCATGGCTCAAAACCAACCAAACGCTCAAAACCAGCCAAACACTCAAACCTCTACATTACAATATCCTATAGTGGATTTTGCAGCAAATGCACCCATGAAAGCTATCCCTCTTCAGCATATCCCCACATTTCATGGACTCACATCAGAGGATCCGGATGCATTCCTATTCGAATTCGATGTGTTATGTCGGGGGTACGATTACACCACCGATCCCCAAAAATTGAAATTATTCCCCACTACATTGAAAGGGGCTGCCTTAAGATGGTTTATGGGGCTAGGTGGTGGGGTTATCAACAATTGGGATCAAATGAAAGAATCCTTCTTAAAGAAATACCAGGATTATTGTAGGTCTAGAGAATTAAAAGACGAAATATTTCAAATGATAGCCAGACCGAATGAAACATTAGAGGAGTATGTGGAACGTTTTCAGTATAATTTACAAAGATCTCCTTATGCATCGCTACCTTTACCTGATAATGTGTTGAAAACTGCATTAATGAGGGGCATGAAGGAACAATGGATTGAAACATTAAACATTATGGGCAAAGGGGATATTTATCAGGAGAATTTTACTGACATCCTTGACTTATGTATCAGGAGTTCGAGAGGTAGCACAAGAATAAAACCGGCAGAATATGATCGGTTTGCAAGAGATAACAAAGTATCGGCAGAAGGAGTAACACGTGCAGAAATTGGAAATTTATTAGAAAATTTTAAAACTGATATTATGGGGACACTAACTACACAACTTGATATTGTGCAGGCTAAACAGAAGCAGCTAGAGGCAGAACAGAATTTGGCAATCTTCTGCCCCCGATGCAGAAAAAAACACAGCCACAAGGAGTGTCCATTAGATAAAGTCCAAACATGCGCCATCTGTACAAAAGATCACCTTACGGAGAGCTGCCCCTCACTTCCGGGATTGAAAGCGGTATATAAGGAAGCAGAATAAGAACCAGAGTCGGTGAATTCGATCAACCAGCGCCGCCCGTGGCAGCCGAGACAACCTGGTATGTTTCCGGACCCAACCTCTTTCTTTCAAAACCCACAGTATAATGCTCAACAATATGGTATGTGGCAAAATCAATCTCAAACCCCATTTAAAAACTGGTCACCACAATCATTTCCTTCTCCAAATCCATGGCTGAATCAAACAAGCCAAACTGGTTGGCCAAATTTCCCTTACACTCCACCATATTGGCAAAATGGCCCATATCCTTCACAATGGACCCCCTCTACTTCACAAAGTTCACCCTGGCAGACAAGCTGGCAAAGATCGATGTACCACCCAGCCGGAACGATTCCGCTTCCTCAACCTACTTTGCCAGCTTTACAACAAAATCCCCAGTCTAACTTGAGGCCGCAACTCCCAGCCCAACCCGATCCCAATCCAAACAACAGGCAGGTCCAATCTATTCAAATCATAGAATCACCAGAACCAGGACCTGATTTAAAAGAGTGCAACGACCTTCAGTTAAGATCTGGGCGTATAATTGAAACTGAGGGAGATAAAACACTTCATATTGAAGATCAGTTACCCAGAGAACATCAGTCACAACAAGAGGATGTAAATAAGCGACAAAATCATAATCAAGCAACCACATCCTCTCCTCCGTTCCCAGAACGATTAGCCATACCTCGATCCATACAATACCCTGACTTTGACATTCTGGGAGAATTACAAAACTTGTACATAAAAATTCCATTCCTCCAAGCTATTCAAGACATTCCCATATACGCCAAAACCATAAAAGATTTGTGCATAAAGAAACCAAGGAGGAATATAACAAACAATCCAAGAGTCCAAGTAGTCGGCACCTTATCTGACCTATTGTCGGGAAGAGAAACACCCCTTAAATATGAAGACCCCGGGAATCCAATTATAACTGTTCAAATTTATGGCCAGACCCTGCCTAATGCCTTAGTTGATTTAGGGGCTGCAATTAATATTTTAACAACCACAACTTGCCAAAAGCTCGGCATTACATCTGTAGAACCCACCTCTACTATGTTAGAATTGGCTGACCGATCTGTGGTTAGACCAGAGGGCACTCTACATGATGTCATGGTCTCTGTAGAATCCTGGGAGTATCCAACTGATTTCCTGATAATTAATCCAAAAACCCGACTTGATGGACACCCGCTAATTTTAGGTAGACCTTGGCTCGCTACTGCCGATGCCTACATTGGCTGTCGGTAGGGAAATATGACCATAACCAGAGGACCAAATAGCAAAAATTTAGTTCTATATCCTCCAGCGCAGCCAAGTGTCACAATGATTAAAACGAATAAGCACCATGTATCATATCTTACTGATAACATTAGATCTCCATTAACTATACAAGAGGCACTTGATTTCAAAGATCAAACAGAAGACGATGCCATTAACAATTTCATTACTCAAACTGAACCTCGCACACAATGTCACATGATAAAAGCAGCATTTGATAATGAGTTAGAAGAAGATCCCCTGAAAGATATTCATGATCAAATAATACTGTCACTTCTGTTGCAAATAGTAAAACTGTGGAAATTGCACTGGGGAAAACTTTAAACATCAATGCTAATCTCACACCGGAACAAGAAACAAAGCTCATCCATCTGTTAACAAAATATCAAGAAGCAAGCATTTGCATGGGACTACCCTGATATGAAAGGAATCGATCCCCAGTTATGTACACACCACATTTACATAGAAAAGGATGCCAGACACCGTAAATCGACGCAAGGAAGACTTAATCCCCATCTAAAAGAAATAGCTAAAGCTGAACTTCATAAACTTTTATGAATGTCAATTTTATCACTATCTGCGACGAGTAAATGGGTCCTATGCTTGTGGTGGTACCAAAAAAGAACGGGAAATGGAGAATTTGTGTGGATTATAGGGAACAACAAGGCTGCTAAAAAGATCATTTTCCCCTTCCTTTCATAGATCAAGTATTGGACACTTTAGCAGGGAAGAAGTTCTTTTCTTTCCTGGATGGCTTCAGTGGATACAATCAGATTCAGATTGCCCCTGAAGACCAGGATAAAACTACCTTTACTTGTCCTTGGGGAACATTTGCCTATCGAGTTTTACCTTTTGGCTTATGTAATGCTCCTGCCACATTTCAGAGGGCTATCCTTAGTATTTTTGCAGATTTAATCAATGATGGACTTGAAGTTTACATGGATGACTTTACACCATACGGAGATGACTTCGATCCAGCTCTAGGCACCCTAGAGAAAGTCCTACAACGCTGCATTGTTACTAGGCTTTGCTTAAGCAATGAAAAATGTTTTTTGATGATGACTGAAGGACTTATCCTAGGACACTATGTCTCAGCAGCCGGCATTCAGGTAGACCCGGCCAAAATCCAAATACTTTTTCTTATTCCCACTCCTACTACTCAAACAGAGGTACGCAATTTTCTTGGATTTTCAGGTTATTATAGACGATTTATAGAGCATTATTCGCACATTGCTGCTCCTTTATATGCACTGACTGGTAACGTTGATTTTCTTTGGACAGACAAATGTGACCATGCGTTCGAGGATCTAAAGAAGCTTGTATCCACAGCCCCAGTCCTTCAAGGACCAAACTGGGACCTACCGTTCCAGATATCATCTGATGCCTCAGATACAGCCATTGGTGCAGTCCTTGGGCAGGAAGAGGATTAAAAACCATATGCTATATATTACATCAGCAAAAATTTATCCCCTGCTGAATTGAATTACACTGTTACTGAAAAAGAATTTCTAGCTGTAATACATGCTGTCAATAAATTTAGACATTATATCACAGGCTACCCTGTCATCTTGTATACAGATCATTCTGCTATAAAATATTTAGCAAATAAGCCTGTCACAAATGCCAGAGTAACTTGATGGTTAATCTTATTGCAGGAATTCGATATAACAATCAAGGACCGCCCTGGCAAAGAAAACCCTGTAGCCGATTTTCTTTCAAGGATACCAAAATCAAGCGATGCAGCAGCAGTGGAAGATCAATTTCCGGATGAACACCTGTTTGCTGTTACTGTTCAAACACCCTGGTATGCTGATGTTGCCAATTACCTTGCAGTAGGTAAATTACCAAAACATCTAACTCCTAATGAGCGTAAGCAGATTATTCATAAAAGTTCTCGATTTTCGTGGATTGGAGGTTATTTGTTTCACACAGGAGCAGACATGCATATCAGGCGATGTGTTAGAGAGGATGAAATCTTTGACATCCTAAAAGCCTGTCACGATGGACCAGGTGGGGGGCACTTCGCTGAGCGTAGGACTGGACATAAAGTATTGCAGACAGGATATTACTGGCCTACGATCTTCAAAGATGCAAAGAAGTTCGTCCAAGCCTGTGACAGTTGCCAGCGAGCAGGACGACCTGGTCAAGCTGATGAAATGCCTCTGAAACCACAGTTAGTCATTGAACCATTCGAACGGTGGGCTCTGGATTTCATTCGACCCATCAACCCTTCATCAAATCAAAAAACATATATTCTGGTGGCAACAGAATATGTCACCAAATGGGTTGAGGCAGAAGCATTACCAAGAGCCACAGAGGACTCTGTCATACAGTTCCTGTTTCTTTTATTTGTCCGTTATGGCCTTCCTAGGGAAATAAGTACAGATGGAGGACCACAATTTGTTGGGCATAAATTAGCTGCAACACTTAACAATTATCATGTCCAGCATAAGATCACTACTCCATATCACCCACAGGCGAATGGGCAGGTAGAAAGTAGCAATAAGATAATAGAATCAATCCTAATGAAGACTATTGCATCACATAGGCGTGACTGGGCTACCCGACTACCTGAAGCACTCTGGGCCTATCGAACCACATGGAGGAGCACCACTGGTTACTCACCTTATCAACTAGTGTTTGGAAAACAACCTATTTTTCCCATAGAATTCGAAATCCAAACACTGCGTACAGGACAGGAAGTTGGCCTAGACTTAACTGAGGCACAACTCAATCGACTACAGCAGATCAATGAATTAGATGAAATTCGACTCTCTGCACTACAAAATACAGCATTAATTCAACAGCAGAGAGCCAAATGGCATGATGCGCTCATTAAGAATAAAGTCTTCCACGAGGGAGACTGGGCTTTGTTATACGATTCTCGGTTTCAAGACTTCCCTGGAAAACTTCAGACTCGATGGTTGGGACCATACGAAATCCAGAAGGTACATGACAATAGAACTCTTACTCTAATCACTATTGACGGTTCTGGATATGCATTTAAGGTAAATGGTCACCGAGTCCGTCTCTACCGTAAACCACTTACTCGGGAATCCTTCTGCCAGCAGATACGCCGAGATACTGATCTGGAGATCTTAGGAGAGGAAGAGAAATCTTCCTCACCTGCAATTCATTAAGGGTCTATTTCTTTTTGCAATTTGTACATAAAGTTTTTTGTTTCTGAGTGATTCTTGTACATAAGTTTGATTTGAATAATTCTTGTCATTTTGCTGTTCCTTTTTCTTCCACAAAATTTGATTTTTGCTCTTCTAATAGCATATGTGTGTTTTTTATATTGGTTTTGCTTGTTCTGCTGTTCCTTTTCTAAAGGAACAGCATTCGGATCTCTGCTGTTCCTTTTTCAGAAAAACGATATTGTTACGCTTATCGCTGTTACCACTGTTCCTTTTTCTTCAAAAAAAAAAAAAAAAACAGCGTTCTTTTATTTCTGTGCTGACTTTTTCAACGGAATGGCATATGGAGTGTTTCGTATGATTGCCGTTCCTTTTCCCAAAAGGAACGGCATTTGCAGTTTTGTTCCTTTTTCTATTATCCATCGTTGTTGCTTTTTCAACGGAACACCATCTGCATACTTTTGATCTCTTTGCTGATTTAAATTGAGGATGCTTTCTCCCGTCTTCTTTCTAGTCTTCAAGCTTCAGCTATGTATTTGTGCGATGAAATATAAAAACACAGCATACCGAAAATCTGCAAATCATAAATCGCTATATCTATAAGGCTCTGCATTAATAAGAGGACAAATGGAAGGACATACTTATTTCTTACCTTTTGTGACATGGTTTTACTAATTTTTCCCTGATTGGTTATCTTTATCATGCTGATTCCCTTAAAAATCTTTTTATTAGTACTTGGGAATAAAAGCAAAGAGTTTATATCTTCCTATTGAGATAATAAGACTTCTTCCACCATTCCTACTCTTAAGGAGTGCTGAACCACCCTTTGTGTATAAATAAGGAAAAAGAAAAAGCATGTCAAATGTCAAATGCAGGATAGGGGGTCTCATTGAGAGCCAGCCTACCATGATCATGAGGATGGAAGTGAAGTGGCATTCCCATTCTGGCCACCACACCAGGGATATGGTCCAAAAGGTATATCAAATAAACAAACCTTGGAATAGGAGGTCTCATCACGAGCCGGCCTGCCCACGTTTCGCTCTTTCCTCGTGAATGGCATTATGGTTAACTGGTCACCAAGCCAGCATAATGGTCTACATTCTGACATAAAAACAGTCCTAAGTATACACACAGGATCATGGTTCCGGGGGTGAAAAACAACTCTGCCAAGGTTATGGACACCTGTTGGCAGCAGAGTAATGTTAATGGTATCAAAGTCACCTTGCTTACACCAATAGGTAAGATACTAACACTCTTCTGTTTTTTATATCCTAGGCACTAATCATATGTTATTTCCCGATTTATACACCGCATGAATATTTATCATTACCAATCATGGCAACGGAGGTGACCATGACCGCTTAAAATTGGCAAGTACGATACATGCCCTATCCATCAGCGTCAAATCATCACACAACAGCCTCTTATATAACACGCGATCCATTCTCCGCCTCGATTTCGGAAATCTGTTGTCCTTTTTCAACATGGCATAAATCCACATGCTGTTCCTTTCTGACCTGATTGCATACTGGGTGCCGCTCCTTTATTTGCCGGCTGGGACAGCCTATCACAATGTGGGGGGGGGAGGTTAACCTCATCATTCCCTGTATTACGTGTCAATTCACCATTCGAAACAATTAGTTTACGACGGTTTGGCATGGTTTCACGGCATGGCATATTTTTTTTTTTTTTTTTTTTTTTTCACACAAGTTGTTTTTTGCTGCACTGTTGCATACTCTGTGTTTTCTTTCGCGAAACCTTGCTCTCTGTGTTTCAAACCGAAAACGTTTTTGCTGTTCCATTTAGAAATCGCAGTGAAAACATGGGGGGAAAGGCAATTCGAAGTGAGCCTCAACAGCTAACGATCTCTGCTGCTGCCCGAGAAATCCTGGAAAGGGCAGGATGGTTGAACTATTTCAATCGCTTACAGGAGGGTAATGAGACAGTAGCAATGGAGTTCTTACAGAATTTACAAGAAGACCACTCCATAGTAAGAGGGAAACGCATAGCGGTCACTGATGCCATAATTGCAGAAGTCTCAGGACTATCAGCTACCGGACCGGTATGGACATTCAAAAAGGAACGATTACAGAAGGTCATCGACATCTTCCAAGATGAAGGCCAGCATTTGACAATCAAAGGGAAAGGAATTTTGCCAGCGACCCTAGGCGAACCCTGGACAGAGCTAGCAAGAATAATACAGAGCTACATTACTTGCGAAGGAAGAAAAGACGTGGTAAGACCACGACACCTTAAACTTTTAGTTGTTCTAAAACAGAAATGTTCTGTGAATTTACCAGCACTCTTAAATTCGTCATTACATGATGCTGCACAAAGTATGAAAAGGGCACAGCACGTAGAGGCAATTGTTAGTCACCACGGGTTAATTCGACTTGTTGTTAGTTATAGTCTTACCCAGCAGCAGAGCAGCTGGGAAAGACTCCTTGCACTGATTGAAGGAAGATCGACAGAACCATCCCTGAGACGCAGACGTTCTATAAACACACCAGAACAACAGGCAGAACGCAGAGAAAATGTTGCTAGTACATCGCAGCAACCAGAATTACATCAATAATCCGCAAAGCGAAAGCATGTAGTTGATTCACCCGAGCAACCAGAGGAACCCAGGAAATCAGCTCGGTTAGCTCAGATGAGAGGAAGCATAAATAAACCCAGAAAGTCAGCCCGGTTGGCTCGAATAAGGGGAAGGCTGGAACAGCTTCAGGGAAGCACCAGCCAACCAGTAATAATTGAAGATGAGCAACCCGAAGAAGAAGTACCCGAACCTTCGGAAACAGAAAAAGAAGCAGAAACTGAACAGGAGGAAGAAAGGGGACAGCAGGAGAATAGTCCATTACAAGACCTACTAAGAGAAGATGACTTGGCCGCCATCCTAGCCAATATGAGTCAATACGGTCAACCTTCTAGCTCAAAGAATCCCCACGACCAATTTCAAGAAGAGAACATGCCTATGCATGATGAAGAGGAAGAAAATACCGAACGGGAACAATTTGTTCCCATGTCACAAGAGGAAAGTCTAGAGGAAGAACCCCAGGAGGAAGAATCAGAACCAGTTGAGGTGCATACACTAGAACAGCCGGAGCAGAGCAGTGAAGAAGAACCCCAGGAGGAAGAGTTAGCAACTGGTCATGATCCAGTCCACCATCGACAGACTGCCGTTCCTTCAAAGGAATCAATGGAAATCAAGAAGTTGAGGAAGGAACGGACTAAAATGTTAAACACGATAACCCAGCTCAGGCAACAAATTAGGATTTTGAAAAAGAACCAGAAGGTAAAGAGGAAAAAGAGGGCCAACAAACAGCCTGTTTTCCAAGACTCTGAGGATCCAGCTGCCGTTCCGATTAAGACAGAAAAGGATGATAAGCAAATTCAGACGAAGGCACCACCCTCAGGGGTAATCAGGGTCCTGAACTCCAAACAGCGTAACAAAAAGGTTCAGGTAAAACTCCCGGCCTCCACTGATGCATGGCGGAAAGATCCAAAGACAAAAACCTTGCACAAGATGGTGAAACAAGCACGGCAAGAAATGGAGGAACTTAAAGAGAAAATGGTTCCGCTAGAGAAATATGAAGAGTTGCAGCAGCAACTAAGGGATGTCAGTCAATCTAAAAGACAGGTTTTTGAAGGATGGATGAAGGAACAAGAGGAAGTCACACAGGTAACTTATAAACTAGATACTACTATCAAACAGATGAATGACTTGTGTTCTTTATATAATAATGTATTAGCATGTAGGGCTCCTGCTAAAAACTATGCTCTGTTTCTATTAGAACGATATTTACAATTACAAATAAAAGCTGTTAAGGCAGGCACCCCTATACAGATCAACAATGTCAATGATTTTATCGACTGTTGTAGACATTATGGAGTAAAAGTCCAAAGGTTGTTGTGTGAACTCTATTTACATGACCTTGTGCTAAGTCAGGAGACTGAATCGAACCCTGGTCCCTCCATTGGTGATATTCAATTCCAAGCATTCATTTCATTCGGAGCTAACCAGATTAAGTGGCTGAAAGCCTATGATACCTTTCAGAGTCAAGAAAATGGTATAGATTTAAGAGTTAGGGCTGAGCCTAGGAACCCAGTACGGTTATGGACAGCTCATATAAACCACATAAGGACTCCAGGTGTCATTGTAACATTAGGGCCCATGCATGAGGCACTCATTCGAGAGAGTTTAGAGTATTTCCTTTCCATCAAACACTTGGCCATTAATGCAGCCAAATTTCGATATCGAATCTCTGATCCACACATCCAGCTCAGAGAACCATTTAAGTATGAGAACTTTGAGTTAGCTAAGCCGTTGAATCTCTATGGCCGGAACGCACGAAAACGGGGGTCGTACGGATTTAGGGTGTAGATTTCGCGCTCCAATTATTTGGCATCCAGCACATGGATACCAGGCCCTGTATGATATGCCTGAGGGGCAAGCAGGTCAGTTCTTTGATTATTTAATCGCTCAACATGGTTGTAGGCCTCCGCATGAAACTCCTTCTCCAGCATACTCTCTCACTGCATTACATGTCAACTACAATGTTTTCATGAGGACATGAAACAAGGTAAGCAGGGGGGTGTGTGGAGTACTGAAAAGGTATGATTTTGATGATTACTTTAATGACTTTTTAATACAATTTGTGAACCTTTTGTATCATGGATTTAGAAAGTCATAGGGAACTATCACAAAACATGTGAAAATCGATATGTATAACTTAGCCACTGATAATGGTTATTTTCTATACAGGGAAAGAGGAAAACGAAGGGTTGTTGCTCTAAAGATAAGAACGAAGTGGAGATAACCGTTGTTCCTCTGGATGAGAACCAAACGTAAACATAGGGAGACAAGATCAAGGAGAATCGGCTCGGGCAAGAGAGAGAGGACACCAGCTCAGCGCAATAGCAAAGATTGGATGAAAGTTAACTGTTTGGCGAATCCCTCAGGATCGAAGATCCTGAGGGATCGCTGCTTTACTTATCTAATTGCTTGGACATCTCTGCCATCGTTTTTATAAAAAGAGACAAGTACTGTTAGTTTAGAGACAGAGAATGGCGAGATAAGATACGTTTGATGTAATATTTTGTAAGACATTCGATTTGGTTATTCAGCTTTGTTGAGAACTGGTTTTGTTGAGGGCTGGTTCGATGTATTTTTTTGATCAATGTATTAATGAAGAAGAGTAGTGATTATTTCATCTTCGCATACTGCGTTAACCTAAACGGTGTATCCTTGGAGGCTAAGGGCCGTACGAAGGACACTTGCTTCTGTACCATTACAGCTTCGTTTATGTGTGGTTTGTTCATTACTGTTAGTTGATTATTTGATATGCTTATACGTTCAGATTACATGCTCTGTTTAAGTTGAATCATTGAAGTTTCTACAGCCAGATTTTTGTGTTAACTCTGCATTGCGTTCTTATTCCTTTCTAGAGTTAATCGCATATCCTTACTGTCAAGCTACAGAGCTGTTCTATTGACATTTGTGTTGTGTGCGTTTCTAATGCATCAGTATTATTCCATAATTCCCAAACTGTTATTGCTGTTCCATTAATATGATTTGTGTCATTGGCCTTTAGAATAACAGAGTGTTCCTTGAGTGCAAAGAGTGCATAGATTAAGTTTGAATATAACCCGCGGGACTTAGTATTCATTTGCTGTCCTATTTTAGAGTTGCTGTTCCATTTCAGAATTATAGTTTAATCCTTTATTTCCTTTGCTGTTCTATTTATCTGCATTTGATGGTTTGCTGTGATAGATGATCTAAGACTGTAGTGAGCAGTATCAGTCACTGTTTAGCTCCCAGGCTTGTGATCTATGCTTGAGTTCTTTTTCTATCAGTTTCTGAAGGGATGGTTTATCATTACCGAACCCTTGACTGATGATTTGTTGAGTTTCCTGAGTGTGTGATTTACTTCTTTAAAGCAATTTGATTTCAGTTAAGCATCCATTTACTCTTGTATTTCTTAAAGCACTGTACTACTAGCATTACTCTGACGAATGAGCCTCGGATTGAGTCACTCTTTGTAATGACAAAACGCTCTCGGGTTGACATATTAATGTGAGGTGAATAGAGGTGAAAGAGACCCTTTTTATAGCTCTACGGCTGATACTTATGTTTTTGTGAAAATATACTTGACTCCATAAGCCCAATAGATGTTTGTTGATTAGTAGTACAACCAATTATCCATTTTATCTAATTTTCTCATGGAGTTATCCATCTAATCCTTATTTGAAAATCATAAACCTATTGAGAGAGCCCTCTCAGTTTGAGGAGGCTAAGCCTCAACTAAGATTCTGGTTTGGAATAGTTACTCAGAGTCTTCTTGATCAGCAGCCTGTCAGGGTTTGATTTTGAGATAACATGTTCCATGGATTTGGAGAAATAGAGGGTACTTCCTTTGAGGAAGGAATACTCCATACAGTGGAGTAGAGGGAGGCCACTCATGCTTACATTGGCCAAGATTAGGAGGTTCTTTTTGGATGGTAGCTTCTCATGGGAGGCCAACCTCCAAAGGTCACTTCTTCTATTTGAGCATGAGCAGCTACATGATGGGCATGGCAGCAATTTGGAGGATGACTTTGGCATGAGGGATGTCAAAGGAGAAGACAACAACATGTGAGGTGCTTCACATTTCGGATCTTCAATGGTGTCTCTTACGAGGATTGATCCATATTGGAGATCTCAACTCTTGGTACAGTACTCCAAGGATCTTGGTGCCTGCATGATTCTTGATGACTTGGAGGGAGATGATAAATATATGGTGGATGATGTGGTCATATATTATTATGGTAGAGTCTTCTTGACTAGAGCTTCTGAGCTCAAGGAGAAGTTGCTACATGCAACACATGAGGACTTCCTTTCTATGCACTTTGAAGCATAGCATTCTTTATGGAGAAGTTCACTTGGGACGGCATCCAACATGATATATTTCAGCATATGGAGAGATGCATAACCTAGATGCTGATGGAGAGGTTGGCACAACCAATTCCCTACTTATTGAGAGTAAGGGATCATTTCTAGTCAAGCCATTTCAGCTCAAGGACCAAAGTACATGGCAGAGAAGGTACAATTTTGCATTATTATTTGTACTTCTTTAATTCATATGAGCAGCATGTTGTACCATGGAGGATTATCCCTTCTTGCACATTATATTATGATGTACTTGAGGCCAATTGCAGCATTGAGATTGGCTATCCTTTTGGTGGTTTGTGGGGGAAGCCACATGATTCTTGGTGTGAACCATTGACACCACATTGCATATTCATGATTCCATCTTATGGGATTAATATGGCAGAAAACAAGTGGCTAGGAAAGCAGTTGTTTTTATTTGTTTTGAGGAAGGCAAGGGATGCACTGCACTGGTTCCATGTGTGGAACTATAATCCACTCTCTGGTTGTCATATGGCAGCTTGTTTTCATTGGTTTTTGCTTCCATGTATTGATGATATTCTTATGTTCATGGGGAGATTTGTTTGGAGATTGCAGGATGAGTTGGAGATGCCCATTGGGAGTATAATTCTCCCTACTTTACATGTTGTATGTTTCAGGAGAAACAATGGAAAAACCATGATTTCCACATCACATCTCTTTTTTTCATGTGGGAGGAGCCATTTGACGAACTTGAGTTCTTGGAGGAGGCACTTCATGGCTAATTTGTTTGGTGGGGTAACTTGGGCCATTCTTGGAGGCCATGACATTTTAGCCCAAGATCAGAAACAACCCCATAGTTACCATAAATGGAGAGAGAAACAAATTGGATGGGAAAATCTAATCTCTCCATGCAGCCCCAACGCATTGCATAAACCGGGGGTTGATGATTTTTGTGATGAGCCTACCTAGAATAGATCATTTCATTTGGATGATAGCATGGGTAGAGGAGACTCTCACTGGGGATGAGATTCCCTATGTTTATCATAAATCCTACCTTGAGGAGGCCATTAGACAACAAGGAGGTTTCCACTTACACCTTCCACTTTCTCATGATGTACACCATTTGGTTTTGCATGCTTGGGAGGAATCATTGGAGGGAAAATTTATTTCATATTATGTTGAGCGGTGGTGGGAACTATTGATGAGAAGGCCATAAGAAGAGGAAGGGGGGAATTTTTCTCCACCTTTACAGTTGCTTGAGGACAAGCAACATTTTGGAGGGGATGACTCTAATATTCCAAAAATTCAGCCTTCATCTAAATGGAATATTATAGTTGGTTTTATCACTAGGTAGGTGAATAAATGGGTAAGGAGGCCCCTAAACCCATTTAGAAGGAATAATGAAAACTCATAATGTGAAAGGAGGAATAATAAGTAATTGGATTAAGCACCTTTGGGTGTGAACAAGGATTGGATCATGTTGATTCAGTCAACTTTGACCAAGTCAACAACGCTGTCTAGATACATTGAATCTCCTTGATGTACAGCACAGTCTTAGTGGAGGACAACTTGCATGAGCTTGGTGGAAAATATGGATGGGACCCAATGTGAATAGGTTCAATTTCTATATAAGGAGAGGATGGGAGCCTTTTTTAGGCATGTTTTAGTTTATAATTTTGATATTTGTCTACTTAGACTTGCTTCCTCTTGATGTTTAGTAGGGTTGCTGTGCTGTTTAGCACAAGGGTGTTCCTAGTCGGGAATCCCTACCTCATCCTCAGGGAAGGAGAGGTTATTTGGGCTACATTTCCTCATTCCAAAATTTTTTCCAAGCTACCTCCTTCAGCTACAACACAGTTTCTGTTTAGAGCTGGGTTGTGTTGCAGGGTGCAGCAAAGGAGGATCTCTTAGAGTCATTTCTGGGCTTGTTTTTCAGTGGAAATGTTGTCTATTCATTGGAGGATCAGCAAGGAGGACTCCCGGGCATATTTTTACATATTTTGCATCGAGGGCCAATTTGTTAAGTCGATCTTTGCAGCCTTCCTCCGGTGATCAAACATGCTCTTTCAAAGTGATTTTAAAGTGTCAAAGTCAAATTTTGTCATTTCAAAGAGTCTTCAAGCAAAATTTGATCACTAGGCATTAGGTCTAGGGTTGGTCTTCACTCTTTTCAAATTTGTCCAAATGTCAGTCCATGTCACCATTCAGCTGAGTGTACCATCATTCAGAGGGTTGTCATCATCATGTCAAGTTCCATTGAGTCATTTTACATCTTGTTCATGCTTCAGTTGTGCCTAGGTAAGGTCCATTTCCCTCTCCTAGGGTTTTGGAGGTAATTTCTCTTGGATGGTCAAATCATCGAAAAAATTGTATCCTGATGTTCATACACCTTCCCCTATCATTAATTCACCTAATTAAACACTTCCCATCACTGAGATCCCCCAAATTCCTCATTTTTGCACAAACCCTAGTTTCTAGCCAAAACTTGGCAATTTCCTAGGCTAGGCCTGTGTTTTGCCCTTTTGGACCCCTTCCCCTCACTCAATCTCTGTGATTCCACTTCCCCCTGCTTCCTAACATCCCTCCATACTTCCAAAAATTTCCCCAAGAATTTAGAAGCCCCTTACCCCCTTCGTTTCGCTTCATTTCGACAAAATTCCTTGTTTCACACATCGGGGTAAGTTTCACTCAAAAGATGTTTCAGAGCAATCAAAGATGAATTTTGGAAAAATGAGAGAGGTTTTTGTCCAAAACATCCCAAGGAAGAAAAACCTCCTTCACTTTTTACACAGGTATCATGGTTTTAGAGAAATGTCAAAAATTCCGTTGCCTCAGGAGAATTGAATGCACCTCTGAAGTGACCTTGGGAAAATCAAGTTTTCTCCTAGCATGTTTGGCCAACTGACTTTCTTGATGAGTCAAATGATAACTAGACAGAAATACCTTTCCAATGAGCTATCATGAGCTCAATTTGGAGTTGAGGAATACCTTCAAAAGTTGACTGCAACAGCACTCTGCCTTGAGGCAGCCTCATTCTGCTCATTTTGACTAGTGTTGGGAGATTTGGTTTTTGACAGGGTAAATGGAATCAAAATTGCATAATTCTACTTTTGTTGGAAAGTAGACTCCAATATCTTTCCAACGAGCTATCACACGCCCAATTTGGACACCGGGAAGGCCTCCAAAAGCTTCCTGCAAGAGAAACGCGACCCACCTGGGGCCCGAGCGACCCACCTGGGGCCTGAGCGACCCACGCAGAGGCTGCGCGACCCACGCAGATACAGAGGTTCAAAACTTCATTTTGAGCACCCATTCTTGCTTGGGATCGATTCATCGGCCTTAAAACAGGTTATTTGCAATTGCTTGATGTTTTTAAATGCACCGGTGGCATCGTTGGTGGTTTCAAACATTTCAAATGGAGGATTTAAACCCCACAGTCATGGCAATATCGTTTTCAGGGTTTTAAAATGATATGGGTGGTTGCATGAGTTTGTTGCTTATCTTATATCAGTGATATGTCCAGCCTTCCATATAATATCAAAACCATATTTTTCTCATGCCTATTATGCCATTGTGACCATTGTTATTATTATACCATGTTTTAAAACCTTTGTTCAATGGTGACTGTGGTTGTATTATGTCTCACTGCCCAATGTAAAAACATTCTCATGACTTTGTTTCAAACTGCCCATTGACACTTTTGTTGCTATTACTCATGGACAAAAACATTTATATAATGCCATGATCTCCTTTGATAAGATTTGTTCAATATTTTGAAAGTTGCCCGCTCCCTTTGATCAAAATTTCACTTCCATTTAAAACAGAGATTGTGCCTTTTCCAATCCATTTGAAACTGAGATTTTATCATGGTTTGTTTCCTTATGGTGTTTTGACGGTGGGATATTTATTGGGTGTTGAAACACACATCATAACTCTCTTTTCACTGCATCTATATCAGTATACATAGTGCCAATATCTTGTTCCAGGCCATGACAGAGACAGAGTCAGAGTATGAGCAGGAGTCGGACAGTGACTCAATCGTTGAGGTTGATGCACTGAGATGGAGCATACCAGTGCACCAGTAGTGGTAACATATCATAGAAGCCACAGAGCTTTGTTTCAACATCACGACGAGTACTATCTTCACCCGGGGTGGAAGGGGTCTCGTTGACTTCATCAGCAACGCGAGTACTATCTCCACATGGCGTGGAAGGGGTCTCGCCTTCTTCATCAGCGCAGGTACATTCACGGGATAATGATGGAGACAAAGACACCAAGGTCCCATTTTTCATTTTCAACAGGTTGAACATACACATTGCTACATCATGACTGACAACAACACATCATACAACCGAGACAGTGTTTTGATCACAGGAACTGCATGCACCAGGAGAGCACTAAAATGGCGGAAAAGGCCTGATCCACTCCGGATTTTGGCCGAGGCTTCATTGAATGAGCAAGACACATGATGGAGGACCTCCGCTCCGAATATGGGAAAATTCGGAGAAAATTTTGTCATTTTCAAATTTTTGGTCTAAAAAATAGGTTTTGCAGCTACGTGGGTCGCGCGCTCATGCGCTCGCTTTTTTTTGAGACACTTGCTGGAGGAGATTTTTACATTTTTGGATTTTTCATGGTTAATTATGCATCCTCTGAAGTCAACTTAGCATTTTAACAAAATCTGGATGGTCAAACAGCTCAAAAAAACCATGAAAATCACCTTGCTGCCACCTTTTGCACCAGCAGGAAGTACCTCTGGGAGAATGAGGTTTTGGAGGGTCAAATCAACTCCAAATTCCGAAATTCCACTTGGGTTGGAAAGTAGACATCCAGGGCTTTCCAACGAGCTATCATGAGCTCAATTTGGATGCCAGGAGCTACCTCAAAATCAGCCTGGAACATGAGCGACCCACGCAGTTCAGGAGCGACCCACCTAGAATTTTTTCTGAATTTTCAGCTGCCAGCTCAGTATTTCGCCTATTATGGACCAGTTTTGCTTATGGGTAGAATTTTTGGGTTTTATGATGTAAATTCATGTTTGATATGTAACTTTGGCTTGTTTTTATCTCTTCTAGAAGATTCACTCTCAAATGAGTAAAAAATCATGTAATGGATCAGTTTCCACTCTTTTAGAGGCAAGTGGTTAGCCGCCTAGATTGTAGTTCCATGATTAGAATTGGTTGAAACTGATCCCTGAAGAGGGAATTCGACCCCTAGAAGTGGGGAAAGGTGTTAGAGTGATCTATATATTGTAATTTCTCAATCATTTTCAGAGGTTGGAGTGGTTGGACTCTTGGGATACTTTTGATATCATTGTACATACTTTTCATATTTTGGGTAAGGAAAGATCAGGGGTTTTGCGGCACTTGTTGGGATCCTTGTGGTGTTCTGTTCTTGATGGTGTTTCTTCTTTGTTTACTGTAAGTTTCTCCATGTTTAATGTATGCCATCCTTTCATTATGCTTCTGAACTAAATTGAATGAGTGAATAAGGTTGAATCAATTGTTTACAGTGCTTGGCCTTTGAATTCAGTTAGTTCTATATGTTTTCAGCTGTTTGGAGAGGATCCAAGTTCTTCTTTGCCCTCTTCAGCTCCTCCTCGGTCTTATCTATCCATATATTCAATTTAAAGCATCAAGATCATCACCTACCTCGCCCCAGCTTGAACTCTGCAAAGGTCTGACCTTATCCCCGGACCCAAAACTTGTTTTCCCATTACTCCAGCGAAAACCCAAAAAACCAAAAATCAAACATACTTATCTCTTTACTAGCCTAAAATCAGTTCTTATTGTAAGTCATCTCGCATCCTATTGCTTATTTTCTCGAGATTGACGGAGAGAGCCCTCTCCTGTCCTCGTAGGGCTAGCTACGAGGCTGAGCGTGGTTTGATGTAGCCTTGAGTTTTACTTCATTTCAGCCTGAGGTAGATTTGAGTGCTAACACCAACCATCTTCTATCCCTCACAGTGCAGTCACCATCCTGAACTGCGTTATTTTTGGAGGCATTTGCTAGGAGGGTTCATTGAGCTCATCAGGAGGGTCTATTTCTAAGTAGAGGGATCAACCTTCTAATTAGAAATACCATTGGAGGAGGACATAATTATTTCAGATATTTCATAGCCTCATTTCATATCAGATCCAGTTTGCAGTGGCACATTAACCCCAAGGTTATTTGTCATATTTTATATTTCTTGGTATTTATAGCAATCCTTTATGGGTTGGTTAGAAATCTTGTATTAGAGCCCACATCTTCATAGCTGGGCACTTATTTTGTTTCTATTAGCCATATTTCATCTATATATATATTTAGCAGCAACTACACTGATATAGATAATGCTGTCACTGCTCTCCAAAATTCTATACAGTTGCAACAACTCATGTGCTGATTGTTTTAATCATTGGAGGCTTGTTCCTCTTGCTTGAGTGGCTTGTCCCTCATGATATATTTGTATATTTTTGCTAATATATTAATAAAATGATGGCTGTACATTGATCCCTCTTATTTCATGTTCAGATTTGCTGCATTATACATAATTATTTTTGATATTGCTGTTTTTTCTAATTTGGAATATTACAAAAACCCTGACCTCGCGAGCTTGTGGGGTTTCAGGCTCAGACTTCTTGGTTTTCATTTTCCCCATGAGCATTTGAAAAGTAAAAAAATAAGGGAAATAGTGCGACAAGGAAATGACTAAATACTTGAGAGTAGAGAGGTAGCCGAGAGGAAAGCGACGTGGGACTGAAAACGACCTTGCACTTGAGTTTTAACTTCTTCTGCGCGAAAAACCAGTTAGTAACCAATATTTTACACAATTTTGAGAGTAAAACAAGCTTATATTAGACTGGGTTTTATGGAGTACAAGACAGGGTGACAACTATAGGGTTGGAATCATAAGGACATCGACAATGGGACACGTGGTGATGGGTTATTGGATGACAGTAGCCGGGTAGGTGAGAGCCACATGCCGAATTAAAGAAGGTACCAGCCTTCATACCGCCACCCTAGACTTACCTTACCTTTTTACTTATTGGTGCCAACTGTCATATTCTGTGGGCCCCTTTAGACTTTGGCAGGGTGCATAATAATCTTCGTGCTCCTTTTCTTACCCCACGGAACGATTGTGATTGGCTCGACGAAAGGTGACGTCACCTTCTCCGAGGGCCTGACTCTTAACCTCATTGTTCTCCTTTAGGGCCGACGGAATGTCCCTTCAACGCACTTTGTGGCTCATGGTTCCGACGCGGAGCCATGAGTGCTATTTTCTGTTGTGTTATGGCCCCGATCAGGACTAGTCACCTCGCTTATCCCTTAGGAAACTTTCCTCTCAAGATCTTCACAATTTAATCAGCCTGCCACCTTTATAAACTTCTCGGATTTTCCAGCTAACCGCTTCATTTGCTTGGTAGATGAGGTGACTAAAAAACATTGGCTCCAACTGGGGACGGCACGCTCGTCTTCGAGGGTGTTGAGAACTTCGCAAACCCTTTTCCTGTGGATTAGTTATTTTATCTGGAGCTTCTTCAAAGCATTTCTAAGATGAATTGAACAAAAACAGATGCTGAAACATAAAACGAAATGTATATACAATATGGAGGATATGTACAACAAGTTGCCAAGTCCACGGTTAGTATTGGAAGTAAGGCTTCAAAAACTGTCCATTCACGGGTGCTTCGATCAGATCACCTTCCAAATTTTCTAATATGAAAGTATTATTGTGTTGGAAATATTGTCATTGATGGCAAAGGATATGAAGAAGGAATTGTCATCTAAATGTAGCAGAGAAGAACAGAAAGAATGCATCTACAGTTTGAGCTACTGAGCTGCAGTATCAGTCAAGGAAACAGGACAAAGAGGTTATAGCAGAATTGAAGATGGAATATGTATGCATCCTGTTGAAAGATAAAGAAAATCTATGTATGGTTGAGTTTCGATGATACTCTGTTAAGTGGAGAATACCCAGAGAAATTGAGGTATTGATTGGTTCATTTCTCGTACGAAATTCCCTGCAACTCTGTGTATGATCTATGGATAGATTTGTGCTTCTGTATACGATATTGGGTTGCGAAGGTCACGGCACAATGAAGTGAATCTGCATAATGGAGGGGTTTAATGGTGCTCTGAATCTGTAAGTTGTTCAAAGAACCAATACGATCGACAGTAGAGTTATGTATATATATTCGTTGAACATATGATATGAACCTCGGTGACTGGGTTTTGAACCCCTGAATGCTCGGAGTTATTCGCCTCTGCCTCTGCATAAGTATGAAAGGTCTACGAGTCTCGACGTTGACTGTGTAATAGAACCTGGAATATGGATAAAAAAAATATATAAAGAAACATTGAAGCAGAGCTTTAAATCGTTTGAATAATAAGGCCGACGGAACCATGTGCTAAGGCGGAACCGTGACCGAGAGGAACAGTGACGGTGGTGTGGAGAAAAACCATGGGTTTCTTCGCACCACCTTTGGACGATAGGTGGTATTTACGAAATTGCAGCGATTCCATTCAGTATTCAACATGTGTCCCAAGCGAAATTTCAAAACCACCCTTTAAAGTGCGCCTTCGCGCGTTAAAGCCCGTACCAGGACGGCCAACGAAATTGCTTTGCGCCGTCGATCTAAAAGAGGGCAATCGGACAGTGATCGCGCGTCAGACTTGCCCGAAGCTTAACCAAGATGTTGGAAGAATAACACAAGTACAACACGCCATCGTGTGTTATTGCTCATGCAAGTTGCCCAAGCGATATCCATCGATCTTGGAGGCTTGCGATCCAATGGTGATTGGGAAATGGACCTGCGCGAAGTTTAGTTTGGCACGGAGGGGCACATATGTGGGCTAGGGGTCATAGTTTTATTGAAATATTAAACTATTCGAAAGCATTTGTCTTTTATACAAAGCCCGGAATTGAATTTTTTAATTAAAAATAATTTTACGGGGGCAGTGTAAAGGTTTAAAAAAAACCAGAAGGGGTGCCACCGCAGTTGAACAAGCAGTCAAGCGTTGACCGGAAATCGATGGTGGAGATTAAGTGCGAGGGCACCAGCCAAAATTTTTCATCCATACCGCAAGAGCCCCCGCAGTGATGTAATGATGACTATGCAACGAAATTTGATTGGTGGATTGATTTTTAAACTATTTGCAAGCGTTGGATATTATTTATAAAATTCGAAGGGTTATACATAAGGGGTTAAATCGCTATAAATATATTTGTTTATCACTTGATAAATAAATTAATAAGAAATAAAACCCCGAGGGACAAACTATTGAAAATATTTTAAAAGGAATACCATTAGCGGTTGAAATGGTTTTTGACTCATGGTTTTAATAAAGGCGAGAACTATATAAAGGAAAAAGATTATTATTCGATTAAATAGAGGTGTGTGTGTTGACGAAGAAGGAATTCATCTAAGGAATATCTGCATGGACAGATGACGTGCTTAATTGATGATTCTGAGTCCATGATGTGCCCATTGACATATTTATCTAAAGGTGATGAGTCTTGAGATTATTCAACAGAAGAAACGATGAAGAGCTAGTGCATGTCTGCTGAAGAACACATATGGATCTGGGTCATCTACATTGAAAGTGCATATGACAGTTGGGGTTTCTGAAGATTAATATACATAGAACGATACACGGGATGTTGAATGCATATATTCTCTGAAGTCTGGATTACTTCTGATGTTTGGGTTACAGTGTTCTCACTGTTCTGTTATGAAGAATTGGGCAAAATATGTTTGTTGATAATTGAATAAAGGGTTGCATGTTCAGGGGGTTGAAACTCCCTTCCAGGAAAGGCTGGTAAACGAGAGAAGGTTGTAGCCTTCTGCAGGTGGGGGCTTGCGTGCTAGTATGAGTCTACACCAGCATATATTGTAAGAAGGTTTCTCTATAGTAAAATATTGAAGACTGAGATTACAACAACGGTGGTTTTCTCCCGAATTGGGTTTCCACCTTAAATCCTGGTGTCCATATGTGTTGTTCATGGTTAATGGCTTGTTCTGCTATTTCTGTTCAAGCTTAATGCTTATTTGATGCAATTCTCTAAGTAAAGACATAATAAGATATCTGGGCATACATGTTGGATGCAGTACTGTAACATATGGTTTTAAGAGAAAAGAAAAAAAAAATTGTTCAGCCTTAAATACTGATTCACCCCCCCTCTCAGTATTTTTCCCAACATATTGCCTTTCACGTTAGCAATTTTGAATGGTCCGAACCATAGTGGGTCAAACTTTCCATGTTTTCCCTTGTCGGCCCCGCTGACATCCCACCTCAGCACTAAGTCTCCTGCTTGTATTTCTTTATCTTTTGCTTGCTGATCAAACAAGATTTTCATTTTCTCCTGGTAGTTTGATAACCTATTGTTTACTTGGCTCGAGTTTCTTCCAACTCGACCAGCTGATTCATCCTCCTGATGAGATAATTTGGCTCTTCTTGGCTATCTTGCAAGAACCTAGCAATAGGCAAGGCAAGTTGAATGGGAAACACTGCTGCTCGGCCATATACCAGTTCATAGGGAGATTTACCCATGGACCTCTTGCTGGTAATATGATTCGCCTAGGGTGTGAATTTTAGTTCGGAATCCTAATTTTTCTGATTTTTGCTTATGTTCTTCTTCAATGCCCTCACCAAAGTTTTATTTGAAGACTTGGCCAACCCATTCCCCTCGTGGTAATAGGCCGTAGAGTGCCCTAAAGTGATGTTATACTATTGTCATAAATTTCTAAACTTGGCGGATTTAAAGGCCTAAGCGTTGTTTTTGACAATCTTGACTGGGCACCCGAACCTTGCTATTATATTCTCTTGCATGAATTTGATCATGACTACATCCGTAATGTTTCTAATAGGTATTGCATCTACCCACTTAGTGAAGTATTCAGTGGCCGTGAGGATCCATTTGTGCCGACTGCTGAATATGGGATGAATTTCCCTAATAAAGTCGATACCCCACTGTCGAAAAGGTTCTTCGATATGAACTGGTATCATCGGAAAGGGAGCGAACTTTTTCTTTTCTGCAAACATATGGAATTTTTCACATGCTCGAACATGAGCATGGACATCTCTAAATAATTGAGGCCAGAAGAAACCATCCCTCAATTTTTTATGAGCCGTGGACTGCCAGCTGTAATTCCATCCGCAAATGCCTTCGTGAAATTCAGCCATCACCTCCTCCACTTCAGACTCTGTAAGACATAGTAGTAAGATTCTTGAGGGATCTATCCAATACAGTCTGCCATTAACTACAATGTACTTCTGAGATTTAAACCTCAGGGTACGATACTTTGCTTTGTCGAAATTTAGGGGACACCTTAGAGTGAGGAGGTACTCTATGACATATTTGTACCAAGCGCTGAGGAGGTATTTGTCATGTGTCTTCTGTGCCGTGGTTTCTACTCTAGGCTGTGCTTCTGTACCCTCTGGTGCTTCTCCCCATTCCATGGACATATTTATACCCAATGCCTGGAAATTTGACTCCAATAATATTTTTTCCAACCCCTGTCCTTTAATGAGCTTCATAGGTCTAATAAACAGTTCATAATCTTGAATTTTGGCAATCCATTTACCCCTCTTACCTTCACTATCTCACTGTATTAAAATATATTTTACTGCAGCTGTGGGAATGAAAGCAGTTATGGCTAACTGAAGCACATATATTTGGAAGGCTTTCAAGGATTTGACTAGGGCGTAGGCATGTTTCTACAGAATGTTATATTTTAGCTCTGCATCCTGTAGCACCTGGCTAAAGAAGGCAATCAACTGCTCATACCCATTTTCATTCTTCTATAATAGCACTACGGCTATTGTATGAGGTGATGCAAAAGAGAATATCAAGAAAGGCTTACCATAGTCAGGGTCTGCAAAATCTGTCACCTTTGTAAAAGCTTGTTTGATTCTGTTGATATCATTCCTCGATTCAGGAGTCTACTTTACTTCATTGTTCTTCCTGAGCATTTTCGTGATGTGTCGGACTATCTTAGCATAGTTCGGGATAAACCTCCTTAAGAAGTTTATTCTTCCCAGAAACACTTGAACTTCCTTTTTATTTCAGGGCAATGAGATGCCATTGATTACTTCTACCCTCTTGGGGTCAATTTTCACCCCCTCTTTTTTTACAATGTGTCCGAGCAATTTCCCTTCCTCCAAAGCGAACATAGACTTTTGGGGGTTCAATGACAAACCATACCTGCAGCATTTCTCAAAAGTCCGGTGTAGGTGTTCGATGTGCTCAACATCATTTTTTTAAAACACGGTGATATCATTTAGGTATATCACTACAAATTTATCTTTTTCCCCCAAAAAAGCAATGTCCATTGCTCGTTGAAAAGTGGCGCCTGTGTTTATTAGGCCGAAAGGCATCCGGGCGTACATGAAAGTCCCCCATGGTGTGGTGAACGTTGTTTTCTTTTGATCCTCAGGGAGGACTTCCACTTGATTGTATCCCAAGAAACTATTCATCATAGACATCCGGAAATATCCTACCACCTTCTACAGAATGTGGTCCATCTTAGGAAGGGAGTAATTATCCTTGAGGGAGGCCCTGTTCAAATTTCAGAAATCCACACACAACCTTATTTCTCTGCTCTTCTTTCTGACTGGAACTAGGTTAGCCACCCACTCTGAGTATCTCAGGGAACTATAATTTTAGCCTACAAGAACTTTTTGATTTCCTTTTCAATGGATGGGAGCAACAATGGATTAATTTGCCTCAGTTTCTATTTGTGAGGCTTAACATCTCCCTTGAGAGGGATCTTGTGCGGTATGACCTCCACGTCAAAATTTTTAAGGTCCTGATACGACCATGCAAAAACATCTTTATAAGCCTGAAACAGACAAAAGTATTGTTCTTGATATTCCTCTGGGACTCCTTTAGGCAACTTCACTGCCTTCAGATCTCCTTCCGTCCCAATGTTTATATCACTCACCTGATCATCTTGTGTCAACTTGTTGGGATTAATTGGGATGTCATTCTTATCAAACAACCTCTCCAAGGGCACAAGGCCTCTGGGGATGAAATTCCCTTTTAATTGCAGCACGCAATGTCCTGCCACTGTTTCTTCCCACTTGGTTTGGGGCTGCTCCTCAGGCTCTTCTTCCATAGCATCAATCACCAGATTAGAGAATTATCCAACAGTCTCTATGAAGCGTTTAAATTGCTCTTTGTCTTAAAACACCTGCCAATGTTTAACGTTATCTGGGATAGAGGGACAATAAAATACTTCAACTTCATACCTGAGCAATGGATTCTGTAGCGGGCGAAAATTTCTAGCTGCAACAGCAAGCGAATCGGCCATCCGATTTTGGTCTCTTGGCATGAAGTATATGTTAAAGGCCAAGAAGAAATTCTCCACCAGATCCATACTTCATTTCTATAGGCTCTAAGTTGAGGGTGCTTAGCTTGGCACTGATTCTTGATTTTCCTCACCACCAGCTCTGAATCTCCGAAGATTTTGAGGCTCTGAATATTCATATTTTTGGCTGTCTACAGGCCCAGGAGCAGTGCTCCATATTCGGCCACGTTGTTAGTGGCTTCATACTCCATCTTTAATGAGAAAGGGACCAACTATCCTGTGGGTGAAATTAGAGCACTCCAGCTCCATTCCCTTCTCTCGAATTTTCCCCATCAAATTGTAGAGTCCATATATCCCCTCTCTTCATTACTTGAGGACTGCGTCAGTTTTAGAGGGAGGATGTAGTGTTCCTACTTAGCCTTAGCTAAGAGGAACATCCAATTTTGTTTTAATTTATGTTTTATGAATAAATGAATAAAGGAGGACATGTAAAACTCCTAAAAAGTCTGAATAAATCAATGCCCATGTGAACAAATACAAATCAGGGCTATGTAAATAATCACTTGCAGGTGTGAAAGAGGTTTGAGCTAAATACTGGGTCAACCTTGACCAAATCAATAGCACTGTCTAGGTTCATTGCATCTCCAAAAGGGACAACGCAATTCTAGAAGGGAGCCTCTAATGTGAAAAGGGCTAACTCATCAAAGTGGTTTAGGGTTTGCAAGAGCTTTCTCATCTTATAAAAGGAAAAGGAGAGCAACAAAAGAAGGTTGTTGATAGATCATATTTTTGAGTATTTGTCTGCTTAGACAAATACCATTCTCTGCTGTTGAGTGGAGGATTGTACCTGGAATTACTATGCAGGAGTTTCATCTCTTCCTTTCATGATTCAAAGAGGAAAGTTTGCTAAAATGAACCACTATCAGGCTTGAGGCCAAGCTCCTACTTACATTGGAAGCACTGATCCATTGAGGGTTTGGCTGTCTCTACAAGCTGTAGCAAGTGGTGATCTAGATCTGCAGAGATCTAGTGTATTTTGAGAGCCTCTCTCCATGGAGTGGGTCCTTTGACCTCCTGGAAGAGTGTATCATTTCTTGTACTTCATATATGCAATTATTTAGTAGTTTTATGTGTCTTTTGAGCTACAGCGCTGTCCCACTGGGGAAACTGTGTTATTTATGTATGAGGGTTTGTAGGTTGTCTTGCTCATAGTTTAGATCAGAGATCTCTTGTGCTGGGCTTGCCTTCCACTTGGTGATCCATGGATTGGCTTGCTGATCTATGTTCTGTTCATATCCAATCCATTGTAATGAAATTTCATATTCAGAAATTTACTGCAGCAGTTTCCAGATCTGCAACTTGTTTCTCAGATCACTCTTACTCATGCATGCTTTTGTTAAAATTCCAAGTGGATCTTATAGAGAAAACTATAGAGTTTCCAGATCTGATATAGATATGATATTTTTTCCATATATATGCTATAGATCTAAGTTGTAACTCACATCTGTTGAACCTCCTGAAAAATAACGCTGTTGAAGCATTTATGCAAATATATATGTGCTCCTGCTCTCTTTTCTGAAGATTTACTATTGTATTGGCTCATGCTTTATACTGTATAATGAAAGGGTTGTATCATAATGAATGTTTTCTTCTGTAATACTGAGATATTAGTTCTCTTTGTGATCTACACTGAACATTAGCTAAAACTATGCAATTCCTGAAGCAGTGCTTGCATTTGACTGCAGCCTTCCCCTTTGGGTGATTTTTAGCTAGTCTACTTTTTGGGAGATCTGTTTAATGTGCCTAAACTGATTTTTTTCTGATGAGATTCCATATATAAGTCATATACACCATAAATGAGGGGAAACCAACCCCGATCTGCGTTATTTTTTCTCAGTTTTCCTTATACATTTTTTTCCTTGAACACCTTGTTGAAAGTCATAAAAAGGGGTTATTCCAAGTTCTATAGACAGAGTCTACAGTTGGCCAGGTAGCCTCTGGATCTCACCCTTTCTTTGAAATGTGACATATCCAGTAAATGCCTCTATATTACATCTTTGAAATAGAATCTTGAGAATCCTGAAAAAAGGATCATTAATGAGGAATGGTAGTTCCTGTCGGAAATTTTCATCCTATTCAAACATTAGGCAAGAGAACTCACCTTCCTTGCTATACACAGGGAAGTTTACTGATCCATCAACATTAGTAACCATCTTTAAAAATCTAGACTCCCGGTATAATCTCCTTTCCTCTCCTCCAAATACTAGGATGGTAGCATATGTGAGATCAAGCTTAATCGACCCATCAATCTTTGAAACCCATGATCTGGACAACAACATCTCGAAACGAGTTGGAATATCAACAACCAAAATATCCATCACCACACTTTTGGCTGGGTTCTGGGCCAATTTAACCACTAAATATTTAATCATTCCCAGACATATGACTCTCTTGTATTCGAAAGAATACAAATATTTATACGGACGGGTAATCTGTAACCCTAGTTGCTCCATAACAGTCAATGGCAATAGGTTGTGAGATGCTCTGGAATCCAACATACAATTGTGTAGCAACAGATCATGGATGACCAGGAAAACATAGAATGGCGGGGTTGTTGAGTCCAATTCTTCCACATGCGGGCCAAAAACTACCATGGGTCTCTCTTATTGGAGGTTAAGATTGTCAGGGAGAGGAACAACTCCATGAGGGAGCATTAATTGAGACACTTGAGATTTATAAGAAGGTTGCTTCAAAAGCTCGACTAAGGGGACCGAGATCTTAACCTTTTCTAATTCTTTTTGAAGGTTGAATATTGGAGGGTTCTTTTATGTGATGGCCTCCTTTGGTGGTTCTTTTGGGGGAGCTGGAGGTTTTATGATAGTGGTGGTAGCCTTAGGATTTACAAGAGACTCAGGGGCTGACTTTGAGGAAGAAGGGGCAGTGGATTTTTGGGGCAAGGAATATTCTATAACCTTTTTGCCTTTGTTGATGTTATTTGACTGAGTAGACTCTTTTGGTGGTGATTCTCCCTCCTGCTCTTGCACATGGGTCCTCTTTCTAGAGGATCTAAGATCATATTTCTTATGCAGCTGTGCTTGCATGAAGTCTACAAATTTCCTACAATAGTCATCGATATCAGGGTCTTTAGTAGACACTTCTTTCTTCTCTTGCTCTACTTTTTCTTATTGTAAGGTAATTTCACCATCCTCCTCCTATGAATAAGCCATAAATTGGTCCTCTTGACAGTCAGGAACTCCTTCAGCCGGTCCTTCCACTTGTCCTTCCAGATACAAAGGAAGCTGAATATGATCTTGTTGCTCCTTCCTATCTGGCTACAATATCTGCAATGGAGGTTTCCAGTACTGAGGATTGAAACCTCGGTTAGGAGACATTTGATTTGGTTGGGCAACCGAGGTTTTAGCCTCCAACTCCAACTTCACCAGCTTGTTATAAAGGTTTTTAATCATCTTTTTCATCTCTTCTATCTTGCAGTCCGCTGCTTCTCTTTCTTGGTTAGAGGAAGAAGCTTCCTCTTTAGCTCTTCTCCTGAAATCATGATCTATTCTCCCCTTATAATTTCCTGTAGAGGCAAAGTTTGCCTCCACCTCTAACGCATCAGTCTGGGCCTAGTCCAGGGATGCAGATTTCATCTTTCTCAAAGTGAAGCCAAAATCATACTCGAATGCTCCCACAAAAACTACCTTGGCTGCTATTTGAGGAGGTTTCATATCAGCAAGTAGGTTATTGTACAACTTGTTAAAACTCTTGATAAATTCGGTTACATCCTCATTATGTTTCTTTTTCAATGCATTGAACACTGTAAGAATGTACCCATGATCCATTTTCTCCCCCCACTTTCGTGTGAAATAATTTTCCATTTCCTCCCAGGTGGTTATTGTGTGGTCATCCAGGGTTTTGAACCACTTTCGGGCTTCTCCATCCAAATATTGGATGAAAATCCTCAATACTACATCCAAGTGTTCCACATTGAAAATTTCAGCAAAAGCAAAAAAGTCCTCAATATGCTTCTGAGTGGCACTGCTGTCTTCCCCAGTGAACCGAGGCAAGAGCTTCATGTAATCATGAGGCATATTATTTATGAATTGAGGCAGTGCCAGTGAGGCATATTTATTCAGTAAGAATCCTAGTACAACCATTGGAGGTGGTGGATTCTGAGGAGGGTTCTACTGAATGACAATAGGTATTTGCCGGGTGGAAATTTGTAGGTTTATTTGAGGAGAGCTTTGAAGTATGGTGACTTGTTTAACTTCCTCAAATACTGGGGTGCAAAAATATCCCAGATGTGTTCATAGATTCAACTTCGTGTTTTATTTCAGTATGGTCTCGAACAAAATTATCTGGGGGATATTCAAGTACTTGGGCTGTAGAACCAGGACCTTGGACTTGAGCCTTATGAGAAGAGGATGGGAAGTCTTCTAATGAGAATGTGGTTATATCAGTCTAATATGGTTTCTTTTCTTTCCAAATTATTTTGAATATAATTTTTTCAGTGTCAGATATTGACGGTGTTCTCAACTAAGAGGTATTTGAACTTAGATGCGGCTTAGTGTAATCTAGGATTGTGAGTGATGTGACTTTGGATAATAGTGGAGTCGCCAAGGAGAGGGTTGTGCAAATCTAAACCCTTCGTGCTCACCTGATTGAAGGGTGGATATAATGTCGTATCCCAGGGGAAAATATTTTCAACTTCGATCCCCAGCAATGGCACCAAAAAGATGTTGTCACTCCTAGAGACAACCTTGAGTTGCCAAAGACCAGTTCCTATGACATCTTAAGACAGGAGGATTTTCGGGTTATTATTCATGCATTAGGAAGGGAAAATCCTGATATGAAGAGGATTTAAAGTATTCTTAATGTTGGTCCAGGATATCAAAGAAGGAAGACTAGTAGATAGGAGCTCTGGCTGTAGAGAGAAAGGCCTGCTCAAAATGGGCCTGAAGCAGTCATGAAGTAGAGCTATTGCAAGCTGGTCCGAATGTGAGATAGATGAACAACTATAAAAGTAATGGGGATGAGATACTGTGAAGAATATTTGGGGAACGTCAAAGCCAGGTGGGCTTATACCAGCACAAGAATCCAACCTTAAATGACCTTAGAGGAAAAATGATATGAAAAAGGAACTTGAAATGGAAATCATGCCTCGAGCTATATTTAAAATGTTACTGTAAAGCATGACATGAGTACCATCAAAGATAAATTCATATACAACTTATAGAACACTCGCATTCTGAAAGCAACGATAACAAGGAGGAAAATGTAAGGACAATGAACATTAAATTGAATAACTATATCAAGAAAATACATATTGTTCATTCATTCGAGTAGGAATCCATTAATCACAATAGATTGGCTTTATATTACTTTTCCAAAATGGCTCTATAGATATACACTAAGAATAAACCTCAAAATTACAAAAACATGGTATACAGACTACAACTTCTTCTGCTAGAAAATTCAGAACCTTTATTAAGTCTATGGTCCGATCTTTTATAGTATTTCACATGAACGTTCAGAGCAGATATTTTCCGAGACAAAATAGTCTCTGGAGATATGTCTGTTTCCAGTCTTAATCAAAAACCAAAATTGATGATGAGGCAAAATGACCTCTCATCTCAAACAATATGGCCTGAAACAGGCTATAACTAAAACATAGCAGAAAATATAAAATAAAAGGGTGCATAGGGTGAAATCAAGATTTCACCCATTTTTACATTACATAGAAAATAAAATTAAAACAGGACGCGTGTGCCAAATCATGAGATTCATTGATTTGTGTTTCACTGAGGAGTGCTTGATGGTGGCGGGTGTGGCCGAACTGAGGATGAAGATGATCCAATTTGACGAGCCAGAGGAGGTTGCAGCTGATGAGAAATAGAAGATACCGGGGGATTTGCATATTCACTGCATTTGTGCCACAACCTGTCCCCTGGTGATGGCATTGTGGTGTAGGCTTTAAACAGGGTTTGCATATTATTTAGCTCAGTGTAATCCACATGGATGACAATGAATTGCTTTACCTGGTAGAGGAGGAAGAACACTTTGTGAAGCACGGCTATTATTGTCTCTGCTTTTAGTTGGTTTGTTCTCTCCAATGATATGTCTGCATTGCCCATAATTTCTGACATCTTTTTCTCATAGGCCGTTAGCTGAGAGAATGCTCTTGTTTGTGTATCCTAGCATAATGGGAGGCCTCCTTCTACCATCTTGTTCCAATCCCGGTCAAAATTCTCCACTCCTTTCGAGACTAGTGTCCAAAAACCCAGTGTGTTTGCGCGTGCAGTTTCTTTCTCAATTACCCTTCCAACTTCCATAACCGCCCTAGAGCGGTCAAGTATTCCCTGCTCACGTAATTCATCAAGTGAGAGTTCGTTTAGGTACCAAATATATTTCTTGGCCATCGTGGCCTTTGCTTCTCCATCTATTCATCCATCCTGTAGCAAGGGTTTGAACTGGTGGATTGCAATATTCTTGTCATCTATCATCATGAGGAGGTTCCAATGCTGCTTAACCTCTGCTATGATGTCTTTCCAAACCAGTTGACTTGCTTCCACGAGTGACATATTGCCTTTGATTTTCCCCTTTAAGTCCTTGATGGAATTATCCTGCGCCTGAGTTTCTTTGCGCAGTTTTTCTACCTCCCTTTGTAGAGACGTCGTCACCTTCTAATTTTCCGCTAGCACAACCTCGACATCCTTTAGTTGTTGGCGAACTGTGCGAGTCTCATCCTCTGACACCTTTAGATCAGACAGGGCCTTAGTGAGCTGTTCAGGGGCTGTCCGAGGTTCACCTGACACAAGGGTTATGCATGTGTGATGGTCCCATTTGGCCTGCCAGTCTAACAATCTCTGATTCAGTCTGGAAATATCTGTGGCCCTTTATGCATTCTCTTCCTGTTCTCTAGCGAGCAAGTCGGTGAGAGACGATTTTTCCTTTTCTACCTGAACCATCTCATCCGTCTGTACAAGCTCCTCATGTGGAATGTTTAGCTTTTTCTTCGGCTCTAGGTTCTCAACTTCTAACTTGGTAAGAAGTTGTTGTTGTGTTGCATCTTTATCGGCTCCCTTCTCCCTTATCATTTTCTTGAGGGCTTCTAGCTTATTATGGTTTGATCTGGTGCTAGACTTCTCTCTCTTCTGGTGCTCTAGTACCATATTATACTTTTGTTCGAGCTTCCTCAAGGCTACTACGTGCTTTATTACCTCAACCCATAGCATATCCCCTATACACTGGTGTAAGTATAGTTTGTCTAGCAGGGGGATATCGGTTAAGTTGAATATGATTTCTAAAGCTTGATATAGGCCTCCAACAGCTAAGGGCTGTAATGCTGCTTGCTGAATAGCCAGTATAAGTTGTTATTTATCCATGTCCAGCATAGAAGTAAGCTGAGAATGGTGCTTGTCCACAAACCCTGCCGATTTAGCCCTCAATTTCTCTCAGGAAAATGTGTTTCTAACATTTATCTCCTCCCTTATCTCTGGCCTATCAACCATAATTTTCTGTGAAAGCCCTGAGAGGGCCGACGAGGAGGCATCGTCAAAAGATATATGAAAACTCGACTTGTTCTTTTCAGGAGTCCCAAATTCAGGAATCTCCTCAAAGGATGGCTCATCCCCTATGTCATCTGGCCCTTCGATCCTCTATTTTTTGTAAGGATGAGTTTCCGCTTCAATATCCAAGACTTCTTGGCTTCCTGAAGGGCCTCCCTGTCCTTGTTCCTCTATCCCCACAGACACATTATCTCCTTTGCCTTCCGCAGCTGAAGACTTGGCCTCCATCTGTGCATGCAAAGGCCACGTATCAAGATTATCTCTCCATTCAATGAAGGGCCTAGTCTCATGTATATAAGCAGTTGATTTTATTTTCCTCTTTCTACTGGAGAGGACTCCCTTAGGGTCATAGGGCCAAAATTTTCCTTGTGAGAGGTTCATCTCTTGCAGCATTTTCTCCACGGTTGAGAGGGAATGCTACGAATTTATGGTGAAGGGGCTGATTGAAGTTGGGAGCTTGAGGATGTATCCTTTCTTCACAGGCACGAAGTGGAACTAGTCGGCCTTCAAGGTTTGTCGAATGTATTTGAGGGAAAATACCCGCATAGCTGGAAACACCGACAGGCGGTAGGGAGGTACCTCTGCACCGTAGACTTTGATCTTGGTATAGTCATCAAATAGGTACCAGTCACCCATGCAATATTCCTCATCAAACTGTAGCCAGTCCTTTTGCTCAAGGAATATTCTAGGTAGAGGGCTGTCATGTATAATGGCATAAGCTATGGACATGAACTTGCTAATGAATTTTGTATACGCCTTCCCCTCTGGTTGCTGACGAACTGTAGCAGTCCACTTGAAGACGAATCTCAGTTGGGCACTTATCTTCGAGAGTCTGTTTAGGCCTAGACTCTCAAATCTATCCTCATGCTCGAATAGGAATATGTAAAACACTAGGGAACATAACTTAAAAGAATGAGTAGAGGAAATCTCTTGAAACTGGGTTTGGATAGCCGAAGCTAAGAAAGAAGGAATATCCAAAATGTTACCCTTCTACATCATGAGGCATAGAAAGGCTATACCCTGTTTAGTCACCTGGTCAGCCTCCTGAAAGCCTAACAACCCCGAGATGAGAGCTAGGACAGGATGCAGATTGGTTCGGAAAGTAGACAAGGGAATAAAGTCCATGAGCAGGAAAGATGACAGGTGGGAATCTGAGAGGAGGCTGAGGAAACCACTATGTTTTTTCTAGGGTAGCTTTGAGAATTGACAGGAGAGGGAGACCTTAGAGAATTCAACATAATCTCGGCTAGGAGGGTAGTGAATTGCTGCTCGTATGATTTGGGGCGTGATGAGAAAAATCTTATTTCCTTGGGCAGAAAGAAACATGTCTCTACGCTCGTCATAGGCCTCCCCAAGCCAGCTGATGAACTCAGTAATAGGGTATGTCGTCGGGGCTATTTGGTAATACAGACCTAACTCGACGACTCTAAACATATCTTCGCCTTTTAGATGATATTCGAAAAACTCAAGTTTGATGTGGGCTACGCTGAATGGGTAGATTGGTCATGAATTCATGCATGGGTATCGATGAGGGGTTCGGGTCGAGGAACAACCCTGACCTCACGAGTTTGTGCTTTCAGGCTCAAAATTATTGGTTTTCATTTTCCCCATGACCATTTGAAAAGTAAAAATAAAAGGGAAATAGTGCGACGAGGAAATGACTAAATACCTGAGATTAGAGAGGTAGCCCAGAGGAAAGTGACGTGGGACTAAAAATGACCTTGCACTTTAGTTTTAACTTCTTCTGCACGAAAAACTGGTTAATAACCAGTATTTTACATAGTTTTGAGAGTAAAGTGAGCTTATATTAGACCAGGTTTTACAGAGTATGAGACAGGGTGACAGCTATAGGGCTGGCGTCATAAGGATTCCAACAATGGGACATGTGGTGATGGCTTATTGGTTGACAACAGCTGGGTAGGTGAGAGCCACGAGCCGAACTAAAGCAGGTACTGGCTTTCATACCGCCAGCCTAGACTTACCTTACCTTTTTACTTACCGACAGCAACTGTCATCTTCTGTGGGCCCCTTTAAACTTCGACGGGGCACATAGTATTCTTCGTGCTCCTTTTCTTACCCCACATAATGATTTTGATTGGCTTGGTGAAAGGTGACGTCACCTTCTCCAAGGGCCTAAATCTTAACCTCATCATTCTCCTTTAGGGCCGTTTTCCACTGTATTATGGCCCCGATCAGGACTATTCACCACACTTATCCCTTAGGAAACTTTCCTCTCAATACCTTCAAAATTTAATCAGTTTTCCACCTTTATAAACTTCTCAGATTTTCCACCTAAGTGCTTCATTTTCTTGGTAGATGAGGTGACTAAACAACAAGAGACATCTTATCTTTCATTGTTGTGATGGATCTTTCTTGATGAGCATTTCAAGCTCAATGAGAAGATTTTTCCTTCAGTATACTTGGATCCTTAAGGATTCAACATGGTTATTGGTGAGTGGTCTTCATTTAGAGATCTCCAGGAGATTGCATTTCAACATCCCATGAAATGCAAAGATAGAAATCTGAATTGGGAGGATGGTATTCTTCATTGGATGGATGCCAATTTTGAGCATGATGATAGACACTCACCATTGTTTGGATGGGTGATGTTGATGATCAAGAGAATGGAAAGCCACTTGCAGATCTATGACATCGGGCAACATGAGGCAAGGCTGCGTTGGCTACTCTTGAAAGAGTTTGGTCATCATGTACCACATTCTATTTCAAAGAGTAGGTTGGTGGATGGAACTTGGAATGGAACTTGCATCATATGGCAGCAAGGAGTTTGGGTGTATTGGGATGATGTGATATATTTCATGTCAACCATCATGTTGTTGCTCCATGGCTTATATGGTGATGGTGTGGGGAGACAACAAGAGTTTTTGTTGCTTTGGAAACTCTTGGGAGATTATGGGTTGATTCTCTTCAATATTTTGCATGATACTGCAGGAGTAGGTGATGACACCATCATGGTGAAAAGGGGCTACTCCTTAGCCTTGGAGGATCAGGAGGTACTTCCACTTTGGAAGGAATCTCCCATATATAGTAGCATTATGATAGATGAATTTGATATGTGGCATGTCAAAGGATGGAGCTATGAGATGACAAGAGCCTTATTACAAAGGCCAACAATGTTGTCACTTGGGAGCTTGGGTTTGTTGATGGAGTGTTCCCAGGATCACTTCACATATAATTAACTTGATGGAAAATTAGGAGATGAGAGTGATGGAGTAGTTGATGGAGACATCTATTACCATGATATGATCTTCTTGACTTGGATTTCCAAGCATAAGAAGAAATTTTTTCATGCAGCACATGGTTCATTCCTCTTCATGGGAGTATGTCATACCACTATGGAGGGCTCTTTCTTGGATCTCATTATCATATTAGTCTCAGTACATGGTGAAAATTATGTTTTTTCATTTATTGATTATCGAACACAACATTTTCATTATCTTACCATCTCTATACAGTGCATTTCTCCACAAGAGGGCAAGCCTCTATTTTGGCTTCATGGTCATTTTGGGATGAACATCAGTGATAGGGATAGCCATCTCTTGTATGGCTTTGGGAAAGTGTTGTACTATTCTTTGTATGCTCAGTTGATAAATAATACCATTTACTATTTACTAGTGGATGAGATGACATGCACAACTAGCAACTTGTTGGGAGACAACTTGCCATAATATGTTTTGAAACAGCAGTTAGAAAAACTGCGTTGTGACCACTCGGGAAACTGTTGGTACCTTCCAGAACTACTTAAAACCTTCAGTGCTTTTCTCATTTGGATTCCATATGATGATAATTTCATATTGATTTTATATGGGATGATCCAGGCAAGAACCAAGGAGTGGGTCTTTGAGGATCCAATTTCCTTTTTGCTTCATGAAGGAAACACTATTGCAGCCTAAATTCAGTAGTAGATCTACACTTATCATAAGTGGAGAGAGAGACAGTGTGGGATAGACAATTTGATCCATCATGTTCAGCTATGCAGCCCACCTACTTTGCAAGAGCCTAAGGTGGAGGAGATATTTCATGAGTTGCCATGTTGGAAGGTGACTCATTTTGTATGGATGATAGCTTGGGGATGGAGACTTCACATGGGAATGATAGTTCCAAATATATTTCAAATTCCATGCCTCAAGAAGGGCTCTAGACAACACATTTTTTCCTCCATGGGTATTTTACTTCTTCATGATGATAACTATTTGGGATGGTCACCAAAAGCTAACTTGCATACTTAGGAGGAGGAATTTGGAGAATTATTGATGAGACATCATCTTGTTCCTGGGAGGAGTTTATCATATGAAGATGCTATAGGAGGAGGAGAGGAGGTTCTTCAGTTCTATCATTGTAGTTTCATGAGGACAAGCAACATTTGGGAGGGGAGGACTGTAATATTCCTAAATTAGCATGCAACTAATTGGAATTTTAATTTTTCTCCTGTAATTTAGTTAGATGAATAAATGGGTAGGGATACCCATAAATCTCTTTAGTAGGAATAAAATCCCTCTTAATGTGAAAAGGGATAATCTTCATAGCAGGATAAAGCACCCTCATGTGTGAACAGGGGCTAGTGCATGTGGACAAGGTCAAGTTTGACCAAATTAGCAGTGTTGGTAGGGAGGGAGTGGACCATCAATGAGAGACAACGCAATGTGAATGGGAGGAAGTCTCCATGATAATAGAAACCCTAATGTGTGGGACCCAAGGTGAGAAGGATCACATTTTTTATAAGGAGGGCAAGGCAGCCATAGAGAGGTATGTTATTGATTATTGATTTTGTAGTCTACATGACTTCTTGCATTCTTCAGCTGTTTAGTTGAGCCTAAAGTGCTATTTAGCACATGGTGTTCTCGAGCGGGAATCCCACCTCTTCCATTGAGGTAGCCACTAGGAAGAGTATTGTACTATAATTTCCACATTCCTTCATTCTGGGCAAGCTTCAGTCTTCAGCTATAGCACAGTGTCTGTTCAGATTTGTGTTGTGTTGCAGAGTGTTGCAGTGGAGGGTTGAGAAACCCACTTTCTGAGCTAGTTTTTCAGGGGAGGAAGAATTATTCCCATTGCGAGGTCAAGAAAGGAGTTTCTTATGATTTATTTCACATCTTGTCACTAGGCCAACCTATTCCCATCATCTATAGTGCAGATTCCCTCTTTCACTGCATTATTTCAGTGAGCATTTGCAGTGGAGGTTTCAGTGCTTGTTTTGGAGGGTGAGATCTTCAGTGTTAGGATCAGCCTTGCACTAGGAGACTTTGTTGAAGGAGTTCTATTCATTTCTTTATTAGTTCAGCCACCTCCTTCCAATATTCAATTTTGCAGCTGCAATTCAGCCTTAGGGCCGCATTCTGACATTTTGGTATTTTGGGTATTTTCAGAAACCCTTCTTGGGTTGTATTGGAAGTGTGTTTGGGAGCCTAGATCTTCACTCCAAACATTGCTTGAGCTATAGATCAGCATATCCATCTTGTTATATCCTGTTTTAGTAGTTTATGCCCTAAAAATATGCTATCATGGCTCATGGCACTTGTATAGCAGTATTTTCTCATGTATTGACATATTTGCTTAGAGGAGGTTTGTTTTGTATTGCTTGAGTGACTTGATCCTCATGATCTTGTGCCTATTATTTGATGATATGTTTAATAAGATGGTTGTACATTTGTATCATATTATGGTGTATTGATTTGTTCATTGTTGTTTCCATTATTGTGTTCATATATTTTTGCTTCCCCATTTGGGAATATTACAAGTTTTAGGGGAGATAAGGCTAACATAGTAGGGGTTGAATTCACTATATTAGCAGATGCAATAGCCTCAGGAACATGTATCCTGAAACATGGATAAATATGGTTCAAAGGGATGGATTTGGATATTGAGAACTATACTTTTTTCTGAAAGCCACACTACAAAGATGCCCTTGAACACATATTTCCCTTCAAACATTTACTTGAAAGGTATGATCCTTTAATGAAGTTGATCATGAAGTATTTTACTTGTGAAGGGAGGTTCTCAAGATTATACTAGTACCACATAAGGCTATTGATACATTTCACTGCCACCAAGCCACTGAACTTGCCTCATTATCTATTGAGAAGTCTAGTCAAAATGACTGAAAAAGGTACAAAGTAAAGGCAATGATCAGTAAGCTAGTTTGTTTCACCATGGTTTGGTCAAGGTTATAGTCTTACATCATCTCTCACAAATCAATATGTCCTAGGAAACATTCATGAAATCAGTTGCTTTTATGCCCACCACTAGTCCGGCTATCATTTAAGGCACACCATCAACCTCATCAAAGCCACAAGAGATTGGCTCTTCAAGTAGACCAGCAGAGGTTCCAAATACACCAAGGGATGAAGTCCCTCAAAATTATGAGAAGGGCAAAAGGTTGGCATTTTATCCTAAGATCACTAAAGGTGTGCTTTCACATGAACTTACAGCTGAGCAAGTATTAGAAGAAACTATGGAGCAACCACCTATGCATGAGAGTGAGTCACCGTTGCAGCAACATGAGGAGGAGAAAGAACCTTTGGAGGTTGAAATGGAAGATCTAGCAGAGCAGGTGGAAAAAAAGTCAGTTGAAGAGATAATAAGGGAAAAAGAGCCAGAGATAATAGAGCTCAAGGACAATCTCTCAAGGGAAAATTTCATGATAACATTCCTACAATAAGAAAACATGAAACTAAAGGTGAAATAGTTGCTCCTAAGAAAACCTAAGGTAGATTTTGAGGCAGAGAAAGATAAGGGAAAATAAGTTATATATGTTGATCAACTTGAAGAAAAAGAGGCTCAGATAAAGCCAAGGAGGCCAAAAAAAAGAGGATTAACAAGGAAAAAAGAACAAGAAACTGAGCTATCCCCTCCCTTAGGTCAACAGGATTTTGATGATTTGATTGCTGCTGAGATTGAACAAGACAAATAGTTTTGGCTTGAAAAGGTAAATGAGCATATATAGAAAATATTGAAGAAGGCAAACAAAAACCACAACCTCGACCAGCACATGTCGAGACACTACTTCACCAGGAACCAAATTACCAAAATTAGGGTTAAGAATTTGAAGAATAAGCTTAAAGAAACCCTAATCAAGCTAAAGAAGAAGGAAAACTTGGATTTGATGGCTGAGGCATTTCTAGTTGTCTAGATCATCATCCAAGGATGCTAAGGATCAAATTTCAGCAATTTTTGAGCATTTTTGATATATTTTTGGATTTTTGGGAAAATTTGGAAATTTTGGTTGTACAGAAGCATAGCGTGGCCATGCTACGCTTTTTCTGGAGAAAATCACTACAAATTTCACGTTTCTGCCAGTGTTTTTCAACCCACGCCAAACTTTTGGAGAAACCTTGGGGAAATGAAGTTTTGAGTGTCTTACAGGTGATAGTTTTCAATTTTCAAGGTTAATTTGGCTAGATGACATCTAGGGCTACCTTATCCAACCTTTATATAAGAAAAAAGATGCATAAAAGCCACTTCAAAATCCCCTCCAAGTGACTGCTACACTTCTGTCAAAGCACACTACGTTTCTGCAAGGCACAGTACTTTTCTCTGTAAAAGGCTTTTTGGACAGTTGTTAGTAAAAAAAGGTCAAAGATTCGAGGTAAAATATATCTCATGAGTTGTTTCATGGTTAATTAAGTCTATTAATTCTCCTCATTGTTGAGGGTTCTTGTAATTAATCAAAGAGACAAAGACTCCTACTTGTTAGCTAAAATAGGGAGACTGTATCTAACTTCCCTAAAAACTAGGCAATGACTAATTAGGTGCATTAATGAAGTGTTTTGGATCATGTTTCTACCCATAGTTATAGAATCTTCTCTTTTTTATATATTTACTCCAACTGAAATCATTGTAGAGGTTGGATAGTTGATATTGCAATGTGGAGCTTATGTACATCTTTTTATAGTGAAATCAAAGACATGTTGGGGCTATCATTTTGGGACTCCAGTGGTATGCTTATTGGCATTGTTTTTTCTCAGTGTGACCATGAAATTGAATGTTTATGCTTTCTTGCAATCACATGTATGATTTCATATGATGATCTTATGAGTCTTTAAGCATAATTATTACTTTTGTGCTCTATTTAATGAGATTTTCATAAATTTGTTTTACTTCCTCTGATGAATGAACTCATATGTTATATGCTCGTTCTGATTCTCCCTTTTTCAAACCCTATACCACAATGACAATCTTAATGTTTTTCCAAGTATACATACCTAGCCTCATTTTCATCTCTACAGCTGCTCATTTGAAATCTGACCTTGAAACGTAGACCTAGTTCCTAGACTGACACTTCCTATCTAGCAAAATTCAAAACAAAAATCTAATCAAAATCACTGAGCTTATATCTAGCCTAAGAGATTTTCATTTCGAGACACCTCATTGAATGTGAAATTGACACCAAGATATCCCTCTCTAGTTTGGTAGGGCTAGCTACCAAATCTAAAGATTAGTTTGAGGTTACCTCCTTCAGTCTCCTTTCTCAGCCTTGGGAAACAGAGGGAGTGATAACACCCATGAAGGAAAGACAGTCACGATTGATCAGTTAGACTATTGTGTGCCATCGACCCAACTTACTGCTATGGGGAATTTTTTCCCACTTGTTGGAGATATCCCTGGGAATTATGAAAGTGCTTGTGTGGGTTAATTAAAAATCTCATCTCGTATGGGAGTTTTTCCTTTACCCTTGCTTGAAATTCCTTCTTCCTCTACCATTTTTGCCATGCAATTGGTATCTTCTATCACCTGTGGACCCCATAGGTCTCCTAAACCTTATGAGTTATGTTCTTTTATAGATGTGGATTAACATTATGATCAAATTTCACTCTTTGCAGAAGAGATTGTATTTCCGACAGTCCTATTAGTACCTCTTGACACTGGTCAAAATCTCCATCCCGATATGGAATATGACGAAAATCCTTTGAAAACATGGGTTTTCATTCTACCTCTTCAACATGACTCTGTTGATGACATGTCTTCTTCTCGAAGAGTCATATTAGAGGTCATGGATTCACTTGTTGTTCATCCTAGGTAGATTATGCTTCTTGATGACTCTAGTATCTTGGAATTGGAAAAGGTAGAGGTTTGCAAAAAAAATATTGAATCAACCCAAGGGGAATCTCCTTGACCCTCCTTGGAAGTGTCACCCTTGGACTGAGTCAAGTAACGGGTTTCTGATGCTGAACTTTCAAATGAATTTTCAAACTCCTCTCCCCCTATTTATGAGTGTGTTGTACCCCCTTGTATCTCTATAACTGATGCATTATTGACCATCGATGCATTCATTGTGTCTTAGGTCCAAACCCATCATGTTGCGACACTCTATTTTATGGATGTTTTAGCTTGGTGGGAGATCCTTCCTATACATGGATGCCCAAGTTTAGCACTTTTTTTCATCATGGTATCTATTGGGTCATAAAGGTGACTGTTATAAAGGTAAACTCAATGCTTTTCATTTAATTATCAACCCAGGGTAAGTCTTGTTATTTAAAGAGTGTAAGCAAAGTATATGCAAGTGACATCAGAGGGAAAATACTCTAAATTATCATAAGGAAGACAATCTAATTCTCGAAGTTAAATCAAATCAACTTGGGAGTGAATTATGGAATGATTTTGACTATTCAAGGGAGATAACTTTGTTATAAGCCTATGTAGAAATAACTACTTAGGACTGAAAAGAATAAACTGCAATTGAACAACATGCCTTGATGAATTGAACAACAACCATAATGAATTGAACAACAAATCTAATAAATTGAACAACAATCAATTATTCTAAATTTTTCAATGGAATTCTCTTTTAATCAACTAATGAAAACCTTTTGAATTAAACAACAACCAAATGCTCATAAGGATGATAAAAGGATACAACATTAACTATGTGCAGAATTGAACAACAATCGTGCTAAAACTAATCAAACAAAGAATTGCACAATTATGAAGCATTGAGTTTAGGCAAGAAGGCATGAATGGTAAAATAGTCTAATGAACGAAAAAGCTGTAGCATCTTACGTTCACAATTAACCAATTAAACAATATCTTATGAAATGCACTAGATAACTAAAAATGAAAATTTTGTAAATAAACGTATAGCACAGAAGTAGTAGAGAAGCTCCCAGGGTTGGGCCCAAAGCCACCAGAAGTCTACTGCTAAGGAATACTCAGAGATTGTCTATTCCAAAAATACCAAATTCTTTATTAAGCCACAGAGTAATACATTAATACAACTTGAAGATTTTGTTCCGATATGTCGATTACAGAGAAAATATATCAATATCTTGTTCATTTTTGGCCTTTTAAAGGCGAATTAAAAAGTAGTAATGGATCCTTTCCATACGGGATCCTGTTGTTTCGTGGCTGTCGTTTGAGTACTCCAAGCGTGGATGTGCCTCTCCATCTTCTACTGATCAGTAGGAACCATTATGATCTCATTTTCCTCCCTTGTTAGCTGTATTTTGGTCATCAACAGTTCAGCTGCTTTGCTTCCCTATCAATAAATATATGACAAGTCAGTTCTTACGTTATTAAACACTCCTTTTATCATTAGTTCACTCTGCCTTGGCTTTACATTATTTTCCTTTACTTTATTGCTAAGATGAGGGGAAAATATGTAAAAGTACATAACAACGCGTGGTAAAGATGGGGTGAAACGTACCTTCTTCTTGGCCCAACATATTCCCCTGCTTACCTTTTTGCAGGTCCTCGTGCAAATAAATGGTTGAGGTGTAGCTGGGTTAGATAATATGTAGGGTATACCTCCTCTTTATAGAGTCTGAAGCCATGTCTCTGTTTGATCTTTGCAAAGGGTGAGTTCGTGTGCCCCTCTAGAAATTCATAATCATGATGATAGTCTTCAGGGGGGTACCAGATGAGGGGCACCTGTATATGCACCCTATTCATCTAGGGCCCATGTTCAAGATTAGGTTGCTATATAGAAGGAACCTGGAAGCAGCAACTTTGAAGTTCTTGTATCCAAATGGCTCTCTGTTCTTCACATTGTTTGTAGAGGCTAACCATCTTTGTTTGGATACTGCTAATGCTTCTTCCTAAATGTCCTGGAAGTAAGTCCGCCCATGCTGCACTATATCCTCGTGGATAGGCCCCACACTACTACATTTGGCGGAAATTTCGACACTTGTTTCCGACGCTTTTGACCAAATGTCGGAAATTTTCCCAAATTTTTCCCATCCCGCCCGAAACCGTCGCTATAGCGACGTCTATAGAAAAGTGTCGCAATACCGACACTTAAAAAAGTGTTGCAATTGCGACGTTTAGAGGAAGACGTCGCAACTACGACACCATGGCCCAAAGCGTCGCTATTGAGATGACTCTAAACGTCGCAACTGCGACACAATGTCTAGGTGTCGCCATTGCGACGTTTGGATCCACCAGTCGTAATAGCGACGCCTTTTCTGCCGTGGTATAACGACAATTATTTTCGCGCTACATAAAAATACCAAACTTATATGCACGCTACATAAAAATTCGAAAGTTATATGTGCGTTACATAAAAATGATTTTATTGTTTCGTATTTGTCGCAATAGCTACATTAACGTTTGATATCACGCGCGCATTCGCCCTCTGCTCTTGCAGAACAACATTTGCCCATTCGCGCTCAGCTCTTGCAGAACAGCATTTTCCCTCAGCATTCGCCCTCAGCTCTTGCAGAACAGCATTCGCCCTCAGCTCTTGCAAAATGGTAAGTTCTTACTGCAGGCCCTTCCTCCTATAGTAGGGTTGACTCTATTTTGGTTTTTTTGGTCAATTCCATTAGATTGTGTTAGGCTATAGGGTTCTCTCTAGATGTCAAGAATCAAGATTCAATACCCTCTATTATCTTCATCACCCAATACAAGATTTAAATTTTTCCTAAAGAAACGCTTATTAATTTGGCAGCCATTATTTCTCCCTGCTTTAAAAACCCTACATTTAAATGAAAACAAGCATTGCATTTCAACTACAAAAATTTGTTAGTGTTCAAATGTACATGTGTGTCACATTAATATCCGATATCACGCGCGCATTCGCTCCGCTCTGCGTAACGCATTCGCCCCCGCATTTGCTCCCTCGCCTCTTGCGTAACAAGATTCGCCTTCGCATTCACCCGAGCTCTGCAGAATAAAGATTCGCCCCCGCTCGCAGATCATCATTCGCCCCTGATTCGCCCTCAGCTCTTCGTAATGATTCGCCCGTAAGATTTTACCCTCAACTCTGCGTAACAGCACGGCCTCTTGCACATTCGCCTCGCTGTCACTCCTCACCTCTCTTGTGCACAACATTCTGCCTTCGCCTTCTGTAGCTCTTGCAAAATGGTAAGTTCTTACTGCAGGCCCTTCCTCCTATAGTAGGGTTGACTCTGTTTGGGTTCTTTTGGTAAATTCTATTGGATTGTGTTAGGCTGTATGGTTCTCTCTAGATGTCAAGAATCAAGATTCAATACCCTCTATTATCTTCATCACCCAATACAAGATTTAAATTTTTCCCAAAGAAACGCTTATTAATTTGGCGGCCATTATTTCTCCCTGCTTTAAAAACCCTACATTTAAATGAAAACAAGCATTGCATTTCAACTACAAAAATCTATTAGTGTTCAAATGTACATGTGTGCATCACTTGTGTAGGGTATTCCTTTTCCACTTTCACATTGTCCAAGAATGTGTGCAGTATAGTTCATATTTTTTGTGATTTAGATTATCTTGAAAAAGGAAAGGTAAATTATTTCCCATGGAAAAAGAAGGTTTTCCCTTTTTATAGGTTGTTTGGACTTACGTGGAAAAATTTATGGTATGCATTTCATATTATGTAGTTTAAATTTGAATTAACATATTATTCTACATGAAAATATAATTACCTATGTGATGTCCTTCATCACTAATTAAAATTATAGGGTTTCAATTTCCTAGACTCTAACTCATTTGATGCTAAATTCTAGGTTCTCGTTGGTGGATCACTCTTCCATTGATTTCCTTTCCCTCTGGATCTTGTCATACTTTAAAAGTCATCAATGATACATATATTATTTCAGGTATCCCAAAAGGCTTTATAGTAGAACATATTGTGAAGTTTTTTGACACTTGAGGATTCTTTTTAGAACTGCAACGTGGTCTATGCTATCGAGTTATATATCAAGCAACTTGTCCTTAATAACCACACTATGAGGTAGGTTCAACCAATTTGAACTTGTTGGGACATAACATATGAAGTTGTGTGATGAGTCCATATCACAGGTCTATTATGGTGAAAAAAGTGAAGACACGTAATGATAGTTATTATGTTAACATTACTAGAAACATTTTCGAAATTATCCATGCTATGAAGATGTCAAAATTCCAGGCATTAGGTGTCAATACTCGTAGCTAATAGATAATAATAATAATATAAAAAAATCACAACTTTATTCTTGAAATATGATTGTTACACATTGGTAACCTAGTTCATGAGTTACTATCACCCAAATATTGCAAAAAAAACTTAAAATATAAATTAAACCAACATGAGAATCCAACTAAGGGTTTCTCGACAAAAATCATGCCATAACCTGGCATTTTGAAACCCAAATTTGAATCCATCATAAGTAATACAATGCAAACTCAGATGGATTTTCAATGCATGTTTGCATGCCACACTTATTCTCTGTCTAGATATCATTTTTTAAATGGAACCATTAGTCAAGCCCACAGTCCTTTTTATGTGAAAAATTTCAGCTCTATTTGAGCTCTTTTTTGCTGCACCACCTCCATAAAGTTTAAACATATGCAAACATATATCATGATCTTGGAATTCCATTACATATGTATGTGCCAATGTTCCATAATCATGCCCCATCATCAATTTAAGAAATTTCCATTGAATATCAAATTATGGAGGGAGGGAACTTTTTGCTGCAACATTTGGCTCAAAATCAGGGACCATCTCCGTATGAGGTGAATGAGAACTATAGATATTTGAAGAAGTAGATTAGTGCCTTTTCCTCTGGCCATGGAGTCATATACAGTCATCCATCACAAAAATTTGTCTTTGTTCATTCTCACCTTGAAAGTTGCAAAAATTCATGCCCTAATTGAAACGACACTAAATTTGAAAGATATAATAAAAATGCAAGCTAGAAGTGCCCTATTAATACAAAGGGAAAGCCTTCCTACCTACCCTAACTGAGATAAATTTTGATTGAATAGGAAACATGATATTTCCTATGGAGTTGATCCAACAACTTGTTAAATGTATGGGACTAAATCGTGCATTTGATTTCCAGGGAAACATGCGCATGAAGAGAAAAAGTGTAGAATTAATGGAAAATCCATACATGCCACTTATAAAAACTACACCGAAAGGTCAAAAAATACTTAAGGCCTTAACTTAATTTGAATCCAAAAATGACAAAACAGGATTAGTGAAAACACGAGAGTGGTGTGGGTGAACAACATAAATAAAGAGTGAAGATACCTTTCCCCAAGATGCCTTTGTCACCGTTGTATGAAAACATGTTTTCCTTTCCCTTTATACATGCAAGTGAATGCATTATAGGTATGGTGTTTTCCCGGAATAGGAGAAGCCTACTTAAATATATCATTCGTGGATTGAATGTTTGGGTGCCTTAATGTGCAATGACATGTTTCCAGGACTGAATTCAATGAAAGGCATATTTGAAACTCTAACTCTGTCTTCCGGTGTCTTATTAGAAATTATTTCAGTTTTCATTTTGTGTTTTCAAGTTAGATATTGTTTTCAAGTTTTTACATTTATAATTTTATTACAATGTGGCAGACTGATCAGGGCAGTACAGGAACAACCCCGAGATGGGATGATCGCGGAAAGAGGCCAGCAGAAGAACATGTAAAGTGCCAGCATTGCTCTATCTTCAGGTATTTTAGTTATTTACATAATTGAAATAATATTAATTTTGTTCAAATATGCAGACACCTAGCCATGGTACGCCTGATGATTCCCTCTTTGAGAAAGAGCTTTCTTCATCCCTATCTCCAGTGTTCTTGTTGCGAAAAAAGGCACGAGATGCAAGGTCGGAATTTAATACTTTGATAGACGCGCCTCAAACACCTGAAATAGAAGAGAGGATAAAAAAACTTATGAGCCAGCTAGAAACATATCAAGTAATAATAAAAAGTCAAAAGGATATTTTTTTTGTTCTGCATGAGATGAATTGTGATAGTTTGATTTTTAATTTTTACATTGACTAAACTAACAAAAAGTTCTTTTGTATGTAGCGTTTTATGGCACTTGCTGAATCCGGTGTTGGTGGTAGTGGGACACAAGGGCAAGAGATTGCCCAACAACCCTCTCGTACACCTTCTACTCCTTTAGGTGCCAGCCAAGAAACACACCCTGCCCAAGCAGACACCCAGCCAACCGCTGAACGTGTTGGCAATGATGAAGTTGATATGGCCAACTACATTATTGCGTTTCCTGGAGCTACATGTGTCAGCTCCACAGGGACCATTAATGGCACGTTTTTGGTGAACGATGAGGGTGTCTCTATAAAGCATGTACAACTCCCAGGTAAATTTTAATATTTTAACTATTTCATGTACTTTATCTAAAACATATTTATCATGATTTTTATTTTTAAATTAATGATAATATCTTCTTTTTCTTTTGGTTTTATTCTGTGCAGGAAACAATGAGTTCTACAGGATTCTGGAGAGCCATGCGTTGGTAATTTTTGGCCCAACCATACGTACAGGGTGGAATTCCCAGAATTCCAACCTGAAAATAGAACTTCTAGATTATCTAGAAGCCCTTTTTGGGGTCGGCACATTTGACAGAAAAGCGGTGGCTCAGGTAGCCGGCAAATATTTGAAATATACCAGGGACACCTATAGGACGCAATTGCAATTTAACCCTAGATATGAGCGTCCTCTCGCGGTTTCAGAGAGTGAGTGGAGAGCACTCATCCATGACGGAAAAGAGAAAAGGGCAAAGAAAGAAGGAAAAATGCCAACTGGACCCGCAAGGTAAATTACAACTTTAATTCAATAGCTTTAATTTTCTTTATGTCTAAAATAAAAGTGTGCTACGTCATATCTGACTTAAATCTTTTGATGCTAGGTTTCTTGACACCTCAAAGGCAACAAAAGCTAGGATTGAGAAAAAGGGCCATCACAAGCTCGACCAGGGTGGCTACTTGAAATTAGCTGCAAGAATTGTAATTAAGTAGCTAAACATCTTATAATTAATTGTATCGCCTTCCAACGTTTTTGTAATCCTATCAGATATGATTAAAAATACAAAATCATATATAATGTAGGGTGATGACTTTGGAACAATAACTACAGAGGAAGATAAAAATATTGCTTTCCGTTTTGGCTATCAAGCTGTAGTTGAACGTCGCAGAAGCTTGGGGCAGGTCCCAAGATCTACAATGCCTGATAAGGTAAAGCATTAACCTTTCAATATTTTTGTTTTCGTCCATAAATTTAATGTCTAACAACTTTGTTTAAATCAGGGGAGCAACACTACCGACGAGGTAAATAACCCAGATTTAGAGCCAGATGTAGATGATCCTCTCGTGCAACCTGATCATTGTAGTGGGGACCAGGCCGACAATGCTGCTATCAGTGAGGGCCGTGACGGTAATTAATTTCCACTTATAATTTTTTCTAATTATACCTTGATGGTTGTCCTTATAAAGTTTTTTGTTTAAATGACAGAGAATATTTCCCTTGAGGATCTTACCACCAGAGAGGAAGACAGGGCAACAGTCCCAACGGCGACAACTGGTGCACCAGGTAAATAATCTCATTGCAATTTTTTTTATTAATATTACCGAACTAGTTCAATGATATTTAAAAACTGAAAATTAAAATTTAATATTATCTGTTTTTGTAGGCGATGCCCCGTCATTGGATGAGACCAGACATCGTGACTACGCAACTAGGTCAGTGGCGACAACTGGTGCACCAGGTAAATAATCTCATTGCAATTTTTTTTATTAATATTACCGAACTAGTTCAATGATATTTAAAAACTGACAATTAAAATTTAATATTCTCTGTTTTTGTAGGCGATGCCCCGTCACTGGATGAGCCCAGACATCGTGAATACGCAACTAGGTCAGCAGTGCGGGTTGAAAGGCACGAAACAGGAGCAGAGCACGATGATATTGATGATGTAATTAGGAGCTTTAAAAATAGGAAGAAGAAAAAGGAAATTTGACAATGTAAAATATTGTATTATTATAAGACAAACGTTACCATACTTGGAATGTTTTTTGCGTTATATAAAAAACTCATTTATCATACTATTTTTATGTCAAGCATTAATTGCAATGTTTCCTTGCGTACTTTTTGTTGAATTGTGTTTTTATTAGTTATTGAATATTTTTTTTTATGCTCATGAAAGTAAAAAATGAAATATAGATTGGGTATTGGGGAATTGAGAGTGATGTGAGGGGGAGGGAGGGGCCATAAGAGCTTCCACCTTCACGTGGTTGGCCCTGTTTAGTAGAGAATAATTTATTGGAGCGATTTAATCTTGGAGCAAACCTCCCTCGATCCAGCGTAGCAACAAAAAAGTCACTATTGACTTAGTTGCTACTCTTTCAGATTGTGGGAGGCTTGTTCCAAGTTCATGCGACTCCAATAAATTGTTCTTGAAATGAAGAGGAGCTTATTCAGGTATGTTTTGACATTTTCAACATATGTTCTAATATTATCATAAGAATGCATCTTAGAGTAAAAAATACTACATCAATTACTTGTATTTATTGTATAGATAATGATGGATTTTGATTGACTTGGCAGTGCAGGTACAAATCCTCTTGCATCATGAGCAATACAACTTGTCAGCCAGGGTCATGTCCAGGATATTTTTTCTTGTGCGCTTGACCAGGTTCGTAATGTCACATTTTGTAAGTTCCTTTACAGTTCATAATTCAATATTAAGCTTGTTCATGATTATTATCTAGGTTTTTTGTATGTGTTTTTTCATGTATTTGATTGTAAGCAACTCTGCATGTTTCCTGTTGTTCACTATGATTTCTCCCATTACCACTCCCAGGATGAATCGGACTTTATTGTTACATGGGTTACTTTATTGTTACTATGATTTCTCCATTTACGATTTCATAGGTTACATCATGTAAAGTTGTCAATCTCAGGTTGGTGATGAGCTTTAGTTCTCCAGATTTGGAGCTTTTCTGATATTTTCTCCCTCATGTCATTCCTGCATCACCTCGTTGTTTGAGCATGCCAATTGTCTACCACTTGTACCAATTGGCACATGTCAATCTCTGAGTGGTGCCACATTTCATCTATTTTTAGTGAGAGTTTAGGGTTTCTCTAACATAGCTTCAGAAATCCGATTCAGTGCCTGCTTGAATATTGTCACATAATACTTATGGTTTGGATTGATGAGCATGTTATGAATGGTTGGTTGATTCATAAGAACCACCCATAAATCTCCCTTCCTCTAACACACAGAAAATAAAAATTTCTTTGACAGGAGACAGAGTTTCAATACTTTGAAAACAAACTTCTATTCCCTTCAATAACTCGAAAAAAAACTATTACACTACTTCCTCATTGAGAGGGATTACAAAATTATGACTGCTACAAAACGCAGTGCATAAAACCAACTCACTGTCTGTTCAAAACAAACATACTCTGTCTCTAAGACACTCTGCTGTGTTTTTCCCTTTCGCACTGCTGTGCATACACACTTAAAAGTTACACTCAGTTTTTCACTTTTTACACACTGCTATGTAATAAAAAATTTACGTACTGTCTATAAAAAAAACTACCAAGCTTTTTCGACCTTTTTATTTTTATATGCCGGAACATATAAAACATATTTTAATAAACCCTCTTTTAAAAAAAATAAAATTAAAACTAAATTCTATGGCCCACCTTTCATTTCACATATGATATATATATAACATATGTATATATTAAACTATCAAAACATTAAAGAACCCTTTCCGTCGGACTTCAAAAGTCTAAATAGATTGAATTTCAAAACAAATTCGCGTTCCAAAATGGGATGCTGACGTCTGCCTAATTTTAACTCGAATTCTCAATCCAATGTGCCCTATAAAAAATTCGGGTCCGGTTTTCAGGTTTTCAGATTCCCTTCAATTTCATGCGATCCAATATTAATACTCCACGTGTCCTCCTTTTGAATTTACAAAACTGTCGGGTAAATTTCTGTTTGTTTAATTTCTGGTTGGTGAATTGCGTTAATGCTGGTTGTTGTGTTTAAATACAATCTTGTACAGAAATATGGCTGCGGTCGTCTACAAAAAAAACTTGCAGGAATTTTAAATGCTGAATTAAATTTCTGGATGGCATGCAAGCAACCTCCAAAAAAAAATGTTGCTGCTGCATCCGTCCTTCTGCTGCAGCAGTTGAAGTTAAAATTCAAGAGCACAGGGTTTAATAAGTGAGGGTGTAAAGGTAACTTTTTGTCGATGGTACTGGATTAAGATCATCTATTCATTTTTGTAGGGTCTTATGGTGTTTGGTTTTTTGGTTTTGGGTTGGGTTTATTGAGTCTAAGATAGTTTTTGAGTGAAAAAATTGCTATCAGGTATTAAAAAATTTTGGTTCTTTTGTCAAAATTTATGAGCTTGTTAGGAAATACAAAACTGACAATGGTTGTATCTTAAATTTGTGAAAAATAATTTGAAATGAAACCTTTTTGTTTAGGTTGTTGTAGCAGGTGCAAACCCCATTCAAATTACTAGGGGCATTGACAAGACAATAAAGGCCCTTGTTTCGGAACTCAAAATTTTGTCAAAGGAGGTAAACGCTTGCCTTTTGAGTAGGCTGGTTTTCCTTTTTGCTGATGGTTTGGTGTATCTAATTGAATTAGTGGCCTAAGGTATTTTTGGTTGCAAACTCCTTTTCATTTTTCATACAGTATTGGCCTTGTGGAATACATTTGATTGTGTGGTCTTGTTAGATCTACAACATTTGTAGTTGTTTAGTCTTATGGCCGAAGTGCACTTTTATTATGGAAATAGTTGATGCAATATTGTCATTTAATCCTTACTGCAGGGTAGCATGTTGAGAAGTTTCTTGTGAAACATTTGGTATTCAAAATGACACTTGATCCTATACGACATCATGCACTTGACTTCAAAATTCATATTCAAAGTGTGCCAGACAATTCTTGCAAAATTTCAAATATTTATGTTGTTTTAAACCATTATCTTTTTCATGTATTGGATGATGAAAATGTGAAAAATACTTTGGTATGAAACCAACTGGTGAATAATTTCCAGCACAACAACCACTTCCAAGACATGATTTAGAAGTAGAACAAATGTGCTTATGAAGCATAGAAAGATATCCTTGATGCATTGTCAATGTTTGGCTAGGGTTATTTTGGAGAAAATAACTCCTTATTCCTAGAATAGTGATCTTCAATACAAGTAAATGCCAAAGAAGAGAGATCATCGTGTGACGCAACAAAACTGAAATTGGACCCCCAAGGAGAGCTGGTGTGTCTACAATCGCTCTGTCAGCATTTCCCCTTGGTGTACCCCGTTCTTTTCCTCCAGCCTGAGTCTTAATTGACTTCTTCTTTCTTCAGGTTTATTTATCAAATTCGTAGAATTTGATAAATAAATACTATCCACAATGCTTGGACTTTAATTTATATTCCCGAATTTATATTATCTCCAAGCCTTATAACCAATGTTTAACTTTCAACACTTTGTATTTATACTCCACGTTTCTTTTTAAATAAATAACTTGTAATGAACTTTCGGCTCTATATTTCACCACCCAGCCTTACAACAATCACGCTCTAGACTTATGCTAATTATCCGCCAATCGTTTAATTAAACAATTTCATTATACTCCGGCCCCACCTATATATATCAATAACCAATCAAACACTCGTATCATACCTAGCTATCCTCCGCACACCTTAGTTAACCTCCGGGCAAGTTCAACGTGCGACCACCGTCCGATGGCCCTTCTCCAAATCAACGACTCTTGGCAATTTCGCTCGGCTTTCAACGTCGGGCTTTAACGTGCGATGGCGTGGGTTAAACGGTTGTTTTCCGGGGTCACTTCGCCACGTGTCGCATTCCCTATGGAATCGCTCGCGAATAGGAAATACCGCCTACTCCGCAAAAGCGGTGCGATATGGGCAACCCGCTTTTGTGATTCCGCTCGTGGTTTTGGTAGAGGGCTTGACCATGGGTGCATGTCTGGTTCCGCTATCCTTTTGTTTGTTAACTCATGTCCAATCCTCGGGTCAGGTTCCGAAAGCACAACAATTTTGTCTCTTTATTAAGTGGGATTTTAATATGTGTATTATCAAAGAAAACCAACACAAATTTTATAAGATGGGATCGAACAAAATTGTTCTTAAGTCGAGCCCGTCGGACTTCAAACGGCGATAAACCATAATTCAAACCAAATTCGCGTTCCAAAATAGCCTGCTGACGTCGGCCAATTTTGTGACGCGAATTTCTTATCAAATTCGCCCTAATATTTTACGGGTCCGGATTTCCACTGCGCGAGCAGCCCAAACAAAGATCTGCTCCAATCAATTTCTGCCACGTGTCCTCAATAAAAACTTGCCCTGCTCCCGGCTGCGGGTGCATTCGATGGTGTTTAAGGTGATGGGACATGGATATGGCGATTTCATATCATTCGCATTAACATTTAACGCTGTTCAATTAAGTTTTCACATCAAATCTAGATTAATTAATTTTTAACACTGTTCAAGATCGGACCTCCACTCCTATGAGCGATTCCGCACGCTCCAATTTGATCCGGCCTTCGGCTCTCATTATTAATGATCAGAGATTCATTATGACGGCCGTCCTTTGATTGCATTGCAGACGGGTCGACATAAAAAATGGCGTTTAGCCATGGTTTTTCAGACAAGCCGGTTGCTGGATTACACTGTCTGGTAACTGCGACGATAAGGAGAAGTGGCCAGCGGAACTTCTGCCTAGACTTTGCTGCATATTTCCATTTCTCTCGGTTCTGTCTCTGTCTGTCTTCCTCTATTAATTGGAATTCTGCTTCTTCGTCTCTTGTGCCCACTGCGCCTGAGATTGAACCCATGCCTCGCGTGCGTCATAGGATGCGTTGCTGCAGGGGGAGCAATAGAGGTCAATCACGGCGCGCTCCCTCTAGCACCTCAACAGAGATGACCTCCGGCCAGTCCAGTGATTATTACTTAGGTAGATATCCAAATACTAGGAGTGGGCGGGGTCGGCTTGTAGCATCTAGCCACCGTATGGATTCCCCTGCTCCTGGCTTCCCCACCGCTAGTTCACCTTCTCCCACGATGCGCACTGCGCAATTTTCCTTTGATTGCTCTCTCAACCGCCCGCGAATCACAGCTATAGTCACTGTGGTCTTCCGCGAGGAGGCCCAAACGGAGGAAGAATGCACCCGTCCGGCGGGTCTGAGCTCGGAAAAAGCTGGCCAGCATTCGGGCCTTCAGGAGGGGAGCCGTGGCATGCATGTGGAGGTAGCACCTAGCGATCTTGGACCTTCCGAAGGATGGTGCCGAATCGTGGAGGAACCAGCGGAGGATTAGTTTGGTTAATTTGTTTTTCTTGCTTAGCAGGCCCAGTTAATTGGGCTGCTTTTAGTTTATTTTACTGTGCTAGACCTTTAAGTAATATTTTTGAATTCTGTAAATTAAACGTTCAAGACTGGTTTCCCCGTATGAGGGCAGTCTTCTTAATTTTTTGATTTTTTGATGACAAATTTTCCATGAGTATGGCCAGGCAATTTTTTTGACTTCGGTGTAATTTTATTCGCAATGTTAATAGATTAACTTTACTTAGAATTCTCACATGATTAGCGTTTTTCTTGATCTGTTCAAGGATTTTGGGTACTTTAATTTGTATTTGGAACAATGGACGTCGGTACTCTATATGTTGCTTTACTATTCTACATACTGCTATTTCACTTTCTTATAGATGCCTCGGGCATATTTGGATGCTTTCTTAGATTGTCGATAATCTCCATGTGGACCGTTACTAGTTTTTATATCATGTCCCTATATGTGACATGGGGTATTTTTCTATCATTGTCTGGGGTGGGACTTCCACTTTTCTGGATGGATATTTGGGTTCCAATCTTCAGATGTGAAAATGTAATGACTTCATGGACTGTTTTACTTCATATAATATATTCAAAATAACGTTTTTTCTCTTCTGAAAAAAAAATGATTAATGTTTATCATTATGCCTTCAAAACTAGCGATGCTGGTCTATGTTGCTGGTTTATTGATATGGTCTGATGGTCTTTTTATATTTTGGACATATCACACTCCTCACATGATTAGCGTTTTTCTCTGTTCAAGGACTTTGGGTACTTTAATTTGTATTTGGAACAATGGACGTCGGTACTCTATCTGTTGCTTTACTATTCTACATACTGCTATTTCACTTTCTTATAGATGCCTCGGGCATATTTGGATGCTTTCTTAGATTTGTCGATAATCTCCATGTGGACCGTTACTGGGTTTTATATCAAGTCGTTGTATGTGACATGGGGTATTTTTCTATCATTGTCTGGGGTGGGACTTCCACTTTTCTGGATGGATATTTGGGTTCCAATCTTCAGATGTGAAAATGTAATGACTTCATAGACTGTTTTACTTCATATAATATATTCAAAACAACGTTTTTTCTCTTGTGAAAAAAAAATGATTAATGTTTATCACTCTGCCTTAAAAACTAGCGATGCTGGTCTATGTTGCTGGTTTATTGATATGGTCTGATGGTCTTTTTATATTTTGGACATATCACACTCCTCACATGATTAGCGTTTTTCTCTATTCAAGGATTTTGGGTACTTTAATTTGTATTTGGAACAATGGACGTCAATACTCTATCTGTTGCTTTACTATTCTACATACTGCTATTTCACTTTCTTATAGATGCCTCGGGCATATTTGGATGCTTTCTCAAATTGTCGATAATCTCCATGTGGACCGTTACTGGGTTTTATATCAAGTCCCTGTATGTGACATGGGGTATTTTTCTATCACTATCTGGGGTGGGACTTCCACTTTTCTGGATGTATATTTGGGTTCCAATCTTGAGATGTGAAAATGTAATGATTTCATGGACTGTTTTACTTCATATAATATATTCAAAACAACGTTTTTTCTCTTGTGAAAAAAAAATGATTAATGTTTATCACTCTGCCTTCAAAACTAGCGATGCTGGTCTATGTTGCTGGTTTATTGATATGGTCTAATCGTCTTTTTATATTTTGGACATATCACACTCACATGATTAGCGTTTTTCTCTGTTCAAGGATTTTGGGTAATTTAATTTGTATTTGGAACAATGGATGTCAGTACTCTATTTGTTGTTTTACTATTCTACATACTGCTATTTCACTTTCTTATAGATGCCTCGGGCATATTTGGATGCTTTCTCAGATTTGTTGATAATCTCCATGTGGACCGTTACTGGGTTTTATATCATGTCCCTGTATGTGACATGGGGTATTTTTCTATCATTGTCTGGGGTGGGACTTCCACTTTTCTGGATGGATATTTGGGTTCCAATCTTAGGATGTGAAAATGTAATGACTTCATGGACTGTTTTACTTCATACAATATATTCAAAACATCATTTTTTCTCTTGTGAAAAAAAAAATGATTAATGTTTATCACTCTGCCTTCAAAACTAGCGATGCTGGTCTATGTTGCTGGTTTATTGATATGGTCTGATGGTCTTTTTATATTTTGGACATATCACACTCCTCACATGATTATTATTAGCGTTTTTCTCTGTTGCAGGGTTTTGGGTACTTTAATTTGTATTTGGAACAATGGACGTCGGTACTCTATCTGTTGCTTTACTATTCTACATACTTCTATTTCACTTTCATGGACTGTTTTACTTCATATAATATCTTCACTTTCATGGACTGTTTTACTTCACTGTTGCAGGGTTTTGGGTACTTTAATTTGTATTTGGAACAATGGACGTCAATACTCTATCTGTTGCTTTACTATTCTACATACTGCTATTTCACTTTCATGGACTGTTTTACTTCATATAATATATTCAAAACAACGTTTCTCGTCTTTTAAAATTTTATTTTTTTTTTAAAAAATTGAACCCTCCGTCGGTCTACCGACGCCTTGTAGATGTCGGAACTACGACAACCCAGAAAAATCGGAAGAGAGACAGTATGAAAACGTCGGAAGAGCGACGTTCCAAACGTCAGACCACATATCGTCGGCATTGCGACATCTTACAGACGTCGGAAGAGCGACGTCCAAAATGTCGGACCACGTTTAGTCGGAATTGTGACGGTTTACAAGCGTCGGAAGAGCGACGTCCAAAACGTCGGACCACGTTTAGTCGGAATTGCGATGGTTTACAAGCGTCGGAAGAGCGAAGTCCAAAACTTCAGACCACGTTGAGTCGGAATTACGACGGTTTACAAGCGTCAAAAGAGCGACGTTCCAAACGTCGAACCACATTTCATCGGAAGTGTGACAGTTTACAAACGTCGGAGGCGCGACGGTTTGTGAGACGTCGGAAGAGTGACGCTTGTTCGGAACAACAGAAGAAGTGTCGATAGTGCGACACTTTTTACGTGCTTCGGAACGACGACGGCATGAAAAACCACGGTTTGTCCGCCCCCGAACTGTCGCTCTTGCGACGACTATGTGTCGGAATAGCGACGAATTGGCTGTCGGAATTTCCACCAAATTCTCTAGTGCCAGTTTGGATATCACTCCTTTCCTCTACATGAATTTCTTATGCTGGTTGAAAAAGTACAGGGGTTTCGTAGGTTCCCCCCTGACCCATAGGTCTAGGCCATGCTCTCTCTTCTGAAAGGTGTTGTAGGCCCTAGCCCACTGAGTCTGGTTCTTGGAAAAATATTGGAAGGTTTGGAACTGAACGTCCCATATGAAGGGGCTGGGATTACTGTCCCTGTCCTCCTCTAGAAAGAAATTGTGTAAATATAATTCACAAAAAATATGTTGGAACTTTTCATCCTGCTCATTGTAACACTGGACAAGTTCGTCAATGGTTTTAAAATTGGTGGGCTTCCCTGTCCTGACAGCCTTGAATTTCAATAATAAATACCGTTCCACTAAGAATAGAGCATAGTTAGTGGCTCGTGCCCTGCAATTTAATACTTCTAAGTAAAGAGAGAAAACCATACTGGTTTGCTTCTTAGCTTATTCCACTTGCTCCTATGCTTTCTTTACTTTTGTCCTTTCTTCCCTGAGTTGAGCAAATGTTTCATCCTCAGTTGCAGAAAGGTATTTAAACTGCTTCAATAGTGCCTGATGTTCCTGTAAGGGAACTACTTCCCTTCTGCACTGGGCCAATTCGTGCTAGACTTGAATTAATTCGTTGTGCAACTTCTGATTGGCAACTTTTTCTACTAGAGGAATGTAGGTAGGTGTCACTTCTGTTTGAGTCCCCTTATCTTCTGTAAGTTCCAGATTAGTCTGCACAGAAGCTTCAGCAGTGTCCACTAGGTCAGTCTGTTCAAAAATTTCAACAGTTTCTACCAATTGGGTAACAAAATCTATTTGGGTTTCCATGGTAGCCAATTCCTTTTTAGGTTTCCAAGCCTTGCATGCTTTCTTAAACTGTTTCTTTAGATGTTTTATCATCTTTCTCAACCTCTTGCAAGTCCTGCTCATTTTCCTTAACTTCTTTTCAGTTGATTTCTCTTCTAGCAAGGTTTTCAGGAATGGTGGTGCCAATTATAAGGTTATCAGTGATGGTATTTCCTTCCTGTGCTCCTCAGTTTATTTCTGTATTAACATCCTAAATGGGTGAGATAATGTTCCCTTCAAGTGTCAGGGGAACTATCTTCATGCTTTCATTTTGTTCTAATGGAACGGTGTCTCCCGACTGATTTCCAGATTCGGATATCACTTTTGTTCGGTCTTCCCTACTCACCCGTTCATTATGGGGGGGAGATAAAACCCTTAAATCATGTAATTCATCATGGTGGGGGTAATATTTCAGTGTGTCCAGAGCTGCTGACAGTGGTAGATTGATTCAATAGGTCCCTCTGCCCCTTAGCTTGTTTTAATGGGCTTCTAATTTCATGAGATGCCCTTATTTGCTCCAGAACTCGAGCCATTTATTCTTCGTAGTCTTGTAAGGGAATATTTTGAGGGCTTGAAGGTGGTGTATGGGATGGTCCCGCCTCATCTGGAAATTCAGAGGCGTCTTTCTGTAATTGCAACCTTTCAGACCATCTTCATTTCCCTGGTTTTGAGGTCGAAACATGGGCCCTTTTCCCTGTTGCTGTCATGGGTATGTTTATTCTGGGAAGTTCAATTTCTGTTCTGACAGGGTTTTCCTCAGGGGCATGCAGGGAAGGATTAGCAAAGCTATTCCAAGGTGTCTATTGTTTTCCTAGCTCGTGAATGATTATTAATTTGATCAAGCCATGGTGGTTGATGACTGCTTGGGGTTTTTTGGCTTTTCTAATTCGAACAACAGTATCGTGCAATACGAATTCAAGAAAGAAGGAAGATTAACTGAAATTTTTTGTTTGAGAACATCTAATAGTTTAAGTTGGTGGGGTTTTACCACGTCTTGGCATCCATCACATGTGATGTATATTTGGATGAACACTGCCAATTATTTCCAAGGCTGCTATAAGGATGCAGGGTTAATCCCCTTTCCTTTTCGTTCCAATGGTTCGCTTGGGTCTTGGTATACTGAGATTTCTTCTTGTAGAAGAACATGTTTTTTGGTCCATCTTTCTCCCTCTGTTGATAGTTCAGAGACCTCAGCAATCGTTTCCTTGGCGATCAATATGATTCTTTCTCTGACTGTAGTGTGCCCTTCCCGCAGGTTTTGCAGGAACTCAACTATTATTCCTGTGTTAAACCCCTGAATTCTGTGAGGATATGGATTCCATCCAACTTGCTGGAGAATGACACGAGCTGATTCTGAGACTTGGAAGGTTGTGGGTTCATTGCAGAGAGAATTTCCTCCCATGGCTAATGTGTTCTCTGAACTAGTTTTCCTCTGTCTGTGTTTCTTCCGGCATTGTTGGTTAAAACAAAACACTGCATGTGAGAAAAAACATGCAACCTCAAATCGTAAATGCCATGATATTTTAGTCCCATCAGTGTATCCAAAGGAGTTGTGTGGGGAATTCACATGCTTATTCATTATGGATATTTTCACCCCCTCTCTCGGGAGAAGGGTGTCCACGTCCTTAAGCACAAGAGAGATTGCAACAATCATGAATGCATACGAGGGAAAGGTCAAAAATTAGTAATCACAGTTGTACGAGAGAAGGGCGCCTTGGAGCTCAATAAAAGAGGATAGATTGCAACAATCATGAATGCATGCGATGCAAAGGTCAGAATCAGTAATTATCACAAGTGTACATCAGGTGGAAATGACCGAAGAAGGGGAGAAAAACGGTATAGAAATTATTATGATAGGATGTCCTATTTTTATGGTGTAGCATGACGGAAGCATGAGAATGATGGATTATGATTGGTGCCATCATCCCTTAATTCAAACATGAAAATATAATTCATTCATAGTTAATTATGTGGGTAGATAGTGTTAACACTTATTCAAGTAGTACATTTATCTCGGAAATGGATTAAACAGGAAATAAGGCATATAAAAGTAATTGGCTATTGTTAGAACAATACTCCCATACCACAAGCAGAGCCATTGCTGCTAGCAGGTGTTCATAGCCTCGACAAGGTTGTTATTTTAACCTGGAAATGAGCCAGAATCCTCTATGTAAAAGTATATATTTTTCCAATTTTATGGAGAGATCACTGTGCTGGTGTGGTGGCCAGATAGTCAAGGTGCCACTCACTGGGGTTGTAATAGAGTAATCAGGTTGACTCATGATGAGACCTCCTGTCATTCAAGCAGTTTGAGCTATCGAGAAGGTCACTACCCTGGTGTGTTGGCCATTGTGGACATGTCACTTTTTAAACCCTTATGATCATGGTAGGTTGGATTGTGATGAGACCCCCTATTCTCTCTTAAAAATTTGCATATAAATATAATATTTATTTTTGAAAAGTAGGCATTTTTCTTGTTTTATGGAGAGACCACTGTGCTGGTGTGGTGTCCAGATGGTCACAGTGCCATTCACTGGAATTGTAACAAATTAATCAGGTCGGCTCGTGATGATACCTCCTATCCTTCAAGCAGTTTGAGCTGTCGAGAAGGTCATTACCCTGGCGTGTTAGCCATTATGGGCATGTCACCTGTTAAATCCTTATGATCATGGTAGGTTGACTTGTGATGAGACCCCCTATTCTCTCTTAAAAATTTGCATATAAACAAAATATTTTCTTGTTCTTTATACATGAAGGGAGGCTCATTAACTCTTTAAGAGTTAGATATGGTGTGAGAAGTAAGAAGAATGCCAATACAATTAATACTCTTTATTCCTATATCCTTATGTCAAGGGGAGATACTACTCGAGAGTGTAGAAAGATATACCATCATAAGACTATAAATGAATTGTGTGATAATATGTTTGAGCAGGAGACGTCTAGCCTTTCATTTCATAGATAAACCATGTCAGCTTCCGGAGTAGAGATTTCCATCAAAGTTTCAAAGGATCATCATATTAGTAGTATCACTTATTTTCTTCTTTTCAGGTGCCAATTCCTGTTGAAAAATTACTTTTATGGCTGTGGAGCGATAAAAAGGTGTCTTTGTAACTCCTAATTACCTCACATTAATTGTCAACCCAGGGACGACTTTTTGTTTCAAGAGTGTACTCAGTCTGAGGCGGCTATTTACTCAAGAGTAATGTTTTGCAATATAGTGCTTAAAATCCAAAAGTAAATGAAAGCTGGAAATAAAATCTACTTACAACAAAGCACTTTAAGACTTAAATCATGCATTCGGAAAAATAAGCAATGTATCAGTCAAGGATTCGACAACAATAGCCCATCCCTTTGGAAACTGATGTAACCAAAAGTAATCAAGGAACAGATCATCAATCTGGGGACTAGACAGCAAATGACAATGCCCACTACAGTTTCAGATCGTTCTGCACACCAAAGCAAAGATAATGCGAATAACAGGAAATGGAACAGCAGATAAGAAATGAACAGCAAATCTGGAATGGAACAGCAAACGAACAGCTAAGTCTCGCAAGTCGTAACCAAACTTAATCTATTAACCCAAATGCATTCCTCGCAATCAAATAACAATCTTTCACTTTTAAGGCAAGTTAAGCAGAACACGCTAATGGAACAGCAATAACTATTGATAAATTATGAACAGCATTAATAAATCATATATGCACACAACACGCTGGAAGGCCAAATACAAATGCATAATAACTTAACACAGGCACACGTTAATAGTAATCTAAGTCTGATACCGCAAGTATTAACCCTGGTTAGAAAGGGTAACGATTACAATTCATAATGGAACCACAATGTCAATTGAATAGCAATCATATGAAATATAAACCATAGAAAAATACAGTAATACCAGCTTAAGAAGGTTACAGCTTGGTTACTCTGCAATTAAACAACAATAACGTTATGTGGAGAACAGCAATGTTACATTAACGACTTTAAAGGAATAGCAATACATTAGAATGCACATTACGACTTCCTTGTTGCAGAGAACGAAATATGAAATATAACAGAGCTGTAATATAAGATATCGAAACACATCAGATTACCGATTCAAGCTGATAAGCAAAACCACGCAGAAATCAAAGAGATAATATACAGCGGCAAGTGTCCTCCGAGGCCGGGCCCTTAGCCTCCAAGGGGACACCGCCTTAAGTCAATCCAGACGCAGAGATGAGAGAATCACCAAGCTTATATTAATGCATCGGGCAAAAGTACAATGAACCAGTTCTCAACGAGACTCAATAATCAGAACTGATGTTTAACAGAAAATTACATAAAAACGTATCTCCAAATCATCCCCCTACACAATACGTGCTTCTCCTTTTATAATCAGAAGGAGGAGAAATTGAATAGTAAATACAATCTTCCCATAACAATATTGGATTTATTCCAACCAATTGATCAACAAGAAAATAGATTTACATCCATCTTTCAACAACAGCAAGTCGAATTTGGCTTTTTAGCTGAGATTTGGAGGACGACCGCAACAACAGAACTGAGAAAATCGTGCTTAAAGAACTCTGTGAATCTCTCAACACAGGCCGAATTTGGGCAAACCGTTCTTTATTGAAGTTAATTGGGTCCGTTCTGGACAAAACCCATGTTCCGGATTGTCCCGATTCGTCTTCATTTGCTCAGAATCTCAACCGCAAAACTGTCACTCCTTATTCCAGCGCATTTCTGAGTTGGCACTTTTAATGATCAAATCTTCAATCTGGAAATTATCTTGGAGGCTAAAAATGGTGAATAATGTTATAACCAACTTATTAAAACTATCATTGATAAAATAATTCATAATCATCAATTTATTATAAATAAAGGAGAATAAATAATATTCATTCATAAGAGCATAAATCATTATAAAATGGATTTAAATAATAAATTATAATAAATGACGTGATGAAGAATGGTAGAAATGGGTGGAATAAGCGTTCACAAGTGATAATAATAATGGCATATTAACGGCCCAACAATGGCCAGGGTGTGTAATGAGGAGTGGATATTCAAAAAGAGATCATCAAAAATAAAGAAAAAAACATGCTTAGAAAGAGAAAAAATCAGTTGTTCCATTTGATTGAACAACAGTTGTTCAATTAGATTGAACAACAACTGTTCAAAGGTTTGAACAGAAAAAATAAACAACACATGGTCGTTCAATCCGATTGAACAACATATGTTCAATTGGATTGAACAGTAACCACTCAAAAGTTTGAACATCAAAAATACGCAAACACACGACCATTCAATCCGATTGTACAACAGCTGTTCAATTGGATTGAACAGTAGCTGTTCAAAGGTTTGAACAGAAAAAATAAAAAAACACACGGCCGTTCAATCTGATTGAACAATAGCTGTTCAATTGGATTGAGCAACAACCGTTCAAAGGTTTGAACAACAAAAATATGCAAAGACATGGCCGTTCAATATGATTGAACAGAAGCTGTTCAATTGGATTGAACATCAGTCATTCAAAGGTTTGAACAGCAAAAATAACCACACAAAATAAAGGATAAAGGAAAAGGATACATTTGTGAGCATGAATAATGTACAAAAAATGAGAAAAACTATAAATTTCAGGGGACATATATACAATATTTACAAGAGGAATTAATAAGTTTTCATGAACTTAAAGTTGCGGGGCCATCATCCTCTACAGCTAAAATTTGGATGGTGGGGTCGTCGCACACCTGCTGGCACAAAGACTCCTTTGTAAGTGGTTTTTGATAGAGGCGCACTCAGTGTCTATTGACTTAGAAGGTAGAACTAGATCTGTCTATGGTAGTCAAGGTTAGCATACCATTGCTGTGTACTTCCTGAATTTTGTATGGACCAAGCCACCTTGTTTGTAACTTACCCAGGAAGTCTTGGAATCTGCAGTCGTAGAGAAGTGCCCAATATCCTTTTTGGAATGTCTTCTTTTTGATGAGGTTTTCATGCCACTTAACTCGTTGTTGTTTAATAATTGTAGTGCACTGCAGAGCCATTAGCCATGTTTCATCCAATTCATTTATTTGATGGAGTCTTCTAATCTGGGCCTCCGTCAAATACAACCCCATCTCCTGGGCTGTCCTTAGAGTCTTTATGTTGAATTCGATAGGAAAAATTGGTTCTCTTCCAAATACCAGATGGTATGGATAATATCCATTGGTGTTTCTCCATGTTGTGCGGTAAGCCCAGAAGGCCTCTAATAGTCTAGTAGCCCAATCTCGGTGATGTGTTGAGAATGTTTTAGTGAGAATTGTCTCAAGGATTTTGTTGGTGCTTTCAAATTGCCCGTTTTCCTGTAGGTGGTAAGGAGATGTGACTCTATGGATGATATGGTGGTTCTTCAAACGGGTTGTGGACCACAGGAAAGTGTAGGCTAAGTCGTTATAAATAGATGAATAATTAGAGTTTAAAGGTAGGCATGAATATGAATTAAGGCTACGTGCAAACTGCTAGATCTATTTTGGGTTGGTTTTAGGTAAGGACTCCTACTGGCTGTGTGCGCAGAGATCCTTAGTCCTGCTGTGTGCGGATCCTGCTGGCTGTGCGCGCAGGCGGTACTTTGGGTTGTAAGTGGGTTTTTGATACTAATATATGCCCAATATTGTTAAAGTATCTTGTGCTATCTGGATCTATTATGGTTACCATTGATACAAATCTGTGATATATGCTTAAGTTGCGTATGCATTTATGTTATTGATTTGAGCTATGAAAGTATCTATGTTATTGATTAAAGATGCATAAGTATTTGTGTTTATGGTATAAGCTATCTATGATTTGTTATAGCTGCGTTTACGATATTCTGTGCTGGTAACTACTAATACGCACATGGATGCGAAGGTACTGAGTAGATATGATAGTTGTGTTATGCTTATATGCTAAATATATGGTTAGAAACCTGTGAATAAGCCTGAATCTATGTAGATATGATAATTGCAACCACTGATCTGCTCTCATTACCCACTCTCTCCCAGGGTGTGGAAGCCTGGTTCCAACACCCACCCATACTACTTCAGGTGAGACCTTGGCTTGCAAACGCAGGTCATTGCTGAAAGAGCCAGTAGTATAGGGGTTTTTTGGCAATCCTTAACCTCCGAACTTGGGTCAGGACCCCTCAAGACAACAATGGTTATGTTTCTGGAACCGGGAGAATTTTGAGAGAGAGATCAGGTAATTCCAAGGGAACATTAGAGACCTGAGAAGCTAGAGATTGAAGAGTGGTTTGAAAGGCAGATTCAGGAATTCTCTGTAAAAGAGAATCGCAGCACGAAGCTGACAGCTGAGAAATGGAAAAATAGGAATATTTTTATGGAAGTATATGAAATTTTATTAGTAACCTTCGCACATGAGCTATAGGAATGGCTATCCCAACTCGTATATTTCCAGACGTGTTGGAAGGACGAGTGGATCACTCAGTGGACCCCAGAGTTGATCCAACAATAGGAGAAGACTGGCGATACCATCACTTGTATGGTAGATCATTGGGTAGACAAAGTGCTAGGGGAATTTGTGACAGAATTCACAGTCGATCAGTTCGTATCCTATTCTGAAGCAGAACGGAGGTTCTTCAAAGGTTTCCGAGGTAAGTTCTTGAAAGCTTTGCCATTGCTGATTAAAATATTGTTGTGCGAAAAGGGTATTATGTGTAGCCATACCAAGTGAATGAGCTTCGATCAAAGTGAGGGTACACCCCGAAGTCGTAAGTAATACAGAGTCAATCAAGAAGGGGACAGATCCATTTACAACCCATTAAGAGAACTGACTGCACACGAAGGAAGTAGCCCTCCTACGACACCACCTTCGAATCCACATAAGGGTAAAAACTCACCCACACGACCTCCACTGCCACCACCCCTAGAAGTAGATATGGTTGAACACATGAAGCTACCCACCTTCAAAGGTGTAGGAGACGAATATATGGACTGATTCTGGTTTGTCGCAGAGTTAGTATGGACTGCACAAAATGTGGCTAGCGATGCTGTAAAGAGGGAACAACTATCCCTCGCCTCCGAAGGAAGACCCCTGAATTGGTATATGGGAAACACAACTCAGCATGCGAATGCGACCATTCAAGAGGTTAAAAATCCCCTAAAGCAGTAGTTCTGGAAGCCTAAATCCTACTCTCAGATAGTGAATGACCTAAAATATTTCAAGCAAGGGCCCTCTGATTCTATATGGGAGGCTGACCATCGGCTAAAGAAGGTGATTAGAGAAGGGGAATTTCTGTATGATGACAGACAACACAAGGAATGGTTCATCGCTATGTTACTGCCTCACCTGTGCAGACCTATGGGTCAACAAGCCATTCAATCATAGGAAAAATCTTTAGATATTGATATGAGGTTAGAAACCGCGCCAAGAGATGATACCAATTTTGGAGTACAACAAATCCAAGGACAGCTAGAGGCAATGCACATGGAAATCCAGAACCTGTGAAAATACTAAGGGAAAGAAGCTGGGCCAGACGTATGGTGCATACGATGCAGGGTATCTGGCCATACCAAGGATCAGTGCCCACTGCTGGCAGACTACTTGCAGGCTGGGGGGCCCAGTCCGTTGCGCCCTAGGGAGGCTGCGGGATCAAGTGGACCAACATTGTGGTGTGACGATTGTCATGTGGTTGAACTGCATGATACCAACCACTACCCCCATCTTGGTGTGTATGTTCCAGAATTAAAGCAACAATGGTGCAGGTTTTTCCGATCAGTAGGACATGATGAATAGAACTGTCAGAATTATGATTTAATGATAGACCGGGGAAACCTCTACAATGTGTAGGTTGACCCTTCGTCGCCGATATCCCCCTCGGGCATGGGCGGCTTCCCAGCTAGGGGCAGGGGAGGGGCTAGAGGTGGAAGCGCAGGTCGGGGAAGAGGAAAATTGATTTGCTATAAAAGTGGAGAAGTAGGGCACTTCGCAAGAGACTATCTGAATTCCGCATGACAATATTTCAGGTATTGTAGATAGCTAGACCATGTGATTGAAGATTGTCCAATTCTGATAGAAAAAATGCAAGAAAAATAGCAGACGCCTACGCAAAATGTGCAGAGGGTTAAGGTTGAATTGCGTGACGAAGGGCCAAGCATTAATGTCATAACACGCAGCAGCATGGCCACTGGAGGAGTTGAGGAGAAGGCCGTGGCTGAATCACTTATCCGAAAAGAAGCGATCAAGAAGGATGTCTTGGACCTACAGAAGGAGAATGAAACCTTCGTCGCAGCGCGCAATGACTTTACAAAGGATGAGGCATCTACTTCCAAGACTCCAACGCACCTAAAAATGGATGACGAAGTTAAACCATTTCTGCAAGCATGTATGAAGCTATTGCACAATCAAAAAGCAGTAGAAAATCTTCAAGCACTAATAGATAACTGCATAGAGAAAGCTAACCCCTTAATGGAAGTTAAGGATGTGAACAAACTTTACAAGCATAAGAAACACACTGGTAGGGAAATGCGACTAACAACGCAGATTGGTGATTATGAAATGGATCAGGTTATTTTGGACCTGGGATTAGATGTGAACGTATTTCCCAAGAAAACTTGGAAACGAATGGGAGAACCTAAGTTGGAATGGTCCACTATCTAGCTACGCATGGCCAACCAGCAGAAGATCATATTGTTGCGAAGGCTGTCCAAGATCATGGTAGATATTGCAGGAGTTAAGGTCTGGGCCGACTTTGAGGTAATTTAGATTGTGGAAGATGTAGACCCCTATCCTGCGCTCCTAGGGTTGGATTGGGCCATAGATATGGGGGAAACATCAACCTAAAGAAACGAAGCATGGTGTTTGAGAATGTAGGTACGAGGGTGATAGTCCCACTAGACCATGCGGAAGGAGAACGGTATACAGAGCTAGTATGCGAAGAAGAGGATGTGGATCACATCTACAAGTTGAATGCTCAAGATGAAGATTGGATCAATCCTACGGATGATGGTACGCTTTGCTAAGAAACAGACAGTGAATGTTTCTCTGACTCTAATGGGGAGATGGAAAATTGGCAGAATTAGCTACATGATGTATCTGCACTGCGATGTCTTAGAATAAAAAATAACTTCTGATGCATCTCCTTAGAGGTAAGAGAACTGCCCTAATTTGATGGTTCTAGTAGTATTAGAGAATTTTTGCGAGCATTTGAAGCTGAGGTCCCAAGAAAGTGAAGGTTATGGGCTCTTAATCTAGCCATGCGTGCAACACCTACAAGGTGGTGGGACACGCATAAAGGGATGTTCTAGAATTTGGAATAATGTCGAGATATGATGGTCCTACGATTTGAACCTCCATCTCACCTGCACGTCAAGAATTTCCTTGGCCTAGGGGACCCATGCAAGCACCTATTCGCTTGGATGGAGAAATGGCGTGAACGAATTACGGAAGAATGGATTCACCTGTTTATTCATGCCTTGGGGCCAATCCCCACTGCATGGTATTTAGATGCGGAGCTACACCAGTGCACCCGCCACTGGGAAACATTGAAGGATGAGTTTATAGGGACATTTGGGTTGGTAGGTGGAATAGAGGTGCTCGACGAAGCTCTGCAGGATATAGATGCCTTATTATTTGATGAATCACGCCCTTACGCAACACTCTGGGCACCAATGTGGGAAAAGTAGATGCAGGATATTGTCAACTGTCGAAATTTAGCAATAGAAGAGTGTGATGAAGATCCACGAAATGTTTCTATCCCAGAGTCAGAGGGAGAGCGCGTAGTTGCTGGACCCCCACTGCAAATTGGTGATGTTACTAAGCCTTTGAAGTTGTGAGAAGTCAACGTTGGAACGGAAGAGCAACCTAAGTTGGCTAAAATTGGGGACTACTGGGATGATGATATAGTAGGAAAAGTTGCAGAGCTGCTCATGAAATACCAGGACTTATTCCCGACAAAGTTCTCAGAACTCAAAGGGATTACAGGGGACCTAGGGGTCATGCGCGTCACTTTAAAACTAGATGTGCACCCTATGAAGCAGTGTACCTATCGGCTTAACCCTAAGTATAAGCAAAAGGTTAAGGAAGAAATCGACAAAATTTTCACCACAGGTATCATAGAACCGGTCGAACAGTCAGACTGGGTAAGTCCAATGGTGGTTTAGGAGAAAAAGACTAAGGGAGAGATATGAATCTGCGTTGACTTGCGCAAGTTAAATGATGCTTGCGTACATAATCCATTCCCTACACCATTCTCAAATGAAATCTTGGACAGTGTGGGAGGGCAGGAAGCATACTCATTTATAGATGGGTTCTCGGACTACCATCAGATCAGGATTGCACCTGAAGATCACAACAAAACTATGTTCACTACTGAATGGGGATCCTTTCAATATACTGTCATGCCTTTGGGATCAAGAATGATCCTTCCATATTTTCGCAGGTGGTGGCCGTAGTATTCAAAGAGTTCATCCACAAGTTTTTGGAGGTATATTTTGATGACTGGACTGTCTTTGGATTGGTGAAGAAGCACATCTCGTACCTACGCATGATGTTGGATGCCTGTGGAAAGCACCAGATTTCCAGAATATCAAGAAGTGCATATTCTACATACCCTTTGAAATCTTACTTGGGCACATAGTTTTTCGACAAGGACTGATGGTTGATCCTAAAAAAGACAGTTATCATAAACCTGGTAGTTCCTACAACTGAGAAACAGTGGCACTCGATCCTCGGACACACAGACTACTATAGGAAGTTCATTCAAGGGTTTGCGCTGATCACGTCTGTGGAAAAATTACTTAAGAAGGAAGTTTTGTTTTTTTGGGATGATGAGTGCCAGAAGAGCTTTGAGCTACTCAAGGAGAAGATGGTCTCTGTGCCTATTCTCATATTTCCTGATTGGGCAAAGGTATTCCATGTTCGCGTAAATGAAACGGGGATCGCCTTGGGAGATGTAATTACGTAGCCTAGAGATGGAGAGATTGATCATCCGGTTGCATTTGCTAGTAGGAAACTCTCTGGTGCGGAACGCAACTAATCCACTACAGAGAGGGAGGGATTGGCCATGGTCTACGCATTGCAGAAGTATCGGCATTATCTGCTAGGAGGGCACTTCAAAATGTTTACGGATCACTTAGCTTTGAAGTACTTGGTGAATAACCCTGTGTTGGGGGGGAAAATCTGCCGATGGCTACTACTATTTCAGGAATATGATTTTGAGATCATTGTCAAGCCGGGGAAGTTGAATTCTGGGCCGGACCACTTGTCCTGAATTGAAAGTGGTGAAGAACCGACCAACCTGGAAGAGGGATTGCCTAATGCGTAGCTGTTCACTATTAAGGTAGTTGATGTGCACTTCGCCGACATCATTTAGTTCTTGACTATGGGGATGGCACTTGCAGAATATTCGGTACAACAGAAGAACGAGCTGGTAACTCGCGCAATAGATTTTACCATCATCGCAAGTCATCTATATAAGTTGGGAGCTGATGAAGTGCTGTGAAGATATGTTTTGGAGCATGAAAGGCACACTATCTTAGCAAAAGCTTACGAGGGGGTAGCAGGAGGTCACTACGCAGGGAAGGCAACAACGCAAAATATCTTGAGAGCCAGACTATGGTGGCCTACCTTGCATAGTGACTCTCACGACTATTGCAAAGCCTGCAATACGTGCCAATGAAAAGGAAGGCCATCACACATAGATGAAATGCCCCTGCAATTGAAAATGGCTCTGCAAGCATTTGACAAGTGGGCCATCTATTTTGTGGGGCCTATCAACCCACCAGGAAAGAAGACAGGTGTGCGCTACATTATAACTACCACCGATTATGTAACCAGATGGGCTGAATCACAAGTAGTGAGGGATTGTACTGCAGATACCGCTTTGCACTTCATTTTTGAGCAGATTTTGACTAGGTTTGGATGTCCGAAGATCTTAATGAGAAATAGAGGTATGCACTTTGTTAACGAAACGATATGGGCCTTGACGAAAGAATTTAAAATCCATCATGCGAAAAGCACTCCGTAACATCCATAGGCGAATGGAACTGTAGAAGCCTTCAATAAAATCTTGGAGCAGGCACTGACTAACGCCTGCAATGCAGACCGCAGTGACTGGGATGTGCACGTCCCATCAGTCCTTTGGGCCTATCAGACCACATGCAAGAAACTGACAGGAAAAACACCATTCTGGATGGTCTATGGAAAGGAGGCCATCATGCCAATGGAGTATATTATTCCTAGCCTGCGTATTGTAGCCTTTACTAATATGGTAGAGCCGGATATCATGGAAGAGCGTTTAGCACAGCTGGTGGCTTTGGAGGAAGATCATTTCATTTCTATTTTCCATCATCAAGTTCAGAAGGCCCAGGAAAAAGCATGGCATGACCAACATATCCAGAAAAAAACATTTTCGGAGGAAGAGTTGGTCCTCCTCTATGATAGCCAGTTTTCAAAGCACTCAGGGAAGTTCCATCAGCACTGGCTAGGCCCCTATGTGGTAAAAGAAATCACTGATGGTGGAGCTATTCAGTTAGATACCCTATGAGGATATATGGTACTAGGATATGTTAATGGAAGCTGGCTCAAACCACATCGGATCAAATGACTATATGGCTGGAGTAGCTATATGGAGCAAAATAAGTGCACAGAGGAAGGCCATGGCAGGCAGGACCAAGGCACGCGTAGATCAAAAAGTTGGAGGCCCGGGGAGGTGTGCTGGGAGTGTCAAGGTGTGTCTAGAGCGCAGAAGGTGCACAAGGAGCATAGGGGTGCATTGGGAGAACAGGAGGTATGCTGGGAGCGCAGGGGTGCGTTGGGCACACAGGAGGTGCGAAAAATAACCATTGGAATAGTAAAATCGGATAAAAGGAAGAAGTTACCGTTGAAAGGAGCAGGTGGCTGGCATTTAATGCAATGATTTCCAAAGATTTTTTACCATTTCCTTGATGGTAAGTTTATGATGAGCCTCGTCCACACATTGATTGATCCCCACGGCTATAAAAGAAGAAGAATCGATCAGACAAGGGTTTCATATCTCTTGAATAGTTTGTACTTGGAAATTTTTTCCTTGGCAAGTTTGTGCTATGAGAGTTTATGTGCATATTGCATCCCGTTCATGTCTGAGCATCCTACACCCTCTGGCAATAGCAACCCTGAGTTCATTTTCCACACCAGAATGACGGCCACCAATCCCGCTGAATCTTCAGAACCTATAACGTTGACAGAACAAGAATCCAAGGAAGTACTGGGAGTCCACCCCGAAGTGGAGGAGGTCGTGTCCACACCCAGCAAGGAAAAGAAAAAGGGGAAAGAAAAAACACAAGGATTAGGGGAACCCACGAAATGGGCTGGGATGAAGCCCCGCACCTCACCTCGAAATGTGAAGTCCCCGTGGGCGGTTGGCTAGGAAAGCTCACCTGGGCTAGTAAAGAGACCCCTGTCTGCTCAGAAAAAGGCCCAGATGGCTGAACCAATCAATTGGCTACTGCCCTTTGTTCGGTCTCGCAGGCCCTCAACACGCACCATTAAGGGAATTTTGAGGTCTAAAATGGGCCTCCTAAGAAAAATGTACAACCAAAATAAACTGTATAAGGACCAATAGGATTCAAGATGATGATGTCAACAATGGGGGATGATTCACCATTTTTTAAGTAGAAGGGTAAAAATGTTAAAAATTAATAAAATAATAAAACTACTTTTTCAACTTATCTCCCAAATTGTTTACTCAAATTTAGAGCGGGGGTACTCGTTGGATGCAAAATTTAATTCCTCATCCAAGGAGTACCCATGTTGCATACTTTCGATAGACCCTACTACATGAAAAATGAGAAATACATGAAAAAACGTGATTGCAATCATGGTTTTTCATGCGCCGGTTCGCTGGTTCTGGGCTCTTGAACTTGCTGAGGATGTCGGATTTTGGCCATTACAATATTACAGACTGAGTTGTGCACCAACTGCTTGCCTTGGTCCATGATGGCAGCTTGTGGATCCACGATTGCATCCCTATTGATGTCGCGCTTATTCATCGGATTACTAGCCTCCCCATGGAGGGACCAGACCCTATGTTGCGCGTGGGTAAGAAGTACGAGTAGAAGATAGCTGATAAAGTTCGTGAGCATTAGCATGTGCTATAGAACACTTGAGGGTTCATGATCAACACCTTCAGCGACCCTGCTAAGCAGATGGGTACCTTGTTGCTGGCGTGCAAGCTGATGCACAAATGTCAGGCAGCCACCGTTCCTGCATATGTAATTCATCTCGTAGGCCGATGTGAAAAGGGGGTGTGCTTCAATTGGGCCCAGTATCTATGAAACAAATTTCTAGCAAATGTTTGCGAGGCCCAGGATCAGGGGCATGCATTTTTCTACTCTTGGCTGCTGCTTCTCATTGCATTGGTCACATGGGAAGCTCCAGAAGATTTGGTCTTCCCTGAGCTCACGCCTGATATGTGTGAAGGGGCATGCTACGCAAATTTTTGGGACTCCAAGGATGTGCAACGCATTGAGGATAATCAAGTATTATGCGTCCTATTTCAGATTGGTCTCACAATAGCTATCAACTCCTGCCCACGTTTGTCGCCAACCATCTATGATAAGTATAAAAGCATCGCCGCATTCCAGGTCACTATGCATAATGTACAAGTTATAGGTCGCAAGGATCTAGCGTGGGTTTCACTCCCCTATATGGTTTCTGATGAAGAGATTAACCGTTTAGTTGTGACATGGCCTCCACATTGGAAGCTTGGCTTCAAAACAAGTGCAAAGGGCACTGAAGGAACAAGCACCACGAAGGTCACCCTGCCTGTCATCACCAAAGCAATTGGAGGACAAGACAAAAGTACAGGGAAGGGCATAGAAGCAGCATCACAGAAGGATTCACAGCCGGATCTGGGTGCAGAAGGTCAGGAGGTGGGAGGTGCTTACTCCCCTCGAGGAATAAAGAGAACTAGTGACCCTACTAAAGGGCCACGAAAGAAGCAGTGCTCTCAACGACCAGAATGCGATGATGACATTACATTGACAGAAGGGGACCTTGAGCAGATCGCAGACACGGTCACTTTGGCTGTAGAAGAGAATTGGCTGGCTTTGGAAGAGTAGCAGAAAGCCGCGATCGACACCCTCTAGGCTGAGCTCCACGCTTTGGAGTTAAAGATTGACACTTTGCAGACGAGTATGATCTAGGTCAGATCAACTGCAACCACAAGCAGTGTTGTGATTAGTACAACGAAAAGCCGCATCTACCCTCTACCTGGTGCAACTCTCATACTGAGTTCACATGACTTAGGAGTGCAAGTCCAGGCCTGCGTGGAGGTATAGTTGGATCTCGACTACCTGCCACATGAACCATTGCAGCTTCTCCACGCATCCTTGTTTGAAGAAATTCAGCACAGGGATCGTCAAGTGCACAAGAAGCTCAGTATAGTTGAGCAGATCATTGATGAAAAAATTATGGATGCGTCCCAGGCACAAGCTGCCTATACCCTCGTCTCCACACAGCAGACAGAGCTGGAGCATTTAATCAGTAGGCTTTGCGCAAATGTTACTGAAGATATCCTGGCTACTGCCACCCTGCAGGCCAAGATTGAGGGGTTGGTCAGAGCATTAAAGGCCTCAAGGACTGAGATCCAAGCAGTCAAAACATAGATGGAGCAGAAAATTGCGGATTTATAGGCCAAGTTGTAGCTAGAAACACTGCCAGAGGTAAGGGCCAAGTGAGCCACGCTGGTTACAGAGGCTACAAATGTTATTACAGTATAGATCGCTCAAGGAGTAGAATTGTTGGAAACAACTATGCAACTGTGGAAAAAGGTGTAGTGTGACCCCCTCCTGCGAGAAATAAACTAGGCGCTGCACCAGAAAGAAGAAGAGTTTGACCAAATAGAGGCTACACTGACCACTCTGGTCCCTGCTCAGCGATTGGCCCGACTGCGCATCATCCATGCGATCAGAGATGACATGGAGGTTCTCCGATAGAGGAAGAAGACGTTGACTGATCACCTCAAGCCATGGGCAGATGAGGCCCTTAAGCTGTCCCAGGATGTTGATATTGCTGTAAAGCAGCTGAACCAAACTATAGAGAGTGTCACCGTTGTTATGGAAGGCCCAAATTCACAGAAGTTGGTGGAGATAGCCCAGAATGCTGCTGTGCAAAGTGAAGGAGTGTTGCCTGCGCTGGTGGATGCAATCAAGCAGCTGCAAGAAAAGATGGAGAACCCACGACTGCAGTGACTCGGGATGAATCAAAAGATTGTGTTGGGGGACTGTTTGGAAAGGGTCCCCTAAAGCTGCGAATTTTGTACAATTTTGTATATTTTTGGTATTAATTAGTCTAACGCAGGGGTTTTGGGGTGGGTCAAAGCCCCGAACACATTGTAATAGGTCAAGGGTAGACCTAGAGTCTGCAAACCACGGTTTGTGGACCACAGGAAAGCGTAGGCTAAGTCATTATAAATAGATGAATAATTAAAGTTTAAAGGTAGGCATGAATATGAATTAAGGCTATGTGCAAACTACTAGATCTATTTTGGGTAAGGACTCCTGCTGGCTGTGTGCGCGGAGATCCTTAGTCCTGCTATGTGCGGACCCTGCTGGCTGTGTGCACAGGTGGTCCTTTGGGTTATAAGTAGATTTTTGATACTAATATATGCAGAGTATTGTTAAAGTATCTTGTGCCATATGGATCTATTGTGGTTACCATTGATACAAATCTATGATATTTGTTGCGTATGAATTTATGTTATTGATTTGAGCTGTGAAAGTATCTGTGTTATTGCTTAAAGCTGTGTAATTATTTGTGTTTCTGGTATAAGCTATTTATGCTCTGTCATAGCTGTTTTTATGATATTCTATGCTGGTAACTATTGATACGCACGTGGATGCGAAGGTACTGAGTAGATGTGATAGTTTTGTTATGGTTATATGCTAAATATACGGTTAGAAACCTACGAATAAGCCTGAATCTGTGTAGATTTGATAATTTCAACGACTGATCTGCCCTCATTACCCACTCTCTCCCAGGGTGCGGAAGCCTAGTTCTAGCACCCACCCATTCTACTTTGGGTGAGACCTTGGCCTACAAATGCAGGTCATTGCCGAAAGGGCTAGTAGTATAGGGGTTTGTTGGGAAACCTTAACCTCCGAACCTGGGTCAGGACCCCTCAAGCCAACAAGCAGTGTCACATTTATCAAACCAATGGAATTCAACCTTTCCAGTTACTGCATACAAGGGCACATCAATTTGTGAGAAATTCTTTATAAACCTGTGATAGTACCCTGCATATCCAAGGAAACTATGTACCTCTGTCTGCGTACAAGGTGTTGCTAACAAAAGGATTACCACTATCTTTTCCAGATCTACCTATATTCCAACTGCAGAGATGTAGTGTCCTAGGATTACTCCTTCGGTCATCATCATGTGACATTTTTCATTGCTCAAACACAATCTGGTAGCAATACATCATTCCAATACTTTTTTCTAGTGTTTCCAGTGCTTGATCAAAATCATCTACATATGGGGTAAAGTCTTCCATGTAAATTTCAAGTCCTTCATTTATTAAATCAGAAAAAAATGCTGAGTATTTCTCTTTGAAATGTTGCCGGGGCATTGTATAATCCAAATGGTAATACCCTATAGGAAAATTTCCCCCTGGGAAGGTAAAGGTTGTTTTATCTTGGTCTTCGGGGGCTATCTAGATTTGATTGTAATCGCTAAACCCATCAAGGAAGGAAAATAACCACTTTCCTACCAATGTATCAAGGACTTGGTCAATAAAAGGGAGGGGGAAGTGGTCTTTCTGTGTTGATTTATTCAGTTCTCTGTAATCCACATAGATTCTCCACTTCCCATTCTTCTTGGGAACGACTACTAAAGGAGAGACCCATTTGCTATCTGAGATAGGATAAATGAAGTTTACATCAAGCAGATTTTGTAACTCATCTTTTACAATGTCTTTCAGATGCGGGTTTAGCCTCCGCTGAGGCTACCGAATAGGCCGAGCCTCCTTGTCAATATAAATGTGATGTGTGCATAGTTGAGGATATATACCCTTCATGTTTGGGTAGTCCCAAGCAAATGCTCCCTTATATTTCTGTAAAACCTTAATGAGCTTTTGCTGTTGGTTACTATCTAGACTACCATTGATATTTAAAACCTTTCCTGGCTCAATTTTGATTGGTATGATATTGCAAACAACAGTCGTGGGTATGTGCTGATTATCAATGTAGAAATTATATGCACTAAGCATGCATATGTCCTAGATCCACCTAATCTCACACTATTTAACTTTATGCAAGATACTGAATCTATTCCACTTGTTAATATTTTGAGGAAAATTTAATTGCACACACATGCAAAGAATACATAAAAAACAATCACACATAACAAAATTTTTAACTAGGAAAGCCTGAAGCTGAAAACCCCCAACTATATATTATGTATCATGGAATCATATGAAAATCCTCATACAAAGCTTATCAAGCTCTCAGTACAGTACAATCGTCATACACTAATCAGGACCAATCTTGCAAATCCATGCACCGATCTTTGCCTCCTGCTAGCCTGCCTCCACTGCACAATCCCTACTGAAGAATAGCTCTGAATGAATTCGAATTACCCTCGCCTTGACTGCCCAAACCTCACTGTAAACTCAAATGTGTGTGTGATGCAATCAATGCATCACTATAGTCACAACATATAGTCTATCTTGCCCTTTCACCTATCTCTCCACTGGGTCCCCACTGAAATTGTCATGCGTTGTAGTTAACTACTGTATTGTTCAGTTGATTAATGAGTTATTATTTGTGAATTAATTAACTAATTAATTCACTCCACTCTCACTAGTGTATCAATCAGTTAGACTAGATACAACTAGCTCAACTAAGTCTAACTGAGTTAAACTGAATACCACTCCATAACTACTTCTTCCAACTGTGTCATAACTCTGCCACTTGAGTTCTAACTGAGTCCTCCATGCATTAGCTCCAGTAAACCCTTGGGACTTGTGTAATTCCCTCAGTCCACTGATGTGCCACATCTGTGCACTGAACTGAAGTGCTCCAAGAGAATAAGTTGCTGTCTAGAGTCTGATTATTATTAAGAGCTAATAATAATCAACATGCATCTATTTTTAGATTGATGATCTATAAATAGACTTCGCCCAATATTATAAAAATATAATTTCATCTATTTTTCCAACTTGATCAACCATCCACAAATAGCATCCTGCAACTTCTGAAATATGAGCATCATGTCTAAAAATAGACGTAGTCTAAAAATAGACTTGTGCCAAAAATAGCTTGCGGGCCCACTTAGTGAAGGTGACTCTTTTCACTAAGCTCATCATCTTTTTGAATCTCAAGAATCAATGTTTTCCAAGGGGTCTTCTTGTGCTTCATCATCAAGAAATTCTTTTAACAATTGGCATTTTAGGTTTTCATATGCAGATGGTTGATTCATGAAGTTATTGATTACGTCATCTTCAGTTTGATCTTTGAATTCAAGAGCTTCAACTAGTGTCAATGGTGAACGAATGTTTTATTTACAGTATGTATGTTGATGCTTGTGAATATTTATAGTGGGTAGACTTGGTTTGGCAGGTGGGTAAATGACAATATTTTTTATTGCATCACCTCTAGCAATGGTCATGCTGCTTGTCTGGTAGCCTATGTAAGAATCGACTGCTGCTAGCCAAGGTTGACCTAGTATCACGGGGTGACCATTTATCCTACTATTTGGGTTAATAACTAAAAATTTAGCTAGATACTCCCATGAGTCCACAGAAACTAGAGTGTCTTGTAATATTCCTTCTGGTTTGATAACAGATCTGTCAGCAAGTTCCAACAAGGTAGACATGGGTTCTAACATCGTTATGCCTAACTTCTCGTAGGTTTCTATAGTTAAGATGTTGATGGTTGCCCCTAAGTCAACCAATGTGTTTGAAAATGAGTGGCCAGCTATTTGTATAGTTACTATGGGGTTCCCTGGATCATCATATTTTACAGGTGTTTCTTAACCGAATAGTAAGTCTGACAATGCCCCTACCACATGAATAGTGGGTACACTTTTTTCTTTCCTCACCTATTTCTTTCTGCACAGCTCTTTAATTTTCTTGGCATAGATGGGAATGTCTTGTATAGTTTGCAGAAGAGGAATTTTAATGCAAAGATTTTTTAATTCCCCTAGGAGATCAAAATCTGAAGAGACTATTGGTTTAGGCAATGTTAATATTTTAGGGAATGGAGGGGGAGAAATAATAAGGTTTTTAGGGTTCCTTTGGCCAACTGTGTCCCTCCCTTATTTTACCTTTGTTTTAGTCATAGTTGTTTGTCTAGGTGCTGTCGGAATTTCAGATTCAAATTGTGGCAGGGTCGTATCTTCTTTTGGTGAAATAACATGTCCTAATCTTAGCCTAATTTCATTACATTGCTTTTGTTCAGTTTCAGGGTTTTGATTTTCAACAATCTGAATTAGCTGAACCGACCTGTTGTTGGGATTAGGAGTGGGTTGAGCCGGCAGTTGAGGATGCATGATAGGCTAAGGATTGTTTTGGACTAGGTATGGAGCTAGTAATGTAGGTCGATTCTGAACCCATGTCCCCATCGGTAGATTGGTCATTCCTAGAGGTCTCTCCCAGTTTTGAGACCAATTTGTGGTCTGCACAGGGGAGGCAGGTCACTGGGACTGATAGGGATTATTTTTCTGGATAGGGGGAGAACAAGGAAAAATTGGCTAATTATTACTTGAAGAGGGTTGTGTTGGCCAAGGAGGTATAGGAAATGATTGAGATGGCCACGTAGAAAAAGATGATTGGTTCTGCCAAGGTCTTGTAGGGTTCTGTTGGTTAAATTGTGGAGAGGAAAATAACTGAGGCAGGTCTTGTGGCATACTTGTTTGTGCTTGCCACTGCAAATGCTGATTCATTAGATAGACTGGTTCTATCTCTTCTTCTGCTTCTTTAAAAACTACTTTCAACCTCGGAAGTGAAGGGAAATGGTTAGTGGTGTGGTCCTTGGTACAAATAGTGCATGTCTAGACCATGTCTAATGGACATTCCCGTTGGTTGTGCTTCTTCCGACATCATGGAAAAAAAACAACCAAGTTTTGTTATGCTATAGCTTGCTTCTGTTTTTCTTGTAGGAAATCTAGCTGCGTTTTCAGGGTGCCCAAGATATCAGTTTTAAAATCCTATAAAATATTACCAAATTATTCTCTAGTCACGTTGTCACCGAACTGTTTAGGATTCCTTGTAGCTGAGTCTCTCCCGGTTGGCCTACTTCACGTACTACCCCGAGAACACCTGATACATAACGAAATAATGTCATCATATTCTTCTTGAAAGATGTCCCCTTTTCACATTATATTAAGTGTTTCGACCCATTCTTCTTTCATTCCCTTAATCATCGTCACTTTCAAGATATCTTTAGACAATGTAGTATATGGAGACCTTTGCAAGTTATATTGAAATCTTTCGACGTATTCTTCTAATGTCTCATTATCCCTTGGAAAAATATTGAAGATTTCATCTTTTAATTCTAGAGTCCGACAATAGTCTTGATATTTGTTAAGAAAATAGTTTTTCTATAATATTCCCAATTAGCCCAAGCTAATGGGAATATTCATTTTTGTTTTAATTTTGTGTTTCATGAATAAATGTGTAAAGGAGAACGATAAAAACTCCTAAAACAGTAAATAAATCAATTCCACATGTGAACAAGGCCAAATATAGGCTATTTAAATGAGCACCCTTAGGTGTGAAAGGGGCTGAATATTTTGAATGGGTCAACCATGACCAAATCAACAACATTGTTTTGGAGGAGTGGCTATCAATGAGGCACAATGCAGTTTTAGTTGGAGGTGGCTCATGTGAAAGGAGATATTTCATTGGGATGGTTTAGGGTTTTGCAAGCTCTCAAACTTATAAAAGGAAGAGGAGGACAACATGAGAAGGTTTTTGATGATTATGTTATTTTTGAAGATATTTTCTGTTTCGACATTGCTTATTCTCCTTGCTGTTTAGCAGATAATAGTGCTATTTAGCACTGGGTGTTCCTGATTGGGAATCCCACCTCTTTCCTTGAGAGGCCTCTTGGGAGAGTTTGCATTTATTATCCACTATAAGGCATTTGGCCAAGCTCTTCTTCCAAATACAACGCAGATCCTGTTGAGGGTTTGGTTGTATTTGTAAGTTGCAGCAAGTGGAGGCTAGATCTACTCAGATCTAGGCCAATCTAGTGCCTCTTTTCAGTGGGGAAGGCTTCTATCCCATTGGCAAGAGAGTATTGGATGATTGGAGCTACATTTTCAAATATTGGCTTGAGGCCAAACATGTTCTAGAGCCTACAACACATTTTTCCTTCCAGGACTGCGTTATTTGTAAGGGTACTATTGCAGGGTATTTTGGCACAATTGTTGTAGGATTGGTTTTCATGTGTTGGGGATCTGCCATTCACATTTGAGATCCATTGGCTGGGATCATCATATTGTATATTTCAAATCAGATCTATATGTCCATGAATTTCTGAATATTTTTGCAGATCTGTAGCATTAGATATCAGATCTACTCCTTGTACTTCATGTTTTGCTAAAAACCCCAAGGGGAAATTGTAGAAGAGCCTATCTAGTGTAAAAATATGATATAGATCTAACTTTTTGTACACATATTTTCTCTAGATCTGAAGTGTAATCTACAGCAATTGCAGCTAATAAAAATAATGCTATCAAGCTCTTTTCAGACTTAATACATGGTTGCAACACCTAATTTTCAGGATTTTCTTCTATAAAAGTATTCTATGTCCTATTATACATCTCATGGGTTGCCTTATTCACATATTTTTCTAATGTATATGTAAATAATTAGCCTCCATATTGGCCTCCTGCTCTTACTTAGCTAATCTGTGTTATTTCTCTACATTATTGTTTAATATTGCTACATTTCCCATTTGGGAATATTACAGTGGTACCAGAGCAATCATCTTGGCACATCCTGTAAGAAGCCAATATGTCTTTAGAAGAAGAAGAGCCTCTTACTGACAGAGAGAAGAGGTATCTAAAAAGAAGACAGAAGAAATTTTATTACATAGATGATGATAGAAACAAGGGTAAAGCCCCTGAATTTGGAAGTGATGAAGAAGGAAAGGACTTTGTAAAGATCCTTTTGAGAGCCATGCAAGATCTTGCTAAAGAGATCAAAGAGATGAGAATGGATAGAATCAAAGAATAACCTAAGAGATTTCATCTTGGAGAAAGCTCTGGCATGTCTCACCACTAAGATGATCAACGAGTGCATTAGCCACAAGTTTCCCAACGCTCTACCATGCCTACATTTTTGGTTGTGGGAAATGAAGGGTTTCAAGAGAAATAATCTCTTGAAGACTATTTTGAATAATACGAGTATCAAAATCAGAGATTCAAATATCACTGATTTTTTCAAGATTTTTGTCACCTCAAGGACAAAATAAGACCAAGGCATCAACATAGAGATGGTGGATTCACTCAGAATCATGATCGACATCACTCTATGGGCAGATTATTTTTACCCAATTTTGATGGGTCATCCAAGTGTTCTACCAAAGCATGGGTAGAAAAACTTGACATCTACTTTCAGTTGAACAAGGTTCCAGAGATGGAAGCTATCAAGATTGCAGCGCTGCACTTTGAAGGTGAAGCACATGACTGGTGGTTCCATGGCTTGTCTACATTGGGTCATGCCAATGTGAATTCTTATTCAGAGTTCAATAGAAGGCTGATGGAAAGATTTGATAGAAGAGATCCAGAGGCACCATTCATGAGCCTTGCAAAGTTGAAGCAATAAGGTAATACAGAGTCTTATATTTCTGAGTTTTTGAGATTATCTGTCATGGTTCCTGATTTGTCTGCAGCAAGAAGGGTGTACATGTTCATCGATGGTCTAGATGAATCTCTTCATGGATTGGTAAAGTCTACCAAGCCCAATACCTTGCACGATTCCATTAAGAGGGCTAGAGACCTTCAAGATGCCTTGCTAAAAGCAAAGGAAAAATTTCAGCACAAACCCTCTTTTCCTTCTAAAGGAAAGGAAGAGAAAGTTGCTCCTTCAAAAGAGAGCTCATACAAGAAGCCTCTTGATGATGAAGTCCTGAGATATCTGAGGAAGAAGAAGCTATGCTTCACTTGCCAAGAATCATGGGGACCTGGACATAGATGTGCTGCTGGAAAAGCACATTACATAGAGGTCTTCTCAGATATTGAGGAGGAAGAAGAAGATGAAACAAGAAGAGGTCACAACGCTAACACTGCCAAAGGAGATCCAATACCATAAGGAGATGGGAATGGAGAATTTACTCCTACTGTAGGGACTCTTGCATTTTTGAGAGGAGTACCTAAGTACTTGACCTTAAGAGTTCAAGGTTAAATCTTGAATAAGAGGGTTTTTGTATTGATTGATAGTGGGGCCACCCACAACTTCATTGATGCCCATCTTGTGCAAAGGAGGGCAATACCCACTAATACTTTTGAGAGATTCTCTGTTTTGGTCCCTGGAGATAGAAAAATGCAATGTATGCATTATGTCCCATCACTTTCCGTCACCATGGGTACCTACACTTTGGTTGATCACTTCTTTGTGGTTGACATACTGGACATCAATGTGATTTTGGGTGTTCAATGGTTGATTACATTGGGGAAAGTCACCACTAATTGGGAGGCTTTGCAAATGGAATGGGTGGACAAGAAGAGTGGTGAATCTCAAATGATCAAATGAATGCATACATACCCCTCACATACCACTTCCACACAGAAACCAAAGATGGATTTGTGCAGTGGAAGCAAGAACCTTACAATCCCATCTATCATGTTTATGAGATTTCTGCATGGGACACTCTTATTTAGTGGCAAACCACCTGGGAGGCCACCTGATTAAGATTTTGTGGGGAAGACCTCACAACATTCTACTCCAAGCTTAGATCCAGGAGGGATTGGAGCACTAGAAGACAAAGCTACAACGTTGGGAGTCTTGGGTAAGCTCAAGAAAGAGGGATATCTTCTTCCCTTTTCATCATCACCCACTCTCATTTCTGATTATGTGCTATGGGAGGAGAAGAATGGAAGGAATGGCCTTCCAACACACACCTTTGGCATGGGAGATGTTAAGGTGTAGAGCAGCAGCATGACAGACATCTCTGTTGATACACCATCAACACTATCATTGTTGAGCATTTTTGATCTATATTGGAAATCCCAACTGTTGGTGGATTATTCCAAAGATCTTCAAACTTGTATAATACTTGATGACCAGCTGCATGAAGAGGGCTATTTAGTCCAAGGAGGAGTCATTTATCATAATGGTAGGATCTTCTTGTCTAGAGCCTCCAAGCTCAAGAAGAAGTTGCTACAAAGAGCTTACAAAGAGTTCTGTTTCAACCATATGTATTCCATGAGGATCTACAAGATCATCATGAGGAGCTTCGATTGGGAAGGATTGAAAGAAGAAATATATCAGAATTTTCAAGAATGCATGTACTATGTGGAGTTTCAGCAACAACATGACTCTATGAAGGAGTTATTTCAGCCATCTCTTCCTTCTTTTGAAAGAGGAGAAAGATCCATACACCACTCCATTAGTATGAGGAGTATTGTTGGTGAAGAATCTGATCATGTAAAGCATGTTTTATTTTCTGATTGTAGATATTTTTTCACCATGTTTATGCAGGCCATGGCTCCAAGGAGGAGTGATACATCACATAAATCTAATGGCAAACTTTGGGCCACACAAATTTTGGAATTTGGCCACTCCCTTGATGGACAAAGGGAGATTTTCCATCATGATGGGTGCTTTCCAAAGGCACCAAACATATCTCACACTTTCAACCATAGTGAGATAACATGGGCAACAAGTAAGTGGTGGGGAAACCACTTACCATACCTTGATCTGATGCAGGCATGAGATGCACTGCCCTGGTACCATATGTGGGACTATAACCCACCTCCACATGCTCAAATTTCTGTTTGTATGTATGTAGTTTTGCTTCCATACATTTATGATATACTTGTACTTTTTATGGGGATGTATGGAGGGAGGATGGGAGGCATGTATGTACCACATGGGATGGAGGCTCTCTATGTATCATATGCTACATGTTTTAGGGAGAGCATTGGTTCATCCATGTTTGTCTCATTTGAGTTATTGACTCCTTGTGGGATGGACTATGTACATCTCATGATGACTTTGGAGGAACATTTCATGGAGGGTTGGATTGGTGAACACTTAGCTTATGGAGGAAGCTTAACACATGATGGTGTCACCAATAGAGGAGGAGAAGAGTTGCATCACTCACCTTATTAGTTGATTGAGGACAAGCAACATTTTGGAGGGGAGGATTGTAATATTCCCAATTAGCCCAAGCTAATGGGAATATTCATTTCTGTTTTACTTTTCTGTTTCATGAATAAATGTGTACAGGAGGACAATAAAAACTCCTAAAATAGTAAATAAATCAATGCCAGATGTGAACAAGGCCAAATCTGAGCTATTTAAATCCCATAGGTGTGAAAGGGGCTGAATTTTTTGACTGGGTCAACCATGACCAAATCAACAACGTTGTCTTGGAGGAGTGGCCATCAATGAGGCATAACGCAGTTTTAGTTGGAGGAGGCTCATGTGAAAGGAGCTATTTCATTGAGATGGTTTAGGGTTTTGCAAGCTCTCAAACTTATAAAAGGAAGAGGAGGAAAACATGAGAAGGTTGTTGATGATTATGTTATTTCTGAAGATATTGTCTGTTTAGACATTTCTTATTCTCCTTGTTGTTTAGCAGAGAATAATGCTGTAGCACTGGGTGTTCCTAATCGGGAATCCCACCTCTTTACTTGAGAGGCCTCTTGGGAGAGTTTGCATTTCTTGTTCACTATCAGGCATTTGGCCAAGCTCTTCTTCCAACTACAACGCAGATCCTGTTGAGGGTTTGGTTGTCTTTGTAAGCTGTAGCAAGTGGAGGCTATATCTACTCAAATCTAGGCCAATCTAGTGCCTCTTTTTAGTGGGGAAGGCTTCTATCCCATTGGCAAGAGAGTATTGGATGATTGGAGCTACATTTTTAGATCTTGGCTTGAGGCCAAACATGTTCTAGAGACTACAATGCAGTTTTTTTTCCAGGACTACGTTATTTGTAAGGGTATTGTTGCAGGGTCTTTTGGAACACTTGTTAGAGGATTGGTTTTCATGTGTTGGGGATCTTCCCTTCACATTTGAGATCCATTGGCTGGGATCATCATATTGTATATTTTAAATCAGATTTGTATGTCCCTGAATATCTGAATATTTCTGTAGATCTGCAGCATTAGATCTCAGATCTACTCCTTGTACTTCATGTTTTGCTGAAAACCCCAAGGGGGAGTTGTAGAAGAGCCTATCTAGTGTACAGATCTAATATAGATCTACATTTTTGTACACAAATCTGCTCTAGATCTAAAGTGTAATCTACAACAGTTGCAGCTAATAAAAATAACGCTTTCTAGCTCTTTTCATACTTAATACATGGTTGCAACACCTCATTTTGAGAATTTTCTTCGATAAAATTCTTCTATGTCCTATTATACATCTCATGGGCTGCCTTATTCATATATTTTGCTGATGTATATGTAAATAATGAGCCTCCATATTGGCCTCCTACTCTTACTTAGCTGATCTACGTTATTTCTTTGCATTATTATTTAATATTGCTGCATTTCCCATTTGGGAATATTACATTTTCATCTGATCCCAGCTATTAATGGTTCCTCCATCGAGCCCCATAAACCAACGTAATGATGTGCCCTTCAAAGTAGAGGGGAATAGTTTCAGTTTCTAAGGGTCAGTGGTGTAGTCATATCCTCTACATAAGACATCAAATTAAAATAAGAATGCATCTGGATCTTCCAAGGTCAACCCATGGAAGGTGGGGATATTTTGTAATGAATGGTTTTCATCGGGGAATTTGCAGCTGGATCAAGAATGGGATACTCCAATATTGATGCCTGCCTCTGGTTTTGGTTATTTTCCATTTGATCAAAGATATGCAAATAATATTCGGGAATTTATTTTTCTGGGGGAATAATATGAGTGGAATTAGGGAGTGGATGCGGAGGAAGCCTTACAGCACTTCCCCGATCTGGAATGCTGTGTGTCTCTGTTTCAATCACTCCCTTAGTGGATCCAGGCTCTGGAGTTTTTACCTGTACTGCATTGCTAGTTTCTCCCTCTCCTTCTTGAAAATTGCAAGAACCTCCCTCTCTCGAAGGGTCAGGACTTACGTGATCTGTTAGTCATCAGTATTTTTCACCTGTTGATGATGACTAGTTTTAAAAGCCAATTTTTCTAGAAGCTGATCTCCAATTTGTTAAATCTGTCAGCCAGAAAACACCCCTAAACATTTTTTTTCCTCCTACCTTTTTCATTCAGCCTATGATGAGAAGAAACCTAGTTGTCAAATCCTATCTAGTTTAAGTCATATAATCCTGTCCATAAGCTGTCATAAGCTAAAGTCATCTGCTGTCATTTACTCTCATCCCCAGGTCATTCATTAACCAACTATTGATAAAAAGTCAGCCACCCTACCTCTGGTCATGTGTCATCTTAAGATCTAGTCATACCAAAGAGAATACTCAAAATCTGTCAAAGATCTCCCCTAAGTCAGGTAGTGGTGCTTTAGGAAATCCTCCCTTGGCAAAAGCATCCTGAGCCAAAATCTTTTGTTCAAAACCAGCCAACCCTGGATTGGTGCTTAATCTGCAAAAAACAAAGCTTAATACACCCATAGGTCGCGCCACTAAAAGTTCTTGATGTCTCAGCAGTACATGTTTCAAAAGCCAAACTAATATTGTGTTGATCTACAGTGTGTCAGTGTCTCTTTCAAAAGCAGAGATGTACAAGTATTCCAGAAGACATTGTTAAGATAAACATGAGAAGACATCTGCTTTTCATGTTGTCTTGAGCCTGGGATAAGAATGCTAGTCAGTGAGGAAATTCAATAAACTTCTGCACACACAGTCAAGAAAGGTTAGCAAATAATGACTAGCAAGTAATATTCTACAGATACAAGTCATGTGGCTCCTGGTTTCAAAATATTCACAAGGGTATTCTAAAAACATGATACATATCTCAGAGCATGCCTCTCATAGCATATTGTCAAAATTTTCACTTTATTACTTATTGTGATATACCAAGCAGAGATATGCATTACAAGGAAAGATGGCACAGTTTGAAAAAAAGGGATGAAAATGCATGACTGTGATAACCTCCTCCAAACATGAACAGATGGTTGGGTAATTGTCTTAACCTCCTCCAAAAATGAGCAGATGGTTAGGGAAATGATAAAGGCCTCCTTCATTTAACAAGCAAAGGGTCAGGAGCAGAGGTATGGCCTCATTCAAAGAGCACAAGGATAACAATGCTTCAAATGGCCTGAAAACTTTTTTACACCATTTTCTCAAATGAAAGAAACCACTGATATAGCAGTAGTGTTTGAAGGGGTGCTTACATGGGTTCACTGTTTGAAAGACAGAGTTGAAATCAGTAGAAAGCAATTGAAGGCTTATGAGTAGAAAACTGGTGTTAAACAGATGACAAGCAGTGGTACTATGATGATTCAAGAAGCTTTGTTTTTCCTGTCCATAAAGGCCTTCTTCAAAGGCAATCTGAGGTTAAAATGTTTGAAAATTGGAACAAGCTCATCAAAATAATAGGAAGGGTATGACAAAATGTTTTAAATTCAAAGACAACATTCAAAGAAACAAGGCATACAACAGTCATGGACAAGACCTCTTTATGTACATATGAACAAACTCTGCTGTTGTATATGATTACATTGAGAGTTTTTTAAAGGCCATCGCCTTGGTGAATAGATGTAAGTCAAGCTTTGGTGAGTACAATTAAAGGTTCATCCATAGTCAAAGGAAGATTTTAAAAGGTGCCTAACAGTGTTTGACCAATTTCCACAATGGGCATAACAAATCATCAAACACTAGAAAGTTGAATTGACAAAATAGTTTCTAAAATTATCAAACATCTCCTTCCAAGAGATAGGCAAAGGATGCATCAGCAGTCTTGGATTTGTTTCTTGAGCATGTTTCCTTTTGAAGGACAGAATAGACAAACAGTGACAGAGTTATTTCCTAAATGAAAAGGCAGTGAAAATGGTTTTGTTTCTTAAAGAGGCCTCCTTACTTCAACAAAAGCCATGAATATGAGGGTCATCAAAAAGAAGTTGGCCACAACATTGTTCTTATGAGACTTGTTTGAATAGAAGGCCTCATTGTTTTTTTAAAAAGTGATGAAATAATAAAGATAGTGATTTATGTTTTGATATGACCAAAAATCCTTTTCAAAAGGCATCCAAACCCTTACAAAATAACTACCAAGGCATTTGAGCTCATTTGAATTTTAAAAAGCAAAAGAGACCATTCAAGAGGCCCATTAGCATTTTCAAAAACATGAATCACACCCTCCTTGGCTGCTCACTGAAGGAACAAATTCATTTTCGGGCATTTTTCAAAGTTGTTAGGGCTCAGAATTCTGCACGACGTGCCTGTAAATGCACACGACGCGCCTGTGAGCAACCGGAAGAAGAAATTGCACTGCGGCGCGGCGCGCCTGTGTGCGCATTCACTACCACCCGAAAAAGACCCGACTACCTCATAAGCGTGGCGCCCTCTGCTTCAAACGTGCCACTCCTCCATTGGCTTTCCAAAAAGCTCTAAAAGCTACTCCAACAATCAACCAAGGCCCATAAACATTCTTCAAGGTATTCTCCATTACATCTTGGTAAATTTCGAAGTTTAAAGGGGGTGTTCTTTACTGTGTTTTTCTCAAAGAAGAAATAGTGATCTTGAAACCAATTCATCATCTAAAAACACTGAGATAGACAGTGGTAAAGAGATAGAGTTTTTGTCAAAACTGAAGAAGGCTTTCTTGTGTTTGGGGGTCTCAAATCAATTTGGAAGGTTTCTTAACAGTGATTTTAAGGGCATTTTATCATCTAAAAAGCACAAGAGAGAGGTAGTAATTAGAAGTTAGGGCCTTTGGTCAAAATCAAAGAGTTTTGTTGCTGTGGATGTCAGGAATTAGTACAGTGATAGGGGAAGGTGTTTTTATCAGTTGTAAGAGAGCCCTAACTACCTTTAAAAAACAATGATAGCCCACGGTTGCTATAAAGGAGCAGAGTTAGTTTAAGAGGTCTTCAAATCAATATTTGAGAAGTATCTTAACAATATTTTGCAAAGGCTTCTGTTTGTTAAAAACTCAGAGGGAAACAGTGGTTATAAGATGAAGGCCTGGTCATTTTAAAAAGGTCTTTTTTTGTGTTGAGAGATAGTAAAATTTGTGCAGCCCCTAGAATTCAAAAAAGGCATAGTCTGTTTTCAAGGTCTTCAAGTCAGTGGAAAGGTGTCTTGTTTACTTTGAAAAGGGAATTAAACAAAAAAAAGGGCAGTTCTTGAGGGGAGGATTTTGTGTGCCAAAACACAAGAAACCCTTTTTCAACAAAAAACCACAAACACATATTTTCAAAATCTTTGCCCAAGCACAGTGATAAATTGATTTTGGTTATCATTTGACAAGTGCTTGTTTGTTGGCATCAAAGAAGCACAGTAACTTGTAGAGAGGACAAGGTGTGGTGTTGGGAGACTATTTCAGAAACCATTTGAATCATCCATTGTCTTGGACAACCAAAAAAGAGTATCCAAAACAAAATGCCTCCCAGGCAAGACAACAGAAGTGGCCCTCACAAGAGGTATGAACCTTTTTCAACTGAGGAAGTAAATGCCCATCCTTCAGTTCTGTTTAACTTTCATGAAGTTGGATGTTTAGAGTTTTGTCAAAGGGTTCAGGAGGTGAAAAGTTATCTCCCCTTGACACATCTATGTGCTTTGAGATTGCAAGGGAAACATGTTCAGCTGGCAGGCTTAGATTTCAAGTTTTCTCCTAGATCCATTTCCAGAGCTACCAAAATCCCATATGTCGGAGAAAAATGGTTTAAACAGAGCTACCTAGACTCAGAACAGTACAAACCCTTTTTGAAGCTAGAGAATCGGGATGCATGCCCATCCATCTTTCCTTTTTCATATTTGTTGACCAGCTATGCTCCCCTCATGAAGATAATCATGAAATATTTCACATGCGAGGGAAGGTTTTCTCGGGTCTATGCTTACCATGTCTGGTTGCTCATGCACTTCACAAGAGCCCAATTGTTAAACCTCCCCTTTTTCCTCCATATAAGTATTGAAAAGATGGCTTCCACTGTTCAAAAGAGACCTCCATCTCAACAGCCAGCTTGTCTTTTCCATCATTCCCTTATTAAGATTGTCATTCTTCATCAACTTGAGAAGAAGGGAATATCTTGGGACACTTTCATTGCACATCCTGATTTCGCCACTGCTTCTTCATCCCATGCATCTCCTTCACCTTCCACTCAACATATTTCTCCTTCTTCTAGTAAGCCAATTCCTAAGAAGCTAAAATCTCCCATGATTGAACAAGAAGAAGAGCATAATGAAGAAGAACACAGCGAGGAAAGGTAGCATAGTGATAAAGAACAAAACAGTGAAGAGGATCCAAGTCAAAGGGATAAAAGTGAAGAAAAACATAGTGATGAAAGGCAGCACAGTGGTGAAGAAGAGCACCATGAAGAAGATAAAAATAGTGAAGAGGGAAATGATAAAGAAATGGAATAGTTTGATGAGGATATTGGTAGCCTTCACAGCAGTGGACATGATGAAGATGAAGCACAAAACATTGAAGATATAGAGCCTAAAAGTCCTGAAGAAAGCAGGGACAAGAGTGAAAAGGGCAGCCTTCAAAAAGACATGCAAGGTGACAGTCAAAGCATTCATGAAGAAGGTCAAAACAGTGGCAAGGATGATGAGGAGAGTAGCAAGGGCAGAGAGCAAATAGAGCATGTGCTAGCTGCCTCTCCTAGGCAAGGGGCCATGATTTCTTCTCCAAAGGTGACAAAGCCCCAAACATCAAGAAAGCGAGTGCCTCAAAATGTAACTCCAAATGTTACTAGAGCCCTCTGAAGCAAAGGGAAGTTTCCCAAGCAATCCATTGTTGAAATACCCAAGAGGAGGAAGACCAAGAAGGCCACCCAAAGCAAGGGAAAGGAGAAGGAAGAAAGAAGCCATGAGAAAGAGAGGGACTTGGAAATAATTCGGATAAACAATGATGATAGCGACAATGAGGCCAGAATCTTAGAGTCTCTCTTGATTAATAGAGAAGAACAAATTCATGATCTAAGGGCAGATCTAGAGAGCTCTAAAAACCTCATTCACTTTCTGCAAAAACAAAACAAGCAGATGAGTGTCCACATGGCAGTATATGAGACACGGGCGAACAAATATCAAAAAGAGGCCTCCAAGGTGAAAATTAAGTTGGAAGAACTCATGGGCGAGTTCAATGATAGCGAAGATAAAGATCAGCCAAGAAGAAATAGGCCAAGAACCATGGGACTCAGAAGAGCCTTAGAGAAAAAAAGAGAGGAAGAGGCTGCCCTTTTCCAATCTTTTCCTCTCACTACTTTATTCACCCAAGAGATAGAAAACAATAGAGAAGCATGGCTTGAAAGGGTGAATGACCACTTGGAGAAGAATTTGGAAAAGGCCAATAGAGATTTGGACCTTCAAAGAAGAATGACCGGGCACTATAAGAAGCTCAATCAATTCGCTCGGCGGAAATTGAAAGCCACACAAGAAAAGCTCAAAGAGGCTCAAAAGAGGCGCCTTGCACCAAAAATGAAGAAAAACACATCAAGGCTCCAAATTTTGGCCTCAGCTTCTCAGCATGTTTCTGAAAACCCTTGAGGGTCATGCTCACCAAAATTGGGCAAAATTCGACAAGTTTTGGTTTTTTGACATTTTTGGGCTTTTTGCTAAAAATCATGGGCATTGCCATTTCTGTTTGGGACATCCTCAAAGGATAAAAATGGTATCATTGGATGCCATAATTTCAGGGGCATCTAATTAGCAATTTTCAGATCAATTGAAGATGATTTGGTCCCCCAAAGTGGCGAAAAACAGTCACTTTCTCAACACTCTGCCCCGCATATCAACAAAGGCTATTTTCTAGGTTTTTCCACACAGGTCAGTTTTTGACAGGCTTCTAGTGATCAAATTGGATAAAAAAAAGAATTTTAAGAAACTAGACATCTAGAGCTTTCCAACGAGCCATCACGGGCCTCGTTTCGTCATCGAGAAGGCCTCCAAAAATTGCCCACAAGACTGGAGATTTTCCGCTGATATATTTCTTAAGTATTTTTCTGAAAAATGCACTTTTCTGAAGTGACTTTTCCTAATGTGCGTTTAGCCTTTTTTGGCCATGGTTAGTTAGGAAAAGTCAATTTATTTTCATTTTTTAGCATTTTTATAGATATTTTGTGCCTTGGGCTTTGCAAAGCCTCAAGGACAAAATCAAATATTTTTGATTGGCCAATGAGCTTGCAAGTTGCATTAGGAGGTTTTCCCTCATCTTGGCCTATATATTCCAAGAGACTTCATTGTAAATAAGGCTAAACTTGATGATATAGAGAAATATATGGTTATACAAGCTTGGAAGAAATACTTGTCTCATGCATTGGATAGTTTCTTGAATGTTTTGGATGATGAAAGAGGATTGCTGTTGGATTCCTTGACTTGGTAAAATGGTATAGTGTCCCTCTCTGTTATGCTTCTTAGTTTTCATTCATATTTCATGCTCTTGCTTATTATAAGACATTAGAGAATAGATTTGACACGTGCCCTTGGGGGCACCTCAGATTTCCTGTTTTTTTATAGCTTCTATGTTTTTTCCTTCTTAGTCACATCAAAGAATCCTTGATTGCTCTTTGATAACTGAAGAAATTGTTTGCTTGTTTCATTTATGGTTTTATGCATGCTCAGTATGATTCACGGTATGCCCTGCTTACTTATGGTTAGTCATAGCTCCACCTCTGAAACCTTTCTTTGATTGTTTGATTGTCATTAGTTGAACCAAGGAGGTCTTGTACTGATCTTGCCCTTTGCTTAAAACTCTACAATCTTACTTCAAAGTGCCCGATAGCTTGAAATACTATGTTTAGGCATCTCCTCATAGTGCTTTGAGTTATTTGTTTGTTTTAAATGTCTTTCCCCAAAGTCTGATAGCAATTTCCTAAAGTTAGAGAGTCATATATCTCTATGTATTGCTTGAATGTTTATTTCTATGCATTTATCAGTTTATAGTTACATTTCTCATGATTAATGGTTAGTCCTACCATGTTTATGTCAGCTATTGAACTATTTATGTTTGAAATCCTTTGTTCTTCACAAATTTAGTGTCCATCCTTCTCCATTTTACCCAAAGATCCATTTTACCTTGATCAAATCGACCCTTCAACATACCTTGTATCACCATCTGAAGCTTTCTTGACCTTTTCGACCCTATAGCCCAGTTGATATGACATTATTTTTATCTATCTTAGTCTTTGATCAGTTCCTCCCTCACAAACCTAAAAGCAAAATAAAAAACCTACTTCATAACTAGCCTAAAATCAGAAACACAAGAAGCAAACACATAGATATCCCTTACACAAATAGAGAGATCCCTCTCTGAGTCCAGGAAGGCTAGGTCCTTGGGCTCCAAATATTGGTTTGATGTTACCCTGTCACTTGGCTTGCCAATCAGCCAAATCACAGGACCCTAACATGATCAACAATCTGAAGGCTTCGTTCAAACCCTTCTATTTCATTGTGAATCTCAGAATGGGTTGTAGATGGTGAGGCTATTACCTGAGGGAGTGTAGTAGGACTCTGAGTAGGAATGGTTTTGGGTCCTACGGATGCCTGGGATTTAGCATTCTTTATGATTTTGTCTATATATGTTGTTCTGCCAAGGATCACCGGTCCTTTGGGTTTTGTGGATTTAAGTGGGGGATTTTGATATGTTTCTATCTTTTTCTTCCTATTCATAAAACAAGAGCACCTATCGTAATAATCTTGGCACAATTTTTGAAAGTTAGGCTGGAGAGCAAGCATTTTTCTTGCTGGTACGCTGGTTCTTACCTCTCGTTTTGACACCCAATTCTTTCACAGCAAAAGGAAGAAGAAATAAAAGACATCACTCTTAAACACTCTCCTCGACAACGATGCCAAACTGTTGGGTCATAAAGGTGACTGTTCTAAAGGTAACCTCAATTATTTTCATTTAATTATCAACCCAAGGTAGGTCTTTTTATTTCAAGAGTGTAAGCACAATATATGCAAGTGACATCAGAGGACAACTACTCTAAATTATCATAAGGAATACTATCTAATTCTCGAAGTTCAATTAAATCAACTTGGGAGTGAATTATGGAATGCTTTTTACTATTCAAGGGAGCTAACTATGTTCTAAGCATATGTAGAAATAACTACTTAGGACTGAAAAGAATAAACTGCAATTGAACAACGTGCCTTGATGAATTGAACAACAACCATAATGAATTGAACAACTCTAATAAATTGAACAACAATAAATTATTCTAAATTTTGCAATGGAGTTCTCTTTTAATCAACTAATGACAACCTTCTGAATTAAACATAAACCAAATTCTTATAAGGATGATAAAAGGATCCAACATTAACTATGTGCATAATTGAACAACAGTCGTGCTAAAACTAATCGAACAAAGCATTGCACAATTATGAAAGCTTTAAACAATTATGAACACATTTATTTCAGGCAAGAAGGCATGAATGGTAAACTAGTCTAGTGAACAAAGAAGTTGTAGCATCTTACATTCACAATTAACCAATTAAAAAATATCTTATGAAACACACTAGATAACTAAAAAAAAAAATTCTGTAAATAAACGTATAGCACAGAAGTAGCAGAGAAGCTCCCAGGTCTGGGCCCAAAGCCACCAAAAGTGTACTGCTAAGGAATACCCAGAGATTGTCTATTCCAAAAATGCAAGATTCTTTATTAAGCCGCAGAGTAATACATTAATAAAAATTGACGATTCTGTCCTGATATGTCTATTACAGAGAAAATATATCAATATCTTGTTCATTTTTAGCCTTTTAAAGGTGAAATCAAAAGTAGTAACGGATCCTTTCCATACGGGACCTTGCTGCTTCGTGGCTGTCATTTGAGTACTCCAAGCTTGGATGTGCCTCTCCATCTTCTGCCGATCCATAGGAACCATTATGATCCTGTTTACCTCCCTTGTCAGCTGTCTTTTGGTCATCAGCAGTTCAGCTGCTTTGCTTCCCTATCAATAAAGATATGACAAGTTAGTTCTTACGTTATTAAACACTCCTTTTATCATTAGTTCACTCTACCTTGGCTTTACGTTATTTTCCTTTACTTTATTGCTAAGATGAGGGGAAAATATGTAAAAGTACATAACAAATCATGGTAAAGATGGGGTGAAACGTACCTTCTTAGCCTAACAGTTTCCGTTTGGTCATTATTATTATCTTTTGGAATCCCTCCTTCTGACATACCATGACCTAGAATATGAGCCTCATGTCCTCTTCTTCGTCACATTTCTAGTCATACACCAAGAGGATTCCACCACTTTATCCCTTGTGATTGTCACATTTTATCAACCTATTTTTTCATGATGAGCCTTGGTTTCATTTTTCAACTGCTGTCATCCTCTCCTTGGTATATTATCCACTTTCACTTGATGTTTTACCCTTTCTTGGAGGAACTACTGTTAGCATTATGACTAATGTGTTTTCCTTGATGGAAACCTACTTGGTAAAGATATCAACATGATGGTAGAAAGATGAGTATACATTCCAGTAAAGACGTGATAGAGATGTCAGACAAAGATATATCAGTTTAGAGACAGAGGAATGATGAAGGTAAAGTTTGAGAAAGTATATGCGGGTTCTATGAATAAAAGTTGCACACACACGTGGGTACATTGAATAAAATTCGTGTACAGTTTATGCACCATGGTATTCTAAATACCAGGGGTATTTACCATGGTATTGTCCCATAGTATTGAGCATGATTAAAAAAAAATTATCCTTTCAAAGAATATCATCGACATTACTTAGGGATTGGAATAAAGTATTGGATAAGGCCTAATCTATATAAGGAGATGTAAATGAAAGTGTTATGTGTGCATGTAATGGGTTATTGATGAATTTTTTGATCTAAAATAAGTGTGCACAAGGAGTATGATGAGGGATCAAATATTTTAGATCTGAAATGACTACATGATCTGCTATGGCTTGATCTATGATGATAATGTTATGACATGTGTTATTTACTGTGTATGCCGAGATTTGGGTTTGACTGAAGTTCTGTTGTGCAACGACGGTATGACTCAGTAATTAAATATCCATACACAAATTTTCTTCAGAAAGATCACGTAAATACACAAGTCTACTTCTGGGTAGTTGCGTATAAATTCTGCAGTATGGACAGATTTGTACGTGAGTGTCAAGGTGTAATGTTCCAAAATTTTAGCTTCCAAGCTAAATGGAACATTAGAGTTAGCAGCAGCTGTAGCTGGCAAATAAATGGGTAAAAAATCCCATAAGTCTCCTAAGGAGGATGAAAATACTCCAAATGTGAAAGGAGACACTCTTTCTAGCCAAATAAAACACCTCCATGTATGAACAAGGTTAAAATGACGCTGCTTTGACCAAAGTCAACAACGCAGTTTTAGTGGAGGAGGAATCCTAGGTGGGAAAATGCATTTTGGAGGGAAAGATAGCTTGGGTTAGAAGCAACCTAAGTGAGTGGGGCCAAGGGCAAGCAAACTCACTTATTATATAAGGAAGATGATGGCAGCATTGTTCATTATGTCGTAGATTATTCTCATTCTTGGCTGCTAAGAATTGTTGCTGCTTGCTTCTTAGCAAGTTGCAGTGCTGTTTAGCATTGGGTGTTCCTGGGCGGGAATCCCACCTCTTTCCTTTGAGGAGCTCATTGGGAGAGTTTTTATTCAACATTCCACATCAGGTTTTCAGGCCAAGCTTCAGCCATCTACATCAGCACAGCTTTGTCGGAGATTGTGCAGTGTTGCTGAGTGCAGCAGTGGAAGGGATTGGAATCCCAGCTTCTGAGCTATTTTCTCATTGGAGGAAGCTTTCCTTCACTTGAGAGATATGTTTGGAGAGCTCTAGAGCGTATTTCAGATCTTTGGTATCAGACCACACATTTCTCTTACCCTCCCAGCACTGTTTCTGCTAGGGAGTGTGTTTTTCAGGAGGCAATGCTTATTGCATGGTTTGGTGGCTTTGTTGCTGAGCTTCCTTGTGATTGAGAGGTTAATCCTTTCATGGGAGGAAGAACTTGAGGGATATTCATTAGATCAGACATTATTTCAGCCTTTTACACTCATATGCTTTAGTTTTGCAGTGATAATTCAGTGATTTCTTGAATATCACATTTGTATACAGAGTGTTTGGACAAGAAACCCTTGCTGGTTTCTCTTGTATTTTGTAAAGGGAGCTTAGATCTCTGTTCTCCAGAATTTTTTATCAATACATGAGTAGATCTATTGTTCTCTAATCATTTTATGTGTATACCCTCTTTTTGACTGCGCAGTCCCTTGAGCAGCTGCTCCGGCATTTTGCGGTCTTGGGGTTTTTCACTAGTTTTAGCTACACTAGTGTGGGAGGTCTGTTTAGCCCACCTATTTTGATTTTTTTCAGCTCTATTCTTGGATTTACATTGAATATTGATTATTTTATGGGATCCAAGAGTCCATTTCAGTATTTTTTTGTATATATTGCTGGAAATGCGTTTTTCATGCATGTTTTATAAGCATTCTTGAAAGAGGAACATTATAGTGGTATCAGAGCATGATCTTTGGCTCAACTTGTGACTTCAAGCCAAAGTACTGAATCCCTAAAGGGGAATGTTTTGAGCTCTATATACAGAGTCTGCAGATGGCCAGGTAGCATCTGGATCTCATCCTTTTTTCAAAGGTGACATATCCAGTAAATTCCCATGCAGTCAATCTCTGGAATATAATTTCCATATTCCTAAGAAGGAAAAATTTCCAGTGCTATCAGAAGAAGGAGAGATGGATAGAATCCAGAAGGCTTCAGTATGTGTAGAAATAAAAGAAGACAAGCCCACAAAGCTTCTTCCAAAATCTAAGAAGAGCTTTCAAGGAGAGCTGAAAAATAGGAGATTAGGAGATTGGAGATGGGATCTCCAAAGGAGATTGATTCTAGAGCTGAATCTAGATTTGCACATGGTGAGTGTGAGCATGCAGCTACACTCCATGATGCACAACGCAGTCAAATGCCCAGAGCTATCCTGAGATAGATGGGAGGAGGAAGAATGCCTAAGAGAATGACTCTTAGTGATTTGTTGCGGGAATATGAATCTCAATCTAAGAGGTTTAGAGATCATACTGATTTCCAAGAGTTTTGCAAGATCCAGATGGAGAAGAGCCAGTAGCAGGATGTAGATAAATTTATTCTATCCACTTTTGTCGGATCACCTACATGTTCAGCCAGCAGCAGGATGCAGATAGATTTCTTCTATCTGCTTTTTCCAGATCACCTACATGTTCAGTTGGAGCTTGGGTGAAGGAGCTAAGCTCCTATTTGTAGCTGCACCATATTGCCGGAGATGAAGCTATCAGAGTTGCAACGCTGCATTTCAGACGTAAGGCTCATGCATGTTGGATTTTTGAATCTTGTTCCTTAAATAATGTAATGTCCTGAATGGAAATCAGCAGCTTTTTCACCGTTAAAGAACTCCTTTGTCGGAAATATGAACAAGGCTATGTCAGAGATTGACTGAGAGGGCTTTTACCAGCTATGTCACCTCTACAGAGATGATGAGAACTAGAGGCTATCTGGCCTTTTCTTAGACTCTGCCTATAGCTATGTAAATACTTCTTCCTCAGAAGATCTTGCTCAAAGGGATGAGCTACAACAATATGCAAACAAATACATGAAGAGCAAACTTGCTTCAATCTCAGAAAATAATAGAAGAACTCATAGCCATTGTATTAGCTCATAGCAGCAAAATAAGTGTACAATATCTTGAGGGAAAGAACACTCAAGAGAGGGAATGATAAAACTCAAAGAACAAGTACATGAAAGCATGAAATACACTGTTGCATAAACTGCCCTAGCTATGACTGCGCAGTCATATGGAGACACGGCTGCATACAAATATGAAATATGATGATATTGCAGTATAGCTCAAGAAATGAGGGGGAGTGTGCTCTCAACCCCTAAAAATAATGATACAACAATAATACAACAATCCTCAAGAGGATTGGCTACACTATATGCCCAGAATGGGAAAATACCAAAATGCCGAAGTTGCTGGGTAGCTGCAGCAACTCATAACCAAAATAGAAGGAGATGGTAGAATCTGTTAGCACCCTGTAATCAACAAGATTGGCAAAAGTCCGACTGCAGGGAGAACATCGTTTCAACCACTTTGGGATTCTAGGATCTAGCCCTTCTGAATCAAGAGAGGGATCTCTCCAATAAGCACAAAGATGGATTTGTCTTTGAAGTCTTGGGTAATGATATTAGGCTAGTTATGAAGGCCAAGGGTTTTGTTTTGTTTTGGATGGTTGAGCATGATTACTATTTGAGGTGGAAAGTTCTAAATGCAAAGAGTTTCAAAGGTGAGAAGTTGCAAGAAAATAGAACAACTTTTGGCCAAGAAGATAGATAATTGCAGGTTTTAGTCCATTGGGCTATGGAGTCATAATAGGGTTTAATTGAAACCATCAGGTTCAAGAGTGGTCCATGGGGCAAGTCATCTATGTCTAAGGATCTCTTTGAAGTTTGATTTATGGAATGAAGTGAAACAATAAGAAGGGGAATTAAATAGATGAAGAACAAAGAGCAGCCCAAGATCTGGTAAGTACTTTTAAACTAGCCAGCTTTTGACAAACACTTAAGAGAAACATAAAGCAATCCAAGATCTGGTAAGTACTTCTAAAATAGCCAGCCTTTGATATACTTTTAATAGAAAACATATAAAAAACAAAGGGAAACTTGAAGGCAACTGTTGGAGGAGAAACTAGCGGGCCGGACTCACCACAAATCCTCTCCTAGCTTTGCTCTACTTGGTAAATTTCAAGACAAACACAAAGATAACAAAGAATGGCCTAAGATCTGGTAAGTAATTTCAAACTAGCCAGCTTTTAACACATTCCAAGGGAAACAGTCAGACAATCTTTGGGGATAAAACTTGGACCAGGGCACACCATATCTTCCTTAGTTCATCTCTACTTAACATATACTGAAAATAACATTCAGGAATAATATTTAGCTAAACAGGAGGACGAGGGAATGCCAACATTCCTACTGCTTGAACTGAATTAAATCATTCCCAAATAACACAAATTGGAAGACAACATTCAGATAAATATTTTTAGTCGGAGAAGGGTACTGATATACAGTAGGTCCTAACTCTATGCATGCTGTTCTTTACAAGAGAAGATGAACACAGTGAAAATAGAAACAAAATAACGAGTTACAATGAGAAAAACATCACCGTCGACATAGATAAGGATCTCATAAATCAACTTGTATTGATGCTCCAAACCAGTTACAGCTTCAATTCCAATGCTTTAGTTTAGCAATCATCTACACTTCCTAGACTAACTTATCTATTACAAGCAGATCTCCAAGAGTCAGTGAACACTATTTACAGGTAGAAGTCTCAAGCTCAATTACATTTCAAAGTTCAGCAACTAACTCAACCAACCCCTCTCTCATATTCTCCAGTAGTATTTATAGAATAATGAGGAGGTGAGATCTGATAAAAGATCTCCATAGATAAATAATATAGACTTAATGGCCTCTCGGCCTTTAGGGTGTTGGAAATATTGTCATTGATGGCAAATGAGGCAGCACTCAGGCAAATGATCCGATCACGGGTCGAGTACTACCCAACCATCACGTGTACGGTACTAAGATCTTTTAAAACGACTATGGCTTATACAGGTTCAAATGAGCATGTTAGAGCATACACATTAACATGAATTAAACATAATCAAAAAGCACATAACACATAAGCGAAAGACAACCAAATTGATAACGGAGTTCACCCCTCCAACTCACTGGGGTTACATCTCCGGACCTGCTTCAATTGGAAGGCAGATCCTTTATATTTCATCTTCAAATTAAGCTTTCATACATTCCAGCTCCATGGCTGAGCATTAGCCAAGCACTATGGCTTTCAAAGGCTAAGTTTCCTATCCTTTCTCCTCTCTCCCTTACAAAGGCTCACATCATGAGTTTATATAGTTTTTCCCCATAACTTCCCAATCCACAATAGTAGGATCTCAAGACATTTTAAGGAAAGACAAACTCCATGATTCTAGGACTTCAAAACTTACTCAAGGCAAAAATGGCAAACCCAACTTCAAGGATCTTATCCATGCCAAGAAAGCTCAACCTCTTAATGAGAAATAGCAAATTAGTTGTGAGGTCAATTCTCACATAAAACTAATTTTTCAAATCGAATAATAAGTGAATATTTTGGTGAGTCATTTTCCACTCACTTAGAACATTATCCACTTCATAATTTTTTTAAAATGAAATAATGAATTAATTCACTCATTACTTTGTCACCCATCATAAAGTGTCTTCATGGTGCATAAGTAAACTTCTTTGTTGGTGGAGATCCTCCTGGATCAAACCTCCCCGAAAAGAAAACTTTTGGTCTCCAAAAGTATTAGCTTCAATCAACTCAACTGTATGCAAATGTCTCTGAAAGGCAAATTCCATCATGACTCCTTCACCTACTGTTCTTCGGAATCGGAAGATAATGCCAACACCTGCAACTGTTGCAACACAAATGCCTGAAAAAGGAACATCCCTCCAAGATCCCTTCACCTCAGTCCTTCATAATCGGAATGAAAAATTCCACATCTGCATAAAGCCGCAACACAAATTCCTGAAAAAGGAACATTCCTGCAAGATCCCTTCACCTTAGTCCTTCAGGATCGGAATGCAAAAGTCCACATCTGCAGAAAGCTGCAACACAAATGTCTGAAACAGGAACATTCCTGCAAGATCCCTTCACCTTAGTCCTTCAGAATCAGAATGCAAAAGTCCACATCTGCATAAAGCTGCAACCTGTAGCTGATCATACCTGTTTACAACACTTGCCAAGGGTTCATTGGTCAAGTTTACATGCCAAAATGGCTCAGACAAATTGCCTCATTCAACCTGATTACAAAGAAGCCAACAAGGCTTAATGCGTAAAAAAATACGCCTCTCTCTTCCACTCTCCTTTACATAAAAGTGGCTAAAAACAAACCCTTTCCAATGCTTCATAAGCATATTTTACACCGTCTTTTTCATCATTGGCCACTTTGGCCTTTTACATGACATTCAACAATGCAAAATTTTTTTTTAATGCCAACCATGGCCTCTTACATGGAAATTGACAACTTACATGCCAAATTTCTGATGCCAAAATATGATGACAATTATGGATTTTTATATGGCAATTACAACGTAATTGTAATGTGACAAATATGCGCTCAAAGGAACAATATACAGATTGTTCAAAAAAACCCCTTTTAACATATGTATGCCCCATGCATTAATGTTAAAAAAAAACAGAAAGCGAATCCTCCATTACAAAGATGCGCATCAACGAACTATGGGTAAGAAATACTTCTTCGCTTGACTTTCAGCGCTGGCAATGGTCTTCGTAGAAATGATTCAAAAGATGAATCACTTACCCACGATCGTTGCAATGAAAATAGCGGCCTTGAAATCGTAGTCAACGCTTCCTACGCAAAAGCAGCACCGCTCGTATCCTTCCAACGCTGGTCTAATTTTACGTTCCTTGCAAATGACAATGGTCGTTGTAGAAATGATTCAAAAGATGAATCACTCACCCACGGTCATTGGGCCCCTCCATCGAATTGGATTTGTCTGAACATCATCATATTCAAAAATACAGCCAGTTGCAAAATTCACAAGCAAAAGACCATGTAACCAATAGAAAGGGTTGCAGCATCAGAAACCCGCAAAGAACTACCACCAGCAGATCAAACAAAAGTCCTATGAAAACAGGTATCACGATGATAGAAGAATACAACTTTCCAGAACTATTATAGACCATTTTATGAACTGCATGAAAAGAATTCTGAAGCTGTGAACTCTCAAATAGTCTACTAAATATCCAACTTCAGCTGCGGTAGCCCAGATGACATAACATCCGATATTGAAGGCATAAAGATCATTGCATATTTGAGAACCGAAAATGGAATCTGATATGCCTCTCTGTAAAGCAATGACGCATTTACCATTTGGACCAGGTTTACGTCCAACGCACTGTGCAATGATTTCTGCTTGTGCGTGTGCATCTATTTGTTGTTGTGAGGGGGATGGTTCAACACGCCCCAAACCTCCAACCATCAAATGGAAACAGGACAGGAGATGAGAGGAGGAGCTCTCTCAAACTCAATTGCACCGCGCGCCCACGCAGAATAGACACAGAAATTGCTCTTTCCTCGACTGGAAAGGGGATCGAAACTCACCGAGTGAGTCTTTGTCCGCTCACTCTGCTGGTAGCGCTCCTTTCATTCACTGCTTTCTCAGTGTTTTAATAACACAGCAAAACCATCTATAATTTTCCTAGCAGATACATCTCTGACAGTACACGTCATCCGTCATGTTTGACCAGTCATAGAAGCTCCCGATATGCGGCCGCATCAACATTTCCTCGTGACATAACTCCAGAACCACCTGCAATACCAGCTCATCGAGTGATTTTTTACAGAACTTATCCTGATGAGAAAATATAAAAGTTTCAAGCAGCATCAAACCGTTCCAACAACGATACAAAGACTGAGCAGAGATCCATCGTTATTGATAGCACCGAAGTCAAAGCTTCCCACGCAAAAACAGCACCACCAGCGCAATGAAGTTATCTTCTGGGCCATGGCGGTTGCTGCCAGAAGTAGAAGAAGTAACGAAGGCTGCAAACCGGTCACAAAAACCTTGGCGGAGATCTCGAACACATCTGCACCGATCACGGAAGAGATCTTACCAATCCTCCAACATCAATGGGCAGTTACAACGGATCTTCTATCGCTCCTTTATCATTGACAAATTTTATGTCCCTTACGTGTGAACTATGACCATAATCTTTACGTGAAAAATATCCGCTCCCCATTTCTGTTTTACTGAACGGCGATCCTTGTGTTCCAGCTATATAAGCAACTTCACCTCCGAAATCTACTCGTTTGGATTAACAATGAAGTGAAGTTGTTGGTCTTCGAGATCATTCTCGATATTCTCATGTCAGCAGTTTCAACACGCAGAGCAGCTTTCCGGGCAGCGCACCTGCGAGGGGCAGTCAACTGGATACAACGAAGCGCAACGGCGCCATTCATGCTCTCATGCGCCCTTGCATTTATCGTGGCCGCATCATCTACACTACCAAAATCAAAAGCCGAGCTGTTTAGAACGATAGCTCTGCTCTCGACCGCTCTGTTAACATAAATTGTCTTCCAGGCAGCGGCAGTGGCAGCTTCTTATCATAACAAATAGACTGTTGCATTATTCCAGCTGAATCTAATTTTACAGCTTTACTTAAGTGCTGCAATGCCTTTACTCTGGTCATGTTGGGGAATATAGGTTCCACAACATCCAAATAGTGAAGTCTGCCAGTAATCCTAATAGATTACCATATACATCATACTGATGAAAGCCAGGCTCCTTTGTAAGCGGCACGCCCAACTCAGACATGCAGGCCTGTATTCTATCGTCATTGTCTATATGTTTTATTTGGTAGCTCAGCGCCTGCCTTGATTTGACAAAATTTCAGGTTGCAATAACTTTTCGATCCGGAGGCCGTTTGACGCGATTCAAGCGTCGTCGGATTCCTCTTGTCGAGCTCTCCACGATGGTGTCATTATTTGTTGATTCCGAGTCAGACAAATTTTGAGAATTTTTCATCAAAAGACGAATACCTGCTCCCATAAAACTCGAAATTTTGCAAAAGATCAGAAATATAACTTGCAGAAACACCATGAAATGCTTACCAAACTCGAACCAAGCTTTTCTTTCTTGTAAGCGTGTTTTCTGAATGGTGAATGGAGCTTTCTTCACGAGCTCTTTCGCCATATGTTTGCTTGACTCTTGGCGAATTTCGGGGTGCAACTTCCAGCACTTCTTCTCCCAATGGCCACTGATTTTGCAGAAATTGCAGAAATTAGACCGTTTCCCATTCCACTGTGTCTTCATGATAGGAGGATTTAGAACGTTTTCATTCTTCTTGGTCTCCCTTCTTGTGGGCAAATCTGTCTTCTTAACCCACTCTTTCCTTGTATGATGCTTAACTACACCATAGTTAGCAGATCTATGAAAGCAATCACTTCTCTTATGTGCAAAAGTAGAATCTGAATGATTGTCATACCTTATTGGCTTGTCCTTAAATTGATGGAAACTAGGTGGCTTGATTCCTTTCTTGGAATCAGGTGATGAAGGGATGAATTTTGTTTCAGCTACCTTCGAGCATTCTCCTTCTTCCCGTTGATAACCCAAACCTGCAAATGGTTGTCTTGGTACAACCTCCAATGGTTGTGTGATTCCTTGGCCATTTATGCCAAGTCCACCTCCGCTATACCCCATCTTCGTGAGGATTTTCATGCCAACATTAGTTTCATATTGAGAGAGAACAGAACTTGAAGTGACATCACATACCTCGGTTTGACATGCAACCTCCGTTGTCTCAACTTTCTGCAATTTAGACAATATCTCCTCTTTAGCTCGTAGCATCTCTTGAAGCTCCTGCTTATCGAGCAATAATCTTCGTAATTCTGCATTTTCGGCTTGAAGGCTTTCGTTTATCTCTTGCAACTCTTGCAGTCTTTCAGCGTGCTTCGCTCCTTTGCCCATCCTGCAAAGCAGTCACCTGCTCCGATACCACTTGATCCGATCACGGGTCGAGTACTACCCAACCATCACGTGTACGGTACTAAGATCTTTTAAAACGACTATGGCTTATACAGGTTCAAATGAGCATGTTAGAGCATACACATTAACATGAATTAAACATAATCAGGAAGCACATAACACATAAGCGAAAGACAACCAAATTGATAACGGAGTTCACCCCTCCAACTCACTGGGGTTACATCTCCGGACCTGCTTCAATTGGAAGGCAGATCCTTTATATTTCATCTTCAAATTAAGATTTCATACATTCCAGTTCCATGGCTGAGCATTAGCCAAGCACTATGGCTTTCAAAGGCTAAGTTTCCTATCCTTTCTCCTCTCTTACATAAGGCTCACATCATGAGTTTATATAGTTTTTCCCCATAACTCCCCAATCCACAATAGTAGGATCTCAAGACATTTTAAGGAAAGACAAACTCCATGATTCTAGGACTTCAAAACTTACTCAAGGCAAAAATGGCAAACCCAACTTCAAGGATCTTATCCATGCCAAGAAAGCTCAACCTCTCAATGAGAAATAGCAAATTAGTTGTGAGGTCAATTCCCACATAAAACTAATTTCTCAAATGGAATAATAAGTGAATATTTTGGTGAGTCATTTTCCACTCACTTAGAACATTATCCACTTCATAATTTTTAAATGAAATAATGAATTAATTCACTCATTACTTTGTCACCCATCATAAAGTGTCTTCATAGTGCATAAGTAAACTTCTTTGTTGGTGGAGATCCTCCTGGATCAGCCAAAAGAAGCGTGAGGCAGAGGAAGGCAAAAAAGAGGCACAGCCAGAAAGCATCGAAGCTGACAAGAAAGTCAAAATGTAGCAGTCACGAAACTGTGAAGAGCAGTTATCAAGAGTGAGGTAGACGACGACATAAGCGACGGGGAGGAAGCGGGAGACTAAGTGACGGTAGAGAACCATTACAAAATTACGAGGAATCGCTTAACTCCAGCGGCAATACAATGCATATAATACAAAACCATATTCCGGGAATCGCATACTCCAACCGGCATTATACATATAATATAACACAAACTTATTCCGGGAATCGCTTCACTCCAGCGGCAAAAATATATATAAACATATATGTGCACGCATCATATAAACAAAGGTCTAAGCTTAAATATATAAGTGGAGCGCTTTATTATAAGAACCAAGCTTTATACGGTGGGACCCTTCCCCAATCGCAATCGGAGAAAAGGTTCAATCGGCGGAGTTTTGTTATATGCTCCGATCAAAGGCCGGACCGGATCGAGTTATATGCCACCTTTATGAAATTTAATTGCATTGGATTCCCAATGTGATGGAACCTTGGGTGGTAACGCTTTTTGCAATATGCTGCGATTGGAAGTCCGGACCCGATGGAGGTATGAATTATAATTCAAACGTGTTTGAAGTCCTTTCCCAATCGCATCGGCAAAATACAATGAACAGTGGCCAATCGCAACACATATTAAAAGATTTGCGATTGCGATTGAAAGGCCGGACCCGATGGGTTTATAAGCCAAGGCGATTTCTGTTTGAAGTTTACGCTATATCTATTGGTGTTAAGAAATTTGAGGAGTGATACATCGCATCGGAAAGATCGGCGAGTGAGCCCGAAAGGAGTTCTTATTTGTTTAAAGAGCTTTTTATTATATAATGCCAAGAATTGATTTAAGTCTTTTAAAAAGGAAGGTTGTATGTATGCCGAGTGTTGAAATTACTTATATATATATGAAAGGGCGCTGTTATATATATATATATATATATATATATATATATATATAACGCTGTTGCGATAAGCCGTGTGGTCTGTAGACCCATGGGCCTCAGCTTAACGGGAGGGCGATTCTTAATATACAATGACTGTGATATATGTCCGTTCCGCTTGCGGAAAGTTCCACATCAACAAGACACTTGCTGCAAGTCAGCAATCACGTATTTTTATAAGAGGCACTGATATAAAAGCACTGTTACACGTATGCAGCAAATACACCACAGAAGAGGACAGAAAAGCATACAGAGCAGAAAAGAGTCAAAAACACAGTCACAGAAAAGATAAATGCGCAGCAAACCAAGAGACAAAATAAGTGAGCTGGAATTCACATTGTAATTCGAATGTAAATGTTTTAATTGTTTTTATTGTTTGTGATGCATTGGCAAGTCTCCGAGAGAAAACAAACTCCCACTGTAATGTTAAAATTGACACCTACAGTTATAATTTCTGAGTAAGCTGATAAAAGGAGTGAGGAGGCAGAAGGCAAAGAGACATGACTTTCCATTTTGAATTCCAAGCAGAATACAAACAGTCATGTGAAGAAATATATAAATAATATCATCTTGATATTCAAGATAGAGAGGAGAGAGTAAATCGAGAGAAGGCAGAATATAGAAGAATAAGACAGAGAAGATTAATAAAAGCATAAAAGAAGGAGAAGCTACAGAATAGGGCTGATATCTGAGGTAAATCAGCAAACTTTCAGTTTGATAAATTGAGGAAGTTGGAGCTTCCCTATCAAGTTGCAGCTTGATAGTCGTCAGTTGTAGCTGACTGAGGTTGGAGCCTCCTGTAGGTTGATGCCTGCAGAAAACTGAAGGGAGTTGGTGCTTCCTTGCAAGTTGTAGCTTGCAGAATTGAGGTAGGGGCCTCCTGTAGGTTGGTGCCTATAGAAAAATAGTGGTGAGAGGGATTTGGAGCTTGCCTTTGCATCACAACAATAATAAGATGTGGTTTTCTCCCTTTATGGGTTTCCACTTATATCTGGTGTCTCTATGCATGATATTTATGTATTGATCTGATATGTATCATTTGCTTAATACCTGCTGCTCTCAAATTAAGTCTACTGCTCTATTAAACTAATACTTTCAGATTACATTCTAAAATTACTCTCACATCAAATTGAGTTTGAAATGAAGGTATAAATAAGTTTAATGAAAAGTTTTTAAAAGATCAGGAATGTATTAAACTGATTCACCCCCCCCCCTCTCAGTTTAATTAGAGGTTCAACAATTGGTATCAGATCGGGTTCCTTAGTATCAGTCTAACAGCTGAAAGGAGTTCCTAGGTTCCCAAGATGGCTAGTAAAGAAGGATGCTCAACCAACAAAGCCCCTTTCTTCACTGGTGAAAATTATGCTTTCTGGAAAATCAGAATGAGGACATATATAATGTCTCTAGGAATAGAAGTCTGGGATGCAGTGGATTTAGGATATGCCCCAAAGGCAACTGACTCAGAGAAAGAAGCCAAACAAGACTTTGTAGCTAACGCAAAAGCCATGAATGCCATATTAAATGGATTGTGTGAAGCAGAGTTTATTTAAATAATGCACAAAAACACTACCAAAGAAATATGGGATACTCTTGAGAACATACATGAGGGAAACAAGAAAGTAAAGACTGCCAAACTTCAAGTCTATAGAGCCCAGTTTGAGAACTTAAGAATGAATGATGATGAAGATATTTCCAGTTTCTTTCTAAAGGTTGCAGAAATTATTAATAATATGAAAGCTCTTGGAGAAAAAACATCAGAAAGTATAATTGTACAAAAGATTCTAAGATCTCTTCCATCCAGATTTAATCCAAAGGTGTCTGCAATAGAAGAAACAGCTGATTGGGAGACCTTGACCATGAACCAGTTACTAGGAAATCTTACGTCATATGAGATGAGGCTCCCACAGAAGAAGCCAAGCACAAGGGAGGCAACATTCAAAACAGAAAGGAAGAAAGAAGAAAAGGAAGACATATGCTCCTGCTCTGATGAAGAAGAGGCTAAATTTGTCAAGAAATTGGATAGAGGCTCAGGTAGATACAAAGGTAAACTTCCCTTCAAATTATTTAACTGTGGAAGAGTTCGACATTATGCTGCTAAATGTCCTCACAAGAAAGTAAGAAATCAAGCTCAAGAATCAGAAAAAGACACATCAAAGAACTGGCAGAAAAGAAAGAAATTCAGCAGAAAATCCTTCTATGCTCAGCAAGACAGCAGTGCATCTGAAGACTCAGATGAACCCTCAAGTGAAGAAGGAACCTCAGAATTTTTATTGATGGCCATAGAAGATCTTGAGGGACTCCTACTAGAAGATGAATAAGAAGAAGGGGAAGTAGACCTTGAGAGGGAGCTAAGAAGTGCTCTGGAGGAGATTGACAGACTCAAACTAAAATGCAGAAAACAAAAAGAGATTCTCCTAAAATGTGTGAAAGAAGAACAAAATTCAGAAGTCCTCATGCAGCTGAATGTAAAGCTTGAAGAAGCCAAGAAGATAGAAGATATGTTACTTCAGCAAATCAAAGATAAATCTCGAGAACAAGAGAAGCTGGAAGAAGAAATTCTGTGTCTGAGAAAGAAATTATAAAATGCTCAACAGAAAGTTTCTATATACCCTTCTCAAACAACAAACTCTATTAAGTTGAATGAAATTTTGGTTGCTCAAAGATCCCCTATGATAAAGAATGGAATAGGCTACGAAGGAGAATCAAGTAAAGGAAAAGAAAAGGTTGACAGAGAGATTATTTTTGTAAAAGCAAAGGAGGATGAGGAAGTAGCTCAAATAATTCCTACAAAAGAAGAAATTTGCAATAAGAGAGACAGAGAGCAGAAGAAACCTCTAGTAAAAAAGAATGCAATAACTACTAAGATAACAGAAAAAGGATCATATGCTCCTGAGTATGTCAAATTTGGAAGCCATCAAAGGAGATTCTTCCCTCCTATGAAGAATGCCACCTGTTATGTCTGCCATAAGCTGGGACACATTGTTGCATATTGTTATACAAGGAGGAGCAATTCAAACCTGCAAAAGATGCAAACAGTGAAGAGACTGTCACAAACAAACAAATGGAAGAAACAACCTTACATCAGGTATGCAAGTAATTTCTATGGTTATTGTTTTTATTGTAAGGAATTTGGCCATAAAATTACTGAATGTAGAAAGTATGGACAAAGAATGATGTTCAACACCTCAAGGAGGTTTATAAATCAAAGAAGTTTTGCTCATACTCACAATTCTGCAAAAACTATGATCAAATGCTGTATATGCAATCAAGTTGGACATATACCGTCCAAATGTTCTTTGAAAGGATGTGATTCATCAACTCACAAAAGATACCAAACAAAAGGATGCCTCCAATGGATAAAGAAGGAGAATAAGTGTGACTTAGCTCTAACTGCTCAAGACCTGAAAAGTCAATGGTATTTGGACAGTGGCTGCTCTAAACACATGACAGGAGATAAAAACAAGTTTTTAACTCTTAACGAAAAGAAATCGGGCAATGTCACTTTTGGAAATGACAAATCAGGAAAGATCAAGGGAAAAGGATCAGTCAGCATAGACAATGGCAGAGGAAAGGCCCAAGATGTATTATATGTAGATGGGCTGAAAGAAAATTTACTGAGTGTCAGTCAGATGTGTGATAAAGGCTGTGAAGTTCTCTTTAGAGCACAAGATTGTGTAGTCGGATCAAGCACAACAGGAAAAACTCTACTCAAAGGTGTTCGAACAGAAAGTAATGTGTACATAGTGAAAGAGGAAGATGAAGCCTGCCATCTTAGCAAACTTGAGGAGTCATGGTTGTGGCATAGGAGATTGGGACATCTCAGCTTTGACCATATCATCAGATTAAGAAAGAAGAAAGCTGTCAGGGATATGCCAGAAACAAAAGGGCCTTCAAGTACTATATGCAAATCTTGTCAATTTGGGAAACAAACTCGCACATCCTTTAAATCTAAAGAAGAGTTATCAACAAGAAGACCACTGCAACTTGTGCACATGGATCTGTGTGGACCTGCAAGAACTAAAACACCAAGTGGAGAGTCCTACTTTATCCTGATAATAGATGATTTCTCCAGAATGACATGGGTTGCTTTTCTCAAGAATAAATCGGAAGCTCTGGAAAAATTCAAAACATTTAAAGCATTAGCAGAAAATCAGACAGGATGCAAGCTGAAATGCATCAGATCAGACAGAGGAGGTGAATTCATTGATTATGACTTTGCAGACCTATGCAATGAACATGGCATAAAACAAAAATTTACTATTGCAAGGACACCTCAGCAGAATGGAGTAGCAGAGAGAAAAAACAGATCTGTTCAACAAATTGCCAGAGCCATGATGTAAGAGAATAATATTGCTCAAACCTTCTGGGCAGAAGCAGTGCACACAACAGTACATATCCTTAATAAAGCTCACTTAAGGCCAAGCAGTGACAAGACTCCCTATGAACTATGGCATGGAAAGCCAGCCTCAATCAAACATTTCGGAATCTTTGGAAGCAAGTGTTACATAAAGAATAATGATGAAAATCTTGGCAAATTTGATGCAAGAGCAGATGAAGGGATATTTCTAGGATATGCCTCCAAAAGCAAAGGGTACAGGTGCTACAAAAAGACCCTTCAGAAGATAGTTGAATGTATTGATGTGAGATTTGATGAAGAACTTCCAAACAATACAAGAAATACAGACTGCTGCAGTCCATCAGACAACCATGAAGAGGAAGACAAGAATGATGATGAAACAAGCAAGACAACAGATGATGCAGAGCTGAGCTCGAAAACCCCCTCAAGATACACTCAGAAGAATCATCCTGAAGATCAGATCATAGGAGACAAGAAAGCATGAGTCCAGACAAGAAGGCAGCTAACAGAACAAACAGAAGAAGTATACATAGCCATGTTATCACAAATAGAGCCAAAGAAATTTGAAGAAGCCAGCAAGGACAAGTATTGGGTAAAAGCAATGAATGAAGAATTGGACCAAATTGAGAAGAACAATACCTGGGACCTAGTTCCTAGACCTATTGAGAAAAATATCATTGGTTCAAAATGGGTATTCAAAAACAAAATGAATGAGCAAGGACAAGTAATCAGGAATAAAGCTAGGCTGGTCTGCAAAGGATACTCACAAATAGAAGGACTTGATTATGATGAAACATTTGCCCCTATAGCTAGAATGGAAGCTATCAGAATGTTCCTGGCATTTGCATGCTATCAAGATTTCAAGGTATATCAAATGGATGTAAAATATGCTTTTCTTAATGGTGATCTAGAAGAAGAAGTGTACATGGAACAACCAGAAGGTTTCTCATTGACAGATAAAGAAGACTATGTATGTAAACTGAAAAATGCCCTATATGGACTGAAACAGGCTCCTCGTGCTTGGTACTCAAGACTGGATAAATATTTGCAAAAACAGGGTTTTAAAAGAGGTGGAGTAGACAACAATCTATACATAAAAGCGCATGAAAATGAACTCCTAATTGTTGTTGTATATGTTGATGACATTATGTTTGGAAGCAACAGAGATGAGCTAGCAAAAGGATTTGTAGAAGAGATGAAATCAGAGTTTGAAATGTCCATGATTGGAGAGCTCAATTTCTATTTAGGACTTCAAATTCAGCAAAGGAGAACAGGTACATTCATTTCTCAAGAAAAATACTTAAAAGAAATGCTGAAAAAATTCAAAATGGAGGACTGCAAACCAGTGACAACCCCCATGATCACGGGATGCAAGCTGTGTACTGATGATAGGTCTGTAGATGTATATCAAAAAATCTACAGATCCATGATAGGAAGCCTGCTGTATCTGACATCTTCAAGACTAGACATCATGCTAGCAGTAGGACTAGTGGCAAGATATCAAGCAACACCTAAACAAAACCATCTTCTGGCAGTAAAAAGAATACTCAGATATCTACAAGGAACAACACAATATGGGCTTTGGTATCCTAAAGGAAAAAGCTTCACCTTAACAGCATACACAGATGCAGATTGGGCCAGCTGTGTGGATGATAGGAAGAGTACAAGTGGAGGTGCATTCTATCTAGGAGAAAGTCTGGTGGCATGGCTAAGCAAGAAACAAACATCCATCTCTGTGTCTACAGCTGAAGCAGAATATATAGCAGCAGCAGCATGTTGCACACAAGTCATGTGGATGAAGCAGACACTTCAAGACATGAAGGTAAGCATTAATGAACCTATCTCAATCAAATGTGATAATACAAGTGCTATAAGTATATCTAAAAATCTCGTGCTTCATTCAAAAACTAAACATATACCAATCAAGTATCATTTTCTCCGAGAACAAGTGGCTCAGAAGATAGTTAAACTAGACTATGTATCAACGAAAGAACAGATAGCAGATATATTTACCAAACCACTTGCCAGAGAACCATTCGAATACTTGAGAGACAAACTAGGGGTAGTATCTGCAGATACTATTCTCTAATATGAAGAGAAAGTACAGTCTCAGGGGGAGAACAAAACGAAGATATCATTCCAGGGGGAGAACAGCCAGCAAGATAAGCATAAAACAAGTCCACAGGATCAGCATTATCAGTATTATCAACATTATCAATATTATCAGCATTCAGAAGCAACAAGAACCTTTCAATCATAAAATGCATCATCTCTGTCTGCAATCTAGCACATATTACAGGCACTACAAATGAAACACAGTTATAAAACATATATCGGCTCACTATACCAAAGTGTTCTCTCAACAAGTTTCATACATCACTCTGGAGCAGCATAGTCCAATTTCAGCAGAAGAGGACCTAAACATAACTCAGAGAAAGGAAATGCAACGACAGAACCCATACAGAGAGATGAGGCGTCTTCCTTTGCCATTGATGTCAAAGGGGGAGGAAGAAAAAACAATAGGAGGAAGAGCAGGAAAACAGGAAGAGCAAGCAACAAGAGAAAGAGAAAGAAAACAGAGAAAGTGGATTGCCATCAATGCCAAAGGGGGAGACTGTTGGAAATATTGTCATTGATGGCAAAGGAGGCAACACTCAGGCAAAGGAGGCAGCACTCAGGCAAAAGAGGCAGCGTTGAAGCAGAGGAAGGCAAAAGAGGCACAACGAAAGCAATAGAGGCAGCAAGAAGAAAGTCAAAATGTAACAGTCATAGAAGCACAGTGAAGAACCGTTATCGAAAGGTAGAGACAAAGGCAGAGCAACAGAAGCAGCAGAGGCAGAGGCAGATACTAAGTGACAGAGGCAGAGAGCCGTTACAAAATTTCGGGAATCGCTTAACTCCAGCGGCAATGCAATGCATATAATACAGAACCATATTCCGAGAATCGCACACTCCAACCGGCGTTATACATATAATATAACACAAACATTATTCCGGGAATCGCTTCACTCCAACGGAAAAAATATATATAAACATATATGTGCAGTGCATCACATAAACAAAGGTCTAAGCTCAAATATATAAGTGGAGCACTTTATTAAAGAGCGTGCAAAACGAAGATTTAATGGCGGGACCCTTCCCCAATCGCAATCGGAGAAAAGGTTCAATCGGCGGAGTTTTGTTATATGCTCCGATCAAAGGCCGGACCCGATCGAGTTATATGCCACAGTTTATGAGCTAATCGCATCCGAGTTCCCAATCGCAATCGGAACCTTCCGATTGATCGCATGACTTTTGCAATATGCTGCGATTGGAAGTCCGGACCCGATGGAGGTATGAATTATAATTCAAACGTGTTTGAAGTCCTTTCCCAATCGCATCGGCAAAATACAATGAACAGTGGCCAATCGCAACACATATTAAAAGATTTGCGATTGCGATTGAAAGGCCGGACCCGATGGGTTTATAAGCCAAGACTGTTATATGTTTGAAGTTTCGCCATAACAGTTAATAATCGCAATCGGAAGAGGCTGAGGAGTGATACATCGCATCGGAAAGATCGGCGAGTGAGCTCGAAAGGAGTTCTTATTTGTTTAAAGAGTTTTTTATTATATAATGCCGAGAATTGATTTAAGTCTTTTTAAAAGGAAGGTTGTATGTATGCCGAGTGTTGAAATTACTTATATATATATGAAAGGGCGCTGTTATATATATATATATATATATATATATATATATATATATATAACGCTGTTGCGATAAGCCGTGTGGTCTATAGACCCACGGGCCTCAGCTTAACGGGAGGGCGATTCTTAATATACAATGACTGTGATATATGTCCGTTCCGCTTGCGGAAAGTTCCACATCAACAAGACACTTGCTGCAAGTCAGCAGTCACGTATTTTTCTAAGAGGCAATGATATAAAAGCACTGTTACACGTATGCAGAAAATACACCACAGTAGAGGACAGAAAAGCATACAGAGCAGAAAAGAGTCAAAACACAGTCATAGAAAAGATAAATGCACAGCAAACCAAGAGACAAAATAAGTGAGCTGGAATTCACATTGTAATTCGAATGTAAATGTTTTAATTGTTTTTATTGTTTGTGATGCATTGGCAAGTCTCCAAGAGAAAACAAACTCCCACTGTAATGTTAAAATTGACACCTACAGTTATAATTTCTGAGTAAGCTGATAAAAGGAGTAAGAAGGCAGAAGGCAAAGAGACATGACTTTCCATTTCGAATTCCAAGCAGAATACAAATAGTCATGTGAGAAAATCTATAAATAATATCATCTTGATATTCAATAAAAATGAGAGAGTAAATCGAGAAAAGGCAGAATATAGAAGAATAAGACAGAGAAGATTAAAAAAAGCAGAACAGAAGGAGAAGCTTTCACGTAATGGCCGGATATCCGAGGTAAATCCGCAAACAACTTTCGCCTTTGATAAATTTAGGAAGTTGGAGCTTCCCTATCAAGTTGCACTTTGATAGTCGTCGCTTAGAAGCCGATCGAGGTTGGAACTCTCCCGTATGTTGGTGCTCGCAAAATCAAGGAGTTGGTGCTTCCTTGTGCCGTAGCTGGGTGCACCCGAGGTAGGAGCCTCCTGTAGGTTGGTGCCTGCAGAAAAACAGTGGTGAGAGGGAGTTGGAGATTGCCTTTGCATCACAACAATAATAAGATGTGGTTTTCTCCCTTTATGGGTTTCCACTTATATCTGGTGTCTTTGTGCATGATATTTATGTATTGATCTGATATGTATCATTTGCTTAATACCTGCTGCTCTCAAATTAAGTCTACTGCTCTATTAAACTAATACTTTCAGATTACATTCTAAAATTACTCTCACATCAAATTGAGTTTGAAATGAAGGTATAAATAAGTTTAATGAAAAGTTTTTAAAATATCAGGAATGTATTAAACTGATTCACCCCCCCCTCTCAGTTTAATTAGAGGTTCAACATAGGGGGCTCGATGAAAAAGATTACATAGGTGTCCTCTGTATTAAGTCATTTTACATTAAGATTTAAGCTCGGTGGGAGCTCTTTTTAACTTTTGAGGCTCTCTGTTATGTTAAAGTAACTCTGTTGATATTTTTCATTAAGTTCATTTGCAGAATTCACTCTCTGGCTACGCTGAGACAAATATCTGATCTTGATCATTAACTTCAGCCTGCATTTGAATGCTTTGAGGCACAGGTGGCATTGTGGTAGCTGGGAGGAATCAATTTGCCTCAGATGTGGCGGTGGAGGCCTTCTGTCTGATAAAACACTTTGATTTCATTTAACTGTGTTTTAATTGGGAGGATTAGGCTTTTGATAATCAATCTTAGCCGTAATCCCCCACAGATTTGCCTTCAATCTTCCATACTGGTGTGCTCTATCTTTGATCCCGATACTCTTTGATTTTTGATTCATTTACCATGTTCTGTTGGTGTGCAATGCTGTGCAGGGCTTGTGAGGCATCAATGCCTTTGAATCATTGACGAGGCGCGAAAATTTGAACCATGGATGGCTCCTCTTTAATAAATCGAAGGCACGAGAATTAAAGACCCCGGTCTTCGGCCTTTCTTCAGTATATAGTGGAAAAAACATATAATTACCCTTCTATCAAATGATATACCCGGACTTCAAAATTTTGATAAAACCAAGTTGTATAATCATTTTGGATCACAAAAGGTGTTTGCTGACGTAAGGGCGTTTGTGACCCGAAATCCTTTTGAAATCCGCCCTATAAAGTTCCCCGGGTCCAATTTGGGGTCTGCTGACGTCAGGGTGAGTGTGACCTGAAATTTCTTTCAAATCCGCTTTATAATGTTCCCCGGGTCCGGATTTGCTGACTGTGCGAGGAACCAATGAAGACCCGCTCCAATCCGTTGATGCCGCGTGGATGCTGACTAGGTGTGTGGGACCACCGGTTCTATGGGACCGCTGATTGCTGCCGTGGCTGTGGGGACCAGAGCGACTATTTTTGGGCCGTTGATTTGCAGACCAGATCAACGACGGAGATGTTTTAATGAATGCGCCATACCTGATTTCATCTCCCGAGCTCCTTTTGAGTGCGACCACCGCCCGATGAGCCGGCCTCAAATTGAACGGCTCACGCTAATATCGCGCTGAGCCCACAGTCGAGCTTTAATGCCCGAGGAGAGTGGTGTTTCCAAACCGCCTACGGCCACGTGTCGGCCGGTGGAATGTGTCGCACTTGAATTGGAAAAACCGCTTACCCCACAAAAGCGATGCGATCAAAACTGCTTCGGTTTTGGTACAGTGATTGACCGTGGGGACCACCAGGGCGACTGATTTGAGGGTCGTCGATCTGCAGATTAGATCGATGGTGGAGATGTTTTAATGAATGCGCCAGTGGAAACCTTTTCAAACCCTGCAAAAAACACAAAAAACTAATAAAAACAAAGGTTTCATGTGTCGGGGTGGCTTTATATTTATAATACGGCTTGGCGTCCGTCTGCGGGGCCATGGTCTATATGACATGCAATATGATCGGGGGCTATAATATACATGGCTAATCGGCATCGGAGTTTTAAACACGGCAAACAGACTTATGCGCTCATATTTTGAGATGCGATAAGCGCTCTGTGGGTCTAGCACCCGATTCTAGGGTGCGGGCACATGGAGAGGAAGCGGTTTAAAACTTAGCCCAAGGGGGCTTAAGTTTGTAATACAAAAATGTATTTTTTATGAAAATTTTCAAGTTTTTCAATGGTTGTGAGGGTTTCGAGAAGGCAAAGAAAGGGTCTTAAACCTTATCAAAGGGGTTTTGATGAAGGGGAAAGGGGAAAAACATGAAAATGAGGGTTTTTTATGGGGAATAAAGGGGTAAAAAAGAGGTTAGTTTGGAAGTGGAAGGAGGGGAAAAATGGCCTTTGTAGCAGTCTGTTCTCATGAAATTAGCAGAATTTCAGAGTGTAAAATGGGCACAACAGTGAAGATTTCAGACAGAGGCATGAGGCCTTTAAGAGTCTTCAAGAGCCAACACTTTTTGCAATAAAATTTGTTCCTTGAAGGCTCCAAAAAATATTTAGCCACATTTTGGTATAGCAAATTTCATAGGTGGCTAACAGAATCTACTCTACAATCTGAATCAATCTCCTCCAAAGGATTTCTGGAGTGCAAGGCTGATCCCGACACTGGAAATCTCTCCCTCCAATGTGATGGTGAAAACCCCCACTCCAGACTAACTTTGAAATAACGAAGTCTATGGGAGGGACTGCGCTGATGAAGATGGGAGAAAGCTTGGCCTGCTGCCAAAATCTGAAAATGAGCTCAATAACACTCCTCAATGATATCTCCACTGAATGGAGACTCCTTTCTCTGCAAATCAAGTCCTGGAGTGATGTGGTGGAAGCCTCCACTGCAACCCTAGCAACACAATGTCTTCTTGCTGCAAGAATAACACTGTGATGGAAGAGAATGCTTTGGCCTTGAGCCAAGATGTGGAGAAAGCTAAATATCAATTCCTCAAGAGGCCTCTCATGAGGAGGAAGGAATCCTAAATAGGAATCCCTCCAGAAACTCTGCTGAACAGCAGGAGTATGCTCCTTGTCTCTCAAGACAACGAAATCAATAATATATTCATGAGCCAAAATGGTTGTATTGCCCTCCTCTTATACAATTGTGAGCTCCCTCTCCATGGGCCCCACTTCATTAGGGTTTTCCTTCTCAAGGAATCTTCCCTCCTTCTCTATTGCGTTGTACCACAATGTGCTTTCCACCTCATAGCCTGCGCAGTTTGACTTTGGTCAACTTCACCTAACCACTTTGCAAAATAGCCCCCTTTCACACATGGAGGTGTGAAATCAAATACAAAAGTGATCCCTTTTCCAAATATGAGGGATTCTATTGTGATTTTCATTATTCATGGTTCTCCTTACCCATTTATTCTCCACCTATGTGTAATTAGCAAAAATTAATGTCCCAATTTTCTGCATGAAAATTTTGGGACATTACAGTCCTGCCCTCCCAAATGTTGCTTGATCCCAAGCAACTTCAAGGATAGAACTGGAAGTCCTTCCCTCAAGGCATGGAGTCTATGATGTGTTTGAGGGACATCTCCCTTATGTGGATCCTCCATCTCCAAGCTATAAACCATGCAAAATGAGTCACCTTCCAATTAGGCAACTCCTGAAAATAATCCTCCACCTTGTGCTCATGTAGAATAGGTGGGCTGAAATTCTGAACATGGTAAGCTTTATGGCCTACCCCACGATGTCCTCTTCTCCAGTCATGATAAATTTGGAGTGCAAGATGAACTCGAGCTGCAATAATGTTGCCTTCAAGAGGCAAGATGAAGTCTAGATCCCCAAGGACCTCTCCTCCAACGCTGCAAATCAAGCTGGCCAAAATCATCTCATATGTGATGAGTTGGATTCATCATCATATGGAATCCAAATAGTCATATGGTTCACCTCATAGAAAAAAAAATGGCTGAACTTGGTGACCATATCATCTCCCATACTCCCCTTGGAGCATGAGCTGCAAAAACAATGGAGGTTCCTCCTCCCAAAGGGCACATCCACCCAATGAGTTCCTCCCTCATCATGATACACATGGGGCTGCTGCTGATATATGGCTGAAATATAATGGTCTTCAAGAGAGACCCAAACCACCCCATCAAACATATAAACCATGAAATGTCTCCTCCAAAAATTCAGACTCTCTAAATAGCTCCTCCCACAAGAAAGAAAGATGTGAAGCTTGGCAATCATGGGCTGCCAATTGTTTCCCCTGAAACATACTGTTGAGTCTCAAAAGTGTTTTCCATATTCATACATATTTCCATTATGTCATTACCATTTAGCTCTCATTTCATAACTATCTGACCTAAAACCCTACATCAAGTAACTATTTTCATAAATATATGGGTTAGGATCCTTGTCTTCCAAAGTTATTTATTTTATGTGTTTAAAGTGAATTTATGATTAGAAACTAGAAAATTAACATAGTTTCATATATCTATATATGTGTTATGAGTTTTGCGACATGTGTAGGTCAAAAGGAAGCTTCTAAAAGACCTTTATGTGGCCTCCCAAAACCAAATTCGAATTTGAGTGGAGAAGATCATGGGATCATGAGGACATGTGTCTCATTTCCTTTTTGTATTGAAACTCTAAGAAGATATGTGTCTCATTTCTTATTTGTATTGAAACTCTAAAAAGACATGTGTTTTATCATTTCCTATTTTGATTGTAACTCTAGAGATAGAGGGAGAGATTCATGGACTCTCATTAATGAGATAATTTCTCATATTTTTGTATAAATAGGGGAAGCTTTTTCCTATCAAGGGTAGTGAAAAATAGGAAAAGAAGAGAAAGGATTATAGAGTGTCTTGTAATAAAGCTTAAGATGGAATGAGATGTAGATTTGTGAGTTTATCAATAAAGAAGTTTAGTTCTTTGATGTTGTTTTGATCACATCTTTAAAGAGCTAAGGATTACACCGAATTGGTAGCAGAGGGCCCCTGCTATTTGAGGAGGTTTTACGTGTTTTCTAGATAAGTCATTTTCAATTCTGTTTTTTCATAGTTCCTTACTTAGATTGCTTTCTGAAATCATAGCTTTTAGTATTATTTTTCATGTCATTTGCTTAGATAAAAGATCCTCATTATACTGCAGTTAGTTTCTTTCAAAAGATTTTCCAATAAACCTCTAATTCACGAATGAGACTAAGTTGTAATATTTTGAGTTATTGATTGTTTTGCCTCATAGAAGATCCTTATCACATTATGATTAATCTCTTTCAAAAAGCTCTTTCAATAAACCTCTAACTCATGAGTGAGATTTAGTTGTAATGTTATAAGTTGTTTCAGCATTTCATAGGAGATTCTTACTACATTATAGTAATATTTTTCTCAAGCTCTTCCAATAAACCTCTATCAAATGAATGATATTTCACTGTAATGTTCTAAGTAACTATTTGTTTCAGCATTTCCTTTTATGTTTTAGGAGATCCTCATTGCATTAGAATTAATATTTTTCACAAGCTCTTCCAACAAATCTCTAACTAAATGAATCAGATTAAGTTGTAGTGTTTTGAGTGACTTTTCATTTCATGAATGTTCATTTAAAAGCTGTAATATCCATGGATTATGACTCTCTATTTTCATTATTTTCTAGTTAGGAACAGAATTTGCAAATAAACTCTGTTTTAATTCATTTATTAACATTTCCTTTTCTCCCTTTTGACATAGATCTAACTTCATTTTTTTAGCATAGAGTAGCATACTAAGCATCAAACATAAAAACCCCAAAACATCAATAAAACACTAAAAACAATGAAGTAAGAAAAATGGATACTTAGACACATATAGTGCATCACACTTCATCAGTTTACTAGTCTTGGTCGATAATTTATGTTAGCAATTTATGACATTAAATTGACTAAACATTTTGGCACCGTTGCCGGGGAAGTGTAATTAGGTAGCCTTATTTCTTACATAAAAAAATAAAAAAATAAAAAATTTCTCAAGTATGCTCTCCTCCTGCACTTTGTGTGATCTAGAGGATCAGAAAAAGATTTTTTATGTTAAAAATAATAATAAATTATGTTTTCATCATTTCATTTCATTTTACAATAAACTTTAAAAATGATGAAAAATTTTAATTTCAATAATTGTTTTGTTTAATGAAATATATATGTATATTTTTAAAATTTTGAAAATATAATATATAATTTTATTAACAAATCAATTAAAAAAAATAATAATTTAAAAAAAAATAAAAAAATAAATTGGCTCATAGAAATAAGACACACGCATACGCATGAGGCCAACGTTTGGCTTGGCTTTACGCATATATGCAGTTCTTCAATCCACACAAAGACCCATGCATTGCAATTTAAAGAAAAAAAGAGAACCTTCTCTTTTCCATATTTGTTTTTCTTCAAATAACAGTTATTAGAAATCATTTTTAAAAATTTGCACACAATGAAAGTATATCACATGAAGAAACTGTTGATGAGGAGAAGATTGCAAATTGCTGATGAAGAGAAGATTACAAATTCAATTGTATCGATAGACAATGGAAGTGTATCATATGAAGAAATCGCTGATGAAGAGAAAATTTCAGACTGTTGATGAAAAGAAGATTGCAGATTCCATTGCATGTAATTGGAATGAGAGAGATCGATCTGAACTTCTCTGTAAGGTACAAGCCATTACACTTCAAAACCTGCAAATAAAAACAAATCAAACCACAAGTAATTGCCAGAAAACGAAATGCGTAATTGTAAAAAACACCCGATTTTAAAACGAATTTTCTGAGCAAACCGAGGCGAATTAAAAAAAACTAAAACATGGGTTTTTTCAGGAACGGGGTGAATTAGGTAATCTTTTAAAAACTTTCTGAAATTCACATCCATTTGGGAGAAATTCAGGGTTCTTCGAAGCACTAATTTGTAGTGTGCGTGAGAGAAAAATGTTTTTTTTTTTAATGAAAACAGTCACGGTTTTATAAAATTCAATTTTGAGAAATAATCAAGGATCTGATTTCCTTATTTGAAGGAAAATATGGAATAATTCATCTATGGTGGCACATGATGAGTGACAAATGGATTATTTGAGGCAAAAACATTATCACATTTACATCAAATGCAAGTTGTATAAATTGAGAAGGATTCTGCCTTCATCTCCTTCATAGTTAGGAACTTGACTTTAGAAATTTCAAGTTTTTTATTTTTATTTTGCATGAAAGAGGCATTGGCATGACTTTGTTTCAAAAATATTCATAAGGACAATTATTTCATCCATGCTTTAATGCTTTATTTCAGTAGAAAAAAAAAAAAAAATTAATAATTTCTCAAGTATGCTCTCTTCCTGCACTTTGTGTGATCTAGAGGATCAGAAAAAGAATTTTTATGTTAAAAATAATAATAAATTATGTTTTCATCATTTCATTTCATTTTACAATAAACTTTAAAAATGATGAAAAATTTTAATTTCAATAATTGTTTTGTTTAATGAAATATATATGTATATTTTTGAATTTTTGAAAATATAATATATAATTTTATTAAAAAATCAATTAAAAAAAAAATTTAATTTAAAAAAAAAATAAAAAAAAAATTGGCTCATGTAAATAAGACCCACGCATACGCATGAGACCAGTCTTTGGCTTGGATTTACACATATATGCAGTCATTCAATCCACACAAAGACCCATGCACTGCAATTTAAAAAAAAAAGGAACTTTTTCTTTTCCATATTCGTTTTTCCTCAAACAATAGTTATTACAAATCATTTTTAAAAATTTACACACAATGAAAGTATATCACATGAAGAAACTGTTGATGAAGATAAGATTGCAAATTGTTGATGAGGAGAAGATTGCAAATTGCTGATGAAGAGAAGATTACAAATTCAATTGTAGGGATAGACAATGGAAGTGTATCATATGAAGAAACTGCTGATGAAGAGAAGATTTCAGACTGTTGATGAAGAGAAGATTGCAGATTCCATTGCAAGTAATTGGAATGAGGGAGATCGATCTGAACTTCTCTGTGAGATACAAGCCATTACACTTCAAAACCTGCAAATAAAAACAAATCAAACCATAAGTAATTGCCAAAAAACGAAATGCGTAATTGTCAAAAACACCCAATTTTAAAACGAATTTTCTAAGCACACTGAGGCGAATTAGAAAAAACTAAAACATTAGTTTTTCTGGGAACGGGGTGAATTAGGTAATTTATGAGAACTTTCTAAAATTCACAACCATTTGGGAGAAATTCAGGGTTCTTCGGAGCACTAATTTGCAGTGTGCGTGAGAGAAAAATGTTTTTTTTTTTTTTTTTTTTTTTTTTATGAAAACAGTCACAGTTTTATAAAATTCAATTTTGAGAAATAATCAAGGATCTGATTTTCTTATTTGAAGGAAAATGTGGCAGAATTCATCTGTGGTGGCACATGAGGCAAAGACATTATCACATGTGCATCAAATGCAAGTTGTATAAATTGAGAAGGATTCTGCCTTCATCTCCTTCATAGTTAGGAACTTGACTTTAGAAATTTCAAGCTTTTTATTTTTATCTTGCATGAAAGAGGCATTGGCATGACTTTGTTTCAAAAATATTCATAAGGACAATTATTTCATCCATGCTTTAATGCTTTATTTTAGTAAAAAATAAATAAATAAATAAATAAAATTATTTAAAAAATAAATAAAATAAAATAAAATAAAATCTTTATTAATAATTTCTTTTTAATAAAGAAATTCAAAAAATTCAAAAAAAAAACAATAATAATAAAAAAAAAATTCTTCTTAATAATGGTTTGCAGGACAATTGGAAGATTATTTAGATGATTTCTAAACATTTGGCATTAATATTGTTCATGTGTATTTTTTTATAAAGTTTTAACTTGCAGAACACAGCGAATCTTTGTGATGCCAATTGTTTTACTAAGCATAGTGCATGAAGTCATCCGACAATAGGGAGTAGATTTATTTTTCATGGTTATTCTTTAAAAATGGATTGTTATTGATATCATGAATTGTACCGAATACAGAACTTTTTGATTTACCTTAATCTGTTTCATTTGACATTTAATTTTTGTATAAGAATCAGAAAGAAATTAGCTACTTCTTTTTAAACACACTTATGTTCTTTATGTCGAGTTTTTTTTTTGCAGATTTGGGATGATCGAATGATCATTGAAGGAAAATAATTGTGCACACGATTGATTTTCAAAGGACCAATTTCATGAGAAACATAAGAACAAGTCCATGTTCATATCCATCAAGACCATTACTTTTCCTCCCTTTTTGAATTGTAAATCTAACCAAGAAATTCAAAGCAAACCACCATTATTTTCCCAGCAAGAGTAAGTTGTTTATTTTCCTTCATTCACATACACTTTCCATTACTTTTTGTCTACTCCACAAATAAAATTAAGAAACTCACCTACATGCTTATTTCCCATTGTAATTTTCCATTTTTCATTGTCCATTTCCATTTTCCTTTTCCTATCCTTTTCATTTTGCAAATAAACCTTGCTTCAGTGCAAATTATTGAATCCATAGTCCTTCAAAAATTATTCTTTCATGCTCGCGTTAGATGATGGAGGATTCCTTAAGGTCTCCCTTCTAACAAGTCTTGGCCTATCGATATCAACACATTATCTAGGTCCAAGACTAGAGTCCTTCATAGTACCTTGAGGTTTGTATGCATTAATGACAAGTTCTCTCATTGACAATCATGGGAATACATCAATGTCCCTTGATCGTCAGATCTTGCAAGTGGCTCGACATCAACCCATTTATTCGCACTTTGCAAGATGTACTTAGGTACCTTGGAACTCATTGACATTAATGGTGAGTTTGCCTCGCATTGGTTAACAACATTCATTGATGGTCGGTAATCCAATGACTTCTCTTCATGCTCGAGATCAACACATCTATTCGCATGAATAGAATTGTACTATCGAATTTTGTAACAATTGAAGACTACATCATTTCAGCAGCTTGCAGTAGGAATCAATTTGTATCAGCGGCAATAAAGATCCCAATCTTGCCATCAACACAAAGAGAACAGAGAGAACAAAGAAACAGATCAAATTCATTTGTTTACATAGTTCCTGATCCAACAACATCAACAGCCACACTCTTCAGTATACACAACTCATTCACATTTAAAGTAAGTGAAGGTATGTGGTTTTCTAATTTTTAGTCATGTAATTCATTAGAATGCTAAAATTGTAACTTTAGAAAAATTCTTCACTCCCTTTTTCACATTGTCATATCTTTAGTTGGGGGGAAGGGACATCATTTCATATCTACATGTCATACACTATCACACATTTTCATTTCATTTCCACCCGCATATACTTCCCAACCAACTATTGTTGCAACATGATCCAAAAGATTATATGCCTTGTAAATGATCAATTCATTGATGAAGTAATTGATTTTAAATGTTTTCATGAACTTTGATGCAACAAAGAAAATAAAACATTGTTACACAAGAACTATTGCTCAAAAAAACCGGTTGTCACACAAGAACCAACCATAAAAAAAATTGCAATCAAATGTATTATACTTTGCCAAAAGAAAATATTATAAAGAAAATTTTGGAACGAATCAATATGATACAAAATTCATAAAAGATCAACTCATGAACAAATGAATCATTGCAATAGTTGCATGAGGACATGCAACAACTTCAGTTGGGGTGTATGTTGAGTCTCAACAGTGTTTTCCATATTCATACATATTTCCATTATGTCATTACCATTTAGCTCTCATTTCATAACTATCTGATCTAAAACCCTACATCAAGTAACCATTTTCATAAATATATGGGTTAGGATCCTTGTCTTCCAAAGTTATTTATTTTATGTGTTTAAAGTGAATTTATGATTAGAAACTAGAAAATTAACATAGTTTCATATATCTATATATGTGTTATGAGTTTTGAGACATGTGTAGGTCAAAAGGAAGCTTCTAAAAGACCTTTATGTGGCCTCCCAAAACCAAATTCGAATTTGAATAGAGAAGATCATGGGATCATGAGGACATGTGTCTCATTTTCTTTTTGTATTGAAACTCTAAGAAGATATGTGTCTCATTTCTTATTTGTATTGAAACTCTAAAAAGACATGTGTCTTATCATTTCCTATTTTGATTGTAACTCTAGAGATAGATGGAGAGATTCATGGACTCTCATTAATGAGATAACTTCTCGTATTTTTTTATAAATAGGGGAAGCTTTTTCCTATCAAGGGCAGTGAAAAATAGGAGAAGAAGAGAAAAGATTATAGAGTGTCTTGTAACAAAGCTTAAGATGGAATGGGATGTAGATTTGTGAGTTTATCAATAAAGAAGTTTAATTCTTTGATGTTGTTTTGATCACATCTTCAAGGAGCTAAGGATTACACCGAATTGGTAGCAGAGGGTCCCTACTATTTGAGGAGGTTTTACATGTTTTCTAGATAAGTCATTTTCAATTCTGTTTTGTCATATTTCCTTACTTAGATTGCTTTCTGAAATCATAGCTTTTAACATTATTTTTCATGTCATTTGCTTAGATAAAGGATCCTCATTATACTACAGTTAGTCTCTTTCAAAATCTTTTCCAATAAACCTCTAATTCATGAATGAGACTAAGTTGTAATATTTTGAGTTATTGATTGCTTTGCTTCATAGAAGATCCTTATCACACTATGATTAATTTCTTTCAAAAAGCTCTTCCAATAAACCTCTAACTCATGAATAAGATTTAGTTGTAATGTTATAAGTTGTTTCAGCATTTCATAGGAGATCCTTACTACATTATAGTAGGATTTTTCTCAAGCTCTTCCAATAAATCTCTATCAAATGAATGGGATTTCACTGTAATGTTCTAAGTTACTATTTGTTTCAAAATTTCCTTTTATGTTTTAGGAGATCCTCATTGCATTAGAATTAATCTTTTTCACAAGCTCTTCCAAAAAATCTCTAACTAAATGAATCAGATTAAGTTGTAGTGTTTTGAGTGACTTTTCATTTCATGAATGTTCATTTAGAAGCTGTCATATCCATGGATTAGGACTCTCTATTTTCATCATTTTCTAGTTAGGAACAGAATTTGCAAATAAAATCTGTTTTAATTCATTTATTAACATTTCCTTTTCTCCCTTTTAACATAGATATAACTTCATCTTTTTAGCATAGAGTAGCATACTAAGTATCAAACATAAAAAATCGAAAACATCAATAAAGCACTAAAAACAATGAAGTAAGAAAAATAGATACTTAGGCACATATAGTGCATTACACTTCATTAGTTTACTAGCCCTGGTCGATAATTTATGTTAGCAATTTAGGACACTAAATTGACTAAACACATACATCATGTAAAATAGGTAGAATCATACTCCCAATGGGCATCTTCAATTCATGTCCCACTTTCCAAACAAAGCTCCCCATGTCAAAAGAAAATTCTGCAATGCATGAAAGCAAGAACCAATAGAAACAAGCTGTCATATGACAACCGGAAAGTGGATCATAGTTCCATTCATGGAACTTGCGCAGTGCACTCACTTCCTACATCAAAATAGAAAACAACAAGTGCTTTTCCAGCCACTTGTTTGCTGCCACAATCATCTCATAAGATGGAAACATGAACATAAAATATGGTGTCAATAGTGCCCACCAAGAATCATGTGGCTTCCCCCACAGTCCACCCATGAAATAGCTAATCTCAATGCTGCAAATGGGTCCAAGTACATCATCATATAAAACATGAGAAAGGAGGATCCTCCTCAATACCATATGCTAGTCATAAAAAGGAAAGGAAGGCAAATAATAATATAGATGTATGCCTCCTCTACCGGGTACTATGGATATTGAGCTGAAATGGCTCAATTGAAAGTGGTCCCTTATTCCCAATGAGTAGGAAGGTGGCTGTGACATCCTCATCATCATCATTCGGGCTATGCATCTCTCCATATGCTGATATATATCCTGCTAGATGCCCTCCCAAATGAACTCCTCTGCTAAGGAAAGATATGCATCAAGATGCATGGAAAAGAAGTCCTGTGCTGCAAGTAGCATCTTCTCCTCGAGACTAGAGGCTCTGGTCAAGAAGACTCTTCCATGTGAGTAGATGACCATATCCTCTATCATATATCTGTCATCTCTCTCCGGGTCATCAAGCATACTGCAAGCACCAAGATCCTTGGAGTACCCCACTAATAGTGAAGATCTCCACTAAGGATCAATCCTTCTAAGAGATAGTGCGGTGATCTGGCATGTGTAGCTCTCTTCCTGCTGCTGCCTACTACTTTGACATCCCTTATGCCAAATTTTTCCTCCAATCTCTTCACCTCTCCAAAATACAAGAGCGATGAATCCCACAACATGATGCCTCTCATCAATGATACAACCTTTCTCCTCTTTGTCTTAACTTTCTGGAATTGAGAAGAGTGTGTGCCTCTCATCACATGATGCTGCTCTCTCTCTCCTCCTCTTTCTCCTAGCTACAAAATGGCACAATCATGCTTCTCATTGATTGTGCTTGGACCTCCATGTATGAGATCCTGGGGACCTTCCTACAAGGATGCAAGAATCCCTCTTATTGGAGCATGTGCTCCTCCTCCCTCTGCATGAGGTACTAGATCAGCTCTATGATTGACAATGCTGTTGCCCTTCTCCTCATCAACATATGTGGGCAACTCTTCCAAGATGAGATCTTCTCTTGAAAGAGAGACCTCCATGACTCCTTGTGCCAAAATGAAAGATGAAGGTCTTGCCTCCAATAAAGCACCATGCAAGATATCAGCCTCCTCGAAGGGTTTCTGAAGTGATCTTGAGCCCATGAATTCCTCCATCACATGCAAGGGTTTTGTTTCTATAGGAATGTTTGTTTCCTCCACATGTGTTTCAGATTTCTTCCCATCAAATTTTTCCATCAAAGCCCTAATGAACATTGCATAGGAAGAAGTATTTGCATTTTTTAAAGCAAGGGACTCAAACAACCACCATGCATAGACTTTACCTCCCAAGTGCAGCGCTGCTACTCTGATGGCTTCATCTTCAGGAATCTGATGCTGCTACAGAAAGGTATCTAGCTCTTCAATCCAAGCTTTGGTTGAATAAGTAGAGGAAACATCAAAGACATATAGGAGAAATCTATCCTCATCATGCTGCTTGCTCCTCCTCACTATGATCTTGCAAAACTCTAGAAAAGAGATGTGATCTCTAAACTTATGAGTTTGAGCTTCATACACATGCAAGAAACCAGTAAGAGTTCCCTTCTCTGGTATGCCTTCTTCTTATTTTCTTCTCATGGAAACGCTGGCCATGTGACTGCACTGTACCCCTTGGTGTGTAACTGCATGCTCACACTCCTCATAGAAAAATCTAGAGCTAGCCCTTGATTCAGCCCTTTTATTTCCTTCTCCAAAAGATGGAGTCTTTTTCGCGCTTATTTCTTGGTCTCCTTGATGAGAATAGGAAGTGCAGGGTTCTTCTTCTTCTTCTTGCTTCTCCTCCCTGGAGAGGTTCTTCTTTGCTCTAAAAACTGATGAGAACAAGCTCATCCTCTTCATCATCTTGATTTCTTCTTTCTTGGGCTTGAAGGCCACAGGCTGAGCCAAGAAAGATGCTCTGATACCACTGAAATGTCCTGAAATGGAAATCAATAGCTTTTTCACTGCTGAAGAACTCCTTTTTTCAGAAATATGAACAAGGCTGTGTTAGAGATTGACTGAGAGGGATTTTACCAGCTATGTCACCTCTAAAGAGAGGATGAGAACTAGAGGCTATCTGGCCTTTTCTCAGACTCTGCCCATAGCTATGTAAATACTTCTTCCTCAGAAGATCTTTCTCAAAGGGATGAGCTACAACAATATGCAAACAAATACATTAAGAGCAAACTTGCTTCAATCTCAAAAAATAATAGAAGAACTCATAGCCATTGTATTAGCTCATAGCAGCAAAATAAGTGTACAATATCTTAAGGGAAAGAACACTCAAGAGAGGGAATGATCAACCTCAAAGAACAAGTACATGAAAGCATGAAATATACTGTTGCATTAATTTCCCTAGCTATGACTACACAGTCATATGGAGACACTACTGCATACAGATATGAAATATGATGATATTGCAGTATAGCTCAAGAAATGAGGGGGAGTGTGCTCTCAACCCCTAAAAATAATGATACAACAATAATACAACAATCCTCAAGAGGATTGGATACAATATATGCCCAGAATGGGAAAATTCCAAAATGCCGGAGTTGCTGGGTAGCTGCAACAACTCATAACCAAAATAGAAGGAGATGGTAGAATATGCTCTACAATCTGAATCAATCTCCTCCAAAGGATTTCTGGAGTGCAAGGCTGATCCCGACACTAGAAATCTCTCCCTCCAATGTGATGGTGAAAACCCCCACTCCAGAATAACTCTGAAATAACACAGTCTATGGGAGGGACTACGTTGATGAAGATGGGAGAAAGCTTGGCCTGCTGCCAAAATCTGAAAATGAGCTCAAAAACACTCCTCAATGATATATCCATTGAATGGAGACTCCTTTCCTTGCAAATCAAGTCCCGGAGTGATGTGGTGGAAGCCTCCACTGCAACCCCAACAACACAATGTCTTCTTGCTGCAAGAATAACGCTGTGATGGAAGAGAATTCTTTGGCCTTGAGCTAAGATGTGGAGAAAGCTGAAGATCAATTCCTCAAGAGGCCTCTCATGAGGAGGAAGGAATCCTAAACAGGAATCCCTCCAGCAACTCTGCTAAACAGCAGGAGTATGCTTCTTGTCTCTCAAGACAACGAAATCAATAATCTATTCATGAGCCAAAATGGTTGTCTTGCCCTCCTCTTATACAATTGTGAGCTCCATTTCCATGGGCCCCACTTCATTAGGGTTTTCCTTCTCAAGGAATATTCCCTCCTTCTCTATTGTGTTGTACCACAATGTGCTTTCCACCTCATAGCCTGTGCAGTTTAACTTTGGTTAACTTCACCTAGCCACTTTTCAAAATAGCCCCCTTTCACACATGGAAGTGTGAAATCATATACAAAAGTGATCCCTTATCAAAATATGAGGGATTCTATTGTGCTTTTCATTATTCATGGGTCTCCTTACCCATTTATTCTCCACCTATGTGTAATTAGCAAAAATTAATGTCCCAATTTTCTACATGAAAATTTTGGGACATTACAAAGAATGCCAATACTTCGTCTTATGCAAGATTCATAAAAACATTTATGGAGAGGTTTGGTAAAAAACTTCCTAAGACACATGAGCAAGGAAAACTTGAGAAAACAAAATCCTTGCATGTGATGGATGAAACTCCATTTCAGAAAACCATGAGAGGCGCTGATGTCTTGCATTACACATTGCCGGAAGAAAAAATTCCAGTTCATATTCTTGAACAAGAGGGCATGGGGATCACTTTTTCACAAAGGGATCCAATTGTTGAGATGTTGCCTACACACATTGATGGAGAAGAAGGCAATAACACTGTCACATCTAGAGCACATCCAGTGCCTCATGCAGAGGAAGGAGGAGCACATGCTCCAATAGGAGGGATTCTTGTGCCTTTGTAAGAATTTCCCCACGATCTCATACATAGAGGTCCAGGCACAATCAATGAGCAACATGATTGTGCAACATTGCAGCTAGAAGAAGGGGAGAGGGAGGAAGAGCAACATCAGTTGATGAGGAGCACACACCCTTCTCTATTTCAAAGAGTGAATGCAAGAAAGAGGCAGACTAATTTGCGCAGTTAGGGCAGGGGCAAGGTTGCCCAACCATATGAGCAACCTACTCTTGACATTGATGTCTCACTATATGGAGGCATAACACCTGGGAGGCCACCTGATCTTCAGTTGATGAGAGATGTCTTGTCTTTGGGTTCACCACTATTGGATTTTTGAGAGGTGAAGAGTTTTGAGGATAAATTTGGCATGGGGGATGTCAAAGTAGCAGGTAGCAGCATGAGTGGAGCTTCACATGCTAGATCACCAGCGTTGTCATTGAGGAGGATTGATCCATATTGGAGATCTCAGCTTTTGGTAGAGTACTCCAAGGATCTTGGTGCATGCATGATTCTTGATGACCCGGATGGAGTTGATAGATGCCTGGTTGATGATGTGGTCATCGATTTACATGATAGAGTCTTCTTGACTAGAACTTCCAGTCTCAAGGAGAAATTGTTACATGCAGCACATGAGGACTTCTCTTCTATGCACCTCGTTGCATGTTTCCAGTTGATGGAGGAGTTCACTTGGGAGGGCATTCAGCATGACATATTTCAGCATATGGAGAGATTCATAACCCAGATGGTGATCGAGAGGATGTCACAGCCACCTTCCTACTCATTCGGAGTGAGGGAGAATTTCCAGTTGAGCCATTTCAGCTCAAGACCTCAAGTACATGATGGAGGAGGTATAATTTCACATTTTGTATTATGCTTCTTTTCCTTATTTGAGAAGCATGATGTATCAAGGAGAGTTGCTTATTCTTGCATATTGTATGATGATGTACTTGTAGCTACTTGTAGCATTGATCTTGGCTATCTTTTTGATGAGCTGTGGGGGAAGCCATATGTCTCTTGGTGTGCACCATTGGCACCGTATTGTGACTTCATGTTTTCATCTTATGAGATGACTATGGCAGCAAACAAGTGGCTGGTAAAGCACTTGTTGATTCTTATTTTGATGCAGGCCAAGGGTGCACTGCGCTGGTTCCATGAGAGGGACCAATATTCACTCTCCGGTTGTCAATTGGAAACTTGTTTTTATTTATCTTTCTTCCATGTATTGCTGATGTGTTCTTGTTCAGAGGAAGCTTGTATGAGGGAGAGATGAGGCAGCAAAAAAAGTTGTTGTTGCTATGGTTGCACTTGGGAGAGTATGGGCAAAATTCTTCTCATACTTTTCATGATATTTCTGAAGAGAAGAAAGGCACATTCATGGTGCAAGGAGGCTACCCTTCAGTATTGGAGGATCATGAGAGACTTCCATGTCGGAAGATGATCTTCTCACATAGCAGCATTATGGTGGATGGATTTGGCATATGGAATGTCAAAGGGAGAAGTCGTGGAGCCTTATTACAAAGGCCTACAGCTCTATCACATAGGAGCATGTTCTCATGGATGAGATATTCCAAGGGAAGGAGGCATCCCTTCTTCTTGCAGATTTTTATGAGTATATTATCATGAGAGGACTTATTGGAGGATCTCACTTTCATTCCACTCACTATGTATGGTAGATAATGCATTTATGTACTTGTTGATTACTCTATTGAGTATTTGTACTTTCTCACCATGTTTTCATAGTGCATTTCTCCCCAAAAGAGCAAGAGTGTTTTTGGGTTTCATGGTCACTTTAGGACCAATGTTTATGATGATAGTAGCCCATATATACATGAAATTGGGCAGGTGTATTGTTATTTTGTATATGTATAGCTGATATACATTTATGCTTATTTCCACATGTTGGGAGAACATACATATCCAACTTATAACTTGTTGTAGGAACACTTGCCATATGGAATTCTCAAGCAGCTGTTGGGAGAATTGCGCTGTATCCACCAGAGAGACCATATATATCATCCAAATTTGCTCATAATCTTCAGCCATCTTTTGATTTGGATGCCATGTGGTGATGATGTGCCATTCATCTTGAATGGAATGGTTTGGGTTGGCATGACTCATGATTTTGGAGGAAGAGTCTTTGGAGGCTCAATCTTCTTCTTGCCATTGGAGGGAAATCATGTTGCAGCCCAATATCAGCATACATCCTACACTTATCAGAAGTGGAGGAGAGGATAGCATGGGATAGGCCCTCTTGCCTATCATGTTCACTTATTTAGCCCACCTACATTTCAGGAGCACGAGGTGGAAGATGCTTTTCAAGAGTTACCATGTTGGAGGGTGACTCACTTCATTTGGATGATTGCATGGATGAGGGAGGAAATCATTCACCATGTTGATCATCACTCCTACTTTGTGGACGCCATGAGACATACATCATGTTTCCATTCACACTTTCCGCCTTTGATTGATGCAGAGACTTTGGTTATGCACACTTGGGGAGGAGCATTGGATGACAGTTTATTTGCAGATTCTCTTGATGCAGTGATGGAGGCTGTTGATGGAGGCCAGATGAGGAGGAGGGGAGATATTTTGCTCTCCTTATGCATTTTCTTGAGGACAAGCAAAGATTTTGGAGGGGAGGATTGTAATGTTCCAAAATTTTAGCTTCCAAGCTAAATGAAACATTAGAGTCAGCAGCAGCTGTAGCCGGCAAATAAATGGGTAGAAAAGCCCATAAGTCTCCTAAGGAGGATGAAAATACTCCAAATGTGAAAGGAGACACTCTTTCTAGTCAAATAAAACACCTCCATGTATGAACAAGGTTAAAATGAAGCTGCTTTGACCAAAGTCAACATCGCAGTTTCAGTGGAGGAGGAATCCTAGGTGGGAAAACGCAATTTTGGAGGGAAAGATAGCTTAGGTTAGAAGCAACCTAAATGAGTGGGGCCAAGGGAAAGAAAACTCACTTATGATATAACGAAGAGGATGGCAGCATTTTTCATTATGTTGTAGATTATTCTCATTCTTGGCTGCCAAGAATTGTTGCTGCTTGCTGCTTAGCAAGTTGTAGTGCTGTTTAGCACTGGGTGTTCCCGGGCGGGAATCCCACCTCTTTCCTTTGAGGAGATAATTGGGAGAGTTTGTATTCAGCATTCCACATTAGGTTTTCAGGCCAAGATTTAGCCATCTACATCAGCACAACTTTTCCGGAGATTGTGCAGTGTTGCTGGGTGCAGCAGTGGAAGGGATTGGAATCCCGACTTCTGAGCTATTTTCTCATTGGAGGAAGCTTTCATTCACTTGAGAGATCTGTTTGGAGAGCTCTAGAGTGTATTTCAGATCTGTGTACCAGACCACACATTTCTCTTACCCTCCCAGCGATGTTTCTGCTAAGGAGTGCGTTTTTCAGGAGGCAGTGTTTATTGCATGGTTTGGTGGCTCCGTTGCTGAGCTTCCTTGTGATTGACAGGTTCATCCTTTCATGGGAGGAAGCCCTTGAGGGATATTCATCAGATCAGACATCATTTCAGCCTTGTACAATCATATGCTTCAGTTTTGGAGTGATAATTCAGTGATTTCCTGAATATCACATTTGTATACAAAGTGTTTGGACAAGAAACCCTTGCTGTTCTCTCTTGTATTTTGTAAAGGGAGCTTAGATCTCTATTATCCAGCATTGTTTATCAATACATGAGTAGATCTATTGTTCTCTGATCATTTTATGTGCAAACCCTCTCTTTGACTGCACAGTCCCTTGAGCAACTGCTCCGGCATTTTGCAGTCTCAGGGTTTTTCACTAGTTTTAGCTACACTAGTGTGGGAGGTCTATTTAGCCCACCTAGTTTGATTTGTTTCAGCTCTATTCTTGGATTTACATTGCATATTGATTATTTTATGGGATCCAAGAGTCCATTTCAGTATTTTATTGCATATATTGCTGGAAATGTGTTTTTTCATGCATGTTTTATAAGCATTCCTGAAAGAGGAACATTACACAAGGTTGAAAGGAACATACATACACATAAGTGCTTTATAAGGGTTGCACACATATGCTAGGGTTTTGCAATATGAGCTGATGATAATGGTTGATTTCTTTTGGTGTGTTTTTTGTTGTTTTTCAATGATGTTTCTTTTATAATAATCTGTGTGTGATAGTTGTAGTTGGGTTGAATGGTTTATGGAATGATATTTTAACTAAATATGATGCTTATATGTGATGATCTATATGTGGTTTAGAGATATGTGATTAGTTCAGTATGTGTTTCAGTTATTATTTCAGTAGTGCAGTGATTCACATTCAAGGTTCAATCTTTTGAGATATGTACACAGGTCTTCTTAAGGGAAAACATATATATATATATATATATATATTCTTCTGAAAAATAGTGTATATATTATGAATTGTGGTTAATAAGTTTTTTCAATGACAAATTCTTGTTTTAGTGATGAACAATTTTTGGACTGGTATTCTGCTGAATGGGTTTGCAGTGATATAAGTTGGTCTGGTTATTTGTATACGTTATTTCTATGTTTGAATTGGTGATGCAGTTGGTTCAATAATTAAGTGACTTAATGAAATGTTGATCTGAGTTATTTTTGTTGAGATTCAACAAGATGATGAGCTTAGTGAAAAGAGTCGCCTTCACTAAGTGGGCCCGCAGGCTATTTTTGGCGCAAAGTCTATTTTTAGACATGTCGATCATATTCTATGAGTTGCAGAATGCTATTTGTGGATGGTTGGTCAAGTTGGAAAAATAGATGGACTTCTATTTTAAGACATATTGGGTGGAATCTATTTTTAGATTTCCAATTTAAAAATAGATATGTTGAATATTATTAGATCTTAATAATATTTCGACTCTAAACATCATCTTATCCTCGTGGAGCACTTGATTAGGAAGGGTGCCTTGTCTTAGCACAATAGACGAGAAAGAATTACCTGCTACGAGGTTCTGGAGCTAATGCATGGAGGACTTAGTTAGAACTCAAGTGGCAGAGTTATGACATAGTTGGAAGAAGTAGTTATGGAGTTGTATTTAGTTTAACTCAGTTAGACTCGGTTGAGCTAGTTGTATCTAGTCTAACTGATTGATACACTAGTGAGAGTGGAGTGAATTAATTAGTTAATTAATTCACAAATAATAACTCATTAATCAACTGAACAATACATCAGTTAACTACAGTGCATGGTAGTTTCAGTGGAGACCAGTGGAGAGATAGGTGAAAGAGCAAGTGTGACTATTAGTTGTGACTATAGTGATGCATTGATTGCATCCAACACTCAGTGGAGATGCCAATGAGGATTGCGCAGTGCAAGCTTGGTGAATTTGAGTTCATTCAGAGCCATTATTTAGCAGGGATTGCGCAATAGAGGCAGGCTAGCAGGTGGAAAATATCGGTGCATGGATTTGCAAGATCGGGCCTGATTAGTGTGTAGAGATTGTATTGTACTAAGAGCTTGATATGATCAGATTTGTATGAGGATTGTTACATGATCTCTATGACATATATTATATACATATAGTTGGGATTTTCAGCTTCAATCTTTCCCGTTAAACAAATGAGTTAATGTGTGTGAATTTTTATTGTTTCATGTGTGCATTGCAACCTTGATTTAATTTCCGCAAATGATCAATGGTGGAATAGATTCTGTATTTTGCATGAAGTTAAAATAGTGTGAGATCAGGAGAATATTGGACATATAACACATAATTTATATAATTTATATAGGGTATCAGAGCAATATTAATCAAAGAAGATTGCACTTATTGAAGTAGTTGAGTTTTGTGCTGGTGGAATTCGAATTTGCTGCAGTGTTTTCTTGGTGTCGAAGTTGAGCATTCATTGAAATGTATTTCAACGGATTGTGATTGGAGTATGCCCTTGATGGCATCTCAAATTATATTGCATGGAAGGATAGGATGGAGGTGATGCTGGATGATAATGGGTTGAAGGAGTTCATAGATGCTGATATTCCAAAGCCTGGTTCTAGCGATGCAGCCGCACTTGACGCATGGAAAAAGAAGGTAGCAAAGTGTTGAAGGATTCTGTTGGAAGGTGTGAAGGACCACATTGTGTCTAGCCTTCATGGTAAAGCCACTCCATTCTTAATGTGGAAGGTTTTGATAGACTTGTTCCAAAGCAGAAGCAACCAGAGGAAGTTGGTGCTTAAAGACAAGCTCAGGAAAATAAAAATCGAGAAAGGCGACAGTATACCAAAATACCTCATGAAGTTTGTCCATTATAAGGATGAGCTGGGAAGTCTGGGGGTTATTGTAGATGAAGAAGACTTGGTGAGCTTGCCTCTCCTTAGGCTTCCGAAGAGTTGGGATAGCTACGAGGAATTTATCAATGGACGGGAGAAACTGCCGGGATGGGAGCGACTTTGGTTGGATCTTGTGCAGGAGGAGATAAGGTGGGTACCAGGGATGGATCTTCATTGAAGAATGAAGATGAAGAAAATTTCACTTTGGCTGCCAAAGCAAGGAAAGGGAAGGGGAAGAAAAATCCTTCTCAATTTGGTGCGAAAGGCAAGAAGCAAGACTTGTTCAAGGTGAAGTGCTTTCACTGTCACCAGCACGGACATTATGCCACTAACTGTCTACAAAAGACTAAGAATAAGCAGGCTGCTGGATCTGCAGCTGGAGAGGCCTTAGCCTTGCAGTTTGAGCTGGATTTTTCTTTGATCGCATGCTTGGTTTCAAGAGTGATGGGATTGGTGTGGTTTCTTGACAGTGGTGCATCTTTCCATATGACCGGAGATAAATATTTGTTTAGTGAAATGGATGAAAAGGATCTTGGAGTGCACACCGAGATGGGCGATGATGGTAGATACAGTGCGACTGGTATCGGGACCATTTCCTTTGAGAGGGAGTCTATAAAACCTTTCATCTTGAAGGATGTCATGCATGTTCCAAGATTGAAGAAGAATCTGATCTATGTGGCGATGTTGGAAGACAAGGGTTATGATGTTGTTTTTAGCGAGGGAAAAGCCTTCCTGCGCAGTAAAATAACGGGTCAAACCAGGAGGATAGGGATTCGAGTTAAGAATATTTATCAATTGCAGGTAGATGGATGCACAGCAATGGAAGGCAAAGCAGAAGGAGTGGTGAGCTGGGATGAGGGCAAATTGTGGCACAAGAGATTGGGCCATCTTCACCATGGTGCTTTGAAAATTTTGCAGCAGATTTCTATCGAGCTTCCCAAGGGTACACTTGTGCAGTCAGATCAGTGCAAGGGATGTACTTTGGGAAAATTTGTGAAGACCACTTTTCATGAGAAGGATAGTCACACCACGACGATCCTTGAGAGAATTCACACAGACGTGTGTGGACCTTTCTCGGTTGCTTCAACAGCAAAGCATAGGTATTATGTGATATTTGTTGATGACTTTTCTCGTAAGTGATGGATCTTCTTCATGCAGAAGAAGAGCGAGACATACTCAAAGTTATGTGAGTTCAAGGCACTGGTTGAGAAAGATTCGGTGAAGCAGGTGAAAGCTCTAAGGAGTGATAATGGTGATGAATACATCTTTGGCGAATTCAAAGACTTCTGCAGCAAAGAAGGAATTTGAAGAGAACTCATAGTGCCTCATAACCCACAATAGAATGGGGTCACAGAGAGAAAGAACAGAACAATCGTGGGTGCTACACGGGCGATGTTGCATGATCAGGGCCTTCCCATAAACTTGTGGGCTGAGGCATGCAACACTGTGGTTTATGTGCAAAACCGTTGTCCTCATAGTGTACTTGGCATGAGTACACCCGAAGAGGCGTTTTCTGGTGAGAAGCCTGATATTTCTCATTTGAAGATTTTTGGCTCACCTGTTTACATTCATGTGATGAAGGATGCTAGGAAGAAGCTGGAGCTGACCGTAGAGGTTGGGATATTTGTGGGGTACATAGAAACACCCCACAATTATCGTGTGTATTTTCCAGATAGTCGGATGACTGTGGTGCGAAGAGATATCAAATTTCATGAGGAGAAAGCCATGAATTTGTCACTTGAGAGGGAGCTACACTTGCATGCAGATGAGGAGCTACTTTTTCCTAAAGATGAGCCTCAGGATGTGGATCAGCCACAAGAGGAGGTTCATGGGGTGGAAGAAACCACTCATGTAGTGCCAAACATCAGAGGGCGGAAGCGCACTACAGAAGCTGAGCAACTAAATCTTGATGCAGTGCAGAATGTAGGAGCACCTACATCATAGCGCAGACAGAGATAGTCACCTGACTGATTTACTGGATACATGGCTCTGATGAGCAAGTGTATCATGATGGAGCCATCCTCTTTCGAGGAAGCAGTGGAGGATCCCGCATGGGTAGATGCCATGGTGGAAGAGTATGATTCGATTGTCAGAAATAGTGCATGGGAGATTGTCCCAAGGCTGGAAGGGAAATCAGTGGTAGGTTCGAGATATATCTACAAAGTGAAGCAAGATGGTGACGAGAGCATCGAGAAGTATAAGGCAAGATTTGTTGCCCGAGGCTTCTCACAGATCGAGGGGATTGACTATGAAGAAACCTTTGCACCTGTCGCAAGGTATTCTTCCATACGGACCATCCTTGCTCTCTCAGCGCAGATGGGTTGGGACATTCATCAGATGGATGTGAAGACTGCGTTCGTCAACAGAGTCATTGAGGAGGAGGTGTACATTGAGCAGCCTGAAGGATTCGAAATCTTCAGCAGCAAGTCGCATGTTTGCAGGCTCAAAAGAGCACTGTATGGGCTAAAACAAGCACCTCATGCTTGGTACACACGGATAGACAGTTATTTCACCGGACTTGGTTTTGCCAAGAGTGAGGTAGATCCAAACCTATACCAGATTGTGGAGGAGGGTAAGATTTCGATCATTGTGCTTTATGTAGATGATTTAATACTAACAGGTGATGAACTGTTGATACACTCATGCAAGGAATATCTTGCAAAGGAGTTTGAGATGAAGGACTTGGGCCTCCTTCATTATTTCCTGGGATTGGAAATTTGGCAGCGGAAGGGTGGACTGTTTGTGTCTCAAGGCAAGTATGCCCGAGAGATACTGGAGAGGTTTCACATGCAAGGCTGCAAGCCTATCAACACTCCTCTTCTTGGTGGTTGGAGGAAGGAGGATGCTATATCGGCAGAGATAGTGGATGCCACTGTTTATCGATAGTTGGTTGGTTCGTTCATGTATTTAGTCAATACATGGACCAGACATATTCTATGCTGTGAACCAGCTTTCACAAGTGATGGTGAAGCCTACCAAGCTCTTTTGGAAGGCAGGCAAGCATGTCCTGAGGTATCTCAGGGGCACATCTAGATATGGATTGTGGCACAGACAGTCGGATGAGGTGAAGCTGCATGGCTTCATGGATGCAGATTGGGCAGGAAGCCCAACGGACAGAAAGAGCACATCTGGAGGGATTTTCAGTATCGAATCTACAGCGGTTTCTTGGTATAGCAGGAAACAAAGATCTGTGGCACTCACTTCAGTGGAGGCCGAGTACATGGCAGCAAGTTGGGTTGCATGCGAGGCTATATGGATGAGGAAGATCCTGGTTGGGTTGTTCGGTTCACATTTAGATCCCACGGTGATACATAGTGATAATCAGAGTTGCATTAAACTCTTGGTTAATCCAGTATTTCATGATAGATCTAAACATATTGACATCCGATACCATCATATCAGAGATTGTGTGCAACAAAAGATCATGTTTCTTTCTTACATTCCTATGGAGGATCAGGATGTATATATTCTGATGAAGGCACTCACAGAACAATTATACCTTGAGGCAGGATGAGGTGAGATAATCCCTATCTTGTTGAGAGGGAGTGTTGAGATTGCAACAAGATGATGAGCTTAGTGAAAAGAGTCACCTTCACTAAGTGGGCCCGCAGGCTATTTTTGGCGCAAGTCTATTTTTAGACTATGTCTATTTTTAGAAATGTCAATCATATTCTATGAGTTGCAAGATGCTATTTGTGGATGGTTGGTCAGGTTGGAAAATATATGGACTTTTATTTTTAGACATATTGGGCGGAATCTATTTTTAGATTTCCAGTCTAAAAATAGATATGTCGAATATTATTAGCTCTTAATAATATTTGGACTATAAACATTATCTTATTCTCTCGGAGCACTTCAGTTAAGTGCACAGATGTGGCACAGGAGCTGACAGAAGGAATTACGCTATTCCTGAGGGTTCATGAGCCTAATACATGGCACAATTCAAACTCAATGACGAGTTGGTGGAGTTGGAGAAGTAGTTGGTGGAGTTGTATTCAGTTTAACTCAGTTAGACTCAGTTGAGCTAGTTGTATCTAGTCTAACTGATTGATACACTAGTGAGAGTGGTGTGAATTAATTAGTTAATTATTTCACTAAATAATAACTCATTAATCAACTGAAGAATACATTAGTTAACTACAGTGCATGGCAGTTTCAGTGGAGACCAGTGGAGAGATAAGTGAAAGAGCAAGTGTGACTATTAGTTGTGACTATAGTGATGCATTGATTGCATCCAACACTCAATGGAGATGCCAATGAGGATTGTGCAGTGCAAGCTTGGTGAATTTGAGTTCATTTAGAGCCATTCTTCAACATGGATTGCACAGTAGAGGCAGGCTAGCAGGTGGCAAAGATCGGTGCATGGATTTGCAAGATCAGGCCTGATTAGTGTGTAGCAACTGTATTGTACTAAGAGCTTGATATGATTAGCTTTGTATGAGGATTGTTACATGATCTCTATGACATATATTATATATAGATATTTGGGGTTTTCATATTTATGCTTTCCCGTTAAACAATTGTGTTAATGTGTGTGAATTTTTATTGTTTCATGTGTGCATTGCAATCTTGATTTAATTTTCGCAAATGATCAATGGTGGAGTTGCTTCTGTATTTTGCATGAAGTTAAAATAGTGTGAGATCGGGAGAATCTTGGACATATAACACATAAGTTATATAATTTCTACAATTTTATCTAATTTTTAGAATGGATCCAGTTTGAAACCTTCTGAAAAGTGAGCTACAAAGGACACATGATAAGGGGGTTGTAGCTCCCTTCTAGTAGAAGTTGGAGAATGAGAGAAGGTTGTAGCCTTCTACAGGTTGTTTCCTGTGTGCTGGTATGAATTTGCACTAGTACAAGTTTGTAAGAAATTTCTCTTTATAATAAAATAAGAAGACATAGATGAAAATAATGGTGGTCTTCTCCCATATTGGGTTTCCACCTAAAAAAATCTTGGTGTTCATGTGTTGCTTGTGTGTGCTGGATTATTATGTTCTTACTGTACATGGTTACTATTTAATTAATGTTTACTAAAGTACTGATACAATGGTTCAAGTTAAATAGATGATGAATTAAATAAAAAATTTAGTGAACTGGATATATGCTACTTGTCTTCATCAAAATCATGTACATACAGATGTTTACTTTATAACAACCACATTAAAAAAACTGAATAAGAAAATAAAAGTTTAAGTAGTTTAAAAATATTGATTCATGCCCCCTCTCAGTATTTTTCCTAACAACTACTACAATGACTGGTATTATTAGCTAACCTCTTGAACTTTCCATGTTTCGAGTAGTTCCACCATGATCAAAACTAGTTTCTATCCTTTATACCACTCATTCCTCCAAGAGGATTTTCCTTTAAACTCTTTCCAGACTCCTTAACTTATAAAATATTGTCAAGTGAACTTGTCTCCTTCATTCTCATTAAAGTATTTAAAGGGATGTCTATTTAGTATAAGTTTATCCCTTTTTTATACTTAGTAAACTAGTTACGAAAAAGGAATACTCTAGTCCTTTCTGGCCAGAAGGTTCTCCCTTGTATTATTTTATCTCTTTTTCAGGATCGGGGGACTAAATTTATGAAAAAGAAACCTATTTAGAATACTTTTCTTCTATTTCATGCTCACTAAACCATGAAGGAGGCCAAAAAGAGAAATGGGAAGGGAACATTTATTTTTGTTAGTCATCAAAATGGTAGCGTTAGTTTCGTCTCCCTTGAACATGGAACTTGTTTGCATCGTTATCTTACAGTTGGGTTTTATCTTGCCTAGGATTTGTACCATAAATATGATTCTTCCTACTCCCCCAACTGGTTACTCTTCCAGTCATTAAGAAGAGTGCTTCAATGCCACCTCTGTTTTGCATGATATCACGTGGTGCTCATTAATCATGCTTCTAAGTTACTTTGGTGTAATTTTGTTGCATGTTCAAGGGAAGTCTCAAGCTACGTCGACCATCTATAGTTACCTGTTGACCTTTTTGAGTTTTCTATCCTTGTGTCCTTTGTACTTCATCACTTCATGACTCCATTCATTCACTACATCATCTTGGTATGTTTCGTGTTGATCAATGGGGGATAAATCAAGGCCCTCCTTTGACATTTCTTCTCCTATTAACTTCAACTCATTATATTGGAGCTTGATCTAGGAACCAATAGTTCCTTGGAGCTTGTAGACCTTAGTAGTAGTCTTCCTCGCAAATGATAATGGGTTTACATCATTCTCTCTTCATCGGTTGAGTCCATGGGTTTTTGGCATCAACTCATCTATTTACACTTAGTTGACTTTACTAGGTAACTCGGGGTCCATTTTCATCATGGGTGGATCCCCTCATGTTTTTTAATGATATACCTCATTGAACGATAATCAGAAAATTTCTACCATGCTCGAAACCAACAAATATATTTTCATGTTGTAGATTCATACCATCAAGGTTATGTCAAAGACCCTAGGTTCGGGACATCTCACTCTTACATGGCACCCTTCTCGAGCTGCATTGGAGTTATGTATCAACTATGTACTTTGAGGATTCCTCTCGGACACCTCCTTTGTATCATGTGTCCATAGTCCTACTAATATAATGTGACATATATCCACACTATATTTACTGGTGGCTATGATATTTTTGATTGGTCACATCGAACCACTCTGTATTTTTCATGGCCATGTCTTAGCATTTCATGTCATGGATACACAATGTATGTTTTGGCAGCCATGTTCAGTTTATCTTTTATTAATTCTTCTTAGGTCTATATTATCATTTTCTTTGATAACTGAATTTCATAATTAACACAATACATTCACCCCATAACATCATTATTTAAATTATTATTCAACAACATATGCAACTATATATAAGGAAAAATATAATCATCATCAATGCAGTGGGACATAAGGAAAAATAGAAGAAAAAACATTCACACATAGAGACACTAGGATTGGTCAGAGACCAGGGAAAAATCCACTATGGGGAAAACCATTTCAAATTATTCTTCTTATTAGATTGTCATCAAATGATTCAGAAAAATAGAGTACAATAATCCAATATATCTTCATCTATGCAACTATCCAGAAAAATAACTACAACATCCATGAAATGAACCCAACAATACTTATACTCAAAACCCTCATTCTGAAGACTGTAATGAACTATCACTATATTTGGTCAACTGCCAAACTCTGCGGTCAACGAGTGAAAACTTTGGAAGACTGAGATTTCATCTTTTATGTCATGTTTGGTAATTTAATTGATCTAAAATTACTTCATAAATTATCGACCAGGACTTCTAAACTAATGAAGTATATGTGCACCATTTGTGCTAGGATTCCTTATCATGTGAGTAATTTTTAAATTGAATTAGGATGTTTTTATGCACATGATTTATCTCAAAATCACTCAAAGTAAAAATATTTTCACTCTTGCAGAAAGGAAAAATATGACACTCATACAAATAAAGTTAATTTGAATAAGGAAATAAATATCACAGAAACAAAATAAAATCTAAATCTACTTACTGACAAAAAAATAAAACTAATTTTAAGTGCATAAATAAATGTCACTCTTGGAAAAATTAAATCTTCACACTTGACAGAAAAATAAATTAATCTTAAAGTATATAAAATAAAATAAAACATCTTAATTCTAATTGCAAAATTTAAAAATCAAATGATTCTACTTCCTATCATCAATCAAAATCTACATGTGCATAATAAATCCCTTTGATTCTTTTCTTCATCATTCACACAACGAGATTAAATCTATGAAAGTATTTACACAATGAAATTAAATCTATGAAGAAATTATATTAAAAATCTATAGAAAATTATACAGACTTTTTTTTCTTCTGAAAATTGAATTTATAATTACTGTCATGGCTAAACTATAAAACATAAAACTTATCTAGAAATAAAAGCAAAACCTTACAGTTCCCAGGGGGCCCTCCCGTGAGTGCAGGTACACAGATATCAAAAGATATTAACCACACATATAACACACAACACATTGGAATAAATATCTTAATTAATTGATTGCAAAGAGTGTTTCAAACAATAACGAGTCACCCTATATGTTTCATTGTGCCGAGAGACAATATTTATAACCTCCTTTAATAAAATGTTTGGAGATTATTAAGCCTATCTACTTCGATAGAATGTCTTAAAATAACATGATTTAAATGAAATAATGATTCTCCATGATTTTCTATCGAAGAAAAAAATCATGAGGCAAATTATTAGATTCAGTGCTTTTCTTGCTCGCTTGATCTATCTTCGGGCTCCTTTTTCACCGGGTTGACTTCCATGTTGACCTGATTATATGAGCATCCTTATCACTTGATAGAGCATAGGAATATGTGGATATCATTGTGCTAGCTACCAGTTACCTATTCATATGCTTTTTTCCTCCCCTAATGTCTCCGAACCTATAGAACCTTCAAGTAAGCTGCAAAATTGTTTATTAGCTACGTAATTGATGCAATTCGACAACTTGTGCAAATATTAAATAAAATTAACAAGAACAATGAAACTATGAATAAGAGATGATTAAATACCTGTTTTTTCCAATAACCTTGCAATTTTATACTTAATTAGGATTATTATGGTAAAAAAGGAGGAGAGTGGATTTTAAGGATGGTGTAAAAAAGGAACAATTTGGGCCTTTAACATTCCCCCACATAGAAGGTATTGCACGTCCTCATGCACAAAATTTCAAAATTTTGTAACCCATTATGTTATTAAGCTATCTTTGAGGCCTGAGAAAGAAAATCTAAACTACTACTCCTTGATTTTTTTGTATTGGCTTCCATGGTTTCTTCATTAAGATCCCACACTTCAAACTTCTGACGTTGTTCTTGTTAGTGTTAGAATATGCATTCTGCCATCAGTGATCAAAATTACTCTTTTTATACTCATTTAGGGGTCTCATCCTGAATTTTTTATCATTCCATTAGGTCATGCAAAAAATTGATTCATTGATGGTATTCCAAGTCATAACATCTCACCCTCCCTCAAAATTTCACATTTGCTGGCCCACCTTCATGTCTTGTTGAGCATTAGAACACTTTTGAAAATCTCATTTCACTATGTCTTATGTCAGTCATGTTGGCCACCTATAAAATTTTTTCTATCAAAAGGTGGCCAAAACATTTTTCAGTCTTCAAGGAACAGTTTCACGACAGAAAGTGTATCTCTTGAAGCCTCTGGCAGATACCATATCCTTGTTTCAATCTTCATTTCTTTTCTCTTGACAACTCAGAAATTATGCTAAAAATCCAAAGCCAAATACTGCTGCAAAACACCTTTTTTCCCTTGCCCTTCTTCCAAAGCTAACCTCATTTTCAACCCCTTCAATTCCCATAAAGAACCTTCATTTTTCCGTTATTTTCCCTCCATTCTCCTTTTTCTCCAATCCCCCTTCATTAAAATTCCTTTCATAAGGCTCAAGACTCCTTCTTGACCCTATCGGAACCCACCAAAACCTTTGAAAATCAAGAAAAATCCTTTAAAAATAATATTTTTCATATATGGGACTTAAGCCCCTTTCGCTGAGCCCCTAACCCTTTTTTTGTTCATGCATCCTAGCGCCAGAACCGGTCGCTTAGAAATCAGGCACTAAACCAATGAATAACCCATCCCCGCTCTATTTTTCCTTTGTAAAGTTTAAAAACCCACCTTTCCAAAGTTTTAACGTAAAAAATCAAATCGCATGGTCAAATATGAAAGTGGGCGGACCCGCCGTACAGACGCATCTCAGCCGTCCATCCATTTCGCAGATCCGACGGTGCAGAGCCCGCCTTTTTCGTGGTCCCTACCATCCATACACTGTTTTCCAAACCCGCATGGTTTCTTTCGCACCACTCTTCGGCGGATGGCGGTTTTTCCCCGATGGCCAGCGATTCCATACACCTGCCGCCACACGTCCCTTGTACGATTTGAAAACCACTGTGCAACTGTCGTCCCCCGCGCGTTATAGTTCAAACCAGGATGCCCAGCGAAATTGACCTCCGCCGTCCGATCTAGGCCCACTCATCTGACGGTGATCGCTTGCCGAAGTTGCTCGATGATTAATAAAGGTGTGCGCACGATAAACGAGCTATGGTGCGGCAGAAAATCAATCTCCGCCGTCGATATGATTTGTGATCAATGGTTCATATTCTGTTGCCCGATCCTTTGATCAGTCAGCATTTCCGGACCCGGGAAAATTATTCAATGAAGTTTTATTAAAATTTTTGGGATCCGAGCACATTTCATAAGGTTTTTTGGGCTTTTTTCTCTGTCGTTGATCTGTGGGCCAATCTCATCCGACGGCCCACGATCGTTCCAATTCCCGAATTTGATTTTTAAACGTTTTCGACCAAAAACAAAGGTTTTTATCCATTTTTCATTATTTTCCAAAGGAACCATCCATACACCCGGACCCCCCGCAGTCAATCCTGACCGTCGATCTGATCTGCAGATCGACGACGTATATTCCATTGCCCATTTCCGTCGCTTGGTCAATGATTCCCCCTGCTGAATTTCCATTGCCCACTCTCGACCGTCGATCTCTGCGCGATCGACGGCCCAGATTTAATCTTTTTCCATTCATCCTGACCGTTGGATTATGCCATCCAACGGCCATGCTCTTCCGCACGCCTTCCGATGTAGCGAAACCTATATATGCAGGATTTTTTAACAGTTTTTTGTATTTTTACAGGGTTTGAAAGGTTTTCTCACTATAACTGAAAAGAATTCAGAAGCAGAGGGTGACGATCCTCCAGCCTCTGATCAATCAAGAAAAATCATTCACAGGGTTTAAATTTACATTTGATCAATGAATTCATGACCCATTGATGCCATTCGACCTTGTTCAGCCTTGCGCACCAGAAAATACAGTTAAATTGAACACTGTCAAATAGATCAGTGTCGAAGACAAAATATACTAGAAACAGGAAATTTGAAGACCAAAACACAGATTTCAAGTCAATTAAAGGTGTTTTGGGAATGACGAAGACATCTATCGAGCTGAGAAACCCTCCACCACCATAAATAGAGGCTAATTGAACCCTCTACAGCTTCTAAAGACACCTGCAGCCTCACAGAGATTAAAGACCGCCGAATAATTAATGCAAATCAAAGAATCTTATCTCTAATTGTCGGCAATTTATCTTGAAGATTAAAGAACAGTTCAGAAGCAGATATTTCGATCATTTGGCCTCAAAGAATAGAAACGGAGCTACTACAATCTGACACGAAGCGTCAAAAGACAACAAAGCTCCCACCGAGCTTAATTGTAAGTTTGAGTCAATTAATGCAGATAAACACCTGTAAATTTCTTCATTGAAGCCCTCAAAGGCCGAAGAGTCATCAATTTGTATTAATTAACCTAGTAGATCTTTTATCAAATTTCACCGGCTCATTCTTCTATAAGTACTTCTGAAGAAGATGAGCAAATGTTGGTCTTTGGACATCTGAATGTATGTAATAGTTATTCTGAAGCTACTGATGCCCTGTATGCAATTCGAAAATACATAAGCTGATATGAAAAGATTGAAGTTGTAGAAACCCACTGGGCTTGCTGATTGTAACTGGTTTGAACATCAAATACAAGTTGCTGATTTATGGGATTCATGATTTGTGTCAATGGTGATGTGTTCGTCATTGTTTATTGTTATTTTTCTTAATGTTTTCACTCTGTTCACTTTCTATGATAAAGAGCAGCAAACATAGAGCTAGGATTTACTTTCAATAGTACCTTACTCTCACTGAAAGCTTTATCTTCTATGTTTTCTTCATTTGAACATTCCCTTTGAAGAGTATATTAATGCAGGTTAGTTTCAAAACACTTGCCTGATCTAGATTGCTCCTTAAAATGAATGTTTTCTGTGTTTTCCTTAGATTTTATTAAAGCAGGTTAGTTTAAAAGCATTTGCCTGATCTAGATTTCTCTTTGTGATCATCATATGTGTTTTTCTTATTTGAATATGCTGAAAGCAGGATAGTTTAAAAGCACTTACCTGATCTTAAGATTTTCAAACGGTTTTGAATGTTTCCAGACTGAAAGTACTTCAATGCAGGCTAGTTTAAAAGTACTTCCCTGATCTTAGAATACTTTCATTTTTTTCCTTAAGTGCATGTCAAAGCAGATAGTTTAAAAGTACTTACTTGATCTCAGACTTTGCACTGTTTCTTCATTTTTTTGATTCTACACTTCTTTTCTGTTTCATCCCATAAAATCACTTTAAAAGATCCTTTGACATAAGTAACTTGCCCCATGGATCCTTCTTGAATCTTGCTGTCCAATTAAAATCCTCCTATGACTCCATAGCCCAATGGGTTAAAACTGTCTTTGCCTATTTTGTCAGCCGAATCATTCTTTCACTTGCACACATCTTCACCCTTTCTTTTGAAATATTTTCATCTTCATCATGTCTTTGCCCAACCAAAAAACAAACAAACACAATCCATGCTCTTCATAACTAGCCTAATATCTTATTTCAGCTATTAAAGATCACATCTTTAAACTTATTCATAGAGAGATCCCTCTCTGGATTCAGGAGGGCTAGATCCTTGAATCCCAAAGTGGTTTGATGTTACCCCTGTAGTTGGACTTTTTCCAATCTTGCTAATTATAGGGACCTAACATAATGGTGACTCCACTGGGGATCTGAGTATTTCTTAGTTTAGAAGGCAATCATAAGCTACCAGTAATCCCTTGCTTTAAGCATATTTGGTGTGTTAGCCAGTAGAGTCACCTAACATAATGGCGACTCCACTGGGGAATGAGTTGAATTTTCATCTTATTTTCCTTTTATTTTCACACAAACTTTGAGAGTAAAAGCCACCCTTTTTCAAGCACTACCAAACAGTAAAACTTGTGTTGAATCAGTGACAATCTAGGCAGGCCCTAGGATTCTCATAAGCCTCATCTAACCTTGAAAAACTAGCTGGCTTAGCCATAAGAGTAGACTACCTTTGTCTCATAACCTTAGCTAAGTTTTGAAACAAAGTTAGGACATTCTCCAAAACCACACAACTAAAAAATAACTCAAAAAAACCCAAAAATATTTCAGATTGGTATCTAATAAACATGGTAGTGGACCATAAAACCTTTTACCTCTGAAAAGGAGCTAAAAACTTCCACTTGGCGACTCCACAATCCTGAACAGACCTTAAGACTCCACTGGGAAGAACCCTTATCATTATAATATCATTTAACACTCAGTTAGAGGAATGTAGGATTAAAATTTGTATAAACAGATTAGTTAATCTCTCAAAGATTGTCATACCTGGTTAAACTTTTCTTGTTTATTTGGGTCTTAAAAACACAACATAGTGGCTTCCAGAAGGATTCACACTAGAGCCCATCCTGACCCTGATCCACCTGAGATAGTTGATGACCCAGAAAGTATCCTTAGGAGGCCTCCTAAGATAGAATCTTCAACTATTTTTAGATCACCCTTGAGAACTAATTCAGTCCCTAAAAATCTTTCAGCTCAACAACAATCACAGGTTGACTTAGTAAATCCTTTTAGAACTAGGTCTCTTGGTGATTTAGATCAATTAGATTCTGAGTCTTCACTTTCATCTCCTGGCACAAGTGAACATATTGGTAGCAAAGAAACAACACCTCCTGATTTACACTTCCTTCATAACTTAGGTGTCTCTCACCCAAAATCAGCTCAACAATCTATTCCTGGTCCATCCACATCTGCTCACCTTACATCCGCTGTTCAAACCACTCCACTCCAGCCCACCTTCACTCTTATAAATCCACCTCCACCTCCAATCATGGCTGCATGGTATGCTCCCTTGGTTCTTCCTGTAGCTTTGGTCAACCTTCCACAGGACTATCAGTCCAAAATTCCATTATATGATGATAGTAGTGCTACTACTGCATCACAACATGTAGATAAGATGAATGACTACTTTGACAGAAATGAAATTGACAATGATTCTGTCAAGCTTAGACTATTTGTCCAAAGTTTGGGGGTAGAAGTAAAAAAATGGTTCAAAGGCTTAACCCCTCATAGTATTAATGATCTCCAAGGTTTCCATCAATCATTCTTAAACAAATGGGAAGTGAGGAAGAATCCTCTCCAAGTTCTTGTTGACTACAACAATCTCCATAGGAACCCAGGGGAAAGTGTACAAGCTTATTGTACCAGATTTAACAGTGTGTATAATGCACTTTCCCCAGAACTAAAACCCCCTCAGGGCTCAGCTTTAAACAAATTTCCTGAAGGGTTTAACTCTGATATGACCTATTCTCTAAGAGAGAGAGATTTTGCAACTCTCGAAGATATGCAAAGGGTGCTCTTTCTGTGGAAGTCAACTTAATGGAGAAGAGAGCAAGAATGAAAGCTGAAAAGAGAGTATCTTTTAGAGAGGAATCCACACCTTCCACTTCAAACTAAAATATGGAAAGAGTGATGGAAGAAATGATGAAAGAAATGAGCATAATTAAGAGAGCACAAGCAAGCCTAAACCAAACTGCTCCTCAGAATAGAAGCCTGAACCAGAATCAAAATTTAAGAAGAAACCAACCTCCAAACAGACCTAGGGAAGATGATCAATAGGTCACTCCTCCCTTTCATCAAAACTATATAAGTGAGGCAGAGGAAACATATGAGATAACAGAGGAAAATGATGTCAACATGCTGGGGGTAGATAATGATGGCTTTGAGATTCATTATGAAAAGAAACAATGTCTATACACACCTTATGATGACAAAGGGGATGATGATGAATATTGTTATCAAGATATGGAAAATGTCATCATAGAGCCTCACAGAGAATATGACCTTAGAAGCAAAGCCAGTCAATAAACTCCCAACACTAAAACCCCTGAAAAATCTTCACAAAACAACATTACAACCAAAACTAAAGCTGTCAAACAAAGGGACAGAGTTGTAGCTGTGAGTTCTGATAATGATAAAGATAAATGCACTCAAAACAGTGAAGAGCAGAGTGCAGACCCTAGTAGTACTGACACTTCAGCTAGTACTCCTATCAAAACCATTTTACCAAATGTAAATAGAACAAATCAGCAAGCTAATGTTGCTGATAGACTAGCAGCTAGTAAGGCTGAGACAAGTTCTTCAAAGAACCAAATTCCCTTTAGCCTAGAGAAGGAAATTTCAAAGATCAAAATCTCTATTCCCCTGACTGAGTTAGCTGCCCAGAATGTGTATAGAACCCAAATTTTGAAGGCTTTAAACATAGAAGACCATAATGACACAATAAATTTTAATGATGATCAGCCAGAGCTCATTTTTGGTCCTAAAGTTGAAGGGAAATTTCAAGAAGGGACAATACCTCCATTCTATGTCAGCTTTAATATCCATGACAAAATCCTACATAATGCTATGCATGATTCTGGAGCCTCACATAATCTTATGCCAAAGGTGATAATGGAAAGGCTAGGACTAGAAATAACCAGACCCTACATGGATTTATATTCCTTTGAATCAAGCAGAGTCAAATGTCTTGGCCTAATTAAGGACCTTTGTGTGAATTTGACTCAAATCCCAGCCAAGTGCATGGTTATGGATGTTGTGGTGGCTGATGTCCCTCCTAACTATGGCATGTTGTTGTCAAGATCGTGGGGTGCCAAGCTGCAAGGTACAATGCAGATGGATGGGACATATGCCACTATCCCTGTTTTTAGCCAGCCTAGAAGACTATACAGAGAGGCACACATGAAATTCATGATCAGTAGCTCAGAAAGGCCTGAAAATTCTCCCATATACTCTGTCCATACTGACCTGGATTCATTTATCCTTTACAATAATGAATCCACGAAAGAGTCAGTGCCAGAAAATAGCAACGCGGATAACCAGTTAGAGGCCCCTAGTTTAGAAATGATGGCAGTTCTAGATATGGAAGAAAACGAGAGAATAACTGTTGAAAAGTGCACTGAAACAACAGAATAGAGTGAAAAAATTCAAGATGTTGAACAAAATACTACCCCTCACGCTCAACTCCATGAAAATCCTGAAGAACGAGACCCAGCACAACATATGGGGGATCTTAGAATGAAGCAAAAAGATGAAACCGAAAATGCCCCCCTGTGGAGCATGTACTTTGATGGGTCATGCACTAGGAATAATGCTGGTGCAGGTGTCTGGATTACTAACACTGAAAACAACCACACAGAAACCATTTCCTGCAAATTAAACTTTCAGTTTTCTAACAACATCGTCGAGTATGAAGCTCTTATCTTAGGCCTGCATCTGTTGAAAAAATTAGGAGCCAAAAGAATCAATGTCCATGGGGATTCAGAGTTAATCATTAGACAAGTCAATGGGGAGTAGAATGCAAACCATCCCAGACTTAGAGCCTACCGAAACAATGTCATGGACCTTTTGAAAGCTTTTGAGGAGTTCAAATTGATTTTTGTCCCAAGAAAACGAAATATCACCGCCCATAATCTAGCCTTTGCAGCTAGAACATGCTTAATGCCATATGAAACCAAAGACTGCACAACTCAGATAAAGTTTAGACCAGCTGTGCCTGATAATAAAAAATATTGGCAGGTCTTTGAGGGTGAAAAACAGATAGAGGATTTCCTGCTTGGCAGAAACGAATTTGAAACATCTGATTCAGATTCTAAATCCGATCAAGATTGCCTAAACGAAGAACCCCCTGAAGAGGAAAAACCATCCGGTCCCATGAGAAACAACACGTTAATTAATGAACTTGAAACTCATACTAAAGAGTATGAGGACATATAAGACGAATACATTGAGGTATTGTCGTCAAAGGACAAGAACATACCTAGGGGGCTAGCATCGTTAGAAGACCTATTTGACTTTAATGACGTAGCAAAGAAGCCCACTGTGGAATATACAGAGTCTGAGGTTGAAGAATACAACATAGACACCAAGGTTCAGCCTAAAATGATTAGATTAGCTAGGTCCTTGCCACCAGATATGAAAAATAAATACATTGACTTGTTTAAAGAGTTTGTCGATGTTTTTTCTTGGAGCTATGAAGATTTAAAGGCTTACGATACAGAAATCATCCAGCACAAGATTCCTTTGAAAGAAAACAAAAAACCCTTTAAACAAAAACTGCATCGAATTAATCCAATACAACTGCCTCTAGTGGAAAAAGAAATCAAGAAAATGTATGAGGCAAGAATCATTGTGCCTGTGAGGTTTTCAGATTGGGTTTCTAACCTTGTAGCTGTGAGGAAAAAGACAGGAGAAATCAGACTGTGCATGATTTCAGAAACCTTAACAGAGCTTCCCTAAAGGACAATTACCCTTTACCCAAAATGGAGCATATCCTACAGAGAGTAGTTGGTTCAAAGAGGATTTCTCTGTTAGATGGTTTTTCAGGATATAACCAAGTTTTAGTACTCCCAGAAGATCAACTCAAAACAGCTTTCACCACCCCTTTGGGCACTTTCATGTATGTGAAGATGCCTTTTGGACTAATGAATGCTGGAGCCACTTTTCAAAGGGCCATGGACATTGCATTTTCAGAAGAAATAGGACACTTCATTGTAATTTACCTTGATGATATAACAGTTTATTCCAAATCCGATGAAGAACACCTTAAGCATCTAAGAAAGGTCTTTGAAAAATGCAGGAGATTTGGGCTATCTTTAAATCCCAAAAAGACAGTATTTGGCCTACAAGAGGGTAAACTCCTTGGTCATATTATATCAGAAAAAGGGATTAAAATTGATCCAAAAAGAGTTGAGGGAATACTACATATTAGCCACCCAAGGAACATAAAAGAACTGCAGTCCTTTATTTGGAAGATTAACTTCTTGAGGAGGTTTATTCCCAACTTAGCAGAGCTCCTTAGAAACATGACTAATATGCTAAAAAAGAATGTAGGAGTGAAATGGACTGTAGAAGCCAAAAAATCCTTTGAATTGGTAAAACATGCACTCACCCAGGCACCAGTCTTGATCAGCCCAGACTTTTCAAAAGATTTCCTTATTTTTTCCTTTGCCTCAGAACATACAGTGGCTGCAGTCCTGTTGCAGACAAACCCAGAGGGACAGGAAAAACCTATTGCTTTTTTCAGCAAGGCTTTAAGAGATTCACCCTTGAAATATAACATAATGGAAAAACAAGCCTATGCTTTGGTAAAAGCCTTAAAAGAATTTAGGGTGTATATTCTTCATTCCCACACCATTGTTTATGTCCCTAGCATAGTGGTAAAAGACATCCTGTCTCAAGACCCAGATGGAAAGAGGGGCAAATGGATTGCTGCAATCCTAGAATATGATTTGGAGATCAAACCCACCAAACTCATTAATAGTCAGGGCTTGGCTCAATTAATGGCTGAATCTAATCTGCAAGCCCTAGACATTAACATGGTAGATGCCTTGGATGAACAGGAAGAATTACCTGCTCCCACTGTGGAAGAGAAGTTTCAAAACTCACCTTGGTATGCTGACATCTTGTATGTACTTACAAATCTCAATGCTCCACCTGATTTATCAAAAACAAAGGAAAGGTTTTTAAAGTTGAAAGCTAGGAATTATTGCATTTTGAATGAATGTTTATATTGGAAAAATGCTAATGGTTTATTGCTTAAATGTTTTCCTGAAGTTGATGCAGAGAAGATCAAACATGAATTCCATGAAGGAGAGTGTGGAGGTCATCTCTATTGGAAAACCACAGCCAATAAAATCCTTAGAGCTGGCTACTACTGGCCCACCCTCTTCCAAGATATCCCTAAAATGATAGTTGCCTGTCACAAGTGTCAAATTTTTGAGGGAAAAAGAAAAATCCTTCCCATACCATTACAACCTATCATTGTTGAAGCTCCTTTTCAACAATGGGGCCTAGATTTCATAGAAGAAATCCATCCTGCTTCATTTTCCCAGCATAAATGGATTCTCACAGCCACTGACTACTTCACAAAGTGGATAGAGGCCATCCCTTCCAGGAATGCCACAGATTCTGTCATTATAAAATTTCTTGAAGACCATATCCTGTCTAGATTTGGATGCCCTAGGAAAATTATTACTGATAATGCTGCTGCTTTTGGTTCCAAAAAAATGATTGATTTTTGTAACAAGTATCAGATTACACTTGGTCATTCTACTGCTTATTACCCACAAGGTAATGGGCTAGCTGAATGATCAAATAAAATTTTGATGACCATCATCAAGAAGCTACTTGAAGAGAATAAAAAATCATGGCATAACAAGCTGGTGCATGCATTGTGGGCAGACATATTGACCACAAAGAAATCCATTGGAACCTCCCCATACCAACTTGTTTATGGAGCAGATGCAGTGTTTCCTCCCAGCCTAGGTGTACCAGTGATAAATTTAGTCCAAGAAATTCAGTCAGAAGAGGACAGTATGATAAGGAGGATTAATCAAACAATACATCTCCAGCAGACAAGGGAAGAGATTTACAATAGAGCTCAGAAAGTGCAAGAGAATATAAATAAATTGTTTGATAAAAGGACAAAGGCTTGTGATTTCAACATTGGAGACAAGGTACTTAAATGGGATTCTAGAAGAGAGGATAAGGGTAAACATGGAAAATTTGATTGTTTATGGCAAGGTCCTTACATTATTCAGTCCACCATTGGTACAAATACCTATTTTCTACAAGAGTTAGATGGCACAGATCTGTTTGGGGGTCCTGTCAATGGCAGGGTCCTTAAGCATTACTACTGCTAGGTTCAATTTTGAAATTTTCATTTTCATTGTAAATATCATTGCCTTGTTCAATTTCACAAAAAAAAAAAAAAAAAAAAAAATAATAATAATTATATATATACAAAAAACAAAGAAAAGAAAGAAAAGAGGGCAGATTGTAAAAACAATAAAGGCATAGCCCCATGCCAAAAAAGAAAAAAATAAATCTGAAAGTGTGCAAGCTCAAATGCCACTCCTGAAAAAAACACACTCCTAGTTAGTCAAACAGTCTAATCTTGACTAATTAGTTTTAAATTTATTGCTGATAGGATAGTGAATTTGATTTGCGAAACTGTTTAGTCTTGGCTTATCAGTAGATAGATTAGGATAGAAATCAAAGGTTCAAAAATGCTCAAAACCTGAACCTAAGCTTCCAAGAAGAATGACTCAAATATGTTTCAAATTATGAGTCAAAGAAGGTGTAAATATGGTTCTAATCAACTCAAAATCTGAACCAGAGAAAAAGAAAGAACATCTCAAACAGAATTCAAAACAGAGCTATAAAAAGATGGAGGAACTGCTTTGAAATTTCAGATCTTAAAACCTTCAGTTTTTGTTTAAATTTCTGCAAAATAATGTCTATGTGCAGTTTTTTTTCTATGCCATAGATCACAGCAAGTCAAATAGTTTAATCTTGACTTGACTATTTTTCAATTTTTGTTTTAGAATTTAGAGAATGAGATCTGTTGGATAGTTTAATCCCAACAGATAAGTAGATTAGGTAGAGAATTATATGGACTCAACTATTTAATCTGAGTCCATGGAGGAATAAGGGGTAGAATTAGATTATATTTCCTGCTTTCAAAAGAATAAAATGTTGTAAAAGAGTTTGCCAATCCAAGTGCACTCTAAAAAATGAAGAAAAAATGTTAGATCAGTAGGATTGGGTAGGTAGAAGTTTGTATTGATGAAAATCCATTGTTTTGTGGTTGCTAATTTGTTTTCAGAACATATAATCCAGAGAAAGAAAGTAGCCCAATGGATCAGGCACAGGTCAGCATCCCAGAGAAGAAAAAATGGATGAGGCAACTGATCAGCCTCCCAGAGAATGCAAGTCTGAATTCTTGATGCCTTCAAGAAGGCACCATCCCCAAGTGGAGCCACTGTTGGCCACCTATAAAATTTTTTCTATCAAAAGGTGGCCAAACACTGCTCTCACCTCTTCAAGAACAGCTTCACATAAAGTGCATTCCTCAAGCCTCGCGTATACCACTCGTTTCACCCTTCATTGCTTTTCTCGACAACTCAGAATTCGCTAAAAATCCAACCCCAAATACTCACAAGAAACACCTTTTTTCCTCGACCTTCTTCCAAAAAAACTAACTCATTTTCAACCCCTTCAATTCCCATAAAGAAGCTTCATTTTTCCATTATTTTCCCTCCATTCTCCTTTTTCTCCAATCCCCCTTCATTAAAATTCCTTTCATAAGGCTCAAGACTCCTTCTTGACCCTATCAGAACCCACCAAAACCTTTGAAAATCATGAAAAATCCTTTAAAAATCATATTTTTCATATATGGGACTTAAGCCCCTTCCGCTGAGCCCCTAACCCTTTTTTTGTTCATGCATCCTAGCGCCAGAACCGGTCGCTTAGCAATCAGGCGCTAAACCAATGAATAACCCATCCCCACTCTATTTTTCCTTTGTAAAGTTTAAAAACCCACCTTTCCAAAGTTTTAACATAAAAAATCAAATCGCATGGTCAAATATGAAAATGGGCGGACCCGCCGTACAGACGCATCTCAGCCGTCCATCCATTTCGCAAATCCGACGGTGTAGAGCCCGCCTTTTTCGTGGTCCCTACCATCCATACGTTGTTTTCCAAACCCACATGGTTTCTTTCGCACCACTCTTCGGCGGATGGCGATTTTTCCCCGATGGCCAGCGATTCCATACACCTGCCGCCACGTGTCCCTTGTACGATTTGAAAACCACCGTGCAACCGTCATCCCCCACGCGTTATAGTTCGGACCAGGATGCCCAGCGAAATTGACCTCCGCCGTCCGATCTGGGCCCACTCATCCGACGGTGATCGCTTTCCAAAGTTGCTCGATGATTAATAAAGGTGCGCGCACAATAAACGGGCTATGGCGCGACAGAAAATAAATCTCCGTCGTCGATCTGATTTGTGATCAACAGTTCATATTCCGTTGCCCGATCCTTTGACCAGTCAGCATTTCCGGACTCGGGAAAATTATTCAATGAAGTTTTATTAAAACATTTTGGATCTGAGCACATTTCATAACATTTTTTGGGCTTTGTTCTCTGCTGTTGATCTATGACCCGATCTCATCCGACGGCCCACGATCGTTCCAATTCCCGAATTTGATTTTTAAACGTTTTCGACCAAAAACAAAGGTTTTTATCCATTTTTCATTATTTTCCAAAGGAACCATCCGTACACCCGGACACCCCGCAGTCAATCCTGACCGTCGATCTGATCTGCAGATTGACGGCGTATATTCCATTGCCTGTTTCCGTCGCCCGGTCAACGATTCCCCCTGCTGACTTTCCATTGCCCACTCTCGACCGTCGATCTCTGCGTGATCGACAGCCCAGATTTAATTTTTTTCCATTCATCCTGACCATTGGATGATGCCATCCAATGGCCACGCTCTTCTGCATGCCTTCCGATGCAGCGAAACCTATATATGCAGGATTTTTTAACAGTTTTTCGTATTTTTGCAGGGTTTGAAAGGTTTTCTCACTATAACTGAAAAGAATTCAGAAGCAGAGGGTGACGATCCTCCAGCCTCTGATCAATCAAGAAAAATCATTCGCAGGGTTTAAGTTTACATTTGATCAATGAATTCATGACCCATTGATGCCATTCGACCCTGTTCAGCCTTGCGCACCAGAAAATACAGTTAAATTGAACACCGTCAAAGAGATCAGTGCTAAAGACAAAATATACTAGAAATAGGAAATTTGAAGACCAAAACATGGATTTCAAGTCAATTAAAGGTGTTTTGGGAACGACAAAGACATCTGTCGAGCTGAGAAACCATCCACCGCCATAAATAGAGGCTAATTGAACCCTCTACAGCTTCTAAAGACACCTGCAGCCTCACAGAGATTAAAGACCATTGAATAATTAATGCAAATCAAAGAATCTTATCTCTAATTGTCGGCAATTTATCTTGAAGATTAAAGAACAGTTCAGAAGCAGATATTTCGATCATTTGGCCTCAAAGAATAGAAACAGAGCTACTACAATCTGACACGAAGCGTCAAAAGACAAAAAATCTCCCACCGAGCTTAATTGTAAGTTTGAGTCAATTAATGCAGATAAACACCTGTAAATTTCTTCATTGAAGCCCTCAAAGGTCGAAGAGTCATCAATCTGTATTAATTAACCTAGCAGATCTTTTATCAAATTTCACCGGCTCATTCTTCTATAAGTACTTCTGAAGAAGATGAGCAAATGTTGGTCTCTGGACATTTGAATGTATGTAATAGTTATTCTGAAGCTACTGATGCCCTGTATGTAATTCGAAAATACATAAGCTGATATGAAAAGATTGAAGTTGTAGAGACCCACCGGGCTTGTTGATTGTAACTGGTTTGAACATCAAATACAAGCTGCTGATTTATGGGATTCATGATTTGTGTCAATGGTGATGTGTTCCTCACTGTTTATTGTTATTTTTCTTAATGTTTTCACTTTGTTCACTTTCTCTGATAAAGAGCAGCAAACATAGAGCTAGGATTTACTTTCAATAGTACCTTACTCTCACTGAAAGCTTTATCTTCTATGTTTTCTTCATTTGAACATTCCCTTTGAAGAGTATATTAATGCAGGTTAGTTTCAAAACACTTGCCTGATCTATATTGCTCCTTAAAATGAATGTTTTCTGTGTTTTTCTTAGAGTTTATTAAAGCAGGTTAGTTTAAAAGCATTTGCCTGATCTAGATTGCTCTTTGTGATCATCATATGTGTTTTTCTTATTTGAATATGCTGAAAGCAGGATAGTTTAAAAGCACTTACCTGATCTTAAGCTTTTGAAACGGTTTTGAATGTTTCCAGACTGAAAGTACTTCAATGCAGGCTAGTTTAAAAGTACTTCCCTGATCTTAGAATACTTTCATGTTTTTCCTTAAGTGCATGTCAAAGCAAGATAGTTTAAAAGTACTTACTTGATCTCAGAATTTGCACTGTTTCTTCATTTGTTTGATTCTACACTTCTTTTCTGTTTCATCCCATAAAATCACTTTAAAAGATCCTTTGACATAAGTAACTTGCCCCATGGATCCTTCTTGAATCTTGCTGTCCAATTAAAATCCTCCTATGACTCCATAGCCCAATGGGTTAAAACTGTCTTTGCCTATTCTGTCGGCCGAATCATTCTTTCAATTTCACACATCTTCACCCTTTCTTTTGAACTATTTTCATATTCATCATGTCTGTGCCCAACCAAAAAACAAACAAACACAATCCATGCTCTTCATAACTAGCCTAATATCTTATTTCAGCTATTAAAGATCACATCTTTAAAATTATTCATAGAGAGATCCCTCTCTGGATTTACGAGGAATAGATCCTTGAATCCCAAAGCGGTTTGATGTTACCCCTGCAGTTGGACTTTTGCCAATCTTGCTAATTATAGGGACCTAACAAGTCAAAGTCAACCATGGAGTCAGGTCATTCAAGGTCCCATTAGGTCATTAGGTTTTATTATTCAAGGTCCAAAGGTGGAACATTTATTGTTAATAAGGTCAGCAAAAGGTGTGAGAGTGACTCAATAGACATTTCATTACCATCTGATGAAGATTATCAACATGTACATATGACATTTTTAAATTTATAATTTTGATTTTAAAGTTTGATTTTCATATCAAAATTGTAATTTTGATACGAAAATAGAGATGTAATTTATTTTTAATTTTTTTATGTGATTTTATGCTTATAATATGTAATAAGTTCTTTCCCTAGCTGCTAAATCAAATCGCATATGCCAAACTGAAGATCACCAACTGAAAGTGAAAGTAAAAAAACTCCACCAATTTCATCATGCAAAGAAGAAAAGTCAAAAGAAAAGGGTAATTAGAAAATGTGTCAAAAAATTGAAAGGAAACAATGGAAAAGTTGGTTTTTGATTTAAATATAAATCCACTCAAGCATTAAAGACTCCTAGACATATTTTTTTGACGGAAGTGCAAACGGCTTGCTGAGCTGCGCGTTCGTGCCCTAGCTAACGCCAAGCCTCTGCAATTTTGACCACGATCTACAGCAAGATTGCATGGCTACCCAAGAGATGGATCTAGGGCCTCCTTCACCTTTATTAGTAGCTGCTACTTTGAACAACCAGCAGCCAGATGAAGATTCAGCTATTTTCGCTTATCTCATGGGAGCTCTAGGACCCCAACGAACCAGACCAACAACCTCCAAGTTTTTTAAAAAGCTGGAATCCATTCCAGAAATCTCCTTACCTCCATCGGTGCCAAGGAAAGCTGCAATCGCTCTGGTAGAGAAAGGACTCGAGGGCCAGTTCATAGGATTATGGCCATCACCCAAAACAATGCAGAAGTGGGTTGAGAGGAACTGGATCCAGTTTATTCAAGGGAAAATTGCCATAAGATTTTGTGGCCAGGGATATTACACCTTTCACTTTGAGAAAAAAAGTGATCGAGATCTTATATTTCAAAGTGGGCCTTACTTCATGGATACAAGAGGCTTGTATCTAAACCGATGGACTCCGAAATTTGATCCAGAACTAGATGTTCCCAATGCAGTACCAGTATGGGTAATATTTCCACACCTCCCTTTACACTGTTGGAGTGATGATTCGGTTTGTGCAATAGGAAATGGAGTGGGGAAATACATCTATAGAACCGAACCCAAAGACAACATGCAGGCATGCGCAATAATCTCTGTGGAGGTGGATCTAGGAAAGGGCCTCCCGGAAGCGGTCGAAATCGAGGTGGACAACTGGATCCACATATAACAACTGGACTATGAAAAAATCCCCTTCAAATGTAAGGTATGTCATGAATACAGTAATTTCGCCAATAGATGTAGTAAAAGAGAAGAACCTGAAAAAAACATTGAAGAAACATCAGATCCAAAATGGGAACAAGTAAAAAAGAAAAAAATTGCATCTAAACCTACCTCTAGCTCACATCCCCCTCCTCCGCCGGGATCTATCGTCTCCTCCCAAACAACCTCCCTTGTGGGGACAAACCCTTTTTATATCCTCACTTTAGCCCTTATCCCTACCGATCCGATCACCACCTCCTCCCCCAATCACCTCTCATATCCCATACCCACCCCTCTTGGCTCCCCTCTTCAGGTGGACAAGACTCTCTCCCAAAATCTGGATCGAATACTAACAAGAACCAATCAAAAGAAACCCCAAAAAACATTGAGAATATAAAAAAAGTGGGAAGGAGATCAAATAAATAAATAAGAGATGAAGAAGCAGCCAAATACATCTCATTGGGAACACAATAGGGACTAGACAATTTCCTTGAAAAAGGACCAAAGAATAAAGACAAAGTACAACATGAAAACAAAGGACGGGGTCCTAAAAAAACCCAAAACAATAAATAATGATAGCTGTCTCTTGGAATTGTAGAGGGTTGGGTCACCCCTCCAAAATAAATTTTTTAAAAGACTTGATAAAAAGTGAAAAACCTGACATCCTCTTAATTCAAGAGACAAAGTGAAGAAGCCAAGAAATGGAAGTGATCATAGAAAAATATAGGATCTATGAAGGATTAGCAATATCAGCTACGGGAGCTTCAGGAGGGATAAGCATTATATGGGAAAAAAGGAAATGGAAACTGCAACAACATACAAGGAAATACCATTGGATAAACACTAAACTGGAGAATGTTGAAACTGGCAGGACAAAAAGCATCTAAAACATATACTCTCCCAACCATTATAAGGACAATGAAATATGCAGGGAAACTCTAAAAGAGAGCATTGGGAATGAAAGAGAAGATAACATTCTTGTAGTGGGAGATCTAAATTTAATTCTAAAAGCTGAAGAAAAGAGAGGAGGGAACTTCTTGCCAGACCAAAATAGAGAAACTCTTGAAGAGATAATGGAAAAAAGCAATCTACTTGATATTCCTCCTAAAAATGGGAAATACACCTAGGACAATAGAAGAATAGGCAGGGTAGAAATTAAGGAAAGACTAGACAGGATCCTTATTCGAGATAAGATGATCCTCAACTACAGTAGAGCTGCTTCAAGAATTATTCCATTAGTAGTCCCTGACCATAAACCTGTTTTGATGGAGCTGGACATGGCTGAAAACTACGGGCCACTGCCATTCAGATATAATCAGCTTTGGGGCCGCAGCGAAGAAGTACAAAAAGAGGTGGAAAAATTTTGGGAGAAAAAAATCAACGGCTCCCCAACTTATATTTGGGAAACAAAAATAAAAGCCACAAAAATAAGTTTGAAAATTTGGGCAAAAAACAAATACAAAGGACCATACAATGAAAAAGAGCACCTCAAAAAAGAGCTAAAACAGATCCAAGAGGAATTGGAAAACAACGAGAGCACCACAGAAAAGCAAGCAAGAGAGAAACAAGTTCAATGGAAAATCTACAGAAACAACAGGAAAGAGGAAGAGACTTGGAGACTCAAGTCTAGACAGTTATGGATGTATGCTGGAGACAAGAATACATCCTTTTTCCATAACTCGGAAAAAACCAGAACAATAAAGAAAAACATTGAAACAATTACAGGAGGAGAAGGGAAAGAGTTAAAAGGGCAAGAGGAAATAAAAAATGAGGCCTACAACCACTTCAAAAACCTGCTCACAGCACCAATCAGTCAGGAAAATCTTGAAGAATTCCTGAAACATATCCCAAAAATTATTGATAATAGCAACAACATTTCACTCACTAAGGACATGATGGAAGAAGAAGTAAAGGAAGCTGTCTGGAATCTGTAACTGGATAAAGCTCTGGGACCAGATGGTTTTCCTATAGCCTTCTATAGAACCTTCTGGCAAATCATTAAAAGGATCTGCTGAAAATGGTCAGATATGTAATGAGAAAAAGAAAGATTGGAGGATACACAAATTCAACCTTCTTGGACTTAATTCCAAAAGACCCCCTTCCTTCTACTCTAAACCACTTTAGACCCATATCCCTCTGCAACAACTCCTACAAAATCATATCCAAAATTATAGCTGGCAGGATGAAACCCCTCCTTCCCAACCTTATCACTGAAAATCAAGGAGGGTTTGTTCCCAACAAGAAGATAGTTGATAATATCATTTTAGTTCAAGAGGCTATTCACACCAGTCTCAACAACAACGAAAAAGGATTTGTTCTAAAAATGGATATGGAAAATGCCTTTGACAGAGTGAATCTGTCCTTTCTTGCAGATGTCTTACGAACATTTTGATTTTCAGAAGAATTTGTTGAACTAATCCAAGCTTGCACAATGGGCCCATGGATAGCCCCACTCATCAATGGAAGGCCGTGCAAATTCTTCCAAAGTTCAAGGGGCTTAAGACAGGGATGTCCTTTATCCCCCTTCCTCCACATCATAATGGTTGATTCTCTCAGTAGAAATTTGGAACATTGCAGAAGAAACTCCACCCTAATAGGCCTCTCCATAAGTAGAGGCACTAAAAGAATAAACCACTCTCTGTTTTCAGATGATACTCTTCTATTGGGAGGAGCTTCCTGTATAGTGGAAAAAAGATTCAAAGCCATTTTGGATAGCTTCATGGAGGTCTCTGGAGGCTTGATAAACAACAGAAAAAGTTGTTTGTACAATTGGAATACCCCCATAAGAACCCTGCAAAAAATGTCACAAATTCTGAACATCCCCTTTCAAAACAGCTGGAATCATTTTCAATACCTGGGGCTGCCAATTAGCAAGAAAAATATGAAGAACGAGATATGAAGAAAATATGCTGAAAAAATGAAAGAAAAAATCAAGGCTTCGGGAATTCTCTGGCTAAACCAAGCAGGAAAAATTACGTTAATAAAGTCCATTCTAGCAGCTCTGCCTTTATATCAATTTGTCCTTATATCGGCTCCTACAAGCATCCACAAAAAAATGGAAATAATTATCAGAAATTTCCTATGGCAGGGAGGGAAAAGAGAAAAAAAGAAATTCAGCCTAAGTAATTGGAAGCAGGTAACAACTACTTACAAACAGGGGGGCCTATCCATAAAACTTCCAGGACTGATGAGCACAGCACTAGGAAGTAAAATAACTTGGAGGTTCCTAACAGGGGAAAAATTGTAGTGGAAAGCTGCCCTAGAAGCAAAATATCTCAATGGTCCAAGGTCCACAATTCTGGAAAAGAATCCCCCGATAAGGCCCTGCACTCATATATTGAAAGCCATCATCAATGCAACACAAATCATCAAAGATCATATAACCATGAGACCGGGAAATGGGGAGCAAATAAACATCTGGAATGACAACATAATGGGGCGCTCACCCCTGGGGATCAACATAAGCATAAAGGACTTAAAAGAGTGGATGACAAAAGAAGGCCTCCACAAGCTTAGTAACATCTACACCTATGATATAAATTTAGAATGGAAGCAATGGGACACCCCCAATCTTCCATCCGATCTAACTGATCAATGGGACAAACTAATTGTCTTATTAGCAGGAGAAGCTCCTATAGACCAAAACAAGGAAGATACCCACATATGGGAACCAACACCAAAAACTTTATGAGAAGAAAAATAATCAAGACTGGCAATATTGGAGATCAGCATGGAAGGTAGAATCCCTACCCAAAATAAATTTTTTTATGTGGATTTTACTACATAGTAAATCATTGACCGCAGAGAACTTAAAAAGAAGAGGAATAAGTGGGCCATCTCAATGCCCTTTATGTAGAAAGACGGAAGAAACAATTCAACATTTATTTATGGAGTGCTCTTTTTCAAGAAAATGCTGGGAGGAAATGGTGATACCCATAACAACAAATATAAATTACAATGTCCCCCTAAATCAGTTTATAAGAAGATGGAAAAGTAGGTATCCATACTCCCTCAAAAACAAGCAAACAATAAAGAGACTCTGGAACAACCTACCTTCATGTCTTTGTTGGTAATTATGGCTAGCTAGAAACAGAGCAATTTTCAAGGATACTACTCCAACATTAAGTAAAGTTAATTCAAAATCTTGGGGACTTATGGTGGAATTTCTCATAGCAAAAGGGACCAAAGGAATCAACATCAGCCAAATCCAAGAAGAAGAAAGGAATTGGATAAGCTTTGCCGCAAACAAGATCAACCAGACTCCTCAAGTGAAAAGCACAACAAGACATCAAAACTAGAAAATATGGAAAACCGAAGAAGAATTTCAAGCCTGGATAAAGAATCTTAACAAAGCATGCCTCTTTTTTGATGGTGCCTCAAAAAATAATCCAAGTCTGGTAGGAACTGAAAGAATTATAATGCTACACAATCAGTCAATACAGACACCTTACAACTGGGGCCTTGGACAGATGAAAAACAACAAAGCAGAGGCATATGGGCTTTGGCTCAGACTTAAAATTCTAAAAGAAAAAAAAAAATCAATGAAGCCATCATTCTAGGGGACTCAGCTATCATTATTAAGGCAATGGCAACGGGCTCACTTCCGTAAAATGTAGGGCTAAATCAAATCTTAAATAGAGCACAAAAAATATCAAGGCAGATTGGTAAAATAGATTTTTTTCACATTCTAAGGAAGAACAACAAATTAGTAGATGAACAAGCAAATAGAGGAGTAAATGAAAGTGCTGGACAAGCTCATATTGGAGAAATTAATATTAAAATCCCTATCCCATAATCCATCTTTTTTCTCCCATGATGCACAACACTCAAATAATTTCGGATCAAGATTCTAAAGCTATTTTCAAAATCCCCTTTGAAATCATAGCCATCCCCAAAGCTATCATCAATATTCCCTATGAAATCACCACCAAGCTACATGACAAAGATGAAATATTTGATAATCTCTACAAAATATTTGGAATGACTACACATAGGACTTATCCATCCCATGGAATCACGCCCCACGTGATCACCCTGCACCCTTTCTTTCTCAATTCCTTTCATATTTCGTGTTCCTCTCTGTCATATTCTCATCTCACATTTACCTCCCTTCCTCACCATAAGTAGCTCTCTCCATTTGCATCGCTTCTGCACCACACTCTCTGTTTTTTCCCACGCTCCTTCCTCACTCCTCCCTTGCCCACTGCCCCCCTTTTCTCCTCTCCCCTTATCCACTCAGGCTTTTTCTACAGCTCATCTTCCTACTTCGAGAATGCTCTCCTTTTCGCTACACTATTGCCATCTCCAGTAAGCTGGGTGCTCACCCCTCCAACGTTTCTTCTTCTAATTTTTCTCCAGCATTTTAGCTGTTCAGTTTTTAGTAAGTGTATATTTTCTTCTTTAAAGAGAGCTTTTAAGAGAAAGCACTGTTCAGTATTTAGTAAGTGGCTCCTTTCTTCTTTAAAGAGAGCGTTTAAGAGTAAGGAAGCAAAGAAACTATGGGAATTAGCAAAGAAAGAAGGAGTAGCCAAGCCATACATCGACAACAGAGGAAAGATAAATATGGATCCTATGGAGAATAGAGCACACCCATGTGTATTCTGCAAGTCACACCGAATTGTGATTGAAAGTCTCAAAATCAGATACTGCAAGACAAAGAAAAAAATAAAGCAGAAATGGCATATATAAGATCGCAATGGAAGGCATGCAACGAAGAAATATGGACTTTGAGGAACAATTGTAGTCATCTACAAGAGTCAATCGACATCATCAAAGAAGCACTGAACAAAAAGTCAGAGCAAGGATCCACTTCAGTGGACCAAGGAAGCAAGCAACATGGAAGCAAGAACACTGTCAATAAATAGGCCATCAAAGCTCTGATCATCTATGTTTTCAGTTTTAAGTTACGACAACAATCTTAGTTTATAATGAAAGTCAAATGTATTGTGTTATTATTCTAGTTTGTTAAACATTATAGTACCAATGTAACTGCCTCCAATTCTAAGAGGAGGGGAGAAAAGAGGAAAACAAGTAAAACAAGCCAATAAATAGCAACCAAGCAGACTTCTTTCTACGCTAAAATTGGGCAATTTTGTAATGGAGAAATTTCTCTCCTCTTTTATTTTTAGAAATACAACATAACCGATCTTATTAGAAAAAAATACTCCTAGACATCAATTTCAAATTCATTTTCCTCCTATTCCATCGAGAAAATACTTAAAGAGAACAAATTTTCGATTTTCTGGGAAAAATTAGAGAAAATTTGAGCAGAGGGCGCATATCCTTAAGGCGTTATGCACAGTCTGAAGAGAGGGTGCATAGTCTGAAGAGAGGGCACACAGCCTTAAGGTGTTGTGCATATGTCCAGAAAGCTAGAAAATCATCCAAACTTCTCTAAATCACCTCCAGAACTTCTGAAAAATCTATTTGAGCCTCCAACAAGCAAGTAAAGGTGTCTTCCATCATCATTTACCTCCTTCAAGTTTATTTGTTTGGTGTTGTGTAATTTGCTTGATAATTTGGTTTTTTAACCACTCAAAACCCTAGTTTTCCTCCCTAACACTCTCAACTCCTAAAATTCACTCCCTTACCCTTTTGCATCCTTCCCATATTGCAAAAACTCATTCCCAAATATCTGTTAGTATAATTCCTGTCCCTACGCTTTTAAACCTAAAACCCTAAGACATAGGTGATTATTTTTGCCTAGGCTCCCAATTCCTCATCCCAATTCCGATCACACTATCACTCCTTTTCTCTTCCCCCATTTCTCATATCCTTAAAGCTATTTCCCACAAATTTCCCTTTCCCTATTTCCTATCCCCAAAAAAGTCTCCTTACACACATTATCATTCCTAATCCCTAGGGTTTTAACAAAAAGCACCATGGCATAAGAGAAATAAAACATAATATTCAGTGAAGGAGAAGAAACAGAGGAGAGGAGGCCACATAGAGGTTGAAGAGTGCTCAGATTTGAACCTATTAATACTAGGGAACTTTTAGCCTCTCCAATGACAGTAACATGTTTCAAATATATTGGTTGTTATGATTTTTGTGAACAAGTTCAGAGGGTTCAACACCATGCCAGGTTGACCAGGCTCTTCATATCGAACCTCCACAAAAACCAAGTCACTTTAGCTAGAGTCACCTTTACTATCTCAACTACCACCATTTCAGCTGCCACCGAGATCCAATATGTTGGGGAGAAGTGGTTCAAAAAGAGTGATTTCGAGGAAAACTACTTTGAGACTTTCCTGAAACCAAGGTATAAGAATGAGAGAAAGAGGTTCTTACCTTTCTCCCACCTCCAGGAAAGATATGCATCGATGATGAAGATAATCATGAAATAATTTTCATGTGAGGGTAGATTTTCAAGACTCTATTCTTATCACATCCGCCTCTTGATGAATTTCACTAGGGTAAAGATGTTGAACATGCCATACTACCTTTTCCGAAGCATATATAAGATGGCATTTATTGTCTAGAAAAAGAAATATGAACATCAAATGGAAATTCTGTTCCATCATTCCCTCATTAAGATCATAGTCGTCCACCATCTTAATCAACTAACATTTCATGGGACACCTTCATAGCCCATGATATATTCAAAGATCCTCCTACTCAGCATGCAAAAAATATTCCTTCTTCATCCACTAGAAAATTTGGCAGAATTTTCGACGGCCAATTCGTCGCTATTCCAACACATAGTCGTCGCAAGAGTGACAGTTTGAGGACGGGAAAAACGTGGTTTGCCATCCTGTCGCAATTCTGATGCACTTAAAATGTGTCGCACTACCGACACCTTTTCCGTCGCTTCCAAATAGGCGTCGCTCTTCCGACGTTTCCCAAACTGTCGCGCTTCCGACATTTGTAAACTGTCGCAATTCCGATGAAATGTGGTTCGACGTTTTGAATGTTGCTCTTCCGACGTTTGTAAACTGTCGCAATTCTGACGAAATGTGGTCCGATGTTTTGGACGTTGCTCTTCCGACGTTTGTAAACTATCATAATTTCGACGAAATGTGGTCCGATGTTTTGAACGTCGCTCTTCCGACATTTGTAAACTGTCGCAATTCCGACAAAATGCGGTCCGACGTTTTGAACGTCACTCGTCCGACGTTTTTATACTGTCGCTCTTCCGACGTTTTTAAGCTGTCGCGATTCTGACGCTTACAAGGCGTCGGTATACTGACATCGGGTTCAATTTAAAAAAAAAAATGAAACTTTAAAACAAGACAGTAAATCTCCAATATTTGTTATGAATTGTGGGCATTCCAATGACCGTGAAATATTAATATAATAAACCACCCTGCAGCGCTTCGACTATAAACAATCATTTTTTTTTTCACAAGAGAAAAAACGTTGTTTTGAATATATTATATGAAGTAAAATAGTCCATGAAGTCATTACATTTTCACATCTGAAGATTGGAACCCAAATATCCATCCAGAAAAGTGGAAGTCCCACCCCAGACAATGATAGAAAAATACCCCATGTCACATACAAAGACATGATATAAAACCCAGTAACGGTCCACATGGAGATTATCGACAATCTGAGAAAGCATCCAAATATGCTCGAGGCATCTATAAGAAAGTGAAATAGCAGTATGTAGAATAGTAAAGCAACAAATAGAGTACCGACGTCCATTGTTCCAAATACAAATTAAAGTACCCAAAATCCTGCAACAGAGAAAAACGCTAATCATGTGAGGAGTGTTATATGTCCAAAATATAAAAAGACTATCGTACCATATCAATAAACCAGCAACATAGACCAGCATCGCTAGTTTTGAAGGCAGAGTGATAAACATTAATCATTTTTTTTTTCACAAGAGAAAAAACGATGTTTTCAATATATTGTATGAATTAAAACAGTCCATGAAGTCATTACATTTTCACATCTTAAGATTGGAACCCAAATATCCATCCAGAAAAGTGGAAATCCCACCCCAGACAATGATAGAAAAATACCCCATGTCACATACAGCGACTTGATATAAAACCCAGTAACGGTCCACATGGAGATTATCGACAATCTGAGAAAGCATCCAAATATGCCCGAGGCATCTATAAGAAAGTGAAATAGCAGCATGTAGAATAGTAAAGCAACAGATAGAGTACCGACGTCCATTGTTCCAAATACAAATTAAAGTACCCAAAATCCTTGAACAGAGAAAAACGCTAATCATGTGAGAAGTGTGATATGTCCAAAATATAAAAAGACCATGAGACCATATCAATAAACTAGCAACATAGACCAGCATAGCTAGTTTTGAAGGCTGAGTGATAAACATTAATAATTTTTTTTTCATAAGAGAAAAAACGTTGTTTTGAATATATTATATGAAGTAAAACAGTCCATGAAGTCATTACATTTTCACATCTGAAGATTGGAACCCAAATATCCATCCAGAAAAGTGGAAGTCCCACCCCAGACAATGATAGAAAAATACCCTATGTCACATACAGGGACATGATATAAAACCCAGTAACGGTCCACATGGAGATTATCGACAATCTGAGAAAGCATCCAAATATGCCCGAGGCATCTATAAGAAAGTGAAATAGTAGTATGTAGAATAGTAAAGCAATAGATAGAGTACCGACGTCCATTGTTCCAGATACAAATTAAAGTACCCAAAATCCTTGAACAGAGAAAAACGCTAATCATGTGAGGAGTATTGGTAACCATTTTTTGCATCCGATATGTAAGGTTTAGGCTCACTTGTTTCCATTAGTAGCCCGCTACAACATCCACCCTATTCATAGAAAAAAGGTTCCTGTAGATATACAGAGAAAGAGTATAATACGTAGACCATATAAACATGGCTCTGTATTTCAAAAAACAGGTTCAAAATAGAAATAAGGCAACATTTTTTTTTTCCAATTGTTATGAACATAATTCGACCATGAAATATTAATATAATAAACCACCCCGCAACGCTTCAACTATAAACAATCATATAAACATGGCTTTGTATTTCAAAAAATAGGTTTAAAATAGAAACATGGCAACATTTGTTTTTCTAAGAGAAGTTAATCTATTAACAGTGGGAATAAAATTACACTGAAGTCAAAAACATTGCCCAGACTCATGGCAATTGTCATCAAAAAATCAAAAAATTAAGAAGACTTCCCTCATATGGGGAAACTAGTCTTGAACGTTTACAGAATTCAAAAATATTACAGAGGTCCAACACAGTAATATAATCTAAAAGCAGCCCAATTAAGTGGGCTGCGAAGCAAGAAAAACAAATTAACCAAACTACTCCTCCTTCTCCTCAACGATTCGCACCATCCTTCGAAAGTCCAGGATCGCTAGGTGCTACCTCCACAGTCATGCCACCGCTCCCCTCCTGAAGGCCCGAATGCTGGCCGACTTTTTCTAAGCTCATTCCCGCCAGACGGGTGAATTGTTCTTCCATCTGGGCCTCCTCACGGAAAACCACAGTAATTGACACTGTGATTTGTGGGTGGTTTAGAGAGCAATTAAAGGAAAAAAGCGCAGTGCGCGTCATGGGAGAAGGTGAAGCGCTGGGGAAATGTGGAGCAGGGGAGCCCATACAGTGGCCATATCCTACAACCCGACCCCGCCCACTTCTAGTATTTGGATAGCAACCTGCGTGATAATCACTGGACTGGGAAGACGACTCAGTTGAGGGGCTGGAGGGAGCGCGCATGGGTTGACCTCTAGTGCTCCCCCTGCGGCAATGCATCCTTTGACGCAGGCAAGGCATGGGTGCAGTCTCAGCAGTGGGCACAAGAGGAGACGGAGAAGAAGAATTCCAAGAAACAGAGGAAGACAGATAAGGACCAAACCGAGAGAAATGCAAATATGTAGCAAGGTCTAAGCAGTATTTCAGCTGGCCACTTCTCCTTCTCGTCAGAGTGAGCAGGCAGTGTAACCCAGCAATCGGCTCATCTAAAAAACCATAGCGAAATGCCATTTTATTGACCCGAATGCAATGCAATCGAAGGATGCTCATCATAATTAATCTCTGATCATTAATGAGAGCCGAAGGACGGATCATATTGGAGCATGTGGAATTGATAACGGGAGTGGAGGTCTGATCTTGAACAGTGTTAAAACTTAATGCGATTTGATGTGAAAACCTTGGAACTTAATTGAACAGCGTTAAATCTTAATGCGATTGATATGAAATCGCCACATCCATGTCCCATCACCTTAAACGCCATCGAATGCACCCGCAGCTGGGAGCAGGGCAAGTTTTAATTGAGGACACGTGGCAGAAATTGATTGGAGCAGATCTTTGTTTGGGCTACTCGCGCAGTGGAAATTCGGACCCGAAAAAGATTAGGGCGAATTTGATAAGAAATTCGCGTCACAACTCTCCCTCCATACGCCAGCCCAAATTCAGACCCGAAAAAGATTAGGGCGGAATTCATTTTGTTTTCGCGTCACAAAATTGGTCGACGTCAGCAGGCTATTTTGGAACGCGAATTTGGTTTGAATTATGGTTTATCACCGTTTGAAGTCCAACGGGCTCGACTTAAGAACAATTTTGTTTGATCCCATCTTATAAAATTTGTGTTGGTTTTCTTTGATAATACACATATTTATAATAAATCATGGGAATACCACACTAAACATGTGGAAAAGTTATATAAATTATTGAGAACAATCATTTTTATGTAAAAATATCCAAATGTTCTTTTGGGAAATAAGAATTCGAGTATTTGGTTCATATTGTTTTAAAGGAGTGAAGTTGGAGCCTCAAAAGATGCAAGCTATTACAAAATGACCTATTCCTAAGAAAATCAAGGTTCTTAGAAGATTTTTTAGACTTACATGATATTATTGATAATTTGTTAAGAATTATGCATGCATTTCAAATCCACTCACATATCTCTTGAAGAAAATATCATTTATATGGAATGATGAGGCTACTTTGGCATTCTCTCTTTTAATGGATGCCATGTCTTCTACACCAACATCGGTTGCACATACTTTTGGTAAAACATTCATATTAGAGTGTGAGGCACTAGGACAAGGAATTTGCGTAACATTAAAACAATAAGGGATATCATTGGCTTTTAAAAGCAAGGAATTCAAAGAAAATATTTGGTGAAATCTGCGTATGAAAAATAAATGGAAGCAATATTACATGCAATAAAAAATGGGGATAGTATATCATTGGGAGGTACTTTAAAGTCAAGAAATACCATGATAGCATAACGTATTTTTTGAAGCTATGGATTTCATTGGAAGATTAACAAAAATGAAGAGAAAAAAATGCAAAGTTTTAATTTTAAGATAATCTGCAAAAAGGGTAAGGAAAATTTAGTACATGATGCTCTTTCTAAAATAGAAGAGGCCTCAAATTTATATCCAATTACATTTTCTATTCCTAGGTGGCTAGAAGAAGCTTGCCATAATGGAAAAATGACAATAGTACTAAAAAAAAACTAAAATTTGTAAAGGATGGGATGAACTCTATGGAGCATTGGGAGTGAAAGAGAGATATGCTTTGGTGCAAATGTAGAATATTTTTATGCACGCAAGCATATTTGAATAAAAAAATATTAAGGGAGTCCCATGTCTCTCTGATGGTAGGACGCAGGGTTCCTTAAAACATCTCAAAGGATCAAAAAATATATTTTTGGAAGGAATGAAGAAAGATATTCAAAATTTTGTAAGAGAAGGTCGGGTTTGCATAATAAATAAAAGAGAGATAGTAAAATCTCTAGGGTTACTTCAACCATTCCACATACATATTCAAAGACTAGAAGATATATCAATAGACTTTATTACAGGGTTACTGAAATATAAAGGTAAGTATTACATTTTTGTGGTCATTTATATAGACAAATTTTGTAGATTTTTTTTGTAGAGAGCTCAAAGTACATAAACAACAAGCCAAGTGGCAGAAGTGTCCGTGAAAGAAATTCATAGTCTTCATGGTTTTCCTAAAGTAATAGTAACAAGAAACTTTTGGAAATAATTATTTAATATGAGTGGAGAAACACTAGCTGCCATGAGTTCTACATATCAAACACAATCAAATGGTCAAACAAAAATAGTTAACAAATGTTTTTAAGGTTATCTACAATGTTACTCTTTAGAAAAGAAATCTTAATGGATGAGGTGGGTTGAGTCGGAAGAATGGTAATATGATACTACCTATCACACATCTACTAAAATTTCCCCATCTAAGGCCCTTTATGGATATCCAACTCCTAGTATCTCATACTTTTTGCAAGATAAGTCCAAAGTATAGGAAAAAGAGTCACATATGGAAAATACTAAAGAAACTTTGAAAATTATTATGGAAAACCTTCAAATGACATGAAACATGATAAAATAACAAGGGGAACAACATTGAAGTGAAAGATAATTTGAGGAGGGTAATTGGGTATTTTTTAGATTATAGCATTATAAGCAATCTTCATTCAAGAAAAAGAAGAATAAAGAATTAGCTCAAAAATGTTATGGCCCTAAATAATTATTCATAGGATTGCACAAGTGGTATATAAGTTATATTTTCCTTCTTCTTGCATTCATAAGGTTTTTCATGTATCTTGCCTAAAAAAGGTTTTGGGAAAAAATATGCCAATGTAAATAGAACTTCCAAAATTAGATGAAGAATGAAAGTTGATTCTTAAACCACAAAAAGTTATAGATAAAAATTTTGTATCTCTTTGACATATAACCATTATGAAGTACCTAATCAAGTGGAAGAATATTCCTCTAGAAGAAGGTACATGGTAAAATGATCAATTCATGATGAAATACCCACGGCTAAAGGGTTCGTTTGAAGTTTTGACAAAGGTTTTGTTATATGTTTTATATAACGCGCGGCAGAATAGTTTTATTGTTTGTTAAGGTCCCACACAGTGATCAAATTTGAAGGGCAGGTCTGAATTTCAATTAGAAGGGCATATATCTATGTCACCCTTCCATAATGAAAAGCTTTAAAAAAAAAACTTTTCAATTGACCACAATAAATTATTTTTACATTTCATTTTCAGAAAGACAAAACCATCAATCTTTATATTAATAAAAGGCTGTTACATATACAACAATGAAGAAGGCTCCATCTTTCATTGCTTAAATATCTCATTGGCAATGTCAACATAAGTCTTGAAGACACTATTATAAGAATTTGGATACATACCACCGGGATATAGGAGATTCTTATGTGTTAGATTGTGTAATGCAATTTTGACTTTGTCTCACAAGGAGTAGCAGCATGGAGGTCTAGATTTTTCTTATAGAACTTTATTATTATTATTTGAAACGTTGTTTATAGATATGAATACAACAATGAAATTATGAGCATGGTGGACAATTAGTCAAGCTAATGATGCCAAACCATGATGATGTAAGTTTGGAATTTAACATTTTTACATGTTATAGACAAATAGTCAAAATCACTAACAACTTAGTATGCCATAATTAATAATCGTTCCCTGTTCACTTTTGTTAATAGGTTTATGTCACACGATGATCTCTCTTCTTTGGCATTTACTTGTATTGAAGATCACTATTCTAGGAATAAGGAGTTATTTTCTCCAAAAATAACCCTAGCCAAACATTGACAATGCATCAAGGATATCTTTCTATGCTTCATAAGCACATTTGTTCTACTTCGAAATCATGTCTTGGAAGTGGTTGTTGTGCTGGAAATTATTCACCGGTTGGTTTCATACCAAAGTATTTTTCACATTTTCAGCATCCAATACATGAAAAAGATAATGGTTTAAAACAACATAAATATTTGAAATTTTGCAAGAATTGTCTGGCACACTTTGAATATGAATTTTGAAGTCAAGTGCATGATTTTGTATAGGATCAAGTGTCATTTTGAATACCAAATGTTTCACAAGAAACTTCTCAACATGCTACCCTGCAGTAAGGATTAAATGACAATATTGCATCAACAATTTCCATAATAAAAGTGAACCTTGACCATAAGACTAAACAACTACAAATGTTGTAGATCTAACAAGACCACACAATCAAATGTATTCCACAAGGCCAATACTGTATGAAAAATGAAAAGGAGTTTGCAACCAAAAATACCTTAGGCAACTAATTCAATTAGATACACCAAACCATCAGCAAAAAGGAAAACCAGCCTACTCAAAAGGCAAGCATTTACCTCCTTTGACAAAGTTTTGAGTTCCGAAACAAGGGCCTTTATTGTCTTGTCAATGCCCCTAGTAATTTGAATGGGGTTTGCACCTGCTGCAACAACCTAAACAAAAGGGTTTCATTTCAAATTATTTTCCACAAATTTAAGATACAACCATTGTCAGTTTTGTATTTCCTAACAAGCTCATAAATTTTGACAAAAGAACCAAATTTTTTTAATACCTGATAGCAATTTTTTCACTCAAAAACTATCTTAGACTAAATAAGCCCAACCCAAAACTAAAAAACCAAACACCATAAGACCCTACAAAAATGAATAGATGATCTTAATCCAGTACTATCGACAAAAAGTTACCTTTACACCCTCACTTATTAAACCCTGTGCTGTTGAATTTTAACTTCAACGCTGCAGCAGAAGGACGGATGCAACAGCAACATTTTTTTTTTGGAGGTTGCTTGCACGCCATCCAGAAATTTAATTCAGCATTTAAAATTCTTGCAAGTTTTTTTTGTAGACGGCCGCAGCCATATTTCTGTACAGGATTGTATTTAAACACAACAACCAGCATTAACACAATTCACGAACCAGAAATTAAACAAACATAAATTTACCCGACAGTTTTGTAAATTCAAAAGGAGGACACGCGGAGCATTAATATTGGATCACATGAAATTGAAGGGAATCTGAAAACCTGAAAATCGGACCCGAATTTTTTATAGGGCACATTGGATTGAGAATTCGCGTTACAAATTAGGCAGACGTCAGCATCCCATTTTGGAACACGAATTTGGTTTGAAATTCAATCTATTCAGACTTTTGAAGTCCGACGGAAAGGGTTCTTTAATGTTTTGATAGTTTAATTTTATGTAATATATACATATGTTTTAAACATATGTTATATATATATATCATATGCGAAATGAAAGGTGGGCCATAGAATTTAGTTTTGATTTTATTTTTTTTAAAAGAGGGTTTATTATAATATGTTTTATATGTTATGGCATATAAAAATAAAAAAGGACAAGAAAACTTGGTAGTTTTTTTTATAGACAGTATGTAAATTTTTTATTACACAGCAGTGTGTAAAAAGTGAAAAATTGAGTGTAAATTTTTAAGTGTGTATGCACAGCAGTGCGAAAGTGAAAAACACAGTAGAGTGTTTTAGAGACAGAGTATGTTTGTTTTGAACAGACAATGAGTTGGTTTTATGCACTGCGTTTTGTAGCAGTCATAATTTTGTAATCCCTCTTAGTGAGGAAGAAGTGTAATAGTTTTTTTTTGAGTTATTGAAGGGAATAGAAGTTTGTTTTCAAAGTATTGAAACTCTGTCTCCTGTCAAATAAATTTTTTTTTTCTCTGTGTTAGAGGAAGGGAGATTTATTCTCCATTCATTGTTATGGAATTTTTCAATATTACAACATGTGCAAGAACAACAGATGTTGTGGTTCCATCCCCAGCTAAATCATTTGTCTTTGCCGCAGCTTGCCTTACCAACTTGGCCCCAATATTTTCAACTGGGTCCTCTAATTCAACCAATAAAAAGGCCAAAACCATAGCATTGAGATACATTTCATTACACTGTCAATAATAATAAAATTTGACTCAACCATAACCCTTTCCTTTTATTGTTGTGAAAATCTTTATGCATTACTCTAATGTGGCTAGTCCATAGGCCAAGTAGACCACTGGGTAACAAATATGTTTCCTTTCACCTTTGAGTTTTCAAATTATGCCTACCAAATCTAAGACATTTAAGAGGGGGAACTAATACAGCCTTAAAAATAAACCCAAAGCACACTTCTACAAATTACCTCCTTAGCTACTATCACACCATCATTAACTATTTTCGGAGAAGCATGCTTGCTCTCCAAGACAACATTTTTCCCTTCGCCCCAAGGGTGACTCCAACAAGATCAACAAGTTTGTTCACACCACCTGCAAGACAAATTGACAATGCTTTTAGTAAGTGTGCAATTGAATGCCAGACCATATGCCAAAACAAACCTCCATGAAAAATTAAAATAACACATTAAAATCAAATATAAGTGGACAAGGAAAGATCCACCGCAGTGAAGTTTCACGTGCAGGTGACCTTCCTTTAAACATAATTTTTTCTCTGACCTACAATTTTTTTGTCACTGAGCCATCCTTGTTGAAGTACAAATCCTTTTCCATAGCTCTTGTATTAACTACCTTATCTCTGTCACGTAATCTCAGAGTCCCTCTTCTGCTTGAGCGATTAAAGGAAATGGGTGAAAAAACTGAAAGAGAAGACAATTGTTTGCCATAATTATCAAACATTGCACCCAACTTCTTCCCCTTTCCATTGTTACCCAATGAGGTAGATGTGGAAATTGTTGTCATACTGCCCAAAGCAGAGGCCATCTTCTCTTATCCTGAATATAGAATTACAAGATATTCATATTAGTATGAATCTTAACAAACATGACTCCCATTGCTAAAAACCACTTTTAAGTTGTAACAGACAAAGCCAAAGCTGCTTCAAACTGCATTATCAATCACAAGGTATCACCATCAAATCTATAATTTTAAGATAACAATTTATCTACCATTGAAACTATAATTTTAAAATAGATACACCTAGTGATATAGACACCTAGTGAGAGTAGAGGTTAGGAAATTATAATAAGAATTACTACAAGATATCACTCACAGTGCAGTTGATTGTTCATCGTCTGCTGTAACTATAATTTTAAAGAAGAGACACTTAGTGATATAGACAACACCAAGTGAGAGCAGAGGTTATGAAATTATAATGAGAATTATTTCAAGATATCATATTACTCATAGTACAGTTAATTGTTTATTGTTTGGTGTAATAATTGTTTATTATTTATAAACACAATCAAACATATTATGAGGGACGGTGATGAAATTGACAACAGTCTCATAACAAACCATAACGGGCACATCCCCTGGCAAGATAGAATCTGAATAAGAAAGAACGCAAAACAAAGTGATTACTTACAGGATCATAGGCTTCCTGAAGAAAAAGATCCAGAGCAGCATCTGTAACCCCTAAAGCAACACCTCTCTCTGCAAGACGAATCGCTACATCTTTCATATGTAGTCTAGCAAATTTTCTGAGCTCATCGCGAGAAAGAGGATCAAATACAACTATCTCATCAAATCTATTCAATAAGAATAAGAAAGAACGCAAAACAAAGTGATTACTTACAGGATCATAGGCTTCCTGAAGAACAAGATCCAGAGCAGCATCTGTAACCCCTAAAGCAACACCTCTCTCTGCAAGACGAATCGCTACATCTTTCATATGTAGTCTAGCAAATTTTCTGAGCTCATCGCGAGAAAGAGGATCAAATACAACTATCTCATCAAATCTATTCAATAGCTCTGGCCTGAAATGTCTTCTAACCCGCAAAAATATTCAAAGGCGTGTCAAAGCACTACAACCAACTTTGTGATAAAATTATATGAAAAATATGCATACACAGAGTCTAGGAGAATGAAATGGCAGGTGTATTGGCAGTTGCAGAAATGCAACTACTAAAACAGCAGGTCTGTCGATGGTTGTAGGTGTGTGGATTTTTGCTGGTATTTTTAGACCGATTCCATGGAAATATACTAGAAACTAGTGGTATGTCAAACCTAGAAGGTAACTCGAGAGACTGTGACCATCAAATTAAACAAGTAACAGGTGTCGTGCCGAGATAAGAAGTGTTGACGAAAAAAATTGATCTCTTTCATAACAGAAGGCCGATCGGCCTAAATATCTAGGACATGTGGCACTCCATGATAAAGACACATGGTGTGTGGATTTGAGTTTTTCAGGTGGTCAAGTGGGCCGAAAATAGGTGAAATGTGGCACCACTAAGAGATTGACATGTGCTAATTGGTACAAGTGGTAGACAATTGGCATGCTCAAACAATGAGGTGATGCAGGAATGACATGAGGGAGAAAATATCAGAAAAGCCCCAAATCCGGAGAACTAAAGCTCATCACCAACCTGAGATTGACAACTTTACATGATGTAACCTATGAAATCGTAAATGGAGAAATCATAGTAACAATAAAGTAACCTATGTAACAATAAAGTCGGATTCATCCTGGGAGTGGTAATGGGAGAAATCATAGTGAACAACAGGAAACATGCAGAGTTGCTTACAATCAAATAGATGAAAAAACACATACAAAAAACCTAGATAATAATCATGAACAAGCTTAATATTGAATTATGAACTATAAATGAACTTACAAAATGTGACATTACGAACCTGGTCAAGCGCACAAGAAAAAATATCCTGGACATGACCCTGGTTGACAAGTTGTATTGCTCATGATGCAAGAGGATTTGTACCTGCACTGCCAAGTCAATAAAAATCCATCATTATCTATACAATAAATACAAGTAATTGATGTAGTATTTTTTACTCTAAGATGCATTCTTATGATAATGTTAGAACATATGTTGAAAATGTCAAAACATACCCGAATAAGCTCCTCTTCATTTCAATAACAATTTATTGGAGTCGCATGAACTTGGAACAAGCCTCCCACGATCTGAAAGAGTAGCAACTAAGTCAACAGTGACTTTTTTGTTGCTACGCTGGATTGAGGGAGGTTTTCTCCAAGATTAAATTGCTCCAATAAATTATTCTCTACTAAACAGGGCCAACCACGTGAAGGTGGAAGCTCTTATGGCCCCTCTCCCCCCCCTCACATCACTCTCAATTCCCCAATACCCAATCTATATTTCATTTTTTACTTTCATGAGCATAAAAAAAAAATATTCAATAACTAATAAAAAACAATTCAACAAAAAGTACGCAAGGAAACATTGCAATTAATGCTTGACATAAAAATAGTATGATAAATGAGTTTTTTATATAACACAAAAAACGTTCCAAGTATGGTAACGTTTGTCTTATAATAATACAATATTTTACATTATCAAATTTTCTTTTTCTTTTTCTTCTTCCTATTTCTAAAGCTCCTAATGTCATCATCAATATCATCGTCCTCTACTCCTGTTTCGTGCCTTTCGACCCGCACTGTTGACCTAGTTGCGTAGTCATGATGTCTGGTCTCATCCAGTGACGGGGCATCGCCTACAAAAACAGATTATATTAAATTTTAATTGTCAGTTTTTAAATATCATTGAACTAGTTCGGTAATATTAATAAAAAAAATTGCAATGAGATTATTTACCTGGTGCACCAGTTGTCGTCGTTGGGACTGTTGCCCTGTCTTCCTCTCTAGTGATAAGATCCTCAAGGGAAACATTCTCTGTCATTTAAACAAAAAAATTTATAAGGAAAACCATCAAGGTATAATTAGAAAAAATTATAAGTGGAAATTAATTACCGTCACGGCCCTCACTGATAGTAGCATTGTCGGCCTGGTCCCCACTACAATGATCAGGTTGCACGTGAGGATCATCTACATCTGGCTCTAAAGCTGGATTATTTGCCTCGTCGGTAGTGCTGCTCCCCTGATTTAAACAAAGTTGTTAGACATTAAATTTATGGACGAAAACAAACATATTGAAAGGTTAATGTTTTACCTTATCAGGCATTCTGGATCTTGGGACTTGTCCCAAGCTTCTGCGACGTTCAACTACGGCTTGATAGCCGAACTAGAAAGCAATATTTTTATCTTCCTCTGTAGTTTCTGTTCCGAAGTCATCACCCTACATTACATATGATTGTGTATTTTTAATCATATTTGATAGGATTACAAAAACGTTGGAAGGCGATACAATTAATTATAAGATGTTTAGCTACTTAATTACAATTCTTGCGGCTAATTTAAGGTAGCCGCCCCGGCCTAGCTTGTGATGGCCCTTTTTTCCAATCCTAGCTTTGGTTTCCTTCGAGGTGTCAGGCAACCTAGCATGAAAAGATTGAGGTCAAACATGACGTAGCACACTTGTATTTTAGACATAGAGAAAATTAAAGCTATTGAATTAAAGTTGTAATTTACCTTGTGGGTCTAGTTGGCATTTTTCCTTCTTTCTTTGCCCTTTTCTCTTCTCCATCATGGATGAGTGCTCTCCACTCACTCTCTGGAACTGTGAGAGGACGCTCGTATCTAGGGTTAAATTGCACTTGCGTCCTATAGGTGTCCCTGGTATATTTCAAATATTTTCCGGCTACCCGAGCCACCGCTGTTCTGTCAAATGTGCCGACCCCAAAAAGGGCTTCTAGATAATCTAGAAGTTCTTTTTTCAGGTTGGAATTCTGGGAATTCCACACTGTGTGTATGGTTGGACCAAAAATTGCCAACGCATGGCTCTCCAAAAACCTATAGAACTCATTTTTTCCTACACAGAAAAAAAAGATATTATCATTAATTTAAAAATAAAAATCATGATAAATATGTTTTAGATAGAGTACATGAAATAGTTAAAATATTAAAATTTACTTGGGAGTTGTACGTGCTTTATAGGGACACCTTCATCGTTCACCAACAACGTGCCATTAATGGTCCCTGTGGAGCTGACACGTGTAGCTCTAGGAAACGCAATAATGTAGTTGGCCATATCAGCCTCATCATTTCCAACACGTTCAGTGGTTGGCTGGGTGTCTGCTTGGGCAGGGTGTGTTTCTTGGTTGGCACCTAAAGGAGTAGAAGGTGTATGAGAGGGTTGTTGGGCAATCTCTTGCCCTTGTGTCCCACTACCACCAACACCGGGTTCAGCAAGTGCCAGATAACGCTACATACAAAAGAATTTTTTGTTATTTTAGTCAATGTAAAAATTAAAAATCAAACTATCACAATTCATCTCACGTAGAACAAAAAAATATCCTTTTGACTTTTTATTATTACCTGATATGTTTCTAGCTGGCTCATAAGTTGTTTTATCCTCTCTTCTATTTCAGGTGTTTGAGGCGCGTCTATCAAAGTATTAAATTCTGACCTTGCTTCTCATGCCCTTTTTCGCAACAAGAGTGCTGGAGATAGGGATGAAAAAAGATCTTCCTCATAGAGGGAATCATTAGGCGTACCATGGCTAGGTGTCTGCATATTTGAACAAAATTAATATTATTTCAATTATGTAAATAACTAAAATACTTGAAGATAGAGCAATGCTGACACTTTATATGTTCTTCCGCTGGCCTCTTTCCACGATCATCCCGTCTCGAGGTTGTTCCTGTAATGCCCTGATCAGTCTGCCACATTGCAATAAAATTATAAATGTAAAAACTTGAAAACAATATATAACTTGAAAACACAAAATGAAAACTGAAATAATTTCTAATAAGACACCGGAAGACAGAGTTAGAGTTTCAAATATGCCTTGCATTGAATTCAGTCCTGGAAACATGTCATTGCACATTAAGGCACCCAAACAAGAGATGAGTTGACAATGAAGACCTTATTGAATATATTGTTGGAGAAACTTCTAGTAAACTTGTTGTGAAGACCTTGAGGACATTTTGGGAGTAACATTGTTGAAGCTGATGGTATAGCATTGTTGGAGACGATCTTGAAGGGCCTTGAAGTGAAGCTTTTGGAGCAACTATTGAAAAATCCTTAGAGCATTTAAGTAAGGCACTTTCTATCTTCCATCACCTTTTTCCTTTCAATATCCTTTAAACGATTTTGTTGATATTTAATGTTTGAAATCACATTATAATTACTTGATTATATGTGTTTGGGGACTTTCCCTTTGAAATTACCCAAAAATACCCTGGCAATTTTATCTTCAGGATGCATGTCTGACCCTATTGTTCAATATTTTGATTGACAGTAGTAAACATAGAGAGTTAGGGGGCTCTTGACTTGGTTTGGTTGGGCCATTAGATCCCTAACATCTACTAGGGAGAACCCCCCTTGAGTTGGAGGAGAGCTAGCCCGAAGTGAAAAGAGGTTGGTGAGGTGACAATGGGGCTATTGAATTACACATGGTATCACACTTTAGCTTTAGGAATTTATCTTGAGAAGTGCGAGATTTTGTTATATCAATTCTCAAATTGTTTACAACACTATTTTTAAGAACTAATAAGAAGTGATGTTGAGGGGTTTTTGGGTATAAGAAACAATACCATTTAAAAACTAGGGTTCTCAGTCCTTGGCATTCCTTCACCTGGGCCTAGGGGCACACGAGAATAATTTCACACTAAACCATGCAAACTTAAAAGTAACTTAATAGATCCATAAAGTAATAATAATCATAATTCCTAATTTCCTATTGTACGATATAATGCAAATTATTCAAACATGAAGCAATGAAGACATACAATGTCTAAATTTCAAGATTGATGAACCAATACAAGAAGTTAGAAACTACAACTTTGATTCAATACTTTGTGTCCTAACTCCAGGAAGGAATCTAGTTTGTAGTACAGAACATGCATCGTGTATTATCAATTTTTAATTGACAACAACTAAAGGTCATCTACCTCATCAATTCCTTCCCATTTTGTGTTTTTATGTTATATTCCTTATAAAAGTGTCAAATTTCTCTCAAAGTAAGCAACCACCGAATAAAATAAAAAATAGTTGAGATATGATTGAGAAATGGTCATTTATTTCTTGAAAGGATCTTCACAATTTCTTTGGTTGTTTTTCATCTCAAGAAACAAGAAATGACCTAAGAAACTATCGTGATGTAATATAAGAAACAACACGGTGCAATGGCCATTTTCAAAGCCAAATGATGTCCATTAAGGACATGGCCTTTATTTGGTTCTTGTTTCATAGGAGTTTCAGGTAGAAATGGAACTTTGTTGTACCATTTCCAGTAGTAAAAAGGGAAAACCTTCTTTTTCCATGGGAAATAATTTACCTTTCCTTTTCAAGATAATCTAAATCACAAAAAATATGAACTATACTACACACATTCTAGGATAATGTGAAAGTGGAAAAGGAATACCCTACACAAGTGATGCACACATGTACATTTGAACACTAATAGATTTTTGTAGTTGAAATGCAATGCTTGTTTTCATTTAAATGTAGGGTTTTTAAAGCAGGGAGAAATAATGGCTGCCAATTTAATAAGCGTTTCTTTGGGAAAAATTTAAATATCGTATTGGGTGATGAAGATAATAGAGGGTATTGAATCTTGATTCTGGACATTGTGTTTAACTTGAATAACTCAAATGATTATACATATTAGTGGATGAGTTCTTTTTTTCAAGTATGTCACTCAAAACTCTTATGTCAAAGCATTGTATGATGGCTAGCATTTTCTTGTTTCCCTTTCTTCAGTTCAATGTAAAAATCATATTAATATATTGGAGCACGAATGATAACTACAATTGTTTGCTCTGCAGTATATCCAGCCCCAAGATTATGAAAAGTTTTCTCAAGTGGAGCTATTGGTTATTGATGAAGCAGCTGCAATTCCATTTCCTATTGTAAAGGCTCTGCTCGGGCCATATTTAGTGTTTCTGTGCTCTACTGTAAATGGGTAATAATTATAAATGAGCCAACCACAATCACAGATTTTGTAACCATTCGGTTTCCAGGGATAGTGATGATGATATTAACCCTATATATCAGTGACCTATATCTATATGAGAATGATCTCAACATTGACCTTGATATGGTTGTATGGATGTGACCTTTGGTATGTCATCAGAAAATCCCCAAATCTGGAGAACTAAAGCTCATCACTTTCAATTTGGAGTACTACCCTTGTGATAAACTTGATGACTTTTGATCTCCCATTCTCTACCACTTTTCACTTCACCTTCAATATAGATCAGACCAAGGGAAATTCGTTACTGGGTGTTGAGATGGATGAGTTTGTCGAACTAAAATCCATAGCTTAAACTTCATGAAACTGGTGGAGTCAAATTCATGCAAGCACAAACACATCTTACACATCCTCTTTGAAACTCATCTGAAATAACATTGGAAGACATCTAGAGAGAACCCTATATCCTAACACAATCCAATGGAATTGACCAAAAAAACCCAAATAGATTCAACCCTACTATAGGAGGAAGGGCCTGCAGTAAGAACTTACCATTTTGCAAGAGTTGAGGGCGAATGTTGTTCTGCAAGAGCTGAGGGCGAATGTTGAGGGTGAATGTTGTTCTGCAAGAGCTGAGGATGAATGCTGAGGGCGAATGCAGGGCGAATGCTGTTCTGCAAGAGATGAGGGCGAATGCTGAGGGCGAATGCTATTCTACAAGAGCTCAGGGCGAATGCTGAGGGCGAATGTTGTTCTGCAAGAGCTAAGGGGAATGTTGTTCTGCAAGAGTTGAGGGCGAATGCTAAGGGCGAATTCTATTCTGCAAGAGCTGAGGGTGAATGCTGAGGGAGAATGATGTTCTGCAAGAGCTCCCTGAGGGCGAATGCTGTTCTACAAGAGCGGAGGGTGAATGCGCGCGTGATATCATAGTTTTTAATAAAATCATTTTTATGTAGCGCGCATACAAGTGTCGTATTTTTATGTCGCGCACATATAAGTGTCATTATACCGACGACAGACAAAGAGTCGCTATTGCAACGGATGCCTCCAAACGTCGCAATTGCGACACTTAGACATTTGGAGGCAGCCATCGCAATAACGACGCTTTGGGGCATAGTGTCGCAATTGCGACGTCTTCCTCCAAACGTCGCAATTGTGACACTTTGTCTAAGTGTCGGTATTGCAACACTTTTCTCTAAACGTCGGTATAGCGACGGTTTCAGGCGGGATTGAAAAATTTTCGGGAAATTTCGGGGCATAGTGTCGCAATTGCGATGTCTTCCTCCAAACGTCGCAATTTCGACACTTTGTCTAAGTGTCGTTATTGCGACACTTTTCTCTAAACGTCAGTATAGCGACGGTTTCGGGCGGGATTGAAAAAATTTCAGGAAATTTCTGACATTTGGTCAAAAGCGTCGGAACCAAGTGTTGGAATTTCCCCCAAATGTACTAGTGATCCCATCCATCCAATTCCATTCCTCCATCTCAATCCAAAGTTCATTCATCATCATCTGATCAGTCCACTTCACCTCCTTCATCTCCATCTCATCATGACAATGGATCACCCAACAGGATGGAGGATATTGACTATAAGTGGGCTAGTATGGTTGAGGTTGAGCCATTGCCTAAAACCTACCAAAGAGGCTACATGCATGTGTTTTATCCACATGGAGTGTAAGGGGCCATGCCTTCTACAACAACACGATAGGTGGACAAAGGCAAAGAGAAGGTCATTGAGCCAGTCATTCATGATGAGGAGGACAGTCATGAAACAGAGCAGGAATTTCATCTTGTTGACCTAGATTAGGATGAAAATGAAAAAATCACTAATGTTGCCATCAAAGGTAAGGATGTTAAGCTTAAGGAGCTCCAGACTAATATTGACAGGGCAAGATATGGCATACACTTCCTTGAGTAAGAAAATGACCAATTGAAAACCAAATAAGTCATTGATGAGGTTAAGTATTTCACTGCTCAAAGGGAGGCTCAAAAGGCTAAAGTCATGCTAGATGAAACACTTGAAAGGTATGTCTTACTTGATGATGAAGAAGAAAAAGTACCATGACAAAGACCTAGAACTAGAGGGTTGAAAAGAGCTCCAGCTCTAGAGAAGCAAAGGGAATCTGAGCTTGTTGATTAGCTAACCCTAAATGAGCATCTTGACATAGTGATCAATGAGAATAGGGATCCATGGCTTGCTAGATCCAATCAACACTTGGAGAAGCTTCTAGCTAAGGAAAATAAGGACAATGACTTATTGAAGAAGAATGTCAAACACTATGTCCTGAAGGAGAAAATTGCATTGGCCATGCTCAAAAGTACCAATGCAAAAATTGAAGATTTGACCATGGAGGAAAAGAAATAGTTGGAAATTATTGCTGAGGATTCCCTTCAAGCCTAGACACATCATCATCAAAAATTTTGAGGCATTTACAAACTTTTGTTCAAATTCTGAGTTTGATTGTGTTTTTCTGAATAAGGATTTAGCAGAAAATTTGTCATATGCGCAATGCCCTAGGAGGTGTGCAAATAATAGGGGCATCTGTTGGGAAAATGGTCACCACCATTAGGTTTAGAATGATGAAGACATGAACCCTATACATTTTCTAATATTTTTGAGTCAAACTGGTTAGTGAAAAGGGAAAAAAACACCCTAAAAATAATGTTTCTGCCCATATTTTTGCCTAGGCACTGCACGCAGAGCAATCTTGGGAGATTGCAATTTTGAGGGGTAAAATCGACATCATTTTTAGAACTTGAGGCATATTCAAAAAGAGGGCAGGAAAATATTTCCAACAAGCCATCTTGGGCCTGATTTGGAAACATGTAGGTCAGTTAAAAGTTGCCTTGATCATGGAGGGCGCACAGCCTTAAGCGAGGGCACATATGACAGGAAAATGGCGCAAATGACAATTTGCTGAGTTTTTTGGTTTTTCACTGTAAATTTTCATTTTATCTCAAGAAATGATAATTTTACCTATGTAATTCGTCATGGTAAATGTACTTATGTCAAGGATAATTTACGTAGGGGTAGATTCATTAGGTAAAGTCATCCTTTAGTCAAGATTAATCAATCTGAGTGTAATGAGGAATGAGTCACTTGGACCATCCTACACTTCAGTTTTCAGTTCAGAAATTAGTGGATCTCTTCATCACCTCATGGATTCGACCCCTTAGGATGAGTGAAGATTGTTTTGATGTCTATTTATCCCCTTTATTCACATTAAGCAAGGGTTGGAATAAGTTTGTATGATTTCTTATTGATCAAGGAACTTTTGTACTCAATTTGGCCAGCTAATAAAGAGGAGTTGCAACTATTTTATGGGATACTTGTGGTATTGATGTTTATAATTGTCTTTTCTTCATTTTCATATGCTAGAATGTATTGTATTCATTTTCACTTCATTTTATGGTATGATCTCTTTCAAGTTTGATAATCAGAATACATTCTTGTACATGCTCTATTTTGGGGAATTGATCATAGTTTATCCATTTTCATATATCTAAGAAGAATACTTCCCATTATATTCCTAGCTTCTCTTCAGTATCAAAACCATTCCATCACAATCATCTTCAAGTGATAATCCTTGTGCCTACCTTGCCCCATTGATCCCTGCAACCCTATCTCATTTGCCTTGACCTAGCTCCCTTTACCTAATTTCTTCATCCAATGATAACCCAACCAAAAATCAAATGAAAACAACCCCTGAACTCAATATCTAGCCTAAAAAAACTAATTGATCCAACCCTCCTGGCTGTGACCCTTTTCGACAGAGTCCTCTCTGACTTAATAGGGCTAGATATCAAGTCAAAATATTGATTTTTGGTTACCTCTATTGGGATTCCTTCTTCAGCATTGGGAATCTGGCAGAGTGCTAACATTATGGTGCCATTGCTGGGGAGGTGAAAATACTAATATTCCCTCGGAAAGAATGAAAAAGATCAGATCTGATTGTTGATGGTGAACAACGATCAGGCACAAGAAGGTTGCACATCATTCACTTGGTGACTCCAGTGTCGAAGAATCCCAAGGTTCATAATTCTCATGGCGAATCCACTTTTCAGGAACCAGTAGTTTGAATATATTCTTGGTGAACTCACTGTTGTCAAAATGGATTTTTTTTCTCAAAGGTATGCTCCTATGAATCAAGATCATATTCCTGGTTTTTCGAACCATATTCCTCGTATAGATTAGAAATCAAGACTGCCAAAGTTTAAGCATCAAGATGGTGAAGATGCAAGTTTGCATTTGGTCAAATTTCATTTTCATATTCATAGACTAAAGATTGAGTTTCCTGAAGATTGTCTGATGAAGATGTCTATGGCTACCTTGGAGGAAAAAGTGGGATAATGGTATGAGAGTCTACCATCTACTAGTTTATATTCTCTAAAGGACTTTCATTTAGTTTTCTTTCAACATTATCAAAGCTCTAATTATTCCTTGTCGATGATTGATAATTGTTGTGATATCTCTGATAATTTCATTGAGTTTCTTGAAAATTTGTATGCGGATGATGAGTATCTAGATGATGAGAACATAGAATCCCTTCATGATTTTTCCTCCCAACAAGAATCAACAATTTCCTCCTTGGATGAAGAGATCCTTGAGCCTTTGCATGAGAAACATTTTCATCACCAAAAAGAATTAGTAGCTCCCTCCTTAGATGAGACAGATTGGGACCAAGAAAGAGAAGTTCGAATTCCCGATCCTGAAAATGAAAATCACCAAATCAATGTAAATTTCTTTAAAACTCAGTTTTCTCCTTTGTCTGAATATGAAATAGATCATCTACTGAAAAATCATGTTACATCCCAAGCGAATGTAGACTTGCAACTCTTACAATGTTCACACGGACAAGAATGTGTGAGCTTAACATATTCCATTATTTAAAATGAAATTATGGTTTTGAATGATGATATTCATGAGACTGATGAAGCCATACAAGAATTTGTTGTGTGTAAACCAATTTGTGATGATTATTTTCTGCAAGGAGATCAACTAACAGATATTGTTTTCTTTCTTGAAGAAGATAGGGCTGTCATGTTTAACAATCTTAAAGAATGTTTTTAGTTCAAAGATGATTTAGAATATGAATTTGAGGAGTATGAGCCTAAGAGAGACAATGTGCAAGTGATAGAGTCAAAGTTTCCCGTGCTTTAGGATTTTGTAACCAACACTCAGATAGCAGAAATTCATACTTCCTTATGTTATCCTACGGATCAACAACCAAGTGTTATTTTAGATCAAAAAGAAGAGTGTGCTTGTGTTTTTGTTGGATCTCAAGACAAGGTAACATTTCATATTTTTGAAGATCCTTTTATCGATTTTCTACAGTTATAAGGGAAGATGTATTTTCTTGTTTTGATGGACAAGAAGCACATGTTCAGAAGACACTTGAAGTGGCCTAGTTATTTTTTTACGCCTACTCGAGGAAAATGAGAGAATAATTTTAGTAAGTAGCCATCTACTAGATTGGTTACACTGGAAGGATCACTTCACATAATTGTACATATGCTTTCAAAAAGACAGGTGGTTGTCATCAATATTTGAAGCCCTCAAGTCTCAGGTGATGTACTACCATCAATAAGTTTAGTAAGTTATTTATTTTCAGTGATTTTCAAAGTCATTTTGTGTCATTGAGTTATCAGTATTTAGTCATGCATTTGAGTTTGAAGTTTTTTTACTATATTGGCCCAATGGTTAGGAACTTGGTGTATGATGTTCTTTACACCTCTAAGGAGCTTCCATCTCTAATAAGACCGATGTTAGTTTCATAATATGCATTCTTCCATCAGTGATCAAAATTACTCTTTTTATACTCATTTTAGGGTCCCACTCTGAAATTTTTTATCATTCCATTAGGTCATGCAAAAAATTGATTCACTGATGGTAGTCCAAGTCATAACACCTCACTCTCCCTCAAAATTTCACATTTTCTGGCCCACCTTCATGTCTTGCTGAGCATTAGAACACTTTTGAAAAGCTCATTTCTCTATGTCTTATGTCAGTCAAAGTCAACCACGGAGTCAGGTCATTCAAGGTCCCATTAGGTCATTAGGTTTTATTGTTCAAGGTCAAAAAATGCACCATTTCTTCTGAATAAGGTCAGGAAAAGGTGTGAGAGCAACTCAATAAAAATTTCATTATCATCTGATGAATATTATCAACATGTAAATATGACATTTTAAAAGTTGTAATTTTGATTTTAAAGTTTGATTTTCATATCAGAATTGTAATTTTGATACGAAAACAGAGACTATATTTAATTATAATTTTTTATGTAATTTTATGCTTATAATATGTAATAATTTATTTCCCTAGCTACCAACTCAAATCACATATGCCCAACTGAAGATCGCCAACTGAAATGAAAAGTGTCAAACTCCACCAACTTCATCCTGCAAAGAAGAAAAGTCAAAAGAAAAGGGTAATTAGCAAATGCGTCAAAAAAGTGAAAGAAAACAATGGAAAAGTGGGTTTTTTATTTAAATATAAATTCACTCAAGCATTAAAGAATCCTATACATCAATTTTAGCTTCATTTTCCTCCTATTCCATTGAGAAAACACTTGAAGAGAGCGATTTTTTGATTTTCTGGGAAAAATTAGAGAAAATTTGAGTAGAGGGCACATATCCTTAAGGTGTGGCACACAGTTTGAAGAGAGGGCGTACAACCTGAAGAGAGGGGGGACAGTATAAAGAGAGGGCACACAGCCTTAAGGCGTTGCGCATATGTCCAGCAAGACAACAAATCATCCAAACTTCGCCAAATCACCTCCAGAACTTCTGCAAAATATTTTTGATCCTCCAACAAGCAAGTAAAGGCGTCTTCCATTGTCGTTTACCTCCTCCAAGTTTATGTGTTTTGTGTTGTGTAATTTTTTTGATAATTTGTTGTTTTAACCACTCAAAACGCTAGTTTTCCTCCCTATCACTCTCAACTCACAAACTTCACTCCTTACCCTTTTACATCCTTCCCATATTGCAAAAACTCATTCCCAAATCTCTGTTAGTATAATCCCTGTCCCTACGCTTTTAAACCTAAAACCCTAAACCACAGGTGCTTCTTTTTACCTAGGCTCCCAATTCCTCATCCCAATTCCCATCACACTATCACTCCTTTTCCCTTCCCCCATTTCTCATATCCTTAAAACTATTTCCCACAAATTTCCCTTTCCCTATTTCATATCCCTAAAAAAGTCTCCTTACACACATTATCATTCCTAATCCCTAGGGTTTTGACAAAAAACACCATGGCATAAGAGAAAGCAAACATAATATTCAATGAAGGAGAGGAAACAAAGGAGAAGAGGCCACATAGAGGTGGAAGAGTGCTTAGACTTGAACCTGTTAATAGTATGGAACTTTTAGCCTCTCCAATAATAGTAACATGTTTCAAATATATTGGTCATTATGATTTTTGTGAACAAGTTCAGAGGGTTCAACACCATGCCAGGTTGAACAGACTCTTCATATCCAACCTCCGCAAAAACCAAGTCACTTTAGCTAGAGTCACCTTTACTATCTCAACTGCCACCATTTCAGCTGCCACAGAGATCCCAAATGTTGGGGAGAAGTGGTTCAAAAAGAGTGATTTGGAGGAAAAATACTTTGAGCCTTTCCTGAAACCAAGGTATAAGAATGAGAGAAAGAGGTTCTTTCCTTTCTCCCACCTCCAGGACAGATATGCACTGATGATTAAGATAATCATGAAATAATTTTCATGTGAGAGCAGATTTTCAAGACTCTATACTTATCACATCCGCCTCTTGATGCATTTCACTAGGGTAAAGATGTTGAACATGCCGTACTACCTTTTCTGAAACATATATAAGATGGCTTTCATTTTCTAGAAAAGGAAATATGAACATCAAATGAAAATTCTATTCCATCATTCCCTCATTAAGATCATAGTCCTCCACCATCTTAATCAACTAAAAATTTCATGGGACACCTTCATAGCCCATGATATATTCAAAGATCCTCCTAGTCAGCATGCAAAAAATGTTCCTTCATCATCCCAACCATCCACTTCCATTCCTCCATCTCAACCCATAGTTCATTCATTGTCATTTGATTAGTCCACTTCACCTCCTTCATCTCCATCTCATCATGACATTGGATCACCTAACAGGATGGAGGATATTGACTCTATGTGGGCTAGTATGTTTGAGGTTGAGCCATTGCCTAAAACCTATCAGAGGGGCTACATGCATGTGTTTTATCCACATGGAGTGGAAGGGGCCATGCCTTCTATAACAACATGACAGGTGGACAAAGGCAAAGAGAGGTCATTGAGCTAGTCATTCATGATGAGGAGGACACTCATGGAACAGAGAATGAATTTTATCTTGTTGACCTAGATGAGGATGACAATGAAAGAGTCACTAATGCTGCCATCAAAGGTAAGGATGTAAAGATTAAAGAGCTCCAGACTAATCTTGACGGGGCAAGATATGGCATACACTTCCTTGAGTAAGAAAATGACCAATTGAAAACCAAAAAAGTCATTGATGAGGTTAAGTATTTCACTTCTCAAAGGGAGGCTCTAAAGGCCAAATTCATGCTAGATGAAACACTTGAAAGGTATGGCTTACTTGATTATGAAGAAGAACATGTACCAAGACAAAGACCTAGAACTAGAGGGTTGAAAAGAGATCTAGTTCTAGAGAAGCAAAGGGAAGCTGAGTTTTCTGATTAGCTAACCCTAAATGAGCAGCTTGACATAGTGATCATTGAGAATAGGGAGCCATGGCTTGATAGAGCTAATCAACACTAGGAGAATCTTCTAGCCAAGGAAAATAAGGATAATTAATTATTGAGGAAGAAAGTCAAACACTATGCCCTGAAGGAGAAAATTTCATTGGCCAAGCTCAAAAGTGTCAATGCAAAAATTGAAGAGTTGACCATGGAGGAAAAGAAATAGTTGGGAATTACTGCTGAGGCTTCCCTTCAAGCCTAGATACATCATCATCAACTATTTTATAAATTTTGAGGCATTTACAAACTTTTTTCAAATTCTGAGTTTGACTTTGTTTTTTTGAATAAGGATTTAGCAGGAAATTTGTCATATGCGCAATGCCCTATGCGTTGCAAAATTGATAGGGGCATATGTTGGGAAAAAGGTCATGATAATTGGGTTCAGAATGATGAAGAAATGCACCCTATAAATTTTCTAAGCTTTTTGAGTCAAACTGGTTAGTGAAAATGGAAAAAACACCCTAAAAATCATGTTTTTGCCCATATTTTTGCCTAGGCGCTGCGCACATAGCAGTCTTGGGAGATTGCAATTTTGAGGGGTATAATCAACATCATTTTAGAACTTGAGGCATATTCATAAAGAGGACAGGAAAATATTTCCAACAAGCCATCTTGGGACTGATTTGAACACACGTAGGTCAGTCAAAAGTCACCTTGAACATGGAGGGCGCACAGCCTTAAGCGAGGGCACATATGAGAGGAAAATGACGCATATGAAAATTTGCCGAGTTTTTTTGTTTTTCATTGTTAATTTTGATTTTAACTCAAGAAATGATATTTTTACCTATGTAATTCATCATGGTAAATGTAATAATGTCAAGGATAATTTACTTAGGGGTAGATTCATTAGGTAAAGTCATCCTTTAGTCAAGATTAATCAATTTGAGTGTAATGAAGAATGAGTCACTTGGACCATCCTACACTTCAGTTTTCAGTTTAGAAATTAGTGGATATCTTCATCACCTCATGGATTCGACCCCTAAGGATGATTGAATATTTTTTTGATGTCTATTTAACCCCTTTATTCACATTAAGCAACGGTTGGAATCAATTTGTATTATTTCTTATTGATCAAGGAACGATTGTACTCAGTTTGGTCAGCTAATAAAGAGGAGTTATAGATATTTTATGGGATACTTTTGGTATTGATGTTTATCATTGTATTTTCTTCATTTTCATATGTTAGAATGTATTTAATTCATGTTCACTTCATTTCTATGGTATGATCTATTTCAAGTTTGATAATCAGAATACATGCTTGCACATGATTTGTTTTGGGGAATTGATCATATTTTACCCATTTTCATATGTCTAAGAAGAATACTTCCCATGCTCTTCCTATCTTATCTTCAGTCTCAAAACCATTCCATAACAGTCATCTTCAAGTGATAATCCTTGTGCCTAGCTTGCCCCATTGATCCTTGCAACCCTATCTCATTTTCCCTGACCTAGCTCCCTTGACCTAATTTCTACATCCAGTGATAACCCAACCAAAAAATCAAATGAAAAAAACCCCTGAACTCAATACCTAGCCTAAAAAAACTAATTGATCCAACCCTCCTAGCTGTGACCCTTTTGGACAGATTCCTCTCCAACTTGATAGGGCTAGATATCAAATCAAAATCTTGGTTTGTGGTTACCTCTGTTGGGATTCGTTCTTCAATATTAGGAATCTGGCAGAGTGCTAACATTCTAGTGCCATTGTCCAGGAGGCGAAAAGAATAATCTTCCCTGGGAAAGAATGACAAAGATCAAATCTAATTTTTGATGGTGAAAAATGATCAGGCACAAGAAGGCTACACATCATTCACCCGGGGACTCCAGTGTCAAAGAACCCCAAGGTTCATAATTCTCATGACGACTCCACTTTTCAAGAATCGGTAGTTTGAATATATTCTTGGTGAACTCACTGTTGTCAAAATGGATTTGTTTTCTCAAAGGTATGCTCCTATGAATCGAGCTCATATTCCTATTTTTCCGAACCGTATTCCTCATATAGATTGGAAATCAGGACTGTCAAAGTTTAAGGGTCAAGACGGTGAAGATGCTAGTTTGCATTTGGTCAAATTTCATTTACATATTCATAGAATAAAGATTGAGTTTCTTGAAGATTGTCCGACAAAGATGTTTATGGCTACCTTGGAGGAAAGAGTGAGATCATGGTATGAGAGTCTACCATCTACTATTTTATATTCTCTAAAGGACTTTCGTTCAGTTTTCTTTCAACATTATCAAAGCTCTAATTCTTCCTTGTCGATGATTGATATTTTTTGTGAGATCTCTGATAATTTAATTGAGTTTCTTGAAAATTTTTATGGGGATGATGAGTATCTAGATGATGAGATCATATAATCCCTTCATGATTTTTCCTCCCACAAGAATCAACAATTTCCTCCTTGGATGAAGAGATCCTTGAGCCTTTGCATGAGAACCCTTTTCATCACCTAAAAGAATTAGTAGCTCCCTCCTTAGATGAGATAGACTGGGACCAAGAAAGAGAAGTTCCAATTCCCGATCATGAAAATGAAAATAACCAAATCAATGTAAATTGGATTAAAACTCAGTTTTCTCCTTTGTCCGGAGATGAAATAGATCAACTCCTGAAAAATCATGTTACATCCCAAGCAAATGTAGACTTGCAACTCTTACAATGTTCACATAGTCAAGAATGTGTGAGTGAAACATCTTCCATTATTGAAAATGAAAGTTTGGTTTTGAATGATGATAGTCATGAGACTGATGAAGCCATACATGAAGTTGTTGTGAGTAAACCAATTTGTGATGATTATTTTCTGCAAGGAGACCAGCTAACAAATATTGTTTTCTTTCATAAAGAAGATAGGGCTGTCATGTTTAACAATCTTGAATAATTTTTTTAGTTCAAAGATGATTTAGAATTTGAATTTGAGGAGTATGAGCCTAAGAGAGACAATGTGCAAGTGGAATATTCCTTTTTCGGGAATTTCTGCAAAACGGTCCTCTAGGACGTTGTATAAGGAAGGCAGTGTAAAAATAAGATGAAAGGGGGCTGGGGTACCCTTGTTAACTCATATAACACTTCTCTTCCAGAAGTTGAGCCCAAAGAAATGTCTCTAGATGGGTTATTCAGATCTCCCCAAACTAGATTCCTTAAAGAATGCTCAAAGAGAGAGCTTACAGTAATACATGAACATAACCATTAAACTCTACAATTTTGAATGCAACATAAGATGAAATATAATACAGCCATCATTTTCATTAAGATACCAGTAAAAATATACAGAAATATCATGAGGAATAAACCTCTCATGCAATGGGAATCAATCTCCAAAGATAACACATGAAATACATGAGATGCAGCAATTGCACAAAATGCCGGAAAGCAGTAACTGCGCTGTCTCTATGAGATTAGCTGCTGCTGTAGATGTCAATACATGAAATATGGTTGATACATATAAAGAAATGCCCAAGAAGAGAATAATGGGCTCCAATACAATATTTCTAGCCAATCTAGGAAGGATTGCTAGAAATGCCGGAAAATGTACAATGTGACAAATAAATTGTCACTGCAACTAAATCAAAATGAGAATGAGGCTATGGAAGATCTGAAATACTCATGCCCTCCTCTGATAATGCTCTCAAGCAAAGGGCTGATCCCTTTTACTCAAAAACACCCCTCCTGATAAGCTTCGATGACCCTCCCAGCAACTTCCTACATAAAATAACGCAGTTCCAGCCATAGACTGCATTGTGGGAGATGGTGAGTGATTGGCCTGGTGCCAAAGATCTGAAATGATGCCCAAGAGTCTCCTCTGCTGATCCTCCAAATAATATACAAGATCTCCAGTGAAGAACAAGCCAAAGAATGACTCTATGAGTTCCTCTGTTGCTGCACCCAACAACTCAATGTTTTTTGCCCAACAGAATAATGTTGTAGCTGAAAGATTAAGCTTGGAAAAATTCCATAATGAGGAAATGTAGCTCAAACCCTCTCCTTCCTTGAGGATGAGGTAGGGATTCCCTACTAGGAACACCCTTGGGTTCAAGAACACTACAACCCTGCTAAACAACCCGGGGATGCAAGTCTTTGCAGACCCAACGAAAATAATAAGCTAATGCATAATGAAAATGCGCTACCATATCCTCCTTATAAAGAAAATGAACTCCTCTCACCATGGGTCCCATTCACACTTGCCACCTAGCTCAAGCAAGTGGAGCCTCCACTAAAATTGTGTTGTCCAAGAAGGTTCAATGTATCTAGACAGTTTTAGTTGACTTGGTAAAAATGACTAGATCAAGCATGATCCAATCTTGTTCACACCATGTGGTGCTCAAATAAGCTGCTTTATTATTTCTCCTTTCACAAAAGGAGTGTTATTTCTCCATCTAAAGGGGTTAAGGTGTCTCATTACCCATTTTATTCAACAAAATGAAAATATGCAACTATAATGTTCCTTTTAGCTTGAGGCTAAAAATTGGGAACATTACAGTCCTCCCCTCCCACATGTTGCTTGTCCTCAAGCAACTGCATATAGAGAACAAAATTTCTCCCCCTTGTTCTCTTGTTGTCTCCTCATCAACAATCTCCACCATTGCTCAAGATACCCTGCAACAAATTTGTCTTCCAATGCTTCCTCCCAAGTATGCAAACCGGAATGGTGTTCATCATGGAAAGATAGAAGGTGTAGGTGGAAACCTTCTTGCTGTGCTATGGCCTCCTCAAGGTAGGAGTGATGACATGCATGGGAAAATTTCATTCCCAATGATGATCCTCTCATCCATGCTATCATCCAAATAGAAATCTCAACCCTTGGTATATGCAATGTGTTGGGGCTGAATGGAGAGTTGGGCTTTTGATTCCCAAGGTGTTTCTCCCTCCATTTGTGGTACATATGGGGCTGCTTCTATCCTTGGGTTGAAATGGTATGGCCTCCAAGAATGGCCCAAGCTCCCCCATCAAGAAAATCAGCCATGAGATGCCCCTTCAAGTTCTCCAAGTGGTTTTTCCCACAAGAAGAGAAAAGTAGCAATGTGGCAATCATGGTTTGCCCATGGTGTCTCTTGCAATATAAATCATGTACAATGGGGAGAGTCATGCTCCCAATGGGCTGTCCCAAAATATACAACACTCTCACAATAGTCCTCCTTGTGAATGTATAAACATCAGCAATACATGGAGACAAAATGTAATAAAAACAAGCTGTCATAAGAAAACTAGAGAGTGGGTCACTGCTCCACTCATGGGACCAACGTAGTGCACCTCTTACCTGCATCAAAACTAAAAACAACAAGTGCTTTCCCAACCACTTTTTTGCTACCACAAACATCTCATAAGGTGAAAACATGAAAGTACAAATTGGTGCCAATGGTGCACACCAAGAAGCATGCGGCTTCCCCCACAAACCATCAAGAAAATAGCCAATCCCATTGGTGAAATGGGCCACAAGTACATCATAATAAGGAGCATAAGGATATGTGATCATCCTTAGCTCATCAAGCTGCTCATATAAAGTAAAGAAAGGTAAACCAAAATGAAAACATATACCTTATTTACCATATACTCCGGTCCTTGAGCTGAAATGGCTCATTTGAATGTTCTCCCCCACCTCGCTCATCTGAATGCTCTCCATCACCTCCAGTGAGCAGGGAAATGGTTGTGCCAACCTCTTCAAAATCATCCGGGCTATGCATCTATCCATATTCCCAAGTGAACTTCTCTAGCAAAGCAAAGTATGCATCAAATTGCATAGCTAGGAAGTCCTCATGTGCTGCATGTAATAGTTTCTTCTTGAGACTAGAGGTCCTAGTCAAGAAGACTCTGTCATAATAATAGATGACCATCTCATCCACCATGTACCAGTCATCTCCATCTGGGTCATCCAAAATCATGCATGCACCTAGATCCTGGGAGTAATCTACCAAGAGTTGAGACCTCCAACCCGGATCTATCCTCCTCATATACAGCGCTGGTAATTTGCAATGTGATGCTCCCCTCACACTGCTTCCTACTACTTTGACATCCCCCATGCCAAATTCATCCTCCAAAATGCTGTCATGCCCATCATGCAACTACTCATGCTCAAATAGTGATGGTTTCCTTTGGAAGTTGGCCTCCCATGAGAAGTTGTTATCCAAAAGGAATCTCCCAAGTTGGGTCAAAGTAAGCATGAGTGGCCTCCATCAACTCCTATGTATGAAAGAGTCCTCCCTCAAAAGAAGTATCTTCTTCCCCATCAAATCTGTGGATCAGTCATCCTGCATCATGAATATTCCATCCTCCATCCGGGCAACAAACTTTGTCAACGAAGTAGGAATGATAAGAGTGGGTGATACTGAAAATGAGAGAGTGCCTCCCTCCTCCTTGAGTTTATCCCAAACCCTCTATGTTGTGGTGGACTCATCCATTGCCTCCACCTCTCCAGAATCCAAGAGTGGTGAACCAAATGACAAGATACCCCTCATTAATGCTATATTAGGTGGCCTTCCAGGTGGAATGCCTCCATATAGTGAGACATCAAGATCAGAAGTGGACTCTATGTATAAGAGGACTTATTTTTCCCTCTCTCCACTGCGTTGTACAGTCTCCTTCTCTTGTGCAAAGACCTTCTAGAATAGATAAGGGTGTATCATCCCTTGATGTTGATCCTTCTCTTCCTCCTCCATCACACAATTCCCAATAGCTACTACATATGATTTCAGAATTGTGTTATGGTTCCCACATGTCAAAGTACTTGGAATCCCTTGCATAGAAACAAGGACTCCTCCCATGGAAGCAATGGCTTCCCTTTCACCTCCATGTGTTGATGGATCACCTCCCAGTATGACAACGTTGTTATATCTCTCATGCTCATCCTCTCCATCAATAAGTGAGATTACCTCATCATCAAGGAGTGACCCTAGATCTTGGTCATCTCTTGAAGGAAGTACCTCCATGACTTCACAAATGGAAGAGGGCCTTTCACACAATGGGGATCTTGCCCTTAGAAATCCATCATACATGTTTATATCCCCTTCAAAAATATGGAATGGAGTTTGTTTCATGGTTACCTCCAATGTATGCAAAGTGTTTTATGTTTTGATACATAGAGATTCACAATGATTTTCATCAAAATTTCTCACCGACCCTTTAGTGAAACCATCATATGATTCTATATTTGCATGTCAACATGAAACAAAATTTGCAAACCAACAATCATGAGCCATACCTTTGAGTTGCAGCGCTGCTTCCCCAATGACCTCATCTCCTTCCTCCATCCTCCTGGCAGTGCAAGTGGGCAATGGAATGCGCTATGGATCTGCATGTGTGGCTGAATGCTCACACCCAACGTGGTCACAACTAGGGTTTTTTTCATCCACAAACCCTCTCAGAAAATCTTTTCAATTTTCCCTTTCTATCTCCTCAATATCTTCAATGATACCCTCCATGGTCTGGAAAAGAAGAAGGGAAACCTCCTCTTTTGTCATTCCTCTTTTTTTGTTTTCTCTGTACATCTCTTATAAATGAGGAGCTTCTCCTTCATATGACATATTATCTTGGGCTGCACAAGTTGAGCCAAGATTGTTTCTTTGATACCACTGTAATATTCCTTTCTCGGGAATTTCTGCAAAATGGTCCCTCTAGGCCACTCATATATAAGGCGCCAATGTGTACAGGCTTGAAAAGGGGGCCAGATCCCCACAAATCCAAAAATTCTCTTCCGTAGTTGAGCCTGGAAGAAATGTCTCTAGATGGGTTATTCAGATCTCCCCAAACTAGATCCCTTAAAGAATGCTCAAAGAGAGAGCTTATAGTAATACATGAACATAACCATTAAACTCTACAATTATGAATGCAACATAAGATGAAATATAATACATCAATAATTTTCATTAAGATACCAGAAACAATATACAGAAATATTACGAGGAATAAACCTCTCATGCAATGGGAATCAATATCCAAAGATAACACATGAAATACATGAGATGCAGCAACTGCAAAAAATGCCGGGAAGAAGTAACTGCGCTATCTCTATGAGAGTAGCTACTGCTATAGATTTAAATACATGAAATATGGCTGATACATATAAAGAAATTCCCAAGAATAGAAGAATGGGCTCCAATACAATATTTCTAGCCAATCTAGGAAAGATTGCTAGAAATTCCGGAAAATGTACAATGTGACAAATAAATTTTCATTGCAATTGAATCAAAATGATAATGAGGCTATGGCAGGTCTGAAATACTCATTCCCTCCTCTGATAATTCTCTCAAGCAAAGGGCTGATCCCTTTTACTCAAAAACACCCCTCCTGATAAGCTCTGATGACCCTCCCAGCAACTGCCTGCATAAAATAACGTAGTTCTAGCCATAGACTGCGCTGTGCGAGATGGTTAGTGATTGGCTTGGTGCCAAAGATATAAAATGATGCCTGGGAGTCTCCTCTGCTGCTCCTCCAAAGAATATACAAGATCTCCACTGAGGAACAAGCCAAAGAATGACTCTATGAGTTCTTTTGTTGCTGCACCCAGCAACTCAATGTTTTCAGCCCAACAGAATAAGGTTGTAGTTGAAGGATTAAGCTTGGAAAAATGCCGGAATGAGGAAATGTAGCTCAAACCCTCTCCTTCCTTGAGGATGAGGTAGGGATTCCCGACCAGGAACACCCTTGGGTGAAGAACCCTACAAACCCTGCTAAACAACCCGAGGAAGCAAGCCTTTGCAGACCCTACGAAAATAATAAGCCAATGCATAATGAAAATGGGCTGCCATCTCCTCCTTATAAAGAAAATGGACTCCTCTCACCATGGGTCCCATTCACACTTGCTACCTTGCTCAAGCAAGTGGAGCCTGCACTAAAACGGCGCTATCCAAGAAGGTTCAATGTATCTAGACAGTTTTAGTTGACTTTGTCAAAATGACTAGATCAAGCATGATCCAATCTTGTTCACACCATGTGGTGCTCAAATCAGCTGCTTTATTATTCCTCCTTTCACACAAGGATTTTTATTTCTTCATCAGAAGGGTTTAAGGGGTCTCCTTACCCATTTTATTTAACAAAATAAAAAGATGATAACTATAATGTTCCTTTGAATATACTAAAAATTTAAACATTACAACAAGTGATAGAGTCAAATTTTCTTGTGCTTTAGGAATTTGTAACCAACACTCAGATAGTAGAAATTCATACTTCCCTATGCTCTCCTATGGATCAACAACCAAGTGTTCTTTTAGATCAAAATGAAGAGTGTGTTTGTGTTTTTTATGGATCTCAATATAAGGTAACATTTCATGTCTTTGAAGATCCTTTTACTCATTTTCTATAGTTAGCAGGGAAGATGTATTTTCTTGTTTTCATGGACCAGAAGCACATGTTCAATAGACACTTGGAGTGGCCAAGTTTATTTTTTTACGCCTACTCGAGGAAAATGAGAGAATAATTTTAGTAAGTAGCCATCTACTAGATTGGTTACACTGGAAGAATCACTTCACATAATTGTACATATGCTTTCAAAAAGACAGGTGGTTGTCATCAATATTTGAAGCCCTCAAGTCTCAGGTGATGTACTACCATCAATAAGTTTAGTAAGTTATTTATTTTCAGTGATTTTCAAAGTCATTTTGTGTCATTGAGTTATCAGTATTTAGTCATGCATTTGAGTTTGAAGTTTTTTTACTATATTGGCCCAATGGTTAGGAACTTGGTGTATGATGTTCTTTACACCTCTAAGGAGCTTCCATCTCTAATAAGACCGATGTTAGTTTCATAATATGCATTCTTCCATCAGTGATCAAAATTACTCTTTTTATACTCATTTTAGGGTCCCACTCTGAAATTTTTTATCATTCCATTAGGTCATGCAAAAAATTGATTCACTGATGGTAGTCCAAGTCATAACACCTCACTCTCCCTCAAAATTTCACATTTTTTGGCCACCTTCATTTCTTGCCGAGAATTGGAACACTCTTGAAAAGTTCATTTCACTATTTCTTATGTCAGTCAAAGTCAACCATGTATTCAGGTCATTCAAGGTCCCATTAGGTCATTAGGTTTTATTGCTCAAGGTCAAAAAATGCACCATTTCTTCTCAATAAGGTCAGAAAAAGGTGTGAGAGAGACTCAATAAAAATTTCATTATCATCTGATGAAGATTATCAACATGTAAATATGACATTTTTAAAGTTGTAATTTTGATTTTAAAGTTTGATTTTCATATCAAAATTGTAATTTTGATATGAAAATAGAGACGATATTTATTTTTAATTTTTTAATGTAATTTTATGCTTATAATATGTAATAATTTCTTTCCCTAGCTGCTAACTCAAATCACATATGCCAAACTAAAGATCACCAACTGAAAGTGAAAAGTGTCAAACTCCGCCAACTTCATCCCGCAAAGAAGAAAAGTCAAAAGAAAAGGGTGATTAGCAAATGTGTCAAAAAAGTGAAAGAAAACAATGGAAAAGTGGGTTTTTGATTTGAATCTAAGTTCACTCAAGCATTAAAGACTCCTAGACATCAATTTTAGCTTCATTTTCCCCCTATTCCATCGAGAAAACACTTGAAGAGAGCGATTTTTTGATTTTTGGGAAAAATTGGAGAAATTTTGAGCAGATGGTGCATATACTTAAGGTGTTGCGTATAGTCTGAAGAGAGGGCACCCAACCTGAAGAGAGGGGGAAGGTCTAAAGAGAGGGAGCACAACCTTAAGGCATTGCGCATATGTCCAGCAAGCCAACAAATCATCCAAACTTCGCCAAATAACCTCCAGAACTTCTGCAAAAGCTATTTGAGCCTCCAGCAAGCAAGTAAAGGTGTCTTCCATCATCATTTACCTCCTCCAAGTTTATTTGTTTTGTGTTTTGTAATTTTCTTGATAATTTTGTGTTTTAAACACTCAAAACCCTAGTTTTCATCCCTAACACTCTCAACTCCCAAACTTCATTCCCTTACCCTTTTACATCCTTCCCATATTGCAAAAACTCATTCCCAAATCTCTGTTAGTATAATCCCTGTCCCTAAGCTTTTAAACATAAAACCTTAATCCCTAGGTGCTTATTTTTACCTAGGCTCCCAATTCCCATCACACTATCATTCCTTTTCCCTTCCCCCATTTCTCATATCCTTAAAACTATTTCCCACAAATTTCCCTTCCCCATTTCCTATCCCCAAAAAAGTCTCCTTACACACATTATCATTCCTAATCCCTAGGGTTATAATAAAAAATGCCATGGAAGAAGAGCGAGAAAAAATAATATTCAGTGGAGGAGAGGAAATAGAGGAGAGGAGGCCACATAGAGGTGGAAGAGTGCTCAGACTTGAACCTATTAATACTAGGGAACTTTTAGCCTCTCCAATGACAGTAACATGTTTCAAATATGTTCGTTGTTATGATTTTTGTGAAATTTTCAAAGGGTTCAGCACCATGCTAGGTTTACCAGGCTCTTCATATCCAACCTCTACAAAAACCAAGTCACTTTAGCTCAAGTCACCTTTACTATCTCAACTTCCACCATTTCAGCTACCACCAGGATCCAAAATGTTGGGGAGAAGTGGTTCAAAAAGAGTGATTTGGAGGAAAACTACTTTGAGCCTTTCCTGAAACCAAGGTATAGGAATGAGAGAAAGAGGTTCTTTCATTTCTGCCACCTCTAGGAAAAATATGCATTGATGATGAATATAATCATGAAATACTTTTCATGTTAGGGTAGATTTTCAAGACTCTATACTTATCACATCCGCCTCTTGAAGCATTTCACTAGGGTGAATATGTTGAACATACCCTACTACCTTTTCCGAAGCATATATAATATGGCATTCATTGTCCAAAAAAGGAAATATGAACACCAAATGAAAAGTCTATTCCATCATTCCCTCATTAAGGTCATAGTCCTCCACCATCTTAATCAACTAAACATTTCATGGGACACCTTCATAGCCCATGATATATTCAGAGATCCTCCTACTCAGCATGCAAAAAATGTGCCTTCATCATCCTAGCCATCCAATGCCATTCCTCCATATCAACCTATGGCTCATTCATCATCATCTGATCAATCCCATTCACCTCCTTCATCTCCATCTCATCATGACATTGGATCACCCAACATAATGGAGGATATTGACTCTAAGTGGGCTAGTATGGTTGAGGTTTAGCTATTTCCAAAAGCCTACTAGAGAGGCTACAAGCATGTGTTTGCTCCACATGGAGTGGAAGGGCCATGCCTTCTACAACAACACAATAGGTGGACAAAGGAAAAGAGAAGGTCATTTAGCCAGTCATTCATGATGAGGAGAACACTCATGAAACAGAGCAAGAATTCCAGCTTGTTGACCCATATGAGGATGACAATGAAAAAATCACTAATGCTACCATAAAAGGTAAGGATGTCAAGATTAAGGAGCTCCAGACTAATCTTGACAGGGAAAGATATGCCATACACTTCCTTGAGCAAGAAAATGACCAATTGAAAACCAAACACGTCATTGATGAGGTTAAGCATTTTACTGCTCAAAGGGAGGCTCAAAAGGCCAAAGTCATGCTAGATGAAACACTTGAAAGATATGTCTTACTTGATGATGAAGAAAAATAGGTACCAAGACTGAGACCTAGAATTATAGGGCTGAAAATAGCTCTAGCTCTAGAGAAGCAAAGGGAAGCTGAGCTTGCTTATCAACTAACCCTAAATGAGCAACTTGACATAGTAAATATATGTCTTACTTGATGATGAAGAAAAATAGGTACCAAGACTGAGACCTAGAATTAGAGGGCTGAAAATAGCTCTAGCTCTAGAGAAGCAAAGGGAAGCTGAGCTTGCTTATCAACTAACCCTAAATGAGCAACTTGACATAGTGATTAGTGATAATAGGGAGCCATAGATTGACAAATCCAATCAACACTTGGAGAAGCTACTAGCCAAGGCAAACATGGACAATGACTTATTGAGGAAGAAAGTCAAACAGTATGCCCTGAAGGAGAAAACTGCATTGGCCAAGCTCAAAAGTGCCAATTCAAAAATTGAAGAGTTGAACATGGAGGAAAAGAAAAAGTTGGACATTATTTCTGAGGCTTCCCTTCAAGCTTAGACACATCATCATCAACTATTTTACAAATTTTGAGGCATTTACAAATTTTTTTGCAAATTCTGAGGTTGACTATGTTTTTCTAAATAAGGGTTTAGTAGAAAATTTGTCATATGTGCAGCGCCCTAGGCGCTACGCAAATGAGGGGAATATATTGGGAAAAATGTCACCACCATTGGGTTTAGAATGATGAATAAATGCACCCTGTAAAATTTCTAAGCTTTTTGAGTCAAAATGGTCAGTGAAAAGGGGAAAAATACCCTAAAAATCATGTTTATGCCCATATTTTTGCTTAGGCGCTGCGCACAAAGCAATATTGGAAGATTTCAATTTTGAGGGGTCAAATCAACATCATTTTTAGAACTTGAGGAATATTTAGAAAGAGGATAGGCAGAGCTTTCCAAAAATCCATCTTGGGCCTGATTTGGACAAATGTAGGTCAATCAAAGGTCACCTTGAACATGGAGGGCACACAGCCTTAAGAGAGGGCGCATATGACGGTTTGCTGAGCTTTTTGGTTTCACTATAAATTTTTATTTTATCTCAAGAAATGATCTTTTAACCTATGTAATTCATCATGGTAAATGTAATTATGTCAAGGATAAGTTATCTAGGGGTAGATTCATTAGGTAAAGTCATCCTTTAGTCAAGATGAATCAGTTTGAGTGTAATGAGGAATGAGTCACTTGGACCATCCTACACTTCAGTTTTCAGTTCAAAAATTAGTGGATCTCTTCCTCACCTCATGGATTCGACTCTTGAGGATGAGTGAATCTTGTTTTGATATCTATTTATCCCCTTTCTTCACATTAAGCAAGTGTTGGAATTAGTTTTTATGATTTCTTATTGATCAAGGAACTATTGTACTCAGTTTGGCCAACTAATGAAGAGGAGTTGCAACTATTTTATGGGATACTTGTGGTATTGATGTTTATCACTGTATTTTCTTCAGTTTCATATGTTAGAATGTATTTTATTCATGTTCACTTCATTTCTATGGTATGATCTCTTTCAAGTTTGATAATCAAAATACATGCTTGCACATGCTCTATTTTTGGGAATTGATCATAGTTTGTCCATTTTCATATGTCTAAGAAGAATACATCTCCCATGTTCTTCCTAGCTTCTCTTCAGTCTCAAAACCATTCCATCACAATAATATTCAAGTGATAAGGATTGTGCCTACCTTTCCCCATTGATCCCTGCAACCCTATCTCATTTTCCCTGACCTAGCTCCCTTGAACTAATTTCCTCATCCAGTGATAACCCAAGAAAAAATAAAATCAAAACAACCCCTGCACTCAATCTCTAGCCTAAAAACCCTAATTTCTCCAGCCCTCTTGGCTGTGTCTCTTTTTGAGAGAGCCCTCTCCGACTTGATAGGGCTAGCTATCAATTCAAAAGCTTGGTCTGTGTACCTCTATTGGGATTCCTTCTTCAGCCTTGGGAATCTAGCAAGTGCTAATAGTTCTTGAGAAACTTATTTTTTTTCTTTCAAATTCTTGTTTTTCTTGTACAAATGGAAAATATGTAAGAGTCTATTATCATTTTAATTCTTTTGAATGTCATTTTGTACTTTCATTTCTTTATGTTGCTACTTTATATACTTATTCAACACTTCCAGTTCATAAATTTCTTATTTAAGAGTATCTTCAATGTTAGGTTCTTATGGAGGACTGAAATGAACTTCGTCATTCAAAATTTATTCCTTATTTGATGATGAATCAACAATTTTCCCTTTGGATTTATGTTCAAGAGACTCTATATAATCATAGATTTCCTATTGGACAGGGTCAATTTCTAGGGTTTTTGATGTAGGAAAATTAAAATTATCCTACTCTTACACTGCAAAGGCAATAGCTACATAATTTCTACTGAAGCTTAGCTTACATCCGTCAGTAAGATGTAATTAATAACCAATATGTACCCCTTTTTAATAAATCCCAGAATCACTTCATTAACTGACAGAATATAGTTTACCCTTCCTTTTTAGTGTGCAACTTTATATCCATTAATTAAATGCGATTTGTGTGGTAGTGTTCGATACAAACTTCATTCAGAATCAACTTGAAATTTTAAGGAAGCAACTATATATAACTTCATTCAGAAGACAGATTGATCTTTGAGGGAGCAATTACATGTATGAATTCAAGAATCGATGGTTGTTTCTATGGACTCTGCGTTATACATGATTCACTACATGTATCATCACATAACATAAACTATAATGAACAACCCCGAATAAATACTGCTGAATTGTATTGATCTTTTGCGTCGACTATCTCTTAAACATCGCAGCTTCCGAACAAACCAACAAACAATCGATCATGGGCTTGAAACATGCGTTACCTTCAATCGCAGTTTAATCAGGCTTGAAGGAGTTTGCCTTCCTTATGCACGCGGCCTCTGATAAATTATGCCACTGCTTAACGCTGGTCTTAATGCCATTCAACGCTGACTCAATCTTACCAACACAGGCCTTCACAATAAAATGCAGCTTCAGCTCTTCATTGATAAACGTATGAACCAAACTCAACACAGAGTTTGCTGCTGCGTGTGCTCCAAAATCAATGCAGAGTCTGCTCCTGTGTGCACTCCTTCATAGTGACCAAAGGGCCATGGATCTACGCCCATGAATCCACCACAATGTCTTGATGTATCATCCCTACAAGAATGCTTACCATAATTTGGAACTTGCGCCTTTCACCTGCATCACGTTAGACATGTATACAATACCCACATAAAATTGAATCACAGTCAGAAAATAAATGGACGCTTTAACATTCCAATCAACAGAGTATTGCATGGGCTAATAAGAATTTGCTTCCCCTCTACAATTACAATAGCTAATTCAGATTCTCTATTATTTTTCACATACACTCACACACTATTCATCTCCAGCTCCTCTAATTTAAACAAAATATGAGAAACTATTCTTCTCGGAATAGTATTCTTCTAGAATTCCTCAACAAACCAATGCCTCCCTATTATTTAGCATTTGCCCCTATCTTGGCTCTATTCCACGTAGGGAAAGAAACCAATTTCTATTATTATGCCATATTTAATTAAATATAAAACAAACTAACAATTCTCCTAAAATAAATAACAAATTTAATAAAATAAATTATTAAACTATTCCTAAGTATATTTTATTTCCAATTAGCCACAACATGTGACCAAGATATCACATTGCTGGCTAGGTGCTTGATGCTCCTGCATCAGACTCCTGGGGAAGAAAAGTTGATCTTGTAGTACTTTGGAGTCGATCCCCAATCTCTGTAGTTCTGCTGCAATCATCCAACTGGCGTCTTTCATTTGCTGTCCTTTCCACTTGACTAAATAAGTTTGGCTCCTCATTTTCGTTGACTCTCTCTTTTCCCTTTTTCCTACTTTGGGCTTTCTTCTGTTATGGCATCTCCTTGTGGTTTTTCTTCTGGGTTTCGGTATAGGTAAAAATATGCAATACATGATTAAGTCACCTATTTTGAATTTCCTTTTCCACCTTTTCATATCTACTCACTTCTTGTCTGTACTACTGCGTTCCTGCCATCTTCTTTTGACATCTCCCTCAAATATGCTTCTAGGAGTTAGCCAATTCACGACAGCTTGGATTTTCTTCGAATCCGCTTTCCACTCTTCTTTAGAGACTGCGTATTCCTCCAAAACTTCATTCATCAACTTGATGGTGATTTTCTTTATGGCTCGAGAATCTGTGCTCATGCACCATTCATCTTCTTCCGCTGGACTGAGTACTATTGGTACTGCACATGGATTAAGGCTTCATCTTACTAATCCTTTATCCATCAGTTCTTGGACATGTCTTCCAATTTCGACATTCTCCTGCGGTGTTAACCAATAGGCTGCATTATTCGGCAAACTGGCTCCTGGGATTAGATCAATATGGTGGCTAATACTCCTGATGGGTGGCAACTCATTCGAAAACTCATCCACAACAATGTCATAAACATCATTCAACAAATTCCAAATTTCTTCAGGTAAATCTTCTAAATTTGTAGAATTTAAAATTACCTTGGGTCTCCCAACAATAGCAAAATTCATTTCCTTGCCCTTCTCATCTTCTTGCAATAGAGTCTTCCCACTCATCAACATAATGTTGTTTCCAGATGTCTCCTCATCAGCTTCAGCTTTCAATGGCAGCAGTGTATGCTTATTCCCATCTTTCTCAAAAGTATAAGTGTTTTTTCTGCCATCATGTATGGCATTTCGGTCAAATTTCCATGGTCTCCCTAGTAATATGTGACACACATCCATCGGCATTATATCACATAAAATAACATCCTTATAAGTACCAATCTGGAAGTCAACTTTACATTGTTCAGTTACAATAATTCGATGGCCTTTCTGACGCCATGATACCTTATAAGCAGTGGGGTGTATTGTTCTCTCCAACTTCAACTTGTCCACCATCTCTGTAGAAACAAGGTTATTAGTACTACCACTATCAATTACCAATTTGCAACAGTTACCCTTTGACTTACATACAGTTCTGAACAGATTCCTTCTTTGAGCTGGTTCTTTGGCTTCTTTAGCTTCTTTAAGCAATACCCTATTCAACAACAAGGATTCTCCGGCTTCAGGTGGTTCCTCTTTGGCTTCAGGTTGAGGAATCTCCTCCTTGGCTTCAGCAAAATTCACATTACGTGGGTTTTCCGACTTCTGATGAGGGCAATCCCATTGCATATGTCCCCATTCACCACATACATAGCACTGTACATATCTTCCTCAGTCTCTGCCTCTGGGCATGAACCTTCCGCGGCTAGAATCTCTTCTTTGTGGTGCTCTATTGCTCACACTCCCTACCTCATTCTGAGAGTGTTGAAATCTGGATTCAAATGTTTCCTCTTCTTTTGCCGGACTCCTGCCTTTATTTCTCTGGTTTTATTTGCGCAACAGTTTTTCCTCTACCCTCAAGGCTGCTTGATAGGAATCTTCAACCGACTTCAAATTTAATAAGCTGATATCATCCTGTATTTCATACCTCAAACCATTTATATATCTATCTACCTTTTCTAGATCATCTTCAACATGGCCAGATCTAATACTCAGCTTATAAAATTCTTCAGTATATTCCTTGATTGTCATCCCAACTTTCTATTTTAAGTTCTGCAATTGTCTAAACAAATTTAATTGGTAATCCTTTGGCAAAAACTTACCCTTAAGCTTACGTACCATCCTTTCCCATTGCTTGATTTTGGGCTTCCCTTTTCGCTCCATTGATAGCTAAAATTCGTCCCACCATAAGGCTGCATGGCCTTTCAATCTCGTGGCTGCAAACTTCACTTTCTTCTTGTCATCGACTTCTTCATAGTCGAAGTATTTGTCTAATGAACTAATCCAGTCCATTAGCACCTCCACACTAAGACTTCCATCATATAAAGGTACTTCTATTCTTGGTCGACTGTTGGCTTTGACTAGCATCTTCATGACCTTAGCTGCTTCATTTTCTTCGTCCACTTCTTCGTCAGTGGTCTCTTCTTCATTGGCACTATCGACTGCACCATCTGCTGCTCTTCGTTGAGTATTTTCCATGGTAGCCATTCTCGTGCGCAAATGCCGGATCTCATCTAGAAAAATTGCATTTGCTATAGGTCTCCCCTGACCTATCCCAGCTCCTCTTCTGGGTGGCATTCTCTGTAATACTCCAAAACAGCTTAACAAGCTCTGATACCAAAATGATGTAGGAAAATTAAAATTATCCTACTCTTACACTGCAAAGGCAATAGCTACACAATTTCTACTGAAGCTTAGCTTAAATCCATTAGTAAGATGTAATTAATAACCAATATGTACCCCTTTTTAATAAATCCCAGAATCACTTCATTAACTAACAGAATATAGTTTACCCTTGCTTTTTAGTGTGCAACTTTATATCCATTAATTAAATGTGATTTGTGTGGTAGTGTTCGATACAAACTTCATTCAGAATCAACTTGAACTTTTAAGGAAGAAACTATATATAACTTCATTCAGAAGACAGATTGATCTTTGAGGGAGAAATTACATGTATGAATTCAAGAATCGATGACTGTTGCTATGGACTCTGCGTTATACATGATTCACTACATGTATCATCACACAACATATACTATAATGAAAAACCCCAAATAAATACTGCTGAATTGTATTGATCTTTTGCATAGACTATCTCTTAAACATCGCAGCTTCTGAACAGACCAACAAACAATTGATCACGGGCTTGAAACATGCGTTACCTTCAATCGCAGTTTACTCAGGCTTAAAGGCGTTTTCCTTCCTTATGCACGCGGCCTCTAAAAAATTATCCCACTACCTAACGCTGGTCTTAACGACATTCAATGCTGACTCAATCTTACCAACATAGGCCTTCACAATAAAACGCAGCTTCAGCTCTTCATTGACGAACGTATGAACCAAAATCAACACAGATTCTGCTCCTGCGTGTGCTCCAAACTCAACGTAGAGTCTTCTCCTGCGTGCGCTCCTTCACAGTGACCAAAGGGCTGTGGATCTATGCCCATGAATCCACCACAATGTCGTGATGTATCATCCCTACAAGAACGCTTACCATAATTTGGAACTTGTGCCTTTCACCTGCATCACATTAGACATGTATACAATACCCACATAAAATCGAATCACATTCAGAAAATAAATGGACGCTTTAACATTCCAATCAACAGAGTATTGCATGGGCTAATAAGCATTTGCTGCCCCTCTGCAATTTCAATAGCTAATTTAGATTCTCTATTATTTCTCACATACACTCACACACTATTCATCTCCATCTCCTCTAATTTATACAAAAAATGATAAACTATTCTTCTTGGAATAGTATTCTTCTAGAATTCCTCAACAAACCAATGCCTCCCTATTATTTAGCATTTGCCCCTATCTTGGCTCTATTCCACATAGGGAAAGAAACCAATTTCTATTATTATGCCATATTTAATTAAATATAAAACAAATTAACAATTCTCCTAAAATAAATAACAAATTTAATAAAATAAATTATTAAACTATTCCTGAGTCTATTTTATTTCCAATTAGCCACAACATGTGACCAAGATGTCACATTGCTGGCTAGGTGCTTGATGCTCCTACATCAGTTTTCCTAACTGTAATTGCAATTGGTGATGGTACTATTGGTTCTTCTTCTCCTTCTAAATCAATAAAACCTGGAGAATGTTCAAACTGTTCGCTGGTTGGTTTATGAAGTTGTGCACTTCTTACATTTTCTAGTGACTTTTCAACAGAGAGGACACACTTTTTCTTACTGAATTTTTCTTGCTCTTTTTTTCCTTTAAATGGGCCTTCATCTTTACTGATGGATTTCTTATTTCTAACATTCTTTTGTCTAAGGTTTATAAAAAAATTGCAATAGGGGTTTCATCTTCAGAATACTTATCTTGTTCCATTTCCTTTTAAGGTGAACCTTCATTTTGCAACTTGGTGATTGAGGGAAATTTTCACCGACTCTTCTCTTTTTTGGAACTGGATTCATCTCACTCAACCTATTTGAAATGATTTCGAACTAGAAAATCCTCCCAATTATTCCATTTACTCCTTAAATATGTTTCAATCAAAATGTTTACTAACCCATGAAGATATAGAGAATTATCAATAAACTATATTTTCCTATGGATATTAGCAACTATTTTTCTTGAACTATAGAGTAGGAAGCATGGTAAATTGTTTTTTTTTTCTACTAGTGAAATGCATCAACAACTGAGCATGATAAAAGAACATATTACCAAACCTAAGAATTTCTCCATTTAATTTTTAGAGTTGTTACTGGAATACTTTCTTGAAAATAGAGATTTCCATACCTGGGTTTTTAAGGAAGACCTCCCACACTTTTTCCTTGATTTTCTGGTTTTTAAACCAACTTTCTCCATTTCTCGGTAATCTATTAGCTTCTTCCATGAACAATTCTGTCAAGACCAACTTGATACCCCCATTTTTTTCTTCTATCCCATCATAGGCCCGAGCAAACAATTTAGTGACCTCCTTCTCGTACCCATCGAACTTCTCAAATAAATGTAACCATTGTGTTTACTGCAATTGTTTCTTCACTTATGGGTAGGCTTCGAGAAACTTGGTTCCATTTTGCTCAAAATGCACAATAAATCCCATGTTGAGGATGTCTTAGTTCCTAATTTCCATTTTCGATAGGATTATGGAGATTTTATGGCAAAAGTGAGATTTGGGTAGTGGTTGAGGTCTTCTTAGTGAAGAAGGAAACAGAGTTGAAGAGAGTGGGATATGATGTGAACAAAATGTGATGGGATGCAAAAGAAATGGGATGATATATGGAGGAACTGGAGTGAATTCAAACGATGGAAAGGTTTTTAATAAACTTTTGATAAGACATGCAAATATTTCGGAAATTAGATTGTGAGAACTAATGCCATGTCATAACAAGGGTAATTATTTTGTGATATGGTGGAGGCAACGATTATAATCATAAATCAATGTTTATTTTCATATTTGACTAATATTTACATACCGTTTATGCTTCCTTACTGATTTTTTTCTCTTGTATATTTGTACTTTTGTAGGTTTCCTAGGTTACTATCGGCATGACATCTCCATCCATGTTGCTTTGGTTGTAATCTGTCAAGTCAGCTGTAGAATTTCATGAGAGATGCATATTTTTGACAATTTTGTAGCTGTTTTATTTATGCAAAAGAGGAATAAAATAAATGGGACAAGAATAGGAAAATTAAAGAAAATAGGTTGCCAAGAATTCGTAGTTTTAACTTACATTTTCTGTATAAACATGCCAACAATGTTGGTTTTCATGGTTATAATATATATATATATATATATATATATATATATATATATATATATATATTCTCTTATATATATATTATTATTATTTTTTAAGAAATAAGAAAGAAATTTTCAAACTAAGTTGGAGAGGAAGAAGAATCTTCCCTGACCAACTTCAAATCAATATTATCTTCAAAATTTCTACTGAACTCTTCCTTTGCAATGGTTTATGATATGTTCGTAATCGATGACCATTTATAAGAAAATGCACTTTTTCTTCATCAATGGTTTTAATTCTGACTACTCCATTGTCAATTCGGAAACCCTGAGGAATTTCATGGCGGCGGTGCTAACTTTTCTCTGGTTCGGAGCACTCGGCACCTGTGATATACTGATCCCTGCCCACCTAGGGCCTCACAATGGAATATGATCAGATATTTTCGTTATCTCCTGCTGACTATGGAACTTTCTTCATGCTGTTGAGTATTTTTCTATCATTCTAGCTCTATCTCGTATCCCACTGTGTCTTCTGTGCGGCTAGGCGGTTTTTACTGGGGTGCACATTTTTTGGCTGTCTGTCGATCTCCTTTTTGTCACGGCTTGACATCATCTGTGATAGAAGTGGGCCCAACTCGAATCCAACACTTTCACCTGACATCACCCTCTTATTTTTATCGATTTCTACTTGACGAATTGTGGGTCTGCGACATATTTGTTTTGTTACCTAATTGGGGCTCTCATTATCACCCATTTACCGGAGTTCACTGTTTCTGACTCCATGAGTGCGTACGAGGAGCTTGTTGATTACTCCGATGAACCACTGGCCGGTGTTGAAATTTGGGGTCACGAGCAAGAGGCGAGTGCTAATATGGAGATGAATGCAGCTGCCGCGGTTTCTATTGCACTTGCTTGGACTGACCCCGTGGGGTCTTTTACTTCCCCCAGTGGTGACACACCTGCTGTCAACTGCTTTGCTACTCCCTCCCCAATGTCTGATGGGCTTTGGGGACTATCACCATTGGGCTCTTCTGGTATTCTAGGGGAGGACCTGGGACTCTCTGCCCCATTTGCAAGGGCGGACTTATCCAATATTAATGCCACCACCCAAACCCTTAAGCAGCTAAATATTGGTGGGCTTGGATACAACTGCGTGGTTGGGATTGGTGGACCGATCATGGCATCGGGTGTTTTCACTAATATTCTAGTGGATGCACATACTACAGATTCTCCGCACCCATCATCCGACTCAGAGGGCTTAGGTGACCAGAACCTTGGGCATTCTGACAAGGGCAAGAAGCCCAAAATTACTAAAAACAAGCTCTGTAGGAACTCGACCTTCGGGCAAGATAGAGGCATGGTGGACTTGGAGCACACTGCGGCCACTGTTCTTGTGGGTAGAGTTCATGGCCAGAAATACTCATCTATGCGACTTATTCAATGGACTCGGGAGATTTGGGGCGGAATACTTGAGCCACTTCCGGAGGTTCTTCTGCTTGCCCGGGGTTGGTTCTCACTCTCTTTCGCCACTGCTGACCAGATTGCTTGGGTCCTTAAATAGTATTGGCACATTTAAATGCATCCTGTGCTTCTCAAGCGATGGACACTGCTATTTGATCCAAAAAAATAAAATGCAGGGGCTGGGCCCATTTGGATGCGACTCCCTAGCCTTCCAATCCAATTCTGGACTGAAACAACCTTCCACAACATTGGGGAGGATTTTGGTCACTATTTTGACCATAACTGTTCCTACTTGACCATGCGCAACAGAGTTGTGGCTCGTATCCTGATCTTTCTAGACACTAGGGACGGTCTTCATGACACTTACAACATGTTCTTTGAAGGGATGGTGTGGCAACAAGTCTTGGATTACGAGGGCAGGTGCAGGAAATGCCACGAGGTGGGGCATTTGTACAAGGATTGACCAAATTTGGGGTTCACTATACCACTACAGAAGAAATCTATCTTGGCAGCCACTCAGACTGAGCCTATCGCTTGCTCTTGTATGTCTTCGGCGGGGTTGTCTGGAACTACGCCGACTACACCGACTAATATCGTGCAGGATCCGACTCATTCTATTCCTACCTGGCCTATCACTCAAGCTAGGACTCATGCTCCATCAACTCCACACTCTCTGCACCATTCTATAGTTCCGGGTACCTCTCCTACACCCAACTCTCCGAATTTCATTTCATCATTTTTGTCATCTTCCGTTATATCTCTTATTTTATCTACTACTTCACTTCACTTTGGTTTAAATCTACCCACTCTTAACTGCACCATTGCTCGGGCTCGCCCTACTATTACACCTACCATTCCTCACACATCATCTTATCAGTCCACTAACCCACCCCCTCACCAATCGGACTCCTCTACTTCCAGACATTCCTACTACCTTCGATCCTTATCCCTCCCTCCCTCCAGTGATTCACTTGGGATTGGTCCTGGGCTGAACTGTTCCACTTCCAAGACCAGGGGCCGACCATCTGATTTTGCTAAAGCCATTAAACGTGCCAATTATGAAGTTTCGGCTAGCACTCAATCTTCCATTTTGTGGGTTCTTAGAGCAAGGCGACCCATTGTTGGGGTTACGTTATGATCTGCCTAACATTTAATTGCAGGGGCTTGGCCAACCCCGATAAAAGATTGGCCCTTAAGGAAATTTTTTCTCAGAAACATATTGATATACTATTCCTACAAGAAACTCTGGGGGATGGTATATATGTTACCTCTTTGCTACATTCACTACTTCCAAATTGGTCATTTATTACACTGGATGCTCGGGGTAGATCGGGCGGCTATGCCATAGGTATAAAAAATAAGACCACTAGAATGCTCAATTGCTGGAGCAGGCGTAGTATTCTTGGGATCGACATAAACTATGGCAACGATGGGCTAACTTATACCCTTATAAATTTTTATGGGCCTTGTTCTGATAGGGAGGACTTTTGGCTCGCATTGTTGAACTGCTCTTTGATCAATAATCCTCTCACTATTATGGGTGGGGATTTGAATTTTTATCTGGGAATATCTAAATCTTGGGGTGCAAATGCTGTCCCGGACCCGCTGGCTACTTTTTTCTACTCTGCCCTGGAATCTGCTGACCTAATTTACATTCAGATGAACAAAATTCAACCAACCTGGAGAAACCGTAGGATGGGGGATGCGGCTTTGGCTCGTAGGCTGGACCGATTTCTGATCAAACAACCACTACTTCAGATGCTGGATCTTGCTCGACAATGGGTGGGTCACGGGGGGCTTTCTGATCACTCGCCTGTCTTTTTGGAATTGGCATCTGGCCCTCACAGAGCCTGTCCTCCTTTCAAATTTAATTCCAGATGGCTTCTTGATCCATAATTTCACAATCTGGTTGTTCAGGAGTGGCAGCATTGTGCCATTTTTCCTGAATTGGAACCGGCCAGAATTATAAATGATAATATTAATCGGATTAAGGGCTTGACCATCAAATGGGTGCAGGAGAAAAGAAGGTTGGAGCGTGCGGAGCTAAATAGAATTGAACTATAGATTTCCCAGCTCAATGATCCGGATCTGCTTGGATTTAGATCTAGCACCAAAAAAGAGCACCTCATCTCACTTGAGGCTACAAGATCAAAACTACTTCGCCAAAAGGAAGGTGATTGGAGGCTCAAAAGCAGGGCTATCTGGCTACAGGTGGGAGATTGAGAATACAAATTTTTTCCAACAGCATGCAAATGGTCGAAAAAAAGGCAACAGAATTTGGGAACTTACTGACCCTCACGGATTTGTGGCTTGTACTCACACGCAACTTGTTGATATGGGTATATAGCATTTCTCCAATCTATATCAAGCACCTCTCCAATATGATATTCCTGACATTATGAGGATTACCAGATCTTTCAGCAGATTTGTGGACCAGGAACAAATGGAGGAACTCAACAGCCCGGTCTCCATGGGCGAGATTGAGGGTGTTCTCAAATGGTTCAAAAAAGATAAAAGCCCTGGACCTGATGGCTGGCCCATTGAATTCTTCATTCATTTCTTCGATCTCATTGGAAGTGATCTCCTACTTGCTATTGAAGATAGTCGTGTAAAGGGCCGAATCTATGATGGATTCAATTCAACCTTCATCACCCTCATTCCCAAGACTGATCACCCAATCAGTTTTCAGGATTACAAACCCATATATCTTTGTAATTGTATCTACACAATTATTTCTAAAATTATTGCAAATCGCATCAAACCCTTTTTATCTGCACAAATTGCCAAAGAACAATTTTCTTTTTTACACCATAGGCAGATCCATGAAGCAATTAGTATAGCTCAAGAAGCCCTTCACTCTATCAAAACAAAAAATCTCAAATCCACCATCCTCAAAATTGACCTTGCAAAGGCTTTTGATTAGGTAAACTAGAGCTACCTCCACCTTATCCTCCTTCACACTGGCTTTCCCCCCATATTCATCAACTGGATCATGGGTTGTATAAGCCATGCATCCTTCAGTATCCTCCTAAATGGCACCGCATCGGATTTATTTCATGAGGGCAGGGGTCTGAGACAAGGCTGCCCTCTATCACCCCTACTTTTTGTCCTTGTTATTGAAGGGCTATCTGTGCTAATCAAAAAAGCCAAAGAGGATGGGGACATACATGGACTCCAAATTAATGAGATTATGTTCCTCACACACCTATTATTTGTTGATGATGTGCTTATATTTCTTGATGGCTTTGGACAGGATTCTATACAATTTGAGAAAATTCTTTAAATATTTTGTAGAGCGACTGGTATGATCCCAAACAACAATAAATCAACCATTATCATGACCCCATGCTCTATTCAGGAACAGGGTATCACCTCGGCATTATTCGATTATGTTCCAAACAACATTGAGGCGAGAATGACTATCAAATCAAAGATTGGAACTGGCTCATCGCAAAAGTGGAACGCAGAATCAATGTCTGGTATCATCGATGGCTATCATAGGCTGGACGTCTGATCCTCATCAAATCAGTTCTTGAAGCCATTCCTGTCTACTGGATGTCTCTAGCTTGGATACCTATTGGTGTGACTAATCGAGTCAAAAACATTTGCAGGAAATTCCTTTGGAGAAATCAAGAAAAGGACAGAACCTTTGCATGGATTTCTTGGGATCGAATCAGCATTCCGAAATAGTGGGGTGGATGGGGCATCAAGGATTTACATTTATTCTCTAATGCTCTGGCTGCTAAATTGTGTTGGCACTTAATCACTGGCTGCAGTCTCTAGAGGGAGGTCACTACTGCCAAGTACATTGTTCCTATAAACACGATAGATTGGATCAGAGGTAGTATTGTTCACACTCCTGGAGCTTCCATTATTTGGAAAGCCATCACAAAGGTTGCCCCATTAATTCAAAGTGGGCTCTCTTGGAAAATCGGCTCGGGTGAATCTCTTAGGATGGGTACGGACTCTTGGTCAGGCAGCGAGAATTACTACAAGATACTTGATTTGATCCTAGCGCATTTTTATAATTTGGGCATCTCGCACCTTGCATAGATTGCTGATTAGGCTCGCACAAATTTCCATACCCAAGCTTGGCTATCTACAGTGGACCTGGATATTCCCCGCACTAGACGTCTAGCCTGGGTGAATTTCATCAGGGCATTACAAGCTTCGCACATACGATTGACTGCACATGAGGATCAGCTAATTTGGGCCATATCCACTTTTGGTATATACTCCCCAAAGGTGGGCTACTTGACACTCTGCAAACCTAAGGAACCGCACGAAAAAATCTGGTGGTGGCGATCTCTTTGGAAACTTAATGCACCACATAAGTACAGGCTGCTATTCTGGTGTATCCTTCAAAATTGTACTCCCACAATGGATTTACTCCACTGCCGAGCAATACAAGGGCCCTCGTGTTGCTGTTTCTGCCTTAGGCACGTGGAGGATGCCTCGCACATCTTTCTGGAATGCCATATCATTCAACGCATTTGGAGTCTGGTCACACACAACTTGGGTTGCCCTACACACTGGAATGGAATATCACTTCTGGCGGCCTGGACTGCTTGGTGGAAATCGACTACAAATCTCACTAAGATGCGAATCCTCCCTTTGAATATAGCTTGGCACCTGTGGATTACACGCAATAAATGCATTTTTGAGAATCAACAAGTGCATGAAGAGCGCATCTCTGCTGCGATTGTTGCCACTTTCTGCATGATCTTGCATGATGTCCGGCAACAATATGAGCGGATCGGACACCCCCGAAATTATTGACCACACTCGGCCCTGGGCATACTTTGATGGCGCATCCAACCAACAGGGATGTGGATTGGGGGCTACCCTCTATTTATCTGCACTGCATTACTTCCACATCAAGATGGGTCTACGACCCGGATTGAACAACTTCGTCGAACTACAAACCTTGAGACTTCTCCTGATCTTTGCCTGGGAAAAAAACTGCAACTCCATTCAGATTTTTGGAGACTCCCTAAATGTGATAAATTGATTTAATGCACAGGCCCAATGTTACATGCACACACTGATTGCTCTTCTTAGGGAAGTTCATGTCCTCAAACTACATTTTGACTACATTTTTGTCAATCATATTTATAGGACTCAGAATAAAGTGGCAGAAAAACTATCCAAAGAAGCCATGGAGCTAATCTGGGGTACCTGGCACATGATGGAATATAATGGCAACCAGATATACAGGTTTTTTCACAAGCCATTCATTGAAGATCTATAGGATTTTGATGCTGTTGGTACATGACAGCAGTTTTTGATCCATCTCCTTGGAGATCATTTTGTATGTTTTTGATTATTTGGCAGCTACATATGTACATATTATATGTTTTTTTCTTCATTTTGACACATTCAGATCCAATAAGTTATGCACCGAACTTATTTGTGGATTCTGATTTACTATATTGTTAATATCAACTCATATTTGTTTATGAAGTACACAACTGGATGCTACTATTTGGCACTCTTAGTAAAATGTAACATGTAATTTTTCTACATAATGAAAGATTACGAATTTTTCCTTTGTGAAAAAAAGGACCAAACCAACGAGTTTGAAAATTTTCTTGAAAATCCTTAAATTTAGAATAAAAAAGTAATGTCGAATCACCGGGTTGAAACTTCCTATCTTTGATAAAATTATCATGCCATCTGGACCTTTTATGTTGAACTATGTTGGTTCTATGAATAACATATTGTCGTATTTCATCAAGTTCATTCAATTGCTCAATTCTTTGTTTTTGGGCTTCTGACATATTAAGATCATATTTGATTGTTGTTTCGAAGATATTTATTTGGAACTCAATAGGAAACAAGACTTGCTTCCCATAAACAAGTTCATGAGTATGCCCCGTTGTGTTTCTCCATGTGGTACGATATACCCATAAAGCTTCTGGAAGCTTTTTCTCCCAATCCTTTCTATGTAGATGCACAATTTTGGTAATAATTGCTTCAAGTAATTTATTAATCGCTTAAACTTGTCCATTTCCTTGGGGATGGTATGGAGTGGATTTTCGATGTTTGATTTTGTATTCCTCCATTATCTTTTGCACCAACTTGGATGTAAATTGAGTACCTTGATCTATCATAATTTCCCTTGGGACACCAAAACGAGTGAATATATCCTTAAAAATAAATGAAACTACAACATTTTAAGTAGCAAAAGGAAGTGATTTAGCTTCTACCCATTTCGTGACATAATTTGTACAAACAAGAATGTTCCCTTTTTGTCTTAATGGTGGATGGATTGGTCCAAAAAAATCCAAAGCCCACTTTTCAAAAGGTTCAATAAGTACCTTGGGTTTTACAGACATATCATCTTAAGGAACACATTTTCCCATTCTATGAAAACTATCATGTCCCTTAACATATTATTTGGAATCTATAAAAAGAGAAGGCCAATGATATCCTAAGAGAAGGATTTTATAGGCAGTTCTTTTATCAGCAGAATGTCCTCCACATGGTTCATAATTACAAGCATTTAATATTTTTGGTACTTCATCCTCTCTGACACATCTTTGAATGATTAAATTAGGTCCCGTTTTTTACAATTATCCATTTATCAATGAATAAGATGCACTGGTTTGAATAAGTTTCCCTTTCTCTCGAGGAGACAAATATGAAGGTAACTTCCTTGTAGTCAAATACTTAGCAATATCGGCAAACGAAGGAGATTTAATAGACACTGAAAAATGATATTCGTCAGGAAAATTATCTTTTACAGGAACATCCTTATTATCATTTTGGATTCTATATAGAAAATTAGTTACTGTATTCTCTTTTCCAAGCCTATCAAAAATAGTAATATTGAATTCTTGTAATAATAATAACCATCTTGTAACTCCCCATTAGTAATTGATTTATTCATTACATATCTAATTGTAGAGTGATCTACGTGAACAAAATTTTCAAAACCAGTGATATAATGTTGTTATAGCATCATTTATCACCTCTATATACTTTATGATCTATGTATTGGCCTTGGGCATCCCTTTCCATTCAGAATTGGTCCTTTACCTAAAAAACAATATTTTGAATTCCATACACAACTCTACCCTCTCAAAAGCACGTGTAGACGCGGGTCCACTCATATCATATCCGCGTATATAATTTAAAACATGAAAAAAATATAAAACTCCCTATTATTTGGGTAGGGTTTACGGGTTACACCAGAAGCCCAACTACAAGAGCTCATGGCCAAACTATTTCCCGACTGAAAAAAATGTTTCGAGGAAGTATAAATACACCTCATGGGAAGGCCTAAATGGAGGAGAGAGATAGGTATTGATACTATATCCTGTTATTCGCAGATCAAGTCTGATTATCCCTGTTCCTCGTGGACTTCCAGATTGAGGAAACCCTTGTTTCCCTCTTTGAGATGTTCACCTCCTTTATGTAAAACCCTTGTGCACTTTTATGGAAGAAGATTGTTGAGGCTTGGGTTGGATGGATCCGGAGGACGGTTTTGCTTGGAGCCATGGCTGAATCAGGTGGTATTCCTCCACATATTTTACATACATCAATAAAGAAGCTATGTCCCATTACTGATGTCGTGATCTTTAATGCTTTTATACATGTTAATGATATTGTTATAGTTGATTTCATGTTATTTTCTATAAGCTTATATGATCTTGCCACTGACATCTAGAAAATATAAGCTGTTACAATTATTCTATGTGCTTTTCTTGAATGAGTTGCATGTTTTGAAGCACGTGGAGAAGTAGAGGGTTTGAACCCTATGAGAATGACCTCAAATGTAGGACATATAGGTAAGGTCATCTCTCCCAAGTTTTCTAGTTTAAGTATTAGGACCTTTAGTTTTCTTTTTTCTTGCTGTTGTATGCCTTCCGCTCTGTTGGGGTCCTCAACCCAGAACCTAGGGTAGTTTCTCCTGTAATAGAATTGGAAACTCCGTTGGGGATTACAACCGTGTAATTCCTAGTTTGGGTTGTCTTTCATCTCATTTGGGTTCTCTGATTGGTATGATCACTTTCCCAGTCTTATTGGTTCTTTATCCATCCAGGAAAAAGTCCTGATCTTCTGGATCAAGCTTGGATTTTTTAATTTTTCTTTGTTGCCTATTTTATACACATTTTTTAGTTTACACAGTCGCGTATATACACATTTTAGTCCAAAGAAACACTTATATACATGGGTTTTCTTGTACACAGTCGCATATACACGCTGGTTGTTTATTGTCATGCTGCATATGGTCAGTTTCAGATGAAAATTTGATTTTTGGAGTCCTTTAAGATCTGTTTGCCTATTCTTGGCCACTGCTGTAGAACCTTAGATGTGTCTGGATATTGTTTATGTCTGTTGTGTATCAATTTCTCTCTTTCTTTCTTGAAAACCTAGTCAACCTAGGGTTTACCTTGCTTTGTGAAGTTTCAGTTTTGGATTTTGTACCAAGGATTTTTTATGAGGTTCTTGGCAGTTATGACATTTCAAGGCAGTGAGTTTGTGTCGATTTTCTCATGCTTTGCCTTGTCATTGCTTCAATTTTTGCATTTTGGCTTGTTGGATTTATTGGTTTTCTTGCTTTCTTAAGAAGAGATTGTCTGGAAAATCTCGAATTTTATTCTTGGTTTTCTTGAAGTTTCTTTGATTGCTGGAGTTTTATACTGCTGTTCAAATTATTTGTTTGATTTGGTTATCTCATTCCATTTGTTAAGTCACGTAATGAAAGTGACATTGTTGGCTTAAGGAATTTGAGGTCTCTTGTTTGATCAACCTGGTGATTTGGAGTTTTTGGTAGTTCTGTGCTTTCTCAAAGAGAAAAAGGCTCAAAAACATTGTTGTTTTCCTTTGATTTTTCTTTTGGTTTTGTTTTATGGTTTTTCATCATTTTTGGAGAAAATTTGAAGTTTGTCAATTGGTATGATTTTCTTTATGTTGAGATAAGTTCTTCATTGAATTTGTCTCTTCTTGTATTAAGTTGTTTTTGGCATTCTTGTTGAGGGAAGTTCTTGTTTTGGAATTTTCTTTGCTTATGTATCAAGTGTTCAGACCTCTCTATTGAGAAACTGATTTTCTTGTTCGTTTAGAGTAGTCTTAGAATCATGCATTTGGCATTGGTAGTTTTGCATTAGTATAGTTGCACTATTGAACATATGTAGTCTTTTGTTAGATATTGAGGGTGTGTGCATGAACCTTGAAAAGAAAAGAAAATTTCTTTCTTTTATTAGTTATTCGTAGAACCTGTGTAGAAATCTCTTTCATCGAAGAAAAAGTTGCATATGCATGTATCAGGTTTCTATTGATTTATCTTTTGAGTCAAAAAATCACAAGTTGCATCTTTGTTACCCCCGACTTAAAAGAACAACCCTTAAAATCAAGTGCATAATTTAAAATGAACTAGAATTTTTTGAGTTGTCATTAATATACACTAATTAGCCTAGGTCATTAGGGCCTTGGAATAGGTGAGTGGAGAGTTAACTCTCCAAGGCAACTCAAAATTTCAAACTTAGAAGTTGTTTAATGAGTGAAATCCAACTCATTAATTTGTCTGGGAAAGTTCTCCTCCAGAGAGTCAAGCACGAGGACGAGTGAAAGCAGAGAAGAGAGATACCCCCTCTCCTATTTGCCAAATCCCTACCAAAGAACGTTCCACTCGGCTGCCAACACAAACTGGTGACCATAGTTTCTATTCCTAGGTATCACATAGGTGACTGTGGGGGGGAATACCCATGGTACCTGAGGTAGACATTACATCACATCCATTAGTACTTCTGGAGGGTGCCCTTACGAATCTTGGGTTCTTTCACCGTCAAAGGCTTTTGTTTGGAGGTCGACGTAACTATTTCTGTTACCTTCGCTAGTATGCCAGAGTTGTAATTACCCCAAAATATTTTCGGAAGGTCCTTATTTTTGCTGTCTTGTATTTTGGTGTCTGATCCTAATAATCAGGAGCAAAAATACCTGAGAGTTGCTTGATCTTCGAATCTTAGGGAAATTTTGTAAAGAGTTCTCTTTGCTCCTAGATTTCCATAGATTTGTAATTTTTGAATTTGTATAAGTTCTCATAGTAATTTAAAGTCGATGACCGATAGGTTCATCAATCGAGGAGGCTTCATGGGATTTCTCCCGCGAGTGCCAAGCCTTCTTCTAGAAGGTGTAGGAGCAATTCTTCAAGTGATTTTCAATTAGTAGCATCCAACGCATGAGAGAGTGATCCTCTACTTGGGGCTATTATTTCTAAGGGTAGTCCTAGTGCTAGTCGTGATTTAGAGAGGAGTACTCCACTCCTTTCTCGGGTCCTTTTTCTAGAAAAATAAGTTTAGTTTGAAGAAATTCCTGAACCTCCAGTTACTCCTTCCTCTCCTCTTCTTGCTAGTTTTTTGGACGTTTTATTATAAGTTGGGCCTCCATCTCATAGACTGGATAACCCTCATATTTCTCCTTCCGTTCTTTCGAAGGCCACAACTCGGAACAAAACTTCGGCTATGAGTACTTCGAGTATGCATACTCCTCTTTCAGAAGGAGGAGGAGGTACCATTGCTATTTCAACCATCGCTACTAGTACTGCAATTTTTGGTTCTACCTCCATTCCATCTACGAGTGAGTGCACCCAATATTTTTCTTCCCATTCTAGTCCCTTTTCATTTGGGATGCCTTCTAGTGCAATTCCCTCAGTTTCTTTCACTGTTGAATCTGTTGTCTCCACACCCATAGCTTCTATGTCTGGTGGATCAGCTTCTTTTTAGGGTTTTCCCTTTGGGAATGGTCATATCCCTCATTCAAACCCTTCCTTAGGATCTTTTCCTTTCTCCACGCAAAGTCAAGATTTTAATCCTTTTATAGGAGGTCAAAGTTCTAATGCTTTTCAAGGCTAGAACCCAGCTTTCAGTGGTTTGGGAACTGGGAATTAGTTCATGTATGGTCAACAGGGTAATGTTCCTTTCTCCTCTGTAGGTGCTTCTTAGGATTTTTTCTCCTTTCGCTAATACATGGAACCCTTACCAAGGGGTCTCATCTTCGTTTAATAATTCGATTGGAGGAACATTCCTATTTATGGTAACCCTGCAGTGGGAGGAGGTCCTATTCCAAGTTTCTCTGGGCCGCAAGGATTTCCTTATGGTCCATCTTCTTCTACGAACAATCTGTGGCAGCCTGGTGCCTCAACAAATCCAAGTTATTCTTTTTAGAATGTTGGGAATCCTTCCCCTGGTGGATGGAATTCTTAGGGTCCTCTGTGCTTACCGTTCCTGGCAACCCTAAATTTTCCAGATCTATCAAAGTTTAATAATGATCCTATTTGATACAGCCTAGGCTGGCCTCTAGTTCCTACTAAAATTCCATTAGATATTCCGAAATTTTAAGGGAATTCTGGTGAGGGTTTAGCTGACCATGTTACCACTTTCCATTTACGGTGCTCAACGAACTCCCTCATTGATGATTCAATTAGGTTTAGATTATTTTAGAGCACCTTGACTGGAAACGCTTCTACATGGTACATTGAGCTTACTAGGAACACTTTTTCTTCTTTTGGCGAGTTGGCTACCATGTTTTTGAATCATTTTTAGTTTCCCGTTCGTTATGATGTTGGAACTGATCTTTTTTCCAATTTCTAGCAAGATAAGGGAACACACATTTCTGACCATATTCAGGAATGGAGGAGAAGGAATAGGCTCATTGAAGTCTATATTCCCAATTAATTCCTTCTCGAATGGTTCCTCAAATATTTATAGCCATAAATCTCAAAGGATGTATCTCTTTCTGGGGTATTCACTAAGGAGCAAGATATATTTAGAGCCCAACAATTGGAACTAATCTATTCTTATTCTAGGATTCTTAATAAGATCTTTCCTGATGCTCCTCATTCCAAGATATATTTAGCCAAACCAAATCTAGGTCCCCATGCTGACGAGCTTGTTGGTTTGATCAATAGTAACACAGCTAACCTTTTGAATCAATTGAAGCATTTGTCTCTACAATTTTCTCAGTGTAGTTAGGAAATAAATTGCCAAACTCATGGTTGCTTGTGAGGCCTGGTGTAGTGAAGCCGATTTGGCTACTCAGAATATATTGAAAAGAAGGATTTTCATATGTAATCCTTGTACATCTCTAGTTGGGATCTGGGTCCCAAGCTTTTGAGTATCTTCTAAGAAGTATAGCCCGATATATCCATCTACATTCATCCCTCCTGGTGCATTACCCTGCAAATTCACTGGCTCTCCTCTTTGAGAAAGCCCAGTGATGAAGTAAATATCTTCAATTTCAATTCTCAATGGCATTTTATCAATCATGAATGCATCCTCTTCGGGCTCCCAGTAATCTACAAGCATCTCGAGCAATTTGGTATTTGTCTTCATATTGGGCATTTTGAAGAACTTTAGCAATTGGCAACCTCAGAGCACTTCTAAGGACAAGGAATCTTACATTACCTGATTATCAATTGCACTATGCTCCCTCTCTCTCCAACTGATTTTCATCCTAGATCAATTAAATATTTCATCCATTAGATATTTTATAAACTTACTCTACACATACAGGGGTTTAATTTTCACACAATCGCGTATATACGCAACTTGGATATTTTCAACTCACTTATACACAGAGGGTTAGTATAAAAATCTAATTCCTATGGTGAAATTAACTTAAAAAATACTTGAATCGATGAAGAAAATCATAAGAAAGAGGTTTGAGAAAGTTACCTGGAATATTTGAGGTGATTTGGCGAGAAATGGTCCGGATTGAACTTAGGGTTTTTTTCTCCAGAGCCTTTTTCTCAAATTTTCCAATGCACAAATGAAAATGTGAGTTAAAATGGTCTATTTATGCCCAAATTTCAAAAAATTTCAAAACCTACTTGTATACATTTTGTTTTTACTTTTTGAAATTTTCAAAGACTTTACGACCTGTTGGCTTGTAAGTGTTGGGATAGGTTGTTTTCAGGACCATTTGACAATTTCAAGATGCTTTTTACCACTTCGATTCCATGACCGATGGCTTTTCATGGCAGGTATTGTGTTCAGAATTGGCATATAAGTTAGGGAAATTCACTTTCCGTTGCATTGTGCATTCTAGCCTCCATACTTAAATCTTGACATAGGGTTGACCCCATCATGTTATGATTATTAAACCATTTTCACTCGTCGATTTATAAAATAATGATATGATGGTAGAGCCCTCCTTTACATGGGCTTCCTAGTTAGATCCTCGCTAGCATATGTTTCCCATGCTGCAAAATTGTGTAGGCTCAGGAGTCTTCTTTAGTCCCACCATTACCTGTGCAATGAAGCTTCGTTATTTTTCTTTTCTATATTATGGATTTATACCCTAGAGGCTCCCTATTGTTGAGTTGTTTTGTTGCATTTCATATTGACCATTTGTATATCTTGGCCTTAAGCCAACTTCACTTGGACTCGTGTATAAGCCAACTTTTTGACCATGTCCTTCTACAAAGTCAGCCTTGCAATCACTTAGCATCTGTAACTTGAAACCCTTTGCTCGTGGATAGAACATTCCTCTGAGTTTCATCTACCATTTTCACCACCTTGCATCGAGCATAGGATTTTTCCTATCCCAGGAACTAGTGCATTTGTTTCCCGACACTCATTCTATCCATTGTGCTATAGGCATTTTTTTAATTCTTTTTCAGGATTTCAATATGAAAAAGACAGAGTGAGAATGGGACATTACTTCCATATTTGATGGCAGCTAAGAGTCAGTTGTGTCAGCCTTGAACAAAGCACAAAAAGAAAAGTCTTTTCTCTATTGGGATGGGCTTTAGTTTGACTTTAGGGAGCCATAACCTTGTTATTGAGTCAGTACTCCCCTAGATGATTATCTCTTCCTATCATATAAAGTTATCATATGATGCCATAGTCAAATTTAAGTCGTGATTTTGTTCAAGGTAAGTAAACCTGAGTTGGCCTTTCTGTGGTGTCTCTTGACCCATTTTTCAGTTGGCCATCCCTGGTCTATCAGAGTCTTGTTATATCACATAAGCTATTTGGTCCTTTTCTCATGTTGGTTTGAGAAGGTCTTCATTGACTTCTTGTTGGCGGGTTTGATCTTATCAACTTCAAAAAATTGCTCTAAGAGTAAACCTAGAGCCACACCCTGGCCCTATTTACATCATTCATTGGTGACCTTGTGCTCATTATTTGATCAACACCATGGGTATTTGACTGAGTGTTTTCCATTGTGTTCGACATCAGCTTTCATTATCAAACCTAGGATTTGTGTAGTACCTTGGTTTCCATTTGACCCTATCGGTGGATTCCTCACCTCTTTGTCAGCTTTCATTATTGGTTGGTTCAGAGGGTTTCTGCCATGCGCTAGCTACATTTTGTGCATGCCAGAAACGTGCTTCAGGCTGGTACTTCATATTTCTTCATCTGATTCCTTCCAAACCTTGGCCTACGTCTTACACTCGTGCTGGATTTATGTGGGATCCTTTAATGCCTTCCTTTGAGTAGATATTTTCCCATCGACTCTGCACATTTCTCTAGGAACAAGGTTTAGAGTCCTTTTTTCAGTACCTTAGGGTTTGTAGTCATTAGTGGCAGACTCTTTCAATATCGACAGTGAGAATACATCAATGTCTCTTGATTGGTATATTATATCAAGTGTTCGACTTCAACTCATTCATTTGCACTTGTTAGATTGTATTGGAGTACCTTTTCTCTCATCATCATTATCAGTGAGTTGTCTCGCATTTGCTAACGGTATACATCAATGACCGGTAATCAAATGATTTCTCACATGGTCGACTTCAGCTCATTTATTCCCATAGTGTAGAATTGTACCATGGTGATTGGTGAAGACCTCGAGTTTGCATCAACATGCTTTGATTCACTTTGACAACTCCTTCAGTTTTCGGCTAGTGACACCATCCACCTTATATGTTGCAGTTCATCACAACAACATCCTATATGTTGGAACCCAAGTTGCATGCAATACCATTGTTCCACCACTTATGATTTGGTACTTGCAGATTCAGTTGTGACTTCAGTGATCAAATATATTCAACATCATTGATCAGTTCTTTTATATATGATACTTTGACATGACTTCGATATATACCTTTTGGGGTAGTCATTAGATGATTCACTATGTATTTTACAGTTTCTACTATACTTGTATACATATTGGATCCACTCCATACTTGATATGCTAACATGCTTTACTTTCAATTAGCATTGGTATGCCCGCCTCAGACATGAGCTTGATTTCTTATTTCTTTCATTGGTTTTTTGGCAGGCTGAAATCTGGTGAAGTCCTCTCAAGTCCTCACAATATTATTTCTTATGCACATAATACATTTCAGCCATCATGTACCCCTTCTAACCTCATATATTAGGGGGCATATGTTATAGCATAATTTATCACCTCTATATACTTGATGATCTAAGTATTGGACTTGGGTAGCCCTTTCCATTCATACTTGGTCCTTTACCTAAAAAATAATATTTTGAATTCCATATGCGACTCTTCCCTCTCAAAAGTGTGTGTATACATGGGTCCACTCATATCCTACTCGCGTATATAATTTAAAATATGAAAAAATATAAAACTCCTTATTATTTGGGCGGGGTTTATAGGTTACACTGGAGGCCCACCTACAGGATCTCGTGGCCAAACTGTTTCCCAACTAAAAAAACTATTTTGAGGAAGTATAAATACACCTCATGGGAAGGCCTAAAGGGAGGAGAGAGATAGGTATTGGTACTATATCCTGTTAGCCCCAGATCAAGTCTGGTTATCCCTGTACCTCCTACACTTCCCAAGTTGAGGAAACCCTTGTTTCCCTCTTTGAGATGTTCACCTCCTTTATGTGACATCCTTGTGCACCTTTATGGAATAAGATTATTGAGGCTTGGGCTGGATGGATGCAGAGGATGGTTTCGCTTGGAGATGTGGCTAAATCAGGTGGTATTCCTCCACATATTTTACATACATCAATAAAGAAGCTCTGTTCCATTCCTGATGTCATGATATTTAGTTATTTTATACATGTTAATGATCTTGCTATAGTTGATTTCATGTTATTTTTTATAAGCTTATATGATCTAACCACTGACATCTAGAATATATATGTTGTTACAACTAGTCTATGTGATTTTCTTGAATGAGTTGCAGGTTTTGAAGCATGTGGAGAAGCAGAGGGTTTGAACCCTACAGGAACGACCTCAAACATAGGACATACGGGTAAGGTAAAATCTCCCAAGTTTTCTAGTTTAAGCATTAGGACCTTTATTTTGCTTGCTTCTTGTTGTTGTATGCCTTATGCTTTGTTGGGGTCCTCAACCTAGACCCTAGGGTAGTTTCTCCCGTAACAAATGTCTAAAATTAATAATGGCATCTACAACAACTAAAAACTCCTTTTATGTTACGGTATAATTCAACTCTACATGAGTCAAATTTATACTCGTGTAATAAATGGAAAATGGAGTCAAATATTTCTATCCCAATACAACTCCTAAAGTTGTATCTAAAGCAACAATTTAAATATGAAAAGGGAGGTTCTAATTTGGTCCTCTTAAAATGGGAGCTTGAGAAATAGTTTCTTTCAATGTTTCAAAATTGTTTTGGCAATTAGAATTCCAAATGAATTCACAATATTTTGTGAGTAATTTGAAAAGTGGAGAGGCTATATTGGTGAAGTTGTTTATAAATATTCTGTAATAACTAGTAAAACCAAGAAAAATTCTAACATCTCTTTGAAAAGTAAGAACTGATAATTTGGAAACAACTTCTACTTTAGATCCATACACTTTAATTCCTTCTCTTGAAATGTGGTGTCCTAAAAAAATTTCATTGTTGAACATCATATTTTTTTTTCATGGCTTAATGAGAGGTTTGTTTCTTTACAACTAATGAGAATATTTTCCAAATTTTCAAGAACTTCCTCAAAACAATTCCCATAGATAGTAAAATCATTCATATAAACTTCCACACAATCATGAATTAAATAAAAAAAAATGCCTAGAACTTCCTTTTGGAATGTTGTAGGTGCATTATATAATCCAAAAGCAAGTACTCTGTAAGCATAAGTTTCCCATGGATAGGTGAAATTTTTTTTGCCTTGACATTATGGAGCTACTTGGATTTGGTTATATCCACTAAAACCATCCAAGAATGAAAATTACTTTTTCCTTGCCAATTTAACAAGGACTTGATTTATAAAGGGAAGTGGAAAATTATCTTTCAAGGTGGCTTTATACAATTCCTTATAATTGATGCATAATCTCCATTTTCCATTTTTATTTGGAACAATCACTAATGGTGAGACCCACTAACTATCTGATATTGGATAAATGAAATTCACATTCAACAATTTTTGTAACTCCTCTTTAACAATTTCCCTTAGATTTGGATTCATCCTCCTCCGAGGTTGTCGAATTGGTCTAGCATTTTATTTAATATAGATATGATACATACAAGTGTTAAGATCAATTCCTTTCATATCAATGTATTCCCATGCATAAGAAGAGGAATGTTCTTGTAACATGTTTATCAATTCTTTCTTTTGATATTATTTGATATTATTATTAACATTCAAACTTTTTCCCAGAAAAATTTATACTAAAGAATTTCCAAAATTTTCAATAGAATGTAAATCAATTTGGTGAGATGATAAATATTCAATATTGTAGAATTTATATATAGAAGCTCGAATACCGTGTAGAAATCTATAAAAAATTTATATCAATGGATTCAATCTGATATTGTGATGTACTAAAACAAGATACAAAATACTTCTACAATATTTGCAGAATACAAAACATGATCGCTCAATCACATGCAAGTAAGAGAAAGAAGTAAATCAATTACACAACACAAGATGTTCTTGGGGAAAGAAAATGCTCAAAACCCCACTATCATATATTGTATAAAGTCAAGGAATCATGAAACAATACAATGCTTAATCTCTCATGAGATTCTCCAACACTACCAATTGTCTCCCGTTGATCTAGGAAAAATTGGACAAACACATATCCAATTCTCAGCCTTCCTTTAGCCTACCTTTCTCATGCAATTCCTAAAGAATTAATCCCCTATTAAATATAAAAATAAGCCTTCCTTGATTTCTCAATCCATCATGGATTCCTCATGGCTTTATAATTTCACTCGGGCAATTCTCTAAAAATAAAACTAATAGTTATGTTCCCTTTAACCTCTGTCTCAAATGGGTCTTCCTCATAACTGACATGCATGCAACTATGAATAGTGAATCATCATTTATCTGATTGATCACTACTTGTAAATTAAATCTAATTTAATTCATTGGACCTCTCACTGGTTCATCACTCAGTTAGAACTAGTTAAACTGATTTTAACTCAATTAATTGAGTTAACTGATTACACCTGCACCCCACTAGTGCATTAACTGCAACTAGACCCAAAATACTAGGATCACTCTACATGCCTGATTTTAGACCCTCAACTCGAATTTCTTGAGCTAAATTAGTCATCATGACTAAGTTAACTGATACAAGTTGTTATGAGATGAAATTACAATTTATTGTCCAATTTATTTAAAGGAAAAATAAATTAGACACCCACATTCCTCACCAGTGTGTAACCTCATAAGTGTTTAACCTCACTAATGTGCAACCTCACCAACGTGTGTGTACTTTTTTTCCTTTCTGGTTGCGAATTTCACCTTTTCTTGTTGCAAATTTCAACAAATATTATGTTGTTCTTGAAACCCTTGATCTTGTTCACAATATGAGGAAGAATCATTATTATTCATCAAATTTAAAATATGATGTTCTTCATCTATTTGCGAAGTAGAAAATATGGGTTTTATATAAAAGTCTTTGTTATCATCATCTATCCAAACTTCACTTTCTATTTCTATTTTTTTTTCAGGGGGGTATAATTTGAATTTCTTAGTAGAGCTTCCATCAAAGATAAACATATCACTAGATCTACAACTTCTGAAAGCATCAATTGTAGCTAACCATGGTCTACCTAGAATCAATGGGTGTCCTCCTAAATTATTCTTGGTAGTTAACATCATAAAGTCAACATGATATTCCCAAGAATATAAGGAGACAGATACATCTAAAAGACCATATGGTTTGATAACAGATTTGTCTGCTAACTGTAATAATTTTGGTGTGTATTGGAGATTAGAAAGTTTTAATTGTGTAATATTCCAAATTAGGAAAGACAACAATATTGAACACCAAACTAAAATGTACATCAAATAATGATGCAAAACATATGATAAAATCATTGATCCATTAGATTATGTATTAGAGCAGCAAAATATACAATGTGTTGAGGAAAAAATCACTCAAAATAGGAAAACAAGCCTCCAAAGTCCATAAACACTAGAACCCCAAGGGATGCTGCAACATAGAAATGCCAGAATACATGACAATGCAGTCCCAGTGAGGGTTACTACTACATAAATATAAATATGAATCGATATGCTGATATATTACTCAAAAGGAGCTGAAAATGGAGAACTAGTCTCTCAAACACAATCCCAAGATAACCCGGCAAGGGTTTCTTGAAATACACAAGATACAAAATGTGTAGACTGGAACATTATGGATGAATCATGCTGTTTCACTAAATCTCTACTGTAAAATGGCTGAAATAATAAAGAAATGGCTGTAACTCCTCCTCCCTAGCTTTCTAGGTGCAAGGCTTCTCCTTTCACGAGGAAACTAGCTCATCAACAAGGTTTTTCACCCCTCCACTGCAACACCATGAAAAATAACATATTTCCTCAAGGAGACTGCGCTATGGTTATAGGTGACTACTTGGCCTAATGCCGGATGGTGGAAATGAAGCTCAAAATACTCCTCTCAGATTTCCTTGTCAAGTCCTCCAAGAAAGAGTGGGGAATTCCCACATGGAAAGACCCTTGTACTAAACAGTACAACAAACCTAGCTAAACAACTGAAGCATGAAAAAAGTCATAGGACTCAAACATAAACAATATTTTGAATGCCTCTCATGGCTACCATCCCTCTCCTTATATTCTTGGTGAGCTTCCTCACCCTTGGCCCCACTCATTTATGGGGTTACTTCCATGCAAAGACTCCTCCTCCAAAATTGCGCTGTCCCCACTAGCTCCACTCTCTTCTTTGCTAGCGCTGTTGATTTGGTCAACCTTGATCTAGTCTACATAAATTTCTCCCTTTCACACCCAGGGTGGCTTTGTTTTGACTATCTAAACTGAACCACATCCATACTGTAAGTGTTTTATTCCTACTAAAGAGATTTAAGGGTCTCCCTACTGCACTTATTCCTTTAGACTAAAAATAGAAGCAACATATAATATTCCAACTAGCTAAAATCTAATTGGGAATATTATAGTCCTCCCCTCCCAAAATTTACTTATCCTCAAGCAATAGTAAAGAAGGATGCTACAAAATCTTCTCTCCCTCCCAAGTGGCATCCTCATCAGGAAGATTCCTCCATCGAATCATATATTCTTTAATCACCCTGCTCCTTAGCTACCTCTCCCGAGTATCCAAGATAGCCTCTAGTTGCAAAACTAGATGGCCCTCATCATAAATAGGTGGGAGATCCATAGTGTAAACCACATGTTTTCCAATGGCCTTCTTGAGGCATGAGACATGAAAAATGTTACGGATCTTGCTCCCAATAGGAAGCTCTAGATCATATGCTACTTCTCCAACATGACGGATCACCCTGTATGGTCCATAGAACTGAGGTTTAAGCTTCTCAAATCCTTTCTCCTTGAGTGTGGGTTTTCTATATGGATGAAGACAAAGATAGAACAAATCATCCACCTCAAAATGCCTCTCTATCCTAACACGGTCTGAATACATTTTCTATTGGTTTTGTGTTGTAGAAATGTTGTCCTTGAGGGCCCGGAGTATATCTTGACTCTCTTGAATCCACTCCTTTGCTCTAGGAACTTTACTTCTCCAGACATCACATCATCAAATGATAATGCATCATACCCATAAAGGGCTTGAAATGGGGTCATGGTAATGGACATATGAAAAGTTGTGTTGTAGCAATACTCCCACAAATGGAGCCAACACAACCATGCTCTTTGCTGCCCCGAAACATAGTTCCGCAAGTAGCCTTCCAACCACTTGTTCACTATTTTAGTCTGTCCATCGATTTTTGGGTGATAGCTTGTGCTTGGTGTCAAATCAGTACCCACTAACCGAAAAATCCCTTGCCAAAAGCCACCCATGAAGCGGCTATCCCGATCACTGACTATGGTCTTTGGAAGACCATGGAGTCTAAACACATCCCTGAAGAAAATATCAGCTACCTGTGAAGCATTAAATCATGCATAAATAGAAAATAAATGTGAATACTTTGTTAGTCGATCAAAAAATACAAAGATACAATCCTTACCCTAAACTGTAGGTAGACTGGTGATGAAGTCCATGGAAATACTTTCCCATTTTCCATCTGGAATAGGGAGTGGCTTTAATAATCCTACAGGATGGTTGTGATCTCCTTTGTTCTGTTGGAAAACTATGCACTCCTTGATGTGTTGGAGCACATCATCCTTGAGACCCTTCCATGAGAATCTCTCCCGAATAGCCGGATATTTCTTGGTGAATCCTTGATGCCTCGCAAGTGGAGAATCATGTGATGCCTGTAAAATATTCTTCTTGATCTTAGAATCTCTAGCCAAGAAGACCTGATCCCGGTAATAGATGACCTCATCCATCACTCTATACCTCTCATCGGTCACCACTCTATCTAGGATCTCACATGCAAAGTGGTCTTTGGAGTATTCCACTAGCAACTGAGTCTTCCATTATGCATCCATGCTCATCAAGGACAGCATTGCTGGCCTCTGAGATAGAGCACCTGCTACTACATTAATATTCCCTTTGAAATATTCTATGTCAAAGTCATAATCTTGGATCTTACTCACCCATTTCTGCTGCCTCTCCTGAAGCTGCTTCTACTCAAGAAAGAATCAGAGACTATTATGATCAGTCTTCACTCAGAATCTATCACCCACCAAATATTGTCGAAACTTGTCTAAAGCATGCATAATAGCCAGCATATCCTTATGATATATGCGGTATAGCCTCTCATGTGGCAGCAACTTCCGACTCTCAAAAGCTATGGGGTGTCCCCCTTGCATCAATACTACTCCAATGCCTTCTCTTGAAGCATCACATTCCAACACAAAGGGTTGGGTAAAATCAGGTAGGACCAATACTAGGCAGCTACTCATCACCTCCTTGAGCTTATCGAAAGCTCTCTGCACTGTGGTTGTCCAACTAAAATCTCCCTTATTGGTTAGATCTGTAAGTGGTGCTTCCAGTTGAAAGAACCCTTTTACAAACTTCCGGTAATAGGTATAGATGCCTACAAACCCCCAAAGTTCTGTGACATTCTTTGGCTTGGGCCAATCTCTGATAGCACGTATCTCTTCTTCATGTAATCTCACCCCATCCACTCCAATGATGTGGCATAGATAGAGCATCTTTGTGAGCCCAAACTCATACTTAGAGAGCTTAGCATAGAACTACTACTCTTTAAGAATGCGCAATACTGCCTCAATATGATGTAAATGCTCCTCCAATGTGCGGCTATAAATAATAATTTCATAAAAAAATACCAATACAAATTTCCTTAAGTGACCACAAAAGATGTGGTTCATGCAAGACTGGAATGTTGCCAGAGCATTGGTTAGCCCAAAAGGAATTACTAAGAACTCAAAATGTCCATAGTGACATCGGACTGTTGTCTTGGGGATTTCTTGATCCCTCACTTTGATTTGATGATACCTCGATCTCAAATCAATTTTGGAAACATACTTGGACCCTCTTAGTTCATCCATCAATTCATTAATCCTAGAAATTGGATATCTGTTCTTCATGGTATTTTTTTTCAAAGCTCTATAATCAATGCACATTCTCAATGTGCCATCCTTCTTCTTCACCAAGACCACTGAAGAGGCAAAAGGATTGGTGCTAGGCCGGATGTATCCTAAGGCCAAAAGCTCCTAAATGGCCTTTTAAATCTCCTCTCTATAGGCTTTGGGATGCCTATAGGGTGTGGTGATCACTACTTGGATTCCCTGCTCCAACTCGATAGTGTGATCAAACCCTTGGTCAGGAGGTCTCCCAGGGGGAATATCTCCAAATATTGTAGAGTATCGGTCCAAGATATATTGTAAATCTGGATGTACTGGTGAATCCTTGCTCCTTGCTTCTGACAAATGCAGTTCCACAACCCACTCTATGTCCCCTCTTTGCAAATATGCTTCCATCGTGTGAGCTAAAACAATCTTGGGTGGATAGGTGTGTATACCTTCGATTTTCTGATGTTTACCACTCCCCTTCTCTATCAATTCCATCTCTAATGTTTCCCAATATATGGTAACCTTCCCTAAGGGGATTAACCACTAGACACCCAATATCACATTGGTGTCTGGAATATCAACCACAAAGAAGTGGTATGTCAGTGTATAGGTTCCCATAGTGATGGTTAACATTGGAACATATTTGGCACATTGCATGGTTCTAGCTCTCGGAACCAAGACTGAGAAACCCTCAAAATATTCTATGTGAGTGCCCCTCCTTTGCACCAAATGTTTATCAATAAAGTTAGCTCCACTGTCTACCAATAATGATACTCTTTGTCCTAGAATAGTGCCTCTAACCCTTAAAGTTAGATACTTGGGAACTCCTCTCAAAGCTGCAAGAGTCCCTCCCATGGGAGAAAATTCCCCCACTACATCTCCTATGGGTGGTGCACCTCCTCCTACTGCTACAATGTTGGTATCCTTCTTCTCATCAGAAAATATCTCAATGCAATGTGCCTTCCCTACAACACATTGGTGGTTTGGTACCCATGGCTCTTGAAAAGTGAAACAAAGTTTTTTCTTCCTTAGATCTCTCCGATCATTATCAAGAGATTTCTTCTCCTGATTCTCCTTTGTGTAAGAGGAGATATTTTGCTGAAAAGGGGATTTTGCCTTGGGTAAAGCATGTTGTAGGTCCCTAGCCCTCTCCATATCTTCTTGGAGCGTAGTTGGTCGAGTAGATTTCACCAACCCATGCAATGGTTAAACTATCCCATCAATGAACATGCATACTCTTCAGGTCATAGTAAGGTCAGATACCATGACTGAAAGCTTTAGAAACTCAGAGATATAAGTTTCTAAATCTCCTAATTGCTTGATCTTGGTTAGCCCAACAAAGTGTGCTTCTGGATCCTTGGGATCAAATCTCTCCACCAACCTCCGAGTGAAGTCTGAATATGAAGTGATACTATCATGCCCAAGTGTAGATAACCCATGAAACCACCACTCATGTGCCTCACCTTCTAGGTGTAGCTCTGCTATTTTGATAGCCTCCAATTTTAAAACTCTGTTGAGTTGGAAATAAGTATCCAACTTCTCTACCCAAGCCTTGGATGTGCACTTGGGCGATCCATCATAAGAGGGAAAAAATAATCTGCCCAAAATGTGTTGTAGATCTGAGTTCTGCATGTACCCTCCCTTTCTATGGTGATTGAAGGATCTCCTATCATCATTGATCTGACAGAACTCCTAAAAGTTCAAATGTTCCTTGAACCTTCAGGATTGAGATTCATATTCCACAAAATAGTCACCAAGGGTTTCTTCCTTCAAGGGCCCTCCTTCCTCACCTTCCAATGATAGAAATGTGGGCATAGTGGAGCGCTGTGAAGAAGGTTGTGCTACTGTTTTCTCCCACCACAAATGTGAAGTGTCGGAGCTTTCTCCATGGTCAACCTTGATCTAGTCTACATGAATTGCTCCCTTTCACACCCAAGGTAGCTTTATTTTGACTATATAAACTAATCCACATCCATATTGTAAGTGTTTTATTCCTACTAAATATATTTAGGGGTATCCCTACCCCAATTATTCCTCTAGATAGAAAATAGAAGCAACATATAATATTCCAACTAGCTGAAAGATAATTGGGAATATTACAAATTGATACATAGTTTGTTTACCCATGATATTGATAGGTCCTCCCAAATCGATCAATGTGTTTGGAATCTCGATACCATTAAAGCATGTTTTTATAATGGAACTACCTGGATCTAGATATTTCTGAACTATTGGTTTTCCCATCAAAACATCTGCAATTTTCCCAACTAACTGGATTTTTTTAATTTCTCTTCTTTTTCTTCCTGGTTTTTAATGCTTAACTCCCCAATTGTCCTTGAAAATATTCCAATATTTCCTTTATAGCTTGTAACAGAGGAATTTTGATGCAAACATTTTTAAGTTCATATAACATGTCATATTAACATAACATAATTTTTTTCTCTATTCATTTGTCAAATTTTAGCCTTTCAGAAAAAGGTGGATTAGAAACAGAAAGAAAAGGTTGTTCTGCAATGGGAGTTGAGTTTATTAAAGTATCATTAGAATGTACATGGGTGATTTATTTCTGAGGAATTTCTTCTTTATTAAGAGATGTTTCTTTTTCAAGAAGTCCATCCTCTTCCTAAATAACAACAGATGGTAACTTCTTTTCCAAAACTCTACCATATGTAAGTTGGATATTATTTAGATCTAACGGAGTTATCATGCAAGCTTGGAAATTCTGACCACCTATATTATAAAAAAAATTGTGAATTTTTATTATTTGGGTTCGGAAGTGGATGTGAAGGTATTGATTGGTTTTATGAGGGTACGACGTGGACAGTAATGGAAGTGGTTGATTAGAAGGTTGAGTTTTCATTGGAGATTGTGGAAAGGAATTTGATTGAGGAGGATAATATGGAGGTTTATATGGAATAAATGGTTGTTGAAACTGATTATACTGAGGATTCCTACGAGGGCACTACAAACTTTGTGTCCATAATGGATTTTGAGGTGGCCAATTTTGCCAAGGCATTGGGGTATTCCAATTGTTCTGAGGTTGTGGATATGATTGGTATTGTGGGTTAAGACCATGTACTACATTTGGTTGTTGTGGTTGCCATGGAATTCTACCAATAAAACAAAGTGACTCAGCTTGGCTTGTTTCAACTTCACTTTGTGAGATTGCTTTAAGTCCAGGGATTGAAGGGCATAACTTTGTGTCATGGTTTTCTGCACAAACAACACATATTTCCAGACTATCAAGAGGGGATTCTCTTAAAGCATGTTTCTTTCTACATTTAGGACATAAAATTAATAATGCAACATTTTTAGTTCTTTTCTTGTTTTGAATCTTAAGGGTATCTATTTTTTCACTAAGACTACCTAAAATATTTGTTTTGAAATTGTCAAGAAAATTTCCTATTTCTACCCTACTTATCGTTCTACTTGCAGATTTATTAATATTAGACATAACAGGGTCGGATTTTCCCGGTTCTAGCCTTACCTCTTGAAATATGTGTACAAAGTTCACAAATATCTCTAAATGATGACTGTGAAACAATTCCTTTGCTCATTAAATTTAAAAGACATATTCACTCATCTCTAATGGATTTTAGCAAAAGAGCTTTTAGAGTTTCATCATCTAGATTATGCATTTTATCCCTTTTAACATTGTAAGAAAATATTTCAACCAAATCTTTAAGATTTTCATCCTATTTTTGCATCATTTTAAATAATTCATCTTTAAGGTAACAAGGCATACAATAATATTGGTATTTTTATAAGAAAACATATTTCATTTATTCCCATGTTCTTATGGTATGTTTTCCTAATCCAATAATCCATTTGAGTACTCTGTCTTTAAGAGTGGCCGAAAACAATTTCAATTTTTGAGAATCAAGCAAGTAGTCATAATATCTACACAAGACTTCAAACTCAAAAAGAAATGTTTCAGGATTTGTTAGCACAATTTATGCTTAGTCATGAGTGTGTTTTAAATTGTTTTACTTTTAGGATGAAAAAATTGTGGATTTCAAAAAATTTTAGAATGCTGCCGAAATTTCCAGTAGCATTTTTTCTAACCCTGTCAGACAGTCTGTTTAAACTCTGCTTTATGGTTGTTTTTCCTTTACTCGATGCTACCGAAAGTTCCAGTAACTTCACCTATTTTAAAAATAAATAAAAACACACCCGCATTTTAGTTAGCCACATGTTCCCGATATAAACTAACGTTTAAATCCTTTTAATCATGAGCTATGTCATGTGATAGGAAAGCTTATACATTTAAATGATGTCGAGTAGTAGTGGTCATACGTGGAAGAGTTAGGTGTCAATGTGCAACCATGAAGATCAATAATTGTTTGTTCTGTCTGTCAGCCCAAATCGTTGTGCCCACATGTCAAAGATACATATTTATTATCAAAATTAATCATGGACCTATGATTTAATGTGGTGACCGATTGGTTAATCATGCATGAGCGCAACCGGAAATGTAGGCCTACCATAAAAAATGCGATGCTAACTCAAACACTGTTCAGATCTAGCCAGCCATTGCAGAGAATATGAAACAAATAAGGAAACTAAAAGACAATTATGAATATCATGAGGTGTGGTATACGGTTATGGATACTTCCCATTATGAAAAGATATTTTACATGGAAAAATGAACCAACATATCACTTAAAATCAACGAAAGAAAAGGAAAGAAATCAGTTTTCAAATTTGGCTTTTGCTGAATAAGCAGTTCTAGTGAGCAGCTTGAAGACGAGACTGAGCTTTCAAACAATTTACATTGAGCATTCAGAAACACCTGTTAAGTAATTTTTTCTAATATTGACACCTTTCTGATTTAGAAAACATCCTTCATTATTGCTCAGAGAACTAAAGGAGGAAAAATTAAGCATATTGAACCTTAAGGGATTGATTTAATATATGCCAAACCAAATGTGAGGAGTTTTTTTGTACAGGCTGGGTGGTACCCAATTTTTTCAAGGTTAGGAAGTTCTCATCTAGGAGTAGCCAAAGATTTTCAATCTCATTTGATGGACAAGAAGAAAATATTTATGGCCTCAAACTGCATGTACCAACATAATCCATTGCTTAAGCTTTCCACCTCCCACAGGAAGGAGAGAAATGGTTCAAAAACCAAGTTATTACTGGAGGAGACTTGAATAACTTAATCAAGGATAAACATAGAGACCCTAAATGGGCTAAAGGGATTCCTAGTAGTTATCTCAAGGATGAATGGGCTGAAACTATCAAGCTCATTAAGATCTATCTTAATTGTGAGAGAAGGTATACTATTGTAATTCTGTGTCACATGAGTTTTTTGTTTCACCTTGCAGGTATGAATACCCTCAACATACCTTTCTTCCTACTTAAAATCTTGACTAAGATGTCATCTAGAATACAAACCCATGTAGCAGCTTCAGATTATAGCATCTACCATCAAGCTCTTATCAAGGTGTTGATTGTTGAAGAACTCAAAATAAGAAACCAGTATTGAGAGAATTTCCTATTTTATAGGGAAGTCCAACCTGTACCTACACAAAACATTCCTGCTCAACAACCTCCAGCCTCATAGAAACATTCTCAACCTGCTGAGAAGAAGGAAGAAAGTCAGAAACCAACTACTTCATCAGTTGGTAAAAGGACTAAAGGAAAAGCAAAGAAGGTAAATATCTACAAGAAGGCTAAGTACAAAAATTAAAAGGAAAAGACTCCCCCAACCAAAGTTGAAGAGAAGTTGGAAAAAGGAGAAGGTTCATCTATTAGCAAGACCAAATCAATGAATATTGCGTCTCTTGTTTCTCCTTTCCCTAAGGTATATGCCAGAGGGAAGAAAGGAAAGACTGCAGCTGCAGAAAAATCAAAAGAACAGGTGTTGCTGGAAGTTCTAGTAGCAAACATTCAGCATATGGTTCAGGAGGATTATCAACCCACCAAATAAGATGAGGAGCTCTTGAAGGATGCAGGATATGTTGTTAGCAGTAGGAAAAGACAAATTGTTAGCAGCAGGAAAAGACAAACAAGAGCTAGCAACAAATTCAGGCTGAGATCCAAAGCCCTATATAACCCAAGCTTGAAGACACAATTTATAGATGTGGAGAGGAAGTTTGAAATGTTATAGACTGTAACTCCTTAAATTTTAGAATCTAGTGGGTTCAAGAAGAAAGAAAATGGTAAATCTTCTTCAGGCCAACAAACAGGAACCTCCAAGAGAAGAAAAAACCAGAAGAGCTCAGAAGAGAAAAAGGCCATTGTAAAAGATACAACCGCCATGACTACAAGGTCACAATAAGAAATTGATAGTAAAATAGGTTTATACAAGCTTGCAAAAATTGCAGCTCATATGGAGGAGAGGTAAAAGGATGTCCCAATGAAGTATCATTTTTCCTATTAGTTATATTTTAGAACAACTTAATTTCAGAATGTTTTAATCTGCACAATTTTTTTCAAATATCTTGTTATGCATTTTTGAAAAGGAAATAGAGCGCTACCAAAAATTTTGGTAGCATTACGATTTTTTGCACAGTTACAGGTTTTTACCAGAAGTTCTGGTAGCATTTGTTTTTAATGATTTTTGACAGTTGCTAGAAAAATTTCCGAGCTAGTCCAAGGATGATAAGGAATCCTAATGATATGGACATGTCAAGTAATAGTTGATAAGTGGTTTTGAGGTTGTTAAATGACACATTTAATGAAGCTACATGGGTTTTAAAGAACCAATATCATGGAAAAACAAATCAACAGAAAAGTAGGCAGGTTTCCAGTACACTCAACAACACAATTCAAATAGTCTTTTTCTTCCTATCTACATTTGTCCTGTTAGTTATAGTTCGATAGGATATGTCTTTAATATGATACAAGTCCTATGTAATGAGAGGAAGAGTGAATCCTTCTTTTTAGGTGATGTGGCATTGGTGCCTCTCTCTATAAATATCACTTGTAAATACCATTTTAGGGTTGGATTTTGGTAGACCTGAAGACTTTTTCATAATAAAGAAAACTCGTTTTTGTACTTCATGCTAGAGGACTTTGTGTTTCAAGGAATATCTAATGTATGATGTGTTTCTCTTGTTGTTTTATTCATCTAATTTATGAGTTGCAGCAGCTAGCAAGTAGGAGTAACAGTACTGTTAGAGGATCTAATAGTTAATTATCTACTGTTCAGTCTTCTACAAATCACCTAGACGTTGTGTAGAGCATGCCAGTAAAGGTTTCATGAAGGATTTATGAGATTATTTATGCATGTATTCTGATTTGTAAATGTTGTTTCCTTTACATAAAACAAAGTTTATGTAAAATGCCACTGTTATAGATGTGTGACTGATTTAGGATATTTTTATTTCTTATATTGAGTACCAGATATCTGTCACAATATTCTCCCCTATACTACAACCTTATCCATACAATTTATACTTGCCACAACTTTCCAAATGCATGAAGGTCTAAAAGAGTTGAAATCATTTCAAACTATTTAAGAAGCCATCCCACCAGCCAATATCTTTTGCTTTGAAATGATCTATAATGTATAAGGCTTACTCCTTTACAGTCAAGGAGTGAATACTTGCACTAACATATTTGGCACTGTTGTTGAGGATCAAATTGAAGTGTATCCCTGTGTGAATAACAAAGTTATAAGTCTGGTTCTAAGGTGTATAGTTCCAGCTTTCGTTTTAGACTGCTTTACACCTGGTGACTCCATTGTTGAAGTTATGGCTCTCAGAAGGGATAGAATCAGGTCTAACCCATATTCCCCTTTGATAATCCCAGTCCTTGATCCTGAGAAGCTAATCAAGAAAAGAAAAAGTAAAAGAAAGTTTCCTGCCTCTGTTACTGTTTTCTCAAAGGTTGTCCTTAAAGAAGTGCTGCAAATTTTGTCCCCTAATTTTGCAGAAAATTTTGTACCTCCCTTATTTTCCAGCCAAGAGACAGTCTCTACATCATGTGTTGGTGCTTCATCTCATAAAAATTCAACAATTCTATCGGTGGTTCAAAAGCCACCAATTGTTGTTCCACAAATTCCAGCAACTCATACCATGGCTGGTCAAATCCCACCCCCTAACTGAATGGATGCGATTGTTGCTGCCAGGTATGCCCCTTTAGTTTTACCTCAACCTATGAATGAATTACCTACAGGATATTATTTTTGGGTGTGGAGCTTGATTATCTTCTTTATTTTGTATCACAATGTTGGACCCCTTTTATAAACTGGGCAGCAATGCTACCCATAATTAAATGCTGCCTAGGCCATCCAGGGGGGGCAACTGTGACTTTATGGAGCCCCCCCTGGTGGGGGGTTTTGGGGGAAACGCCCCCGAAGTTAAAAATAGATGTAAATTTTTTTTGTAAAATTATAGTAATTTTTAGTCAATCTGGTCCGCTCATTAAGCGGATGATCTGATGGTAGAAGTTATGTTTAATTTAGGGTGTTTTTCCCTAGATGGAAACCCCTCATTTTGTACGAGGGTATTGTATTGTGGTTGTGTATTGTATGTGTATTCTCAGAGCAAGAAACAGATAGGGAGATTGTGAGAGAGAACAAAGGATATTATAGTGGATCTGCTGTAGGTTGTGTCTCTTCATTTTGTTGGATAATAGAAAGGAAGGACTGGCTATTCGGGGTGGACGTAGCCCAAACTGGGTGAAACACATATGTCTGTTTCTATCTAGTTTTATGTGTTTTCTATGTTTGTGTTTTCCGAATATTTTATGTGTTGCATTGCTATGTAATATATATAATTTCTAACAACTGGTATTAGAGCTGAAGGTCTATTTGGCTGATAAACTCGTAGGAAAGAAGGGTTCCTGGTTCGAGTGGGAGCAATGGAGAAATATGGTAAGTTTAGGGTTGAGAAATTTAACGGCAAAAACTTCCCGCTGTGGAAGATGCAGATGGAAGATTATATGTATCAGAAACATCTGTACCTACCATTGAGTGCAAAAAAAAGAAGTCGACGACTATGACAGACACAAAATGGGAGATTCTCAATAGAAAGGCACTTGGAACAGTACGGTTGCGCCTCACGGCATCGGTAGCCTTCAATATTTCAAAGGAAACAAAAACAGAGGGTTTGATTAAGGCATTGGTGAAACTATATGAAAAACCCTCAGCCTCAAACAAGGTATTTCTTACGAAAAATTTATTAATATGAAGATGTCGGAAGGTGGATCTATTGCAAACCATTTAAATGATTTTAATATGGTTACCAGTTAGTTAAGTTCAGTAGGGGTAAAATTTGATGATGAAGTTAGGGCTCTGTTATTTCTGTGCTCATTACCAAAATGTTGGAATGGTTTAGTTATGGCCATTAGTAACTATGTCTCTGGATCTAGTACTTTAAAGTTTGATGATGTTGTCGGTGCTATCCTTAGTGAGGAAATGTGACGAAAAAGCTCCGGTGAAACATTGGGCAATGCTTTGAGTGCAGAGTCCAGGGGAAGAAAAATGGAAAGAGGAAAGAGCTCTAGATATCACAATAAATCAAGGAAAGGCAGATCCAAGTCCAAATTGGGGATAATGTGCTGGAAATGCGGAAAGAAAGGACACCTGAAGAAAGACTATAGATCTCGGAAGGGAAAAGGAGACACACAACAAGAAAACAATCATGAAGCAAATATGACAGGTGATGTGTTACAATATTATTTGATTCTTTCTTTCAAAAATGTTACTGATTCCTGGGTGGTAGATTGTGCAGCCTCATTCCATGCCACACCTGATAAGAAATATTTTCATGACTATGTTTAAGGAGATTTTAGAAAAGTCCGTTTGGGTGATGATAAACCCTGTAAAATTGTTGGAATGGGTAAAGTTCTTGTAAAATAGCAAAATGGAAATAAATGGCTATTAAATGAGGTAAGGCATGTTCTAGATCTGAAGAAAAATATGATTTCAATAGGGCAGTTAGGTGGTGAAGGTTGTGTGACAACTTTCATAGATAAAACTTGGAAGGTCACCAAAGGAGCCTTGGTAATAGCAAAAGGCAAAAAGGTTGGTACATTGTATTTATGCAATGGTATTTCTAACTTTTCTAATGCTTTAACTTCCAAAGGATCAGATGCAACGTTATGGCATCATAGGCTCGAACACATGAGTGAGAAGGGGATGAAGATTATTCACTCAAGAAATTTGTTTCTGGGTTTGAAGAATATTGATTTTGATTTCTGTGAGAATTGCATTTATGGAAAACATAAGAGAGTCAAATTTCTCAGAGTTGGGAAAGAAAAGAAGAGCGAAAAATTAGAGCTTGTGCATACAAATGTCTGGGGACCTGCTCAAGTATCATCTCTCGGTGGCTCTCGTTATTAAGTTACTTTTATTGATGATGCAACTAGAAAAACTTGGATTTATTGTATTCATAATAAATCTGATGTATTTGATAATTTCAAGAAATGGAAAGCTTCGGTTGAGATTGAGACAGGAAAGAAGTTGAAGTGTTTGAGATCAGACAATGGAGGTGAATATTGCAACAAAGAGTTTGATAGGTACTGTTCAAAGCATGGAATTCGCAGAGAGAAGACAGTTCCAAGAACACCACAAGAAAATGGTGTGTCAGAAAGAATGAACAGAACAATCATGGAGCGTGCAAGGTGCATGAGATTGCATGCAAGATTGCCTTTACAATTTTGGGCAGATGCTATAGATAATGTTGTTTATCTAATAAACATAGGGCCTTCAAGTTCCTTGGATGGTGGTATTCCAAAGGAAGCATGGACAGGTAAAAAGGTAATCTACTCTTTTTTAAAGCCTTTTGGTTGTGAGGCCTTTGTCCATATTAATAAAGAAAATAGAACAAAGCTTGAGGAAAAATCAAAGAAATGTACCTTTATTGGATATGGAGTTAATGATTTTGGTTATCGCTTATATGATTATGGTAATCACAAAATCATTAGGAGTAGAGATTTAATATTCAATGAAAAGGTCTTGTATAAGAATCAGTTGCAGGAAAATAAACAGGAAAAAGAAAACAAAGAATACACAGTTCTTGATGAGATCACATAAAAAGCAAAGGTGCCTGAAAATAATAATAATCAACAACCACAACAACAGAAACCACCACAACAACAACAGACACATCAAACACCTGAAAGTGGTGTTAGAAGATCTACTAGGATAAGTAGACCCCTTGAACGATACTCTCCTTCATTATATTATTTATTGTTGACTGATTCTAGTGAACCCGAATGTTATGAAGAAGAAAAGCAGGTTGAAACCAGGAAGAAGTGGTAGCTATCCATGGAAGAAGAGATGGACTCCTTAATAAATAACCAGACTTGGGACTTAGTCAGGTTGCTTGTAGGTAAAACAACATTGTAGAATAAATGGGTTTACAGGCTGAAGGAAGAAGATGGAGGAAAATATAGGTACAAAGCTAGACTTGTGGTGAAGGGGTTTGCACAAAATAAAGGTATTGATTTTGATGAAATATTTTCTCCTGTTGTTAAGATGACTTCAATCAGAACTATTTTAAGTCTTGTAGCAGCAGAAGATTTGCATCTTGAACAGTTAGAAGCAAAGACAACATTTCTCCATGGAGATTTGGAGGAAGAGACCTATATGCAGCAACCAGAGGGATATGAGGTCAAAGGGAAAGAAAAATTAGTGTGCAGGTTAAAGAAGAGCTTGTATGGCTTAAAACAAACTCCAAGGCAGTGGTATCTAAAATTTGATAGGTTTATGTTTGAACAAGGTTATACTAGATGTCACTCTGATCATTGTGTTTATTTGAAAAAGAAAAATTATGGCAGTTATATTATATTATTATTGTATGTAGATGACATGCTTATTGTAGGGTCTAACATGCAGGAAATAAATGTGCTCAAAGAAAATTGGAAAATTCATTTGCAATGAAGGATTTGGGAGCTGCAAAACAAATCCTTGGTATGAGAATAACAAGAGACAGGAAAAATCACAAATTAACATTGTCTTAGAATGAGTACATACAAAATGTGTTGAAAATATTTAATATGCAGAATGAAAAACCAGTTAGTACACCTTTTTCTAGCCATTTCAAACTTAGTAAGGAGATGTATCCCAAAACCCAAGAAGAAATGGATTATATGTCGAAAGTTCCATATGCATTAGCAGTTGGAAGCTTAATGTATGCAATGGTCTACACAAGGCCTGATATTGCACATGTAGTGGGAGTTGTAAGAAGGTACATGAACAATCCAGGAAAAGAACATTTGATGGCAGTGAAATGGATTCTCAGATATTTGAGAGGTACCACAAATCAAGCATTATGCTTCAGTGGTTCAAACATTTCTCTACAGGGATATGTTGATACAGATATGGCAGGTAACAGAGATAACATGAGGAGCACTACAAGGTATGTATTTACTATAGGTGGAACAACTGTCAGTTGGGTTTCAAAAATTCAAAGTGTTGTTGCAATTTCAACAATAGAAGCAGAGTATGTTGCTGCTACAGAGGCTAGTAAGGAAATGATTTGGTTACAAATGTTTATGGATGAATTGGGTAAGAAGCATGATATGGGCACATTATACAGTGATAGCCAAAGTGCCATTCGTCTTGCAAAGAACTCAACATTTCATTCTAGGACTAAATGCATACAGCTCAAGTACCATTTTATACGGTCAATGTTGGAAGATGGACAGTTGAAGCTGGAAAAGATACACACTAGCTAGAATCTCACAGATATGTTAACAAAAGTTGTAACCATGGATAAACTGAGATTATGCTCAGTTTCAATTGGTCTTCAAGTATGATGATGAAGATGAGAAAAAACTAGGTCCAAAGTGTAGTCATTGTCCAACAAATGAAGCAGTGGTGGAGTTGCTACAATCAGTCTCCAAGTGGGATATTGTTGGGTGTGGAGTCTGATTATCTTATTTATTTTGTATCACAGTGTTGGACCCCTATTATAAACAAGGTAACAATTCCACCCATAATTAAACACTGCTTGGGGGGTCCAGGGGGTGCGACTGCAACTTTATGGAGCCCCCTCCTGGCAGGGGGTTTCGTGGGTAGCACCCCCGAAGCTAAAAATAGATGTAAAATTTCCTTGTAAAGGTATAGTAATTTCTAATCAATCTGGGTCATTCATTAGGAAGATGATCTGATGGTACAAGTTATGTTTAATTTAGGGTTTTTTCCCCTAGAAGGCAACCCCTCATTTTGTATTAGGGTATTGTATTGCGGCTATGTATTGCATGTGTATTCTCAGAGCGATAAATAGATAGGGAGACTGTGAGAGAGAACATAGGATATTACAGTGGATCTATTGTAGGTTGTGTCTCTTCATTTTGTTGGATAATAGAAAGGAAGGACTGGCTGTTCGAGGTGGACGTAGCCCAAACTGGGTGAACCACATATATTTGTGTCTCTTTGGTTTTATGTGTTTTCTGTGTTTGTGTTTTCTGCATATTTGATGTGTTGCATTTCTCTGTAATATATATCATTTCTAACAATTATCTCAAGTATATGCCTACATTTAGTGGTGAGGGAGAGGTAACAGCCGAAGAAAACCTTGCTAATTTTTATACCTATGTTAACAATCTGAATATTGAGCATGAAGATGTTTTGATGGGATTTTTTGTTCAGAGCCTTGAGGATGATGTTAGGAAACGACTCAGATCTTTGAAAGCTGGTAGCATCACTGGAATTGAAACCCTAGATGAGACATTTTTAAGGAAATGAGGTGATAAGAAATATTTTCTGTATTATATCACTGAATTTGGTGTAATACAAAGAAAAGAAGGAGAATCATTTTCTGATTTTCCAAAGAGATTCAATAAGATGTATATCGAAATACCTACTGAAATCAAACCTACTGAAGCTTCAGCCAAAATCACTTATGCTAGTGCCTTTGATCCTAATTTTTGTTTATTATTAAGAGAAAGAATATCTACAACACTAACACAAATGCAAGACAATGCATTGGAGGTAGAATCTAATGTATTAGCAGCCAATAGGCTCAGAGGAGGGATTGACAAAGACAAAAGGAAGCAAAAAGTTGAAGTTTCATCTTCAGGAACTTCTGACATAGATCCTAAGCTAGATGAGATGACCAACATGGTCAAGTCATTGACCACTGAGATGTCCAAGCTCAAGATGGAAGTAAGACCAACTACTACTAGAAATGTTTCATTTGATCAGCCTAATAGGCAATAGTTTAGTAGACCTAATGTTCCTCAAATATTGCAATGAGAAAGAAGATATGTCAATGATCAAAAAGTGTAGCCCCCTTTGTAGAATGCTATGTTTGAAGATGAAGAGGAAGCTAAAGGGTTGGAGAAAGGTGCTGATATAAATTATATAAGAGATAAAGAAGGGTTGATTCATCTTACACAAGCAGAGTATGAAGAATTCATGTCACATACTCTGAATAATGAAGTGAGTTCTAATAATTTCGTGATTGCAGCTAATCATCAAAGTAGATACAATCTCATATCAAAGAAGATTGATGATAACTCCAAGGCAGTTTCACAGCCAAAGAAGAATAAGGATATAGTTAAAATTCCAGCAGAAAATCAAGTGGTTGAACCAAGCAAGCCAAAAGTAGCTAACCCTCCTTCACTTGAGGTAAAAATTGCTCACAAGCTGACCCCTGATTTCAATTTTGAAAATGAGATACAAAATATTAAGATTCATTTTCCTCTTGTAGAACTCATGAAAAATTATGATTTCAAAAAGACTTTTATGAAATCTCTTCAGCCTCCACCTACCGAAGTAGCCTCTAATTTTTTTAACCTTCAAGATGACAGGCCCACTATTATTTTAGGTCCATTGGTAGAAGAAAAAGATGAATCTACCCCTCCCTTCTATCTATCTATGAATATTCATGATAAGATCCTGCATAATTCACTAATGGACTATGGAGCCTCACATAATTTAATGCCCAAGGTAGTCATGGATGAACTAGGTCTAGAAGTAACTAGAGAATACCAATATCTCTACTCTTTTGATTCCTGGAAAGTCCAATGCCTTGGTGTCATCAAAGACCTTGCAGTAAGACTATTTGCGTTACCCACAAGAGGGATATTATTGGATATTGTTGTAGCTGACATTCCTCCTAGATTTGGAATGTTACTTTCTAGGTCATGGGTTAGAAGGTTGGGAGGAAATTTGCAAATGGATTTCACTTATGCTACTATCCCTGTTTTGGAGGAGAACAAAGAAGATTTTATAGAGAATCTCAATTAGCATATATCATTAGTGATAGTAAAGACCCCACTAATCATCTGATTTATTTTGGAACAACTGATATGGGTTAAAGCATTTTACATATGGATAATTATGCTCTGCCTACAAAAATGTTTCAGATTTTGAAGCGTGCTGGAAAAAAAAGTAGTCATGAGGGTTCTCAGGTGTGGAAAATGTATTTTGATGGCTCATGTTCTAGAGAAGGAGCTAGTGCAGGAATAGTTCTCATTTCCCCTTTGAAAGAGAGCTCCACTTTTTCTTTCAAACTTTAATTTGAAGCAACTAACAATGTGGTTGAATATGAAGATCTTTTAATTGGTTTAAAAACAAAAAAAGACATGAATATTTCAGAAATTTATTTTTTTGGAGATGCTGAACTTATTATTCAACAAATCAGAAATGTTTATCAAACAAAGCATCCCAGACTTAGAGATTACCATAATGTAGTATGGAGCATTATAGAAGAATCATTCTTGGACTTTAACATTTCTTTTGTTCCAAGATAAAGTAATATTTTGGCTGATTAACTTTCTATTTCAGCAAGCTCATTCAAGATTCTAATACCTATAAAGCTGAAATATGAAGTGGAAGTTAGGTTTATACCTAGCATTCCTGATAATATCAAACATTGGAAATTTTTTTAGGATGATTAGAATATTCATTGAAGCTGTTGAAGAATTTTTTTGTATCAGGATGAAAATCTCATGAAAGATAATTCTGATTATCAAGACACCAAAAATATGAAAAAACAGATTGCTTATCAATATATCATACAACTGCCTACCAATAATATTCCCAAGGGGTTGATCCCACTTGAGAAGATTTTTTTATCACAATGATGTTTTAGTTAAACCACAGTTAGCTGAAGCAGTTGCATAATTGGAAGATTACAATTTGGGTACAGAACTCAAGCCAAGGTATGTTAAGTTGTCAAAATATTTATCAGAAGAAAGAAAGATTGAATACTACAAGCTATTTTGTGAATTTGTTGATGTTTTTTCCTATAAATATGAGGATCTTAAGACATATGACACAATTATCATTGAGCATAGAATACCATTGAAAGATGGTACTAAGCCATTTCGACAAAAATTAAGACAAATCAATCCACTATTGTTACCAGTGATGGAGAAGGAAGTGAAGAAACGTTTGAATGCTAAAATTATCATTCCATTGAGATACTCAGATTGGGTTGCTAATATAGTTCTAGTAAGAAAGAAGAGTGGTGAAGCAAGATTATGTGTAGATTTCAGGAATCTTAACAAATTCTCCAACAAAGATAATTATCCATTGCCAAAGATGGAGAATATTCTTCAAAAGGTAACCAGATCAAACATAATTTCCATGTTAGATGGGTTCTCTGGGTACATCCAAGTATTTGTTTGGCCGAAAGATCGAGAGAAGACAACATTCAATACTCCTTGGGGAACGTTCATGTATGCAAAGATTCCATTTGGGCTTATGAATGTCAGAGCTACTTTCTAGCGTGCTATGGAATTTACATTAATTGGATAAAAATGCAAATTCTTGGTCATCTATTTGGATGATATTAATTTTTTTTTAGCTTCAGATCAAGAGCACCTTCAACACTTGAGACAAGTATTTTTTAAATGCAGAAAACATGGTATATCATTGAATCCAAAGAAGTCTCATTTCGCTCTTAAAGAAGGTAAGATGTTGGGTCACATAGTTTCTAAATATGGAGTGAGAATTGATCCCAAAAGAGTGATTACAATTCAGGCCTTAACACTTCTAGGATCTAAGAAAGAGATTCAACCTTTCCTTGGTACAATCAAATTTTTAAGAAGATTCATTCCAAAAAAATTTGAAGCAGTCAAGCATATTACTTGTATGCTAAAGAAGGAAAAATAAGTAAAGTGGACATTTGAAGCCATAAATTCATTTGAGCTGATAAAAAAAGCTATCATTGAAGCACCTCAGTTGGTAAGCCCTGAATACTAAAAGCCTTTCTTAATCTTCTCATTTGCCTCTCAAGATACTATTGTTGTTTTTTTATTACAAAAAGATGTAGAAAATGAGGAAGCCTGCATAGAATTTTTCAACAGAGCCCTTAGATATGCATAATTGAAGTATGAAATGTTGGAAAAGAATGCCTATGTATTAGTTAAAGCTCTGAAGGATTTTAGAGTTTATATTCTACATGCTCAAATTATTGCCTATGTACCTTGATCTGTTGTTAGAGAAATATTAGTTCAAAGTGATATTGATGAAAAAAGAAGTGGTTGACTAAAGTTCTTGAATTTGATTTAGATATAAATCCTACCAAGCTAATTAAAGGTCAAGGATTAGCCAAACTACTAGCTGAAGAAAATTGTACAGTTTTGGGCTTGAATTTCATGGATGACAATATAGAAGGGAAAATTTCAGAACCTATTGACAACATGGTAGTAGATGTAAATTCTATTGAGTGCAGCTGGTATAAGGATATCATATATTTTCTGCAACATTTTAAACCTCCTCCAAATTTAAAAAAAAGCAGAGTGAGATCTTTGAAGCTGAAAACCATTAAATTTTGCATCAGGGATAACTGTTTATATTGGAAAGATCCTACAGGAGTTTTTTTTAGGTGCATTGACCCAGATGAGTCTAAGAAGGTTATAATTGATATGCATAGTAGTGTTTGTGGATGTTATAATTATTGGAGAACTACTTCATACAAAATACTGAGAGCTGGCTATTTTTGGCCTAGTTTATTTTCTGATGTATGTGCTGAGGTGAGAGCATGTGAAAAATGTCAGAATTTCACTGGTAAAAAACATTTGAAATCTTTTCCTCTCAAGCCCATATTTGTTTCTGCACCTTTCCAGTGATGGGAATTAGATTTCATTGGGGAAATTCATCCACCTTCAAGTGGAAAACATCGTTGGATTCTTGTTGCAACTGATTACTTCACCAAGTGGATTGAAGCAATACTTACCAAGAATGTTATTCATAAAGTCATCATTAACTTTCTAGAGGGAATCATAACCAGATTTGGATGTCCATCAAGGCTAGTAGCATATAATGCAACTGCTTTAAATCTACACCATTGGTAAATTTCTATGAAGATTACAGTATTCAACTTACTCACTCTATAACTTACTATCCACAAGGGAATGGTTTGGACGAATCATATAAAAAAAATTTGGTAAGCATCATCACCAAGCTATTGGAGAAAAACAAGAAAGCCTGGGAATCTAAACTGAAATTTTATTTATGGTCTGACAGGGCGACAATAAAAAAATCTATTAATACATCACCCTTTCAAATGGTTTATGGAACTGAGGTTGTTTTTCCAGTCCAATTTGCCATTCCTGTAGCTAAATTTCTGCAAGATCATGAAGCTGAACCAAATGACATGACCAGAAGAATTTATAAGATCATATAAATGCATCAAAAGAAAGAACAACAATATGATTTGGTAAGAAAATATTAGCAAGCTATAAAGCAAGTCTTTGATAAAGGGACTAAAAAATAATATTTTTAGATTGGAGATCTGGTGTTGAAATGGGATGCACATCATTAAGACCCAGGTAAGAATTCCAAATATGATGCTTTATGACTTGGTCCTTTAAGAATCTCCAATATTTTGAAAAAAAATACTTTTGATTTGCAGCATCTTGATGGGACAAAACTGTTTGGAGGCCCATTTAATGGGCACTTCCTCAAAAAATTCTTTTACTAAGGCTGTTGGTGGCCTAAATTCACTGTAAATACCAGTGTGTTTCATAATAAGACTTCATAACCCAATGAAAAGGCACTGAAACTCAAAAATATTCTTAGAGCCTCACAGGGAGAGATCTATCCCCTATGGAGCCAATGTTAGCACAACTCTATGCTTAGTCATGAGTATGTTTTAAATCGTTTTACTTTTAGGATAAAAAATTGTCAATTTCAAAAAAATTTAGAACGTTGCCAGAAGTTCCAGTAGCATTTGTTTTAACCCAATCAAACAGTTTATTTTAACTTTGTTTTATGTCTATTTTTACTTTACCTTATTCTACCAAAAGTTCTGGTAACTTCCCCTGTTTAAAAATAAAATAAAAATCCCACCTGCTTTTGAGTTAACCACATGTTCCCGATATCAACTAAGGTTTAAATATTTTTAATCATGATCCATGTCACGTGATAGGAAAGGTTATATGTTTGAATTATATCGTGTTAGTAGTGGTCATACATGGAAGAGTTAGGTCTCAATGTGCAGTCATGAAGACCAACCGTTGTTTGTTTTGTCTGTCAGCGCAAGTCGGTATGCCCACCTGTCAAAGGTACATATTTATTATCAAAATTAATCATGGATCTATTATTTAATTTGGTGACCAATTGGTTAATCATGCATGAGCATTGTTGTTACTTTAGGCCTACCATAAAAAATGTGATGGAGGTGACGGCCAACTCAAACACCGTTCAGCTCCAACCACATGTTGCAGAGAATATGAAACAAAGCGGGAAACTAAAAGATAATTACGAATATCACGAGGTGTGGTATATGGTTCTAGATACTTCCCATTATGAAAAGAACTTGTACATGGAAAAATGAACCAACATATCACTTAAAATCACCAAAAGAGAAGGAAAGAAATCAGTTTACAAATCTGGTTGTTGGTGAATAAGTAGTTCCAGTGAGCATCTTGAAGAGGAGACTAAGTTTTCAGACAGTTTACATTGAGGATTCATCGACACCTGTTAAGTAAATTTTTATAATCTTAACACCTTTCTAATCTAGTAGAAAACTTTCGTTTTTGCTCAGATGACTAAAGGAGGAAAACTTAAGTGTATTGAACCTCAAGGGGCTGATTTAATAGATGCCAAACTGAATGTGAGGAGGTTTTTTGTACAGGCTAGGTAGTACCCATTTTTTTGAAGGTTAGGAAGCTCTCATATAGGAGTAGAAAAATAATTTTCCCTCTCATTTGATGGGCAAGAAGCGAATGCTTATGGACTCAAACTGCAGGTATCAACATAATCCATTGCTAAAGCTTTCCACCTCCCATAGGAAGGAGAGAAATGTTTCAAAAACCAAGTTATTACAAGAGATACTCGAACTGCTTCATCAAGGATGAATACAGAGACCCTAAATGGGCTAAAGGGATTCCTAGTAGTTATCTCAAGGATGAATGGGATGAAACTGTCAAGCTCATTAAGATATATCTTACTTTTGAGAGGAGGTATAATATTTTATTTTTGTATCACATGAGGTTTTTGTTTCACCTTGTAGGTATGAAGATTCTCAACCTACCTTTCTTCCTACTGAAAAGATTGACTAAGATGTCAAATAGAATACAAACCCATGCAGCAACTTCAGATTATAGCATCTACCATTAAGCTCTTATCAAGGTGTTGATTGTTGAAGAACTCAAAACAAGAAACCAGTCTTGGGAGCATTTCCTATTTTACAGGGTAGGCCAACCTGTACCTACACAAAAAATTCCTGCTCAACAACCTCTAGCATCAAAGCAACATTCTCAACCTTTTGAGAAGAAGGAAGAAATTCTGAAACCAACTACTTCATCAATTGGTAAAAGGATTAAATTAAAAACAAATAAGGTAAATATATACAAGAGGGATAAGTAGAAAAAGAAAAGGAAAAGACTCCCCAACCAAAGTTGAAGAGAATTTGGAAAAAGGAGAAGGTTCATCTATTAGCAAGCCCAAATAAATGAATATTGTGCTTACTGTTTCTCCTTTTCCTAAGGTACATGCTAGAGGGCAGAAAGGAAATATTGCAGTTGCAGAAAAATCAAAAGAACAGGTGCTCTCAGAAGTTCTGGTGGAAAAAATTTAACATATGGTTTAGGAGGATTATAAGCCCACCAAATCAAATGTGGAGCTCCTGAAGGATGCAGGATATGTTGTTAGCAGTAAAAAAATAAAATTTGTTAGCAGCAAGAAAAGAAAATTTGTTAGCAATAGGAAAAGACAAGCAAGAGCTAGCAACAAATTCAGGCTAAGATCAAAAACCCTATATAACCCAAGCTTGAAGACATAAGTTATAGATGTGGAGAGGCAATCTAAAGGGTTACATACTGTAACTCCTTCAATTGCAGAATCTAGTGAGTTCAAGAAGAAAGAAAGTTGTAAAGCTTCTTCAGGCCAGCAAAAAGGAACCTCCAAGAGAAGAAAAATCTAGAAGAGTTCAGAAGAGAAAAATTCCATTGCAAAAGAGAGAACCACCAAGACTACAAGGTCACAATAAAAAATTGACAATAAAACATGTTTAAAAAAGCTTGCAGAAATTGCTACTCATATGGAGGAGAGGTAAAAGGATGTCCCAATGAAGTATCATTTTTCCTATTAGTTATATTTTGGAACAACTCAATTTTCAGAATGTTTTAATCTACACAGAATTTTTCAAATATCTTTTTCTGCATTTTTGAAAAGGAAACAGAGCGCTACCGGAACTTCCAGTAGCATTACAGTTTTTTTGCGTAGTTACAGGTTTTTACCGGAAGTTCCAGTAGCATCTATTTTTAATGATTTTTGACAGCTGTCAGCTGAATTTTCGAGCTATTCCAAGGATGATAAGACTCCTAATGATATGGACATGTCAAGTAATGGTTTATAAGTGGTTTTTAGGTTTTTAAATGACACATTTATCAAAGCTACATGGGTTTCAAAGAACCAATATCATGGAGAGACATATTAGCAGAAAAGTAGGCAGGTTGCCATCACACTCAACAACACAATTCAAATAGTATTTTCTTCCTATCTACATCCATCCTGTTAGTTATAGTTTGATAGGATATGTCTTTAATATTCTATAACTCCTAATTAATGAGAGGAAGAGTGGATCCTTATTTTTAGGTGAGATGGTGTTGGTGCCTCTCTCTATAAATATCGTTTGTAAATACCATTTTAGGGTTGGATTTTGGTCGACCTGAATACTTTTTCATAATAAATAAAACTCATTTTTGTACTTCATTTTGGAGGACTTTGTGTTTCAAGGACTATCTAATGTATGGTGTGTTTCTCTTGTTGTTTTATTCATATAATTTATGAGTTACAACAACTAGCAAGTAGGAGTAAGAGTACTATTAGAGGATCTAATAGTTAATTATCTACTGTTCAGTCTTCTGCAAATCATCTATATGTTATGTAGAGCATGCTAGTGAAGGTTTCATGAAGGATTTATGAGGTTCTTTATGCATGTATTCTGATTTATAAATGCTGTTTCCTTTACATAAAACATAGGTTATGTAAAAGGCCACTATTATAGTTGTGTGAGTTATTTAGGATATGTTTATTTATGAGGCTGAGTACCAGTTATCTGTCACCTTTCATCTGTCATAATATTCTCCCCTATACTACAAACTTGTCTATACAATTTATCTTTCCACAGCTTTCCAAATGCATGAATGTTTAAAAGAATTGAAATAATTTTAAACTCTTTAAGAAGCCATCCCACCATCCAAAATATTTTGCTTTGAAATGAACTATGATGTGTAAGGCGTACTCCTTTTCAGTCAAGGAGTGACTCCTTGTGCTAACATGATCCTCATGCCTTACTCCATGAAAATTAGGAAGAATGGAGGAGGAGATATTATTCATTGTGGTTGTGGTATCTTCATCTAATATGGGAAATAAAAAAGGTTCTACTTCTCCTCTACCACCTCTACCTCTTCCTTCACCTCCTCCTCTATTTACTAGTCTACCTCTTCCTTCTCCAAATATAAATTCACCATTCACATTGTGTACCTCTCCTTCCCCTTCTCTCACCATTATATATTATTTAGAGCTAATATAAGGTTCTCAAATTGGATTTTCGAGCTCCTACTCTGGTTCTTCTACCAATGGAATGTTAGAATAAGTCTCTCCTTCCTCTTCACTAGCGACTTCTAGTTCTTATCCTAGAATTTGTTCTCCAGTTGAAGATATAAATATTAATCCTTCTGTTGGAGATGGAGGTTCTTATACTACAAATTAAATAGAGGAATTTGGTGAATTTTTTGGTTCAATATGAGATCTAACTACCTCAGGAAGTCTATTTCTATGTGCGAATGATGGAATACAAGTTTTGGTGGATTGTGTGATGCTACGGGGTTTTGGTGGGGTGAGTGGCGATGTTGGAATTGAAATCCTACCTCTACTTATAAATATACCTCTAGAATCTCTTTCCCTATGCATAAATATATTTTTATCATTTTTATTTTATTTTATTCAAATGAAAAGAATCCTATATACACTTCCCCGAAAATGATGCCAAAATGTTTGGTAGTTTAATTGATCTTAAATTAATTCATAAATTATCGACCAGGACTTGTAAAATTATGAAGTATATGTGCACCATTTGTGCTAGAATTCCTTATCATGTGAGTAATTTTCAAATTGAATTAGGATGTTTTTATGCACTTGCTTTATCTCATAATCACTAAAAGTAAAAATATTGTCACTCTTGCAGAAAGGAAAAATATCACACTGGCATAAATAAAGTTAATCTGAAATGCATAAATAAATATCACACAAATGAAATTAAACCTAAATCTACTTCTCACTAACAGAAAAATAAAACTAATTTTAAGTGTAGAAATAAATGTCACTCTTGGAAAAATTAAATCTTCACACTTGAAAATAGAAAAGTAAACTAATCTTAAAGTGTAGAAAATAAACTAAAACCTTTAAACTCTAATTGCAAAATCTAAAATCAAATGATCTACTTCCTATCATCAATCAAAATCTACATTTGCATAATAAATCCCTTCAATTATTTTCTTCATCATTCACACAACGAGATTAAATCTATGAAAGTATTCACACATTGAGATTAAATCTATGAAAAAGTTATATTAAAAATTTATAATAAATTGTACAGATTTTTTTTCTGAAAATTGAAGTTATAATTACTGTGATGAATAAAATATTAAAAAAAAATTATCTAGAAATAAAAGCAAAACCTTATAGCTCCCAAGTTTCCCTCCTGTGAGTGCAGATACAAAAATATCAAAAGTGATTAACCACACATCTAACGCACAAAACAGTGGAATAAATATATTAATTAATTGATTGCAAAGAGTGTTTCAAACAATAATCGGTCACTGTTAGGTCCCTATATTACTAGTATAGTCCCTTATTATTATTAGTGTAACCCCCTCATTGTTATTATTGTACCCTTGTAACCCCCATTTTATTATTATTGTGCCCTTAAATTATTATTGTTAGGTTGGCTAGGATTACATTGTGGCCCACTAGGATTACATTATGGCCACATGGACTCCTATATATAGAAAGGAGGTTTTTTAATTTGTATCATCCAAGAATTGTTCATTCACGTAATGTATTGGAGGTTTCCCCCTTGAGGTGGCTTATTTCTAAGGCATTGATATCTCTTTTCTTCTATTTTTGGAGCCGGTTTCAAAACATTTGGTGTCAGAGCTTTGGATTCTGGGGTTTCACTGCTCCAAATAGGTCATCGTGGAATTTTCGCTATAAATTTTTTCTACGAAGGTTCAGAAGCTGAACGTTTTAGAGCGCGAAGCAGAAATCCAGAGGAATATCATCGCAAAATATCAGAGCTTGGTTTGCAATATTTTCGGAGATATGATCAGTGGAAATTAGGGTCTTTTTTCAGGCTCCTAAATAGGTCATTGTGGCATTTTCACTATAACTTTTTTTAAAAAAAAACTTGAAAAAGATGTACCCTGATCTTGGTTCGCAATATTTTCAGAGATATGATCTCTGGAATGTAGTGCTTTTTCAGGCTCCTAAATTTCATCTCAAAGAGCAAGTGCAACAAATTTCACTCTCGCAAAGAGAAACAAAAAATGAAATGGAAGTTTTGAAGAAAGGTGTGGAAGCGAAGATGGACGGTTTGAAGAAAGGTGTGGAAGCTAAGATGGATGGCATGGAAGCTGGCATGGAAACTAAGATGGATGACATGAAAGACAACATGGAAAACATGAAGAATGATCTAAAAGCAGACATCTAAGATTTGACAAAGTTGATACAAGAAATGTTTCCTAATGGTGAAAAGATAGTAGAAGAACCTCATGATGAGAGCAAAATAAATGTTAATCGTGATTTCATAAACTCTAATGTTGGCGGGAAGAACCACCATATTCCAAAAATGGATATGAGGAAGTTTGATGGAAAGGATCCTGTAACATGGATACTACAGATGGAGCAATATTTTGATCTCCATAATGTGCAAAACACACAAAAGGTACTCATTGCAACTTTACATTTAAAACAAAATACATTTGTATGGTATCGATGGCTTTGCTCCCGTAAAAAAAATTGTCACTTGGTCAATTTTTACGAAGGAAATGAGAGCACATTATGAGGATACAAAGAGCAACACCTTCTTTAGCCAATTGATAAATCTCAAACAAAAGGGTTTAGTGGGGCAGCACATTGAGGACTTCCAAAAATTGAATATAAGGGTAACATATATTCCAGAGGAACACAGGATCGATCTCTTCATAGGCACTTTAAAGGATAACATCCAATATGAAGTTCGCGTTTTGGAACCGGATTCATTGGAGAAGGCATTCAGGTTGGAAAGAAAATTTGAATGTAAAGTAATGGCGACAAGGAAGCCTACCACTCAATTCTATAAAGAAGGAAGTGTTGCTACGCCTAGATTTCCACAACCTACAAGGTTGACACCACAAAAATTGGAAGAAAAAAGAGCAAAAGGGCTTTGCTACAGTTGTGATAGAAAATACACTAAAGGTCATAAGTGTGCTGACAAGAAATTATTTTACATAGATTGTGAAGAGGAAGAAGAAAATGAACAAGAAGAGGATATACACCAGGAACCAGCCCTAGAAGAGGAAGAAATGAGTCCGACCATATCGTGTAATGCATTGGCAGGAATTACCACTCCTCAAACTCTCAAGATAGAAGGACATATCAAGAAGAAAAAGGTAATAGTGTTGATTGATTCAGTAGCACCCATAATTTTATTCATTGTAAGGTAGCCAAGGAATTAAATTGTTTCCTATACCCAGCACCAGAATGTCAAGTGATGGTTGCAAATGGAGGAACTATAAATTGCTTTGGAAAATGCCATAATATCAAGCTAACCATGGGGAATATGTATTGACTAGTCCAATGCTTTCCATTCCTATGGGAGGTGCTGATGTTGTACTAGGAGTACAATGGTTACAATCTTTGGGGACGGTAGCTTTAATTTTCAAGAACTTTTCTTGAAATTTTTTTCAGAAGGAAAGGAAGTCGAATTACGGGGTATTGAAGGGAAGCCAGGAAGGATAATAAGCTCTAATGTCATGACAAAGCTTCTAAAGAAAGAACAACGAGGCGTAATTGCACAATTATGCTCACTGGAAGTTCCGACATCAAAATCATCTATTTCTGCAGATCTCCAACAAGTCTTGGACAATCATTCCAAGGTGTTTGAAACTCCCAAAGGACTCCCACCTATTCGTGATCATGATCATGCTATTAATTTGATTCCAAGAAGTGTTCCTCCAAACATCAGGCCTTATAGATATCCTTACATCCAAAAGAGCGAAATTGAACGTATGATTGCAGAAATGTTAGAGGCAGGTATAATTCAACCTAGTCAAAGCTCTTTCTCTGCTCCTGTAGTATTGGTACACAAGAAGGATGGATCATGGCGAATGTGTCCGGATTATAGGGAGCTCAATAAGCTCACCATTAAAGATAAATTTCCCATTCCTGTGATTGATGAATTATTGGATGAATTACATAGAGCAATTTATTTTACCAAGTTGGATCTTCGTTCAGGATATCATCAAATTAGAATGAAGACTGAAGATATTCCAAAAAAAACATTTCGAACTCATGAGGGTCATTATGAATTTTTGGTCATGCCTTTGGCCTTACCAATGCACCTTCTACATTTCAAGGGTTGATGAATTCCATTTTCAAACCCTTCCTTAGAAAATTTGTGCTAGTATTTTTTGATGATATACTAATCTATAGCAGGTCTTGGAAGGATCATGTTGAACATGTTGACAGGGTGCTCAAACTATTGCAGGAGAAATAATTATATGCAAAAAGATCCAAATGTTTCTTTGGAGTACAAGAGGTGGAATATCTGGGTCATATTGTATCTCACGAGGGTGTTAAAGTAGACCCTAAAAAAATTAAAGCTATTAAGGAATGGAAAGTCCCCACAACCATAAAGCAGTTGCGAGGATTTCTCGGGTTAACAGGGTATTATCGCAAGTTTGTTAAGAATTATGGGATAATAGTAGCACCTCTAACAACATTATTGAAGAAAGATGCATTTTCATGGACTCTCACAACTAAGGCCTTTAACATCTTAAAGAGGCAAGTAATGCTCAAGATCAGGGTCTTAGCTACGCCTGGGAAATTTTACAAAAAAAAACCTTTATCAGGGAATGTGATGCCTTTTTGCGGTGGAATTATGCTTGCTTTTCTAATGCAAAGAAGGAAGACCCATCGTTTTTGAAAGTCGTCTAATAAAAGGAAAGTATTTACGTAAAACCTATTTATGAGAAGGAAATGTTAAGTACACCGCATGCAAGAAAGAAATGGAGAACTTACCTAATGGGAAGACACTTCAAGGTAAAAACTGATCATGATAGTCTTAAACACTTTTGGAACAAAGACTATCTTCAGAAGAGCAACAAAAATGGGTCACAAAGATGTTGGGTTATGACTTTGAAATAATCTACAAAAAGGAAAGCTTAATGTTGTTGCAGATGCACTCTCAAGAAAGAATGAAGAGGTGGAAGCATTGCTTTGTGCCATTTCTATTATCCAACCAGATTGGATAACTGAAGCAAGAGATGAATGGAAGAAGGACAAAGATGTATGGACACTCATTCAAAAGTTGCAGCAAGATCCTAGTACATCTGATACATTTAGTTGGAAAAATGATTCCTTATGGTACAAAGATCGCTTATATCTTTGTAAGAATTCCCAACTAAAACAAAAGATTCTTCTGGAATTGCACATTTCTCCTTTAGGAGGACACTCAGGATTTTTAAAAACTTACCACAGGGTGAAGAAAGAATTTTTTTGGGATGGCCTTAAATCTGATATTCAAAAATTTGTGGTGGAATGTTTGGTTTTCCAGCAGAATAAAGTGGAAACAATTAAGACCCTGGGACTTCTACAACCTTTATCCATTCCAAGTCAACGTTGGGAGGAGATTTCAATGGATTTTATCACAGGTTTACCTAAGTCCGAAGGAAAGAATGTCATCATGGTGGTAGTTGATAGACCTACCAAGTATGCACACTTTTGTGCATTATCTCATCCATTTAAAGCAAGTACAGTTGCTACTACATTTATGGACAGAATTCAAAAGCTACATGGAAGCCCAAGGGTTATTGTGAGCGACAGAGATCCCATTTTTACTCGAAATTTTTGGACGGAGTTATTTTCTTGTTTGGGTACTCAATTAGCTCATAGATCATCTTATCATCCTCAATCTGATGGTCAAACTGAGATAGTAAATAAATGTTTGGAAGGATATCTTCGTTGTTTTGTATCTGATAAACAAACACAATGGGTCAAGTGGTTACTTCTCGCTGAATGGTGGTATAACACTTCCTTCCATACTGCAGCAAAAATGACCCCATTTATGGCACTTTATGGATATCATCCACCATCCATCACATTATCTTTAAGGGAAAATTCGAAGGTTCAAGCAGTGGAAGATCACATCGAGCATCAGAAAGAAGTTCTCCAACTCTTAAAGGATAACTTGAATTTGGCACAAAATCGAATCAAACAATAGGCAGATCAACATCGCAGCGAGAGAAATTTTGATGTAGGAGATTGGGTATTTTTATGGCTACAACCATACAAACAAATTTCCCTCAAGCAGGCTAAGAAGGATAATAAATTATCGCCAAAGTACTATGGTCCTTACAAGGTGTTGCAAAAGATTAGTACTATGGCATACAAATTGGAGCTTCCTTCTTCTTCGCGAATGCATCCAGTTTTCCATGTTTCATGCTTAAAGAAGGTTATAGGTGAAAATCTTCCAGTTCAAACAATATTTCTAGAACTTGATGAGGAAGGAAAAATCATATTGGAACCTGAAGCGGTCACGGAAACAAGAACTCGACAACTACGGAATCGATCAATTTCAGAGTATCTCATCAAGTGGAAGAACTTACCCACCGAAGATTCTACATGGGAGGATGAGAATTTTATACAGAAGCACCCAGAGCTACTCAAGCTTTGAGGACAACACTTTTTTGAAGGAGAGGGGCATGTTAGGTCCCTATATTATTAGTATAGTCCCTTATTATTATTAGTGTAACCCCCTTATTATTATTGTTGTACCCTTGTAACCCCCATTTTGTTATTATTGTGCCCTTAAATTATTATTGTTAGGTCGGCTAGGATTACATTGTGGCCCACTAGGATTAGATTATGGCCACATGGACTCCTATATATAGAAAGGAGGTTTTGTAAATTGTATCATCCAATAATTGTTCATTTATGTAATGTATTGGAGGTTGCCCCCTTGAAGTGGCTTATTTCTAAGGTGTTGATATATCTTTTCTTATATTTTTGGAGCTGGTTACACAACAGTCACCCTATATGTTCCATCATGCCGAGAGGAAGGTTTTATAACGTCCTTTATTAAACCGTTTGGAGATTTTTAAACCTATCTAGTTCAAAATAATGTATTAAAATAACATGATTTAAATGAAATATCGATTCTCAATGATTTTATATCGAATAAGAAAATCATGAGGAAAAGTATCAACTTCATTCATTTTCTCGCTTGCATGATCTGTCTTCAGGTTCCTTTTTCGCTGGGTTGAATTTCACGTACGTTGACTTGCTTATATGGGAATCCTTATCACTTTCTAGACCATAGGAACTGTTGGATATCATTGTGCTATCTACGAGTTACTTGTTCATATGCTTCGTTCCTCCCCTAATGTCTCAAAATATATAGATCCTTCAACTAAGTTGAAAAATTGTTTATTAGTTGTAGAATTGATGCAATTTGATAGATTATGAAAATATTAAATCAAATAATAAAGAGCAATGAAAATATGAAAAAAATATGATTAAATACCTTTTTTTCCAATAAATTTGTAAGCTGATAGTTAATTATGATTATTATGGTAAAAAAGGAGGATAATGGAATTTAAGGATGGTATAAAAAAGGAACAATTTTTGTCTTCAATAGGTCCCTTTTACATGGATTAGGAGTCATCTGAGCGACCATAGAAACCTAGTCGCTCCCTTGATCTTGGTATTTGAGAGTCTGGGGTCTTATCTAGACTGAGGTGAGCATGCGACTAAGATTCTGAAACCCTAACTATTAGTCGCATGCATAGTGAGTTGTCCGTGCGACTGGAAGGATCTAGTCACATAGATGAGATTTTTTGTGAGTGAATGTGGTCGGCTTCTTCCTATGTTGTGCCAACGACTATGGCCGTAAACCCTAAAACTGAGATGTAAGCTTTAGATTGTACAATTTCATCTCATAATGAACCTATTTCTCCATGGACGAGCCTCAAACTTGTGCGAGCCAGAAAACAAGATAGAAGAGTGTCTCATGTTTATGTCCAAATGAGGTAGAGGTCACTTGTATTTATAGTCTTCCAAGGGGGTCCAGTTTACTTTAGGGCCAACTTTATCAAATATGCACATGTGGTTTTTTCTCCATAAATACACTTTCCCTTATTTGTTTTGAGTGATATTTAGGTCGATTTTGATCCTCTCAAAAAGAGGAATTAAATGAAATCATTATCTCCATCAAGTGAGTTTTCCAAAGTGGAATTTGACTGCAGTTGCATATTTTTAACACTCCCTCTCAACTAGGGAGAATTCCACCTGCATCATGTCACTTGTATCATGTCATCAAATCATATCCAATCTCAAGTATATTATCATATCCTATCATTATTGATCATATAAATTCATCTCTTTCCTATTCCTACTTATCTCTTGATTTTCCCTACCTATATGTTGAACATTCTCAAATCTTAAAGAAGAAGAATTTTGACTTCGGAGGGGAGCTCAATCTACCATCCTCTATCCATCAAGCCACTACCCATAATATTTTGGTGGAGATACACATCTACAACCCCATATCGATAAATAGGATATACAAACATAAATGGGAGCACATCTCAACCTTGGAATCACATCGGGGAGATCAATCTCAACCCGGAACCACATTGGGGAGAAAATATCAACCCAATTCTATTGCCTGCTAATCTTCCCATTGATGAATAAGAAGTCATGTGGTAGAACACTTTAATCATAATAGACTTGGGTTGTACATCCCCAAGTACGCTCTCAACCCATTGGCTAGACGGGGAGCGACATTCCCAACAATACCTGCTTCTGGGTATGATGCCAACTGGGGTATACTATGCATAGAGAATATAGGGGAGAAAAATCTCCAACCCTATGAGTTACAAATAGGGGTGATACCATATTTTACAGATATCTCTTAATCATAGAAGCCCTCTATCTCAATTCCACACCCTGGGAGCTCAAATAGGGGAGGAAGAGTTCGCTCAATGTACTCGATCAATGATGCTTTCTGTAGGTAAAAAACATATCATCATGGTCATATCTGGTAATAATCATGTATCAATAGCATTTGTCTCCTGTTCATACAGGACACCAAATCTAATATCATGTTAGAAAAAAATATACATCTATATAACAAAAGGATACTATAGTTGTTAGTGTCAGTATTTGCATCCTGACATCAGTGATCAAAACTCCTCTTTTCATATCATTTTAAGGGTCCCATCAGAATTTTTTTATCATTCCATTAGCTCATGCAAAAAGTTAGTCATTGATGGTAGTCCTAGTCCAAAAGATCACTCTTCCTCAAAATTTGGTTACTTTCTGACATACTTTCATACCTTGCTGACTGTACATAATCCATAAAGTGAATTTTATTATACCATTTTTATCAGTCATGAGGTCATCATGCCATCTTGAAAATTTAGTCCTTCAAGGTCTCATTAGGTCTTTTAGGGTTTTTCAAGGTCCCATTAGGTCAATTAGGGATTCCAAGGTCTCAATAAAAACTCTGTTCCATTGCATAAGGTCAGCAAGTGAAATAGTGAACAAAATAAACATCTCTTTACTATGTAAAGAGATAATTTGCAAAGATGTAATTATCATTTCAAAGTTGTGATTTTTATCCTGAATTGTAATTCTTATTCCAAAAAGATGTAATTTTTTATTTTAATTTTCTAATTTTATGTCATTTATATGTAATAAATACAAAGTTCCCAAGATGCTAACACAATGTTCCAAGCATGCCAAAGCACGAAGAAATAAAATCCTAGAGTTCTTAAAGCACATCAAATGATCAATTTTTCAAAAAGAAAGATTCAAGTGAACGAACAGTGTTTCAAAAGATAAATTGAGTGATAGAGGAAGAAAGTGGGTCCCAAGGCCCAAATAATCAATGCACCAAGTATAAAGGCCCTCAAGACATCAAATCCATCTTCATTTCTCCCTTGCAGCATTGATTCACCACCTCCACAGCACGAAATTCCAATTTGAAGGGCGAAAATTTGAGTTTTTTCTGTGGCTTTGTGCACCTAGACATCAGGAAGGTGCACCTGTAGCTTGCATTGCACACTGACTTCAGGCGATGCGCACTTGGCAAAGGGAGGGCACACCTATAGCAGGCGTTTCACATCTGCCCAAAAATGCTCAGTGAACCTCCAAATCGATTAAATTGCTCTCAAAATTTAGAAAATCATTTCCCACACTCTCCAACAAGCAAGTAAGCCATAGTAACACCATTCCTCTTCTCCTAAAATAAATTTGGGTGGTGTTTGATATTGTATGCAAGATTTTATGTTTTCTTGAGCTTAAAACCCTAGTATCACTGTTTCCATTCCCTATCACCTCACATTCCTTTCCTACATTTCAATTGACCCTATCCCTACCCCCTATATCACTATCTCCATTTCCCAAATCCCGTTTTTGCAAAACCCTAAGAACTAGGTGCTTCAATTCCCTAGGCTCCCAAAATCACTAAACCTGTAATTAAATTTCCATTCACAATTCCCTTATCATTTCTACTCCTTATCACCTCCCTCATTTCATAAACCCCTTCCCCTATCTCCTTAAATTTTCTCATCCCATTCCCCACTCCCTAAAGCTACATTTCATTCCCATAATATCCCTTGGGGTTTTAGCCAAGACATTATGGAAGAATAAAATAGAGAAATCAGTCAGGAAGAACAAAGGGAAGAGAGGAGGCCACACAAAGGAGGGAGGATCCTCATAATTGAACCTACAAACACCAAAGAACTCATGGCCTCTCCGATGACTGTGACATGTTTGAAGCATGTAGGATGCTTTGATTACTTTGAAAAAATACAAAGGGTCCAATAACACCCTGTTTTGACCAGGCTGTTCATTTCTAATCTTCATGGCAACCAAGTAACCCTTTATGGTGCCACATTCATAGTATCCACAGCCATGATAGCAGCTGCCACTAGAATTCCAAATGTTGGTGAAAAATAGTACAAACAAAAATACTTGGAGAATCATTACTATGAGCCCTACATTAAGACAAGGTAAAAAAATGAAGGAAAGAGGGTATTTACTTTATCTTACCTCCTAGATAGGTATGCCCCCATGGTGAAAATCATCATGAATTAATTTACTTGTGAAGGTAGGTTCTCGAGATTCTACACCTATCATGTTCGGTTATTAATGCACTTCACAAGGGTCAAAATGCTCAACATACCTTATTTTTTCTTTAGGAGTATTGACAAAATGTCTTACCTTGTTCAAAAGAGAGATTATGACCACCAGATGAAAAGTATTTTTCACCACTCCCTCATCAAGATCATAGTCCCCCATCACCTTCATCAATTGAACATCTCATGGAATAGTTTCATAGAAAATTACATCTTCACTGCTCCACCAGTTCAAAATGCTCAAGATGTGCCTCCACCATCTCATCCTTCCATATCTATTCCTCCATCTCATCCCACAATACCTACTTCATCATCAGGTCAAACTACTCCACCCATTTCACCATCACCATCACCATTTCATGTGCACATTGGGTCACCAAGTAGAGTTGAGATTAGCAAGCCTAAGACGGCTGATTTAAGAATATTGGAAAAAACATACCAGAGGGTTCATAGGAAAGTGTTTTCCCCACATATTGTGGGAGGGACCTTGCCTTATTCATCGAAAAGCAGGTAGAAAAAGAAAAACAAAAGGTGACAGAGGCAAATATTCAAGAAGAGATCAAGTATGAGAAGGAAAATATTCATGAGACAAACATGGACTTTGACCTTGTTGATTTGAGTCAGCAAGATGATTATGAGATCACTAGCACAACCATAAAAGAAAAATAAGCCAATATTAGAGAACTACAAACTAACCTTGAGAGAGCTAAATTTGTCATTACCTTTCTCGAGCAGGAGAACCAGCAGCTAAACACCAAACATCTCATTGATGAAGTGAAATTCATCAAAGCTCAAAGAGAGGCAGAAAAAACTAAATTCTTGCTTGAAGAGATGCTAGAAACATATGGTGTGACAAATGAAATAGAGTAACAAGTACCAATACAAAGGCCTTGGACTAGAGGGCTAAAAAGAGCTCTAGAACTAGAGAAGAAAAGAGAAGTTGAACTTGCAAATCAATTGACATTGAATAAACAACTTGCCATCATGACAATTGAAGACCGAGAGCTTTGGATTGACAGGACCAACCAGCATCTTGAGAATCTCCTGGACAAGGCAAGGAAATACAATGATATTCAGAGAAAGATGGAAAAACATTATGCCAAAATAAACAGGATTGCAAGGTCAAAACTTAAGAGGGAAATTCAAAAATTGAAACCCTAACCATGAAAAAAGAGGAAGGGAGGCTTGATATTCTTGTTGAAGCCTCATTCCATGCATAACCTTCATCATCAGTCATCATTCAGAAAATTTTGACAGATTTTGGAAATTTTTTGCAAATTTTGGAAATTTTGTGCATTCCATGACAGTTTTGTGATAACTGGAAAGCCAGGTGCACAACGCCCTAGGCACTGCGCTTTTGTTTGAGGAATTTTTTTGGCAAAAGGAGACCACCATTAGATTCATAATGATGAATACATACAAGAAAAAAACTTTTTAAAGATTTTTTTGGACAACTAGCAGGTGAAAAAGTGAAAAACACCCTAAAAATCACAATTCTCCCTCCTTTTTCACCTTGGCATTGCACGCTGCGTAGTATTAGGAGAATGAATATGTTAGGGATCACATCAAGTCCATTCTACAAACCAAGTATTATTTTGAAATTAGACAGGATAAGGTTTCCAACGAGCTATCCTGAGGTCAATTTGGACACCGGGAGCCCATCCAAAACTCAGCTGCAAGTTGGAGGGCGCACCTGGCATTGGGAGGCGATACCTGGCATTTTGAGGGCGCACCTGAATTTTTCTTATTTTTCTTTGTTTTTTTTGCAAATTTGATTTTTGTCTTGGGAAATCAATATTTTACTTATGTAATTGATGATGTAAATGTAATTTTCATGTTTTTACTATTACCTACGGTAAATACATTAGATGAAAACTCATGATGAGGTGTAATGAATCAATTTGCAAAAAGTGAGGGATGAATCAGTTTGACCACCCTACACTCTAGGTATTCAACTCATTTTTTGGTGGAACTGCTCCTCCTCTCTTGGATTCGACCCCTAAGGCTGGGAGGAGTTTGTTTGAAGCCTATATCATGTAATTTTTCAGTCATTTCACAAGTTGGAAATTTGTTGGATGTAAAGGCATTGATCAGAGAATCTAGTGTAATCATTTTGGTAGGAAATTAATGAAAAGGTTACAAATATTTATTTGGGATACCTGTGGTATGAGAATTTAGCATTATTTTTCTTATGTCTCATTATGTATGAATTTTTTGTTTCATGATCCATTTCATTTCTTTGATATGCTGGTTTTTAAGTTGATGAACAAAATACATCTCTCATGCTCTGTTTTGGAAAAACCTTCATAGTTTGTCCATCCTCTTCAATTTAGAAAGAATTCATGCCTTGCCTTTCTCTTTCTAGCACCTCACCTATCTGATCCATCTCACCCTCAAACCCTAAGTGTTATGTTTTATACCTACCTTGCCCCATTGAATCTCTGTAACCCTAATCCCATTTTCCCTGACCTAGCCTCTTTGACCTGATCCTCACTTGATAACCCAATTAAACCAAATCAAACCCATGTACTTATACCTAGCCTAAAACCATAATTCATCCATCCCTCTTGGGTGTGACTTTGTCTGGAGAGATCCCTCTCCGGTTTGGTAGGGCTAGATACCAAGCCAAAATATTGGTCTCTAGTTACCTCTGTTGGGATTTCTTCTTCAGCCTTAGATATCTGATAGAGTGATAACATAGTGGCACCATTGCCAGGGAAGCGAAAAGACAAATATTCCCTGGGAAAGAACAACATATATCAGATATGGTTGTTGATTTTGAACAACAATAAAGCACAAGAAGGTTGTGCATCATTCACCTGGTGACTCTAGTGTCGACGAATCCAAAGGTTCATAATTTTCATGGTGACTCCACTTTTCAAGAACGATACTTTGAATATATTCTTGGTAACCTTACTGTTGTCAAGATGAGTTCTAATATAAGAAAAAATCCCAGGTATGCTCTTATGGATCGATCTCAAATCCATGGATTTCCAAATCCTATGCCTTATGTTGATTGGTTTACACATCTTCCCATATTAAAATATGAAGAGAAAGATGATGTTGATCTGCATTTAGTAAAGTTTCATGTACATGTATGTAGACTGAGAGTTGAGTTTCCTGAAGATTGTCTCACGAAGGTTTTTATGGCTACTCTTGAAGATAAAGCTAGGGTATGGTATGAAGGGTTACCAGAAGTAAGTTTATGTTCTCTTAAATATTTCCATAAGATGTTCTCCAAACATTATGTGAATTCTAATCTTTTTCTATCTCTCTTACAAAGTTGTTTTGATTATAGTGAAGGTTTTATTGCATATCTTGAGAGTATTGATGATATCGAATGCATTAATGATGAAGAGATCATTGAAGCCTTATATGATTTCTGCCTTCAATAACAATCTGAAGCAGCTAGTCACTTTGATACACAAGATTATATTCAACATAGAGTAGCTTCCCCTTTACTTGAAGATGAAATAATTTTTCATCTTGATAGTCAAATGAAACCACATGAAATAAATCAACAGTATGATGAAAATTTATATGCTCATTTTCTTGAGATTAAAGAAGATATTCAGTATCCTTGTGAATCTTTAGGAGGGAAAGAAGACAATTATTGTTACATCCGAAGAAAACAAAAAACACTTCCTCCTTTGACCAAAGAAGAAATAAATCAGATTCTAAATTTGAAAATCCACATTACATCCTTTAAGAATGATGATGTTATTGTACAGTCTTTTTAGTTTCCAAGTGATTATGAAGAGGAGAGCAGTGATAAAGAAGAAGTTGTTTTAGGCCCCCTTGCAGATACAAATCTTTTTCAAGGTTCAAACAATGAAAAGTTTGTTGATGAAAAGGAGTTTGTCCCGAATCCCGTAGATGTGGACACTTATGCTGTTAAGAAGATTATGGAGGATCCTTTTGCTAATTTGTTACAACCATATAAGAATAATTCTTACTCATCTCCTTTTGTTGATATACAAAAGGTAATGCTTCATGATTTTCAAGATCCCTTGGGCAGTATTTTGCAACAATTGGAGAAGATGAATGTTGTCTTGTTTGTTAGCATAAGCCTTGGTTTCAATTTTTATCATGAGTTTCCTACATGTACATCATTCTTCCTGCTTGAGGAAAGTGAGAGCAGAATTTTAGTAAGTAGCCATCTACTAGATTGGTTACACTGGAAGGATCATTTCACCTAATCAAAAATTGTGCAACATATTAGAGTAGGTTGGTATCATTTCAGTTTGATAATATTTTGTTTTCAGTAGCACGTTTCTTTCAACTTACCTTTTCTGCAAGTGTGAAGTAGAGAATCACTAGAGTTCGGAGCCCGAAATGAAGGCCATGGAGCTTCATTGATTTTCTACCATTTTCAAAAGTTTATTTTTCAATCAAGTAAGTCAGTATTGAGTCAAGTTTCATTCATTTGAGTTTGTCTTGAGTCAATATATCTTTTTTGAATTTTTCAGTTTGCAGTCATGTTATTAGATTAAGTTTTTTGACCGCATTGGTCCAATGGATAAGGCTTTCTAGTCTATGGTGTTCATGACACCTCTTTCAGAGCTATCATCCCTAATAAGGCCAATTTTAGTGTCAGTATTTGCATCCTTCCATCAGTGATCAAAACTCCTCTTTTCATATCATTTTAAGGGTCCCACTTAGAATTTTTTTATCATTCCATTAGGTCATGCAAAAAATTAGTCACTGATGGTAGTCCTAGTCCAAAAACATCACTCTTCCTCAAAATTTGGTTACTTGCTGACATATTTTCATACCTTGCTGAATGTACATAATCCATAAATTCAATTTTATGATACCATTTGTATTATTCATGAGGTCATCATGCCATCTTGAAAATTCAGTGCTTCAAGGTCTTATTAGGTATTTTAGGGTTTTTCAAGGTCCCATTAGGTCCAGTAGGGTTTCCAAGGTCTCAATAAAAACTCCATTCCATTGCATAAGGTCAGCAAGTGAAGGAGTGAACAAAATAAACATCTCTTTACTATGTAAAGAGATGATTTTCAAAGATGTAATTATCATTTCAAAGTTGTGATTTTTGTCCTGAATTGTAATTCTTATTCCAAAAAGATGTAATTTTTAATTTTTATTTTGTAATTTTATGTCATTTATATGTAATAAGTACAAAGTTCCCAAGCTTCTAACATAGTGTTCCAAGCATGCAAAATCACTAAGAAATCAAATCCTAGAGTTCTCAAAGCACATCAAATGACCAATTTTTCAAAAAGAAAGAGTTAAGTGAAAGGACAGAGTTTCAAAATATTAAGTGAGTGATAGAGGAAGAAAGTGGGTCCCAAGGCCCAAATCATCAATGAAACAAGTATAGATGCCCTCAATACATAAAATTCATCTTAATTTCTCCCTTGTAGCATTGGGTCACCACCTACACAACACGAAATTCCAGTTTAAAGGGCGAAAATTTGAGTTTTGTGTGTGGCGCTGCACACCTAGACATCAGGAGGGCGCACCTGTAGCTCACGTTATGCACTACCTTTAGGAGCTACGCACCTGGAAAAGGGAGGGCGCACCCAAAGCCCTATATCACTTTCTCCATTTCCCAAAGCCCTTTTTCCCAAAACCCTAAGACATAGGTGCTTCAATTCCCTAGGCTCCCAAAATCCCTAAACCTGTAATTAAATTCCCATTCACAATTCCCTTATCATTTCTACTCCCTGTCACCTCCCTCATTTCACAAACCCCTTCCCCTATCTTCTTAAATTTTCTCATCCCATTCCCCACTCCCTAAAGCTACATTTTACACGCATCATCTCCCTAGGGTTTTTAGCCAAGACACTATGGAAGAAGAAAATAGAGAAACCAATGAGGAAGAAGAAAGGGAAGAGAGGAGGCCACACAAAAAAATGAGGATCCTCATAATTGAACCTCCAAACACCAAAGAACTCATGGCCTCTCCCATGATTGTGACATGTTTCAATTATGTAGGATGCTTTTACTATTGTCAAAAAATACAAAGGGTACAATATCACACTATTTTGACCAGGCTATTCATTTCTAATATTCATGGAAACCAAGTAACCCTTGTCAGTGTCACATTCATAGTATCCATAGCCATGATAGCATCTACCACTGGAATTACGAATGTTGGTGAAAAATGGTACAAACAAAAAGAATTGGAGGATCATTACTATGAGCCCTACATTAAGCCAAGGTACAAAAATGAAGGAAAGAGAGTCTTTCCTTTCTCTTACCTCCTGGATAGGTATGACCTCATGATGAAAATCATCATGAAGTACTTTACTTTTGAAGGAAGGTTCTCGAGACTCTACACCTATCATGTCCAGTTATTAATGCACTTCACAAGGGTCAAAATGCTCAACATACCTTATTTTCTCTTCAAGATCATTGACAAAATGTATTACCTTGTTCAAAAGAGAGATTTTGACCACTAGATGAAAATTATTTTTCACCACTCCCTCATCAAGATCATATTCCTCCATCACCTTGATCAATTGAACATCTCATGGAGTACTTTCATAGCAAATGACATCTTCACTGCTCCACCAGTTCAACATGCTCAAGCTATGCCTCCACCATCTCATCCTTCCATATCCATTCCTCCATCTCATTCCATAGTACCTACTTCATCATCAACTCAAACTAATCCACCTATTTCGCCACCACCATCACCATTTCATGTGCACATTGGGTCACCAAGCAGAGTTGATATTAGCAAGTCTAAGAGGGTTTATTTGAGCATATTGGAAAAAACATTCCAGAGAGGTCATAGGCAAGTGTTTTCCCCACATATTGTGGGAGGGGATCTACCTTATTCATCGGCAAAGAAGGTAGACAAAGGAAAACAAAAGGTGACAGAGGCATATATTCAAGAAGAGATCAAGCATGAGAAGGAAAATCTTCACGAGACAGATATGGACTTTGACCTTATTGATTTGAGTCAGCAACATTATTTTGATATCACTAGCACATCCATCAAAGAAAAATAAGCCAATATGAGAGAACTACAAACTAATATTGAGAGAGCTAAATTTTTCATTTCCTTTCTTGAGCAAAAGAAACAGTAGCTAAAGACCAAACATCTCATTGATGAAGTGAAATTCATCAAAGCTCAAAGAGAGGCAGAAAAAGGTAAAGTATTGCTTGAAGAGACACTAGAAACATATGGTGTGATATATGAAACAAAAGAACAAGTACCAATACAAAGGCCTAGGACTAGAGGGATGAAAAGAGCTCTAGAACTAGAGAATAAAAGAGAATCTGAACTTGTAAATCAATTGGCATTGAATGAAAAACTTGCCATCATGATCAATGAAGACTGGGAGTATTGGCTTGACAAGTCCAACCAACATCTTGAGAAGCTTCTGGAAAAGGAAAGGAGAGAAAATGATATTCATATAAGGATGGAAAAACCTTATGCCAAATGAAATGTGATTGCAAGGTAAAACTTAAGAGGGAAAATGAAAAAATTGAAACCCTGACTATGCAAAAAGAGGAAGGGATGCTTCATATTCTTGCTGAAGCCTCACTCCATGCATAACCTTCATCATCAGTCATCATTCATCAAATTTTGACAGGTTTTGGGAAATTTTTGCAAATTTTGAAAATTTTGTGCATTCCAAGACAATTTTGTGACAACTGGAAAGCCAAGTGCATAGTGTCCTAGGCGCTACGCTTTTGTTTGAGACATTTTTTGGCCAAACGAAGACCAAAATTAGATTAATAATGATGAATACATACAATAAAACAAATTTTCTAAGCTTCTTTCAGACAACTAGTAGGTGAAAAAGTGAAAAAACACCCTAAAAATCATTGTTCTGCCTCCTTTTTCACCTTGGCACTGTGCATTGAGAAGTCTTGGTAGAATGAAATTTTGAGGGATAAAATAAAGTCCATTCTATAAACCAATCATAGATATGGAAAGTATACAGGATAATATTTCCTATGAGCTATCCTGATCTCAATTTGGACACCGGGAGCCCTTCCAAAACTCAGCTGCAAGTTGGAGGGCGCACCTGGCACTTGGAGGATGCACCTGGCATTTTGAGGGCACACCTGAATTTTTCTGATTTTTCTCTATTTTTCTAAAAAATTGATTTTCATCTTGGGAAATCAATATTTTACTTATTTAATTGAAGATGTAAATTTAATTTTCATGTTTTGACTGTTAGCTAGGGTAAATACATTAGATGAAAATACATAATGAGGTGTAATGAATCAGTTTGCAAAAAGTGAGGGATGAGTCAATTTGACCACACTACACTCTAGGTATTTAGCTTAGTTTTTGGTGGAACTGCTCCTCCTCTAATGGATTATACCCCTAAGGTTGGGAGGAGTTTGTTTTAAGCCTATATCATGTAATTTTTCAGTCATTTCATAGGTTGGAAATTGTTGGATGTAAAGGCATTGATCAGAGACTCTAGTGTAATCATTTTGGCATGAAATTAATGAAAATGTTGCAGCTATTTCTTTGGGAAACCTATGGTATGAGAATTTAGCATTATTTTTCTTATGTCTCATTATGCATGAATGTTTTGTCTCATGATCCATTTCATTTCTATGATATGTTGGTTTTTAAGTTGATGAACATAATACATTTCTCATGTTTTTTTTTGGAAAAACCTTCATAGTTTGTCCATCCTCTTCAGTTTAGAAAGAATTAAAGCCTTTCCATGATCTTTCTATCACCTCACCTGTCTGATCCATCTCACCCTAAAACCCTAAGTTTTAGGTTTTCTACCTACCTTTCCCCATTGAATCTCTGCAACCCTAATCCTATTTGCCCTGACCTAGCCTCTTTGACTTGATCCTCAGTTTGCAACCCAATTCAACCAAATCAAACACTTATACTTATACCTAGGCTAAAACCCTAATTCATACAACCCTCTTGGCTGTGACTTTGTGGAGAGAGCCCTCTCCGGTTTGGTAGGGCTAGATACCAAGCCAAAAGATTGGTCTCTGGTTACCTCTGTTGGGATTTCTTCTTTAGCCTTAGAGATCTGGCAGAGTGATAACAATAGTCATCCTCCCTCTCAAGGAGGTGCAAACCATAAGCCTAATATTGTCTCGTATATCATCATTGTCCCGATGAAGGGATTTCAGTCCCAAATATATATATGGGTTTCTCTGCCAATCGAATCTTAGTCTTTGTTATCGCAATGCATCTATGTCATATCCACAACTATCTCTCTAAAAATCTTCTTCATCCTACCTCATAGCTAGTCATGCTAGCAATCATTGAACTCATCCTTGGTCATGCTTAAAGCTATAAAATTCTCATCAAAAAACATCATGGAAGATCTTATACTAAGGTAGTGCTTGTCAATAATAATCCCAAACATCATCAATACATCCATGCAGTCACATATCATAGGAAGAATGTAAAAGATATATCATCCCATGAAAATATCTCGAAGGGTGCTTAGTGGAAACTCTATGTGTATGAAGCGACTCAATAGTAATTAAACTCAAGTTTTATATAAAACATATATGAACATGTGTTCAATTAGAAAATCAATGCTTCAATCAACTACCATTTTCCAAGTCAAGTTTCAAAAATATACCTTCAAAACTTCTTGAAATTCAATCAGAGTGTCCACGGATTTGAATTTCCACTTTCAATAGCTTCATAATATATTTTATACTCCCAACTTTAGAAATCATGCCATGATTCATTACTTTGATCTTTAGAAGCCATATCACTCTTACTTAGATCATTCGTGGCTCATTATTTGTCAGTAGTAGACTGTCAGCATATAAAACCAAAACCAAAATCAAAATCATACCTTGGAACACTTCTAAAGTAGAGTTTTGAATCAACCATCATCTTGGATTTACCAGATAACTATCAATGCACACATATATAGTGCTCTCTGTAATCATAACACTTTTCCAAACCAGTATTTTCAGTCTTACACAAATCAATATTGTGTAATCAAATCAACTAAGTCAGCTTATCAAAGTTTAGAATCCAGATCAGAACTAATATCAAAGTCATTAATATCACAATATCAAATTATTTAGACCATGTGACAGGTAGAGCTTGAATTAAATTATGACATCATATATTAATATGTCAATTAGTTTTTATAATCAATATCAAACCAAACGTCATCCAATTGTCAAGTTATGAGTTTATCTATGCCAACAAGTTGTCATATCCTAAACAATATTAAGTCATCCTCGTGATCATAATATAAGTCACTATATGAAAATGCATACACCAAGAATAGGTTTCATCCATTCATTGCAAGATTACTTCACATTGATTCACAAATATCAATACTTAAACCATTGTGCTAAAAACAAGGAGGCCAATACAAAACCATTATTGAAAACCAATATTAGTCACTGAAAGTGACTATGCCCATATATCATTGTTATCAAGGCAAATCATCAGTCATCAAATCAAATAATTAGTCATTAGGTCAAATCCAAAATTTTCTATTATAATGATATATTTAGTACATAACATATTTCAATCATTAATAATGCTTTATAAGTCATTATCAATCATTATGTCAAAACTCTAAACACTACTCATCTATATCAACCAAATCATGTTAAAATATTGCAACACATAATTAAATGTTTAAACCATAATGACATATCTATATTCATATCCCAATCATCTACAAACAAAAGTTCAATCAACATATTCATATTATAGTAAACACTTAAACTTATCTGCTCATAGAACTTTTAGTTTTCTACTTCATGTTTGTAGGACTGACATCATTCAAGTGAACATCTGATTTTATGCACAAAAAACCATTTTTGTGTCCTTCGGGCATAGTCGCACCCATTGTCGTTCCCATGTGTGGTTAGGAGAATACAATTGCACCCTTGAGCTTAATGTAGTGCGAATAAGAGGATACAGTCGCACCTGTAAGCTTGTTTCTGTGCGACTGATAATTAGAATAAGGGGAAACTCTCTTTCCTTAGATAAAAAATTTGTTGCAGATCAACAATGCCAAATATGTGTCTATTCATGCCCATAAATCATACTTCAACAATAAATAATATACATATAATTATAATGATAATAGGAGTAATGATCTTATGGAGAGATTCTCCCTAGGAATAGGAATCCACTTCAGTCATGTTTATTCAAGACATCAACCTGTCTATAATACTGTCATGCATTAATAGATATGTTAGATCACAAAGTAAAACATATATCCATCATAACATGCTAGCATGATCTACTTCATCATCATATCCTGACATCAATATTTTGTCAAGGGTTATTATCAAATAACTTAATAGGAGTATAATACAACATTACTTATAACTTAGTCAAGTCAGGGCATTCAGTTTTACCACATGCCATAGTTACTAATCATGTCAAAAACATAACTATGGTCAAAAAAATATCTTGAATATACATCTCATATTTATACTTATATCATCATGGCTACCATGCTTTTCACAAAAAATATCAATAGTATTCTACTAGAATGAAGGTGTTATCCTTCTTTATGGAATAAATATAAAAATGATAGATGTTAACCAAAAAGTATGCTAATATATCAAGGATCATTATTAAGTAGCTTCATACAAGAAGTTCATTATTTATCAAAGGTAAGATACTTTTTTAATACCAAGTGCATCATTTCATCATAAGAAACATGAATCAAAATCACTTTCATATGCTTGAGCCTTTTGTGAAGGATAAATTATTATCATACCTTAGGGATTACCTTGCCATTCAATATTATAGATGAAACATAACATTCAAACAATATACCATGCATACCTTGTAGTATTCAATTACCCGAGCACCTTCTTATTTTACGTAGGTAGCTTGTAGCACTTTGTCATATTTTTCTTCAGGCGCCTCTTTAATTTTTCCAACACTAGTTCTTCTCTTCCTACACTAGCCATGATCCTCAAGAAGGATCCACTTATCACAACTCCTCAAGATGTCAGAACCAAATGCTCAAATATATATGTAGGAAGCATAAGTAATAATCATATCCACAAGTCTTAGAAAAATTAAAGACATAGATAAGAATCATAAATAAAAAATACATATCTTCAATGAGAGGTAATGGCATATCCCTCTTAAACCAACCTTCAAGAGCCATCATTATCTGTTATCAGGATTAATCCCTCTTGCAGACAAGAGCGATCTCCCTAGTACTCCAATGAGTAACTAGAAACAAAGATCCATTGAATACCTATTTCTATATATTATTTGTAATTTATATCATTACAACCATGAAATACAAAGGTTATGCTCCTACCTTTCAACCGAGAGGTTCGATGTAGCCTTTTGCCTTTCGCTCCAAAGAAGTTCCTCAATGCTGAGAACAACCTGTAATCACAAACAATACAAAAGATCAAAGCACCTGCAGTATATAATAATCATAAATACTAATCCAACTTAGTGATCAAGGAATCTAAGTATTAACATCATTTCCATGAATTCAGAAACAAGACAACGAGAAAAAGTGTTAAACACACACATGCTGTGAGAGAAAGATAAACATACACAACAAGAGACTCAACACATAATAGAAGGATAAGCATGTAGCTCTATTATTTTTCCATTATACATGATGTACATTTATAGTACAATGGTGTGACTCTTGGTTTCACATTCTAAGGTCACTTGGACTCCATTGTGACTTTTCGCATTCCACACCTACCCATGGAGGATTAGGTGTTCCAACATTCCCCCCCCTTAATTCGAAGGGGTATGTGTGAGTCTAAGAAGAGATTTGTAATACAAATCTGAAAAGTATACATGGCAGCACTTGTGCTGAATCAAATCTCTGAAATGTTGGCAAAAAGAGGTGGTTTAAGGATGACCACCAACACTGGAACACAATACTTGTTGCAGTTCTAGGAACTCTTCCAAAACTCGCAAGAAGCTGAAAGCTTCTGCTAGAGGAATTGTCCCTCATAAAAAAGGGAGACCTTCAACCTAAAAGAAGGGAGGTCTACATCCTGTGATGATTTAAGGATGACCAACAACACTGGAGTGCTTGAAGCATTTCCTAGAACTCAACCAAAGCTGGCAAGAAGCTGAAGGCTTCTGCTAGAGGAAGTGTCCCTCATATATGAAAGGGAGACCTTCAACCTAAAAGAAGGGAGGTCTACAACCTGTGATGGTTTAAGGTTGTCCACCAACCAAAGGCAAGCTCATGGGTATCCGTGTCTCTGGCTACAACTCTGAATCTGGAATGACTAATTGTGGCTCAAGCTTGCTTGATCTAACGTCTAAGCTTGTAGATGACCACCATTTTCCCCCCTATCAGGGACAAGGTGAGATGATGGCGAAAACTCAACTGCAAGTTTGCTCAATATCCGTGAACACATTCTGACATGTGTATTAAACATCTTCTTGGTTGCTGATGCTTATTGCCAAGAAGCGATCCATCCAAGATGAATCTTGGTTCTTGTAGGAGGCTTGTGTCTGAAGCATCTGTGTGAAGAATGGTTGTGCCAACCACAGTGCTTGCATGGATGAAGATCAAAACAGTGATCTTTCATATGGCCAACTCGATCATAGTGTTGGCATTTTTCAATCTGTTGTTGTTGTGGAAGTGGAGCAGGATCTGAAACTGCTGCAGGTGAACTATCATATAGGAATCTGGCACTCTGAAATATGATGGGCTTGGTGTAGTCTAGAATATGAAAGGACACATCCTTGTCATATCCAAGACCAGTTCGGTGCTTGTTGTGGACAAGCTCTTCCCAAGGTCTGATGATGGGCTTGAGAAGTGCAGGTTGAACTGCTGCATCTACATGTAAATCTGCTCTTGTACAAGGAAATGAATGTGGATCAACTGCAACTTTATCTTCTTGCTGCTGATGGGAGTCCTTCTCAATCTTCTAAACAGAAACAGGTTCAGAATGGTGACTCTTTTGCTAAAGTTCATCTTGCTGAAGCTAAGATTCCAACTGCAAAAACTCAATCTTTTCTTGTGCATCTTGCAAACAACTTTGAATGTTACAAAGAGCATTCTTGCTCATTTTTATCATATCATCAACATTGGAATGAATTAGGTTATTCAACAACTCTAATGCCTCATTGATTTTAGCCATTTTTCAACAAATTAGGCTAAAAAAATAAAGGGTGTCAGCTTCAACAAAAAATGCACCCGTTTACAATGTGATTCAACTTTCTTTCAACAAATACAAATGATTCCAAGGAACTTCCAACTATGGAAATCTCAAAGTACAAAATCTGCTCCTCAAATCATGGAGGACCTCAAGGTATAGACTTGACTGTCTAACCGACAAGCAACAATGACTTACATCAACAACTCAAATTTACTGATTGCAACTATGAAGAAGCAATATTCACTCACAATACAATGTCAGTTCAATACAATATCTCTGCAAAAATATTTTGTAAATGTGCAGCTGAAAACACTGTGCAAGAAGCCTTTAAGGCAACTGATATTTTTTTTCTTCTTCAAAGAGCTATTTGACACCACAAACAACAACTCAACTCAACTCAACAAGAGGAGGAGATATTCACAAGCTTGGATGCTTGACCTTTCTACTTCACAATAAATATCAAAAGAAACTCAAAAGTTCAGAAATTTTGTGTGGCCAAACTATGAATGACACTGCTGTTTTGAGATTGAGGACCAATTTGTCTTCACATGTAAATTTCTTCAGAAATCACCCTTATGTCAATGCCACAAATCATACACCACAAGCTTCACTTTTCTCCTCTATGTATACAGTCCATTTAGTCATATGCCATTTCTTCTTTCTCTACTGTTCATTTTCTCTCTTCCTCTCTCTCTGCTGTTTTTTTTTTTTTTTTGAAAAAAAATAAAAAATAAAAATCTTAGGGAAAATAGAGGTAAAACTGGAGGAGGTTTTTACTAGGGGAGGTTTTACCCGAGGGAGGTAAAACTAGGGAAGATATTACCTAAGGGAGGTTTTAACTAGGGGAGGTGATTTCTGGGTAGGGTATTAACTAGGGAAGATTTATCTGTAAAAAAATTAAAATTAAATCATTTACAGATTTTAAAAAAGGGGGGATTAATTAAAGCATTGGAAGGGAATTAAAAATGCATACTAGGAAAAAAACATAGAGAGGGGAGCGCATTGCTGGTCGTGAGGCAAAGGGTTTGATGTGCGAAGGGTGGAGCGTTGAGCGTGGGGAGGGAGGGTCGATTGCAGGTGGACACAACAGCAGAGGGGGAGAGGGTGTAAGTGAGGAGTGGAGGGCACGAGAGAGGGGGCGTGGTGAGCGTGGGAAGGGCCATGAGCTTTGGTGAGGGGGTCAGGTAGGGCGTAGGGAGGGGGCGAGAGGGTATAGGGGGTGGGTGACTGTTGAAGTGGGGAGAGGGGTCAGGGGGAGGGTCAAAGAGGCCGAGGGCATTGGTTGAGCATGTAGGTAGGTAGCGAGGGGGAGCGTGGGGGATTAGGGGGCGACTGACGGCTATGAGGGGGTGGGTTTGGTGTTTGGGGAGTGCAGTGTGAGGGAGGGCCGTGAGACGAGGTAGGGCGTAGGGGGTAGGGAGGTGTGCGGGGGGGGAGTGTTGTGTTGGGTTGGGAGATGTGAAGGTGGGTTGAGCGATGAGTGGAACCGAGAGGTCGTGAGGTGTGTGGGCCGAAGGCCGTAAGGGAGAGGGGGTAGGGTAGGGGGAGCGGTTGCAGGTAAGGGGGTAAGGTAGGATAGGGGAGCTATGTTAAGTTGCAGGGAAAGGGAGTGGGGAAGAGGGGGGGCCGAGAGGCCTGGTGTTGCAGGGCTCGAGGGGGCCTAAGTAATTTTTTTATTTTTTTTAATAGAAAAAATACGGCAGATTAGAATATGGATTATTATTTTTTTGGGCAGTAAAGTACAGCAGCAGAGGTTTTTGAGAAAACTGTAGAATCAAATTTTTTCAGGAAATGCAGGAAATTTCGCTAGAAAAATACAGCTGAGAGAGAATTGCAGAATTGCAGAAATTTTGCAGAAATTGTCAGTAAAAACCCATAATTCTTCAAAAACCCACTTTAAACAATATTTTCCAGCAGCTCTCCAAAATGAAAAAATTAAAAGGTAGAAATTGCAGGGAAAAAAATCAGAATTTAGAGAACCTTCAGATCCATAGTGCTGCTCTTCTTCAAAACTGCTTTCTGAATGCTGCCAAGAATTTTTGAATGCTGCAGAAAATATTTGAGTGCTGCAAAAATGACAAGAATTTTTGCAGATATGCACAGGCCATAACAACAAATGGCTCACTCAAGGTTGAGCTGGTTATGAACTTATCAGCTCTGATACCATGTTAAACACACACATGGTGTGAGAGAAAGATAAACACACACAACAAGAGACTCAACACACAATAGAAGGATAAGCGTGTAGCTCTATTATTTTTCCATTATACATGATGTACATTTATAGTACAATGGTGTGACTCTTGGTTTCACATTCCAAGGTCACTTGGACTCCATCGTGACTTTTCGCATTCCACACCTACCCATGGAGGATTAGGTGTTCCAACAAAAAGAGATCCATATGTACTATCAAAAATTAAAAAGAGAAATCTTACAACCTATGCCTTGATGTTTTACATATTTCTCCCGTGTGTCAGAGAAATTGTTTTCCTTCAGTCTGATAAGCCTTCCTCTCTAGAATGACCAACATGAAGTCATGTTCACAAAGGTGTAATCTTCAATGTGCCAAAAACAACTTACTAGCTTAGAAACAATGAACTCTATGAACTCTCTCTAGCTTAGAATCTATACAAATCAGTATCTACCCTTCAACCTGAAACTTTAGTTCAATTTATATAGAGATTGAAGTGGCTTTAGATCCATTAAGAGAGGGATGGGTTCCTCCCATGAAGGGATTTGAGTTCCTTTCACCAAAGGATAATCTCCATGAGTAGAGGGATAAAGCTCGAATTGGCGTGACTCTAGAGGCTTCCATTTAGGAGAATATTCGACCAACTAGGCTTCTAGAAGTTACTTTTTATTTTTACTTTATTTTTATGGGGGTTTGTAGGTTTTAATGGCGAACATAGTGGAGATCCCCACAGCTAATGAAAGAAGCATCAATGCATGCATAGGAAAATGATATAAAAAGTGCACAGGTAATATTTTAAGGGTTTTACAGAGCTTTCCTCCAATTTACAAGACTTAATTCAGGAACATGAGTGTTTTTTATCTCTAAGGGAACATGATATGGATGGTGATAGACCCATATTGACAGTCAAATGTTATGGTGACAAAATGACGTGTAACATATTTCCCCCTAAAGTGCGAAGTCCAAGAAATTTTTTCTAAAGAGTGAAGTGCTTTATCATTCCAAGGATTGGATTGGAGACACTGGTCGAAAACTTGTAAAAACATTCAATGAAAATATATATCATCACTGAGGTAGGCATTCCCATACTTAGAGCAAAAATAACTAAATGTTCGGGTACATATATGATTTTAGTATTACATCAAAAATTAGACACGGTATGGGCGCAACCATCTATCATAAGTAGTCTACTGTATCATGAATACATAACTCCTCGCATCTTGAAAGGTGGAAACTAGATCTAGGGTCTTGAATTCCGCTTCTTGAATTGGTACGAATCTATCCATGGGGTTGATTGTGTCGAAGTCGAACATGGTAGAAACCACTTGATTACTGGTCAATGATGAGAACCGTTAACAAGCGTGAGAGAAACCACCAATAATGATAATGGTTCTCAAAGTACTTCAACACAAAATATGAAGTGTGAATGAATGATTTTTAGTTGAACACTCATAGAATCATTCGATCGAAGGTTAATGATCATAACCTATTGTCGAAGGCGAGAAACCTGTCATTAGGGCGTGCAGATTCCATGGTACTAATAGGATTCTAAATCAACTTTCTAGATAATGAGATGATGTCGATAGAAAGTGATCCATCGCAGGAAAGCCTATGACACAAAACCATTAGATAAAGTCTTGAAGAAATGCTTTGCAAGGACTGACTCAGGGATGGTCAATGCGAATGGAGACAAATTTTTGCAATGAATGGTAAATTGAACTTTCTCTTGAACACATAACGACACTGTAAATGGCTCGACATCATTTGACTCAAAGATAATACCTAGAAACTGGCTGAAGACTTTCAATGTGGTTTGAATCACTGTAAGACAAAGGATTTCCCAACCTAGGTAAAAGTGTGACAAAGTGTCGTTTTCAAGAGCGACATGCTTCTTTCTAAAACAAAGATAATGAATGGATTTTTTTTCTCACTTTTTCCCCCACCATAACTAACAAGTACCTCTTTATTTTTTTCAAGCTTGAAGAGGATAAAATTTTATTGTCTTGTAAGCTCATCCTTCAGATGAGTCCATCTTAGAGTTTAAAAATGAACCCTAAGTAGGAGTGGTTCAGTCCTATTGTGATCGACAGGTCCTATACCATTTAATTTTAACAAGTCCAACATAGGATTAGCTCAGTGTTTTTCAGTTTTAGGGAGTCAAAAGAAAAACATAATAGTGTTCTTTTTCATAAATTTAGTCGTTAAGCCTGAAAAAGGATAAAATAATGCATGAGAGAACTCTATTGACCATTCTTAGTCAACATATACCTTTTTCATAAATAGTCCAATTCAATCCGGAAAAGGGGTAAACTTATACTGAATAGACAACTTGTTCATTTACTTTAACAATTTCGAATAATCAAGTACTTGACGATATTTTCATTTTTAGAGAGTCTGAAAATGGCTTAAAAGAGGACTCTAGGGTTTTTCTTTTTCATATTTTTATAGAGCCTGAAAAAGTGATAAAATTCTGCTCAATGTCAAAATGATTCTTTCCAAAAATAACATGTTTCCTGCACAAAAAATCAAAAAATTACAAGTATCTGCTCTCAAAAATAGGAAAAACATTTTGATTTTGACTTCTAAAGTAAATATAAATAAAATAATATTATTTTATTCAATTGAAACTACAAAAATAAGTTTAAGCAAATCATTTTTACCTTTTAGTTTTCAAAGCAGAGCAGAAAGAGCTTTTTCCCTAAATATTTAGGAGCTGATATCAAGAGAACCGACCAACCATTTCAAGAAATATTCGCGGTAGGTATTCCAAATCATCATTATCTTTGTTTTCATCCGTTTATTTTTTTATTTTAAGTTTTTAAGGAATTTTTTAGGGGGAAATAAGGTTTTAAAATCCACCCTCGGGGGTGTGCAATTTTTCGTGGCAAAAACCGTGCACCTTGATGATTTTTTAATATAAGAATCATCCGGCCGTCGCAAGTTTTATGTGTATCTCGTGTGCAAAAACACACTGTGTACATGCAAAACCTGTGCAAGCGCCTTGGGGTTTTGAAAAACATGTTTCTATCTAAAAAATGGCTCAAAATTCTCCCAATTGATTTCTAATGATTAAATTGATAATTTGTAGGTTATAAATCATGTTGGAATGGCGAGAAAGAGAGCATGAACTTGCAGATAACGCAACCATGGATGATCTGACAAAAATTCACACATTGAAAAATTGTGGCTTGGATAAGTTTTGGGTGATTAAAGGTATGAAATCACAGGTTGAGCTGATGACCTGGCTAGTGAATGCTTGGGATGTTTGAGATCAATGTTTCATCATTGGAGACCATAGGATTGTGATTGAGTCATGGATATATATTTCCTCACTAGATTACCTCGCAGACAGAGGGACATTTCCTTGTTTGGGAAAAGACTAGGTGCTCTTCCCACTACATCTTATATGGCTCAATATTATAGCTGAGATTTAGAAATGAAGGACGTTCGTATTGATATCAAAACTATTGTGTGATTAAACCTAAAGATAGTTGCATTCACCATTACCAGGTTGTGTGGAAGTGTAGCTCCGCATGTGGCTACCAAAGCACAAATGAAGACTGCAGCTGAATGTTCCAGGGGAACAGTTTTCAACTGGAGTTGAGTGTTGGCTAACATGAAGGTCCAACTTATGAGAGCTAACAATGGGAAGTTGAAAAACTTCGGCTATGGAGCCATTCTTGTGTCTTTCTCTTTGGAGAGGATTCCACTCCTCACACCTCAGTAGTCTCTGGTGGATCCCATAGGGCTTAGGGAACAACATAGGTTGCGATGGGTAGCATTGATGGCTTGCCATGGTGGCGATGGTGGTGCAGTGGTTTGCTCTACACCTTAGTTCTTTATATGGCTTAAGAACCAGATCTTCATGATTGAAGATTTTCCTTATGCAAGGATGGATATTATAGGTGACCCTAACACATCACTTCCACCAGGGGCACAGTGGGATGCATCAAGTAAAGCAAATCATTTTGAAGTTTTTTATGTTATATAATTTTTATTTGGTTTTCTATCGTCCAATACTGATAAAAATTTTAAATATAGATGTCGGTCCATCATGAACAACATCGCTTCATCGCTTTGATAGGCGAGAAGCACAAACTATAGCAGGCCCGCCATAAAACGATGTGATAGATATCCTTACAAATATGGAGCAAAACCTAGAGAGGTTGAATATTGATGTTCCAGAGACAAGGACAGATGATATACCTCTCAGGCTTCAGAGACACGTGACTGGCGTTCCAAGCCCATTCAGGAGGTATCTGCGTAGGGTGACACGTGCCATAGTTTGATATCATGATCATAATCATGGATAGTTGATGGTAGATCTAGATTTAAATTTTGTTTTTGTATCAGTTTCTTTTAGATCATAATGTTTTTGAAACCTATGATCATAGATGACGTAATATTTTTTGACACACAACTATTTTTAACCTAATTATATTACTACTTCCAATCTGTGAGTATATTTTTCAATATGGATTAAATATTTTTTTGTTTTAATTTTAATGTTGTAGATGTCTATTTAAAATTTGATTAGCTAATGCATCAACCAATGTGTTTAAATTTCTTGAAATGTGTTGATATTCAATGTAATCAAATTGTCTTTCCAAGAGACAAACCGTCAAAAACATTCTTAACAAAGCTAGATTTATAATAGCGTAAACACCATTTAAATGTAATACAATGAGTTGCTAATCTAACCTAACAATAAAACGTTGAATACCAAATGTGATGGCATCAGATAATAGCTCAATGGCTGCGCTATATTCTGCAATATTGTTCATTGTTTGACCAAGGCATATCCCATGAATAGAGACCAACTGATCAGTGGGTGAATAGATAACCCATGTTGCGGAAGAGATGTTCCATGTACTATGACATGCGCTGTCAGCAAAACCAATGTAAGTTTGAAGGAATGTCAACATCTGCAATATCAAGAGTTAATTAATATAAGTAGCAAAAGTAGCAAAAAGTTTTCAAACAAAAATAACTAATCCTAAGGCACACTTTTCTAATCTAAGGCACATTGTTCTAAATTTGTAACTAATGTACAAAGAGGATCTACACACGAAGAATCATGCATAATATCTCTGGAGATAAAGACCATTTCTGGGTTTATCTAAAGATACACCTCCATAATCAATTAATTCATAGGCTCCTTTTGCATGCACACACTTAATAATATAAGGACCATGCCACATTGGTTCAAATTTACCAGCACTTAGTTGGTCGTGAGCTTGATCATATACTTGAACTAGGCCACCTTCTGAATATATGCAAGGATTAACACGTTGATCATACTGAATTTTAACACGTTTTTTATAAGTCTCGGCAGCTAATGTAGCGGTGCGACGAATTTCATCTAACTGTGCTAGGTATAAGAAGTGTTTCTCCTCTTCAGAGGTAGCTGGTAATAATTTAATGGCTGATTTGAGTGACGGTATTTCACATTCAATGGGTAACACAAATACCAAACCATAAACAAGATAAAAAGGAGTGAACCCTGTAGTTATTTTTGTAGAGGTACGATATGCCATAATGCCAAAAAAAACATGATATGCCAATTGGTTTTATGAGTTCTGACAATCCATTTAATCATGTTGGTTAAAACCTTGTTAACAGCCTCAACTTGACCATTAGCTTGTGGGTCATATGGTGTAGAATTATCATGGCATAGGCCAAGTTGATTAGAAAGTTTGGTCATCATAATGTTTTTAAAATGGCTCCCATGGTCCGTAATGATAGCTTGAGGGACGCCAAACCGAGCAATCACATGATTGAATATGAAAATTGTTGCAGTTTTTCCATCAATCGTGAATGTAGGCATTGCCTCGGCCCATTTGATAAAGTAATCTCCCCAATAGAGTGAGGGCTCCATGTGATGAAATCGATGCCCCATTTGGCGAAAGGACCGACATCAATGATTGGGTGAAGAGGAGATGGAGGTGCACACATCTTTCAATAAAATTTTTGGCAATTGTGACATTTTCTAACCGCGAGAATACAATATTTGAATAAAGACAGCTAGAAATAGATAGCACGCGATATCTTTTGGGTTGTGGCAAACCCAGACATATGACCACCACATGCTCCAGAATGGAAATCATTCAAAACCCTTTCAGCTTCTTCATGAGTTATACAATGTCGAAAAACAAAATTGGCACCATGACGATAAAGACTTTCACCAACAATCTTATACTGCTGAGATTGGTATCGAATTCTCCGTCGATCTGATCATGAAAGCTCTAGTCGAAAGTTTTGGGTCTGGAGATTTATAATGATATCCCCAAACCAAGGATCTAATGTACTGATTAGAAATAGAGATTCATTAGCGAGATGATTTTCTACCACCATTTCAGATTCAGTATTGGGAAAATCACACATAAATTCAGCAAATACAATTGATTTCTTAGACTTGGATTTCTCGAAATCCAAGTTAAACCCTTGCAAGATAACAATCCATTTAGAGTATTTTCCCCTAACAATTTTTTTTGTCAAAATATACATCATCGTGTTTCAATTAGATATCACTGTGGTTTTGCATAACAATATGTAATGACGGAAATGTTGGACAACTTGAACAACTGCCAAGGCCAATTTCTCCACATGTGAATACTTGATTTCCATCGGGCTAAGATTTTGACTTGGGTAATAAATCACATTTTCATTGTTAGAATCATCCTCTTGAACTAGAACCATTCCAATCGTGGAATCAGATGCATCCAAATACAAAAAGTAATCCCAGTGGTAATTGGGCAGATGTAATAACGGTGCATCAGTTAACACACATTTAAGTGCATCAAAATATTTATCAGAAATCTCATCCCAAATGAATGGAACATCCTATTTCAACAAATGGTTAAAACCTTTTGTTAACTCTACATAGTTCGGGATAAAACGACGCAGAAATTTTTCTTTCCCCTACAAACTTTGGTGTTGGCGAAGAGTGGAAGGAGGAGGTAGATTAACAATATCCTCAACCTTTGATGGATCGACATGAATGCCTTCTTTTGAAACAAGGAACCTGTTGTGGCTCATTTGAATTTACTTTTGAAATATTTTTCAAAACACCAAAAAAGAATATATGTTAGAAAATGTAAAAATTTGTATGTCAAATGGGAATTTTGATTTACTTGTTGGTATACTAACATTATGTGCGGAGATGTGAAGGCTGGTCAAGTCGGACCAATTGATGCGTTCAGAATATTGCACACAGGTCAGGGTCGAGTCGAGCTTATTTGCAAGCTCGGGAGGGACTAACACTACAGAATACCGAATAAGATCAGGAGGGTTACACCATGGAGAAAAACAAATTAGTAATTAAGATCATTTATTCATCAAAGGAACGTATGCGAGCTTGTTGAATGAAAAAATTTTCATTATTGAAGAAATCATATAGATTTCCTGAAGGAAGATAACTGGTGTATTTTCCTTAAAAACTTAGGAGTTTTGGAGGAAGTATAAAGGGAAAAATAGACGGTAAGGATCGAAGCGAAAAATTGAAGTGGAGAGATGGACGACAAAGATCATAGCAAAGAAATGCAAGTCAGATGGACGGAAAAGATTAGATTGCGAGATCTAAGTTAGAGATAAGTGGTCAAGAATGGATATCGCAAATAAATATGCAAGAGAGTTAATAGATCAGAGGTTGTGAAGAGAAGCCACACATCAGCCATAGGTTCCATCGCACAACGCACATCGCACTCCGCAAGTTTTAACACTTACCTCCCTCTTTTCATAACAAAACTCCCAATTTGCAATTTATGGGTGGCCCCACCTCCATCTTTCCACGTCACCCTCCGCTCATCACAGTTCGCACATCGCAAGCTCAGGAGGAATGGCACTAAGAAGTATGTTATAAACAGCGAAGGTGGAAATGTGATGGAAACGCAGATGCAATACCATTCAAAGGTTAATTTGAATTTATTGAAATTCCAAGATTATGTGTAGTTGTGTTGGTTTTATGAAGAAACTTGGACACGAGCAGTGGACTCGGGTAAGTGAACCAACGCAAAGAAAAGGAGAGGAGAAGACAGAACGTAGCAGGCATGAGCAGAAGAGGTATAGTCAGGTAGAAGTAGACATGACAACCTTGGTTGAAACTTAACAGCTCGGTCAACTTGGGCAAGGATGCGTTATTGCAGAACTGTTTGAATACTGCACCAGAAGAAAAAATGACATGACAATAAAAATAAAAGACAAATATTGAACTCTCGAAGAAATGTAGGGAAAGGATGTCCGATCTGTCAGGGAGACACATCAACAATTCAGGGAGACCCATCAGAAACAAGTCAGATTCAGAAAACATAATAATATTCCAAGTTTTAATTTGTTTTCTTTGTCTGTTAAGATCGAATCTAGAGTGATGTCCTCAATTGCAATGTAATAAGTAGTTTTAACAGTTTAGGTAGTTGAAGTAGTTTCAAGAATTTTTAGCAGCTATGAACTTTTTTTGATGTATTTAAGCAAGATAGAAAGAAAGAAGAAGGGTTCTGAGTTTTGGACCTTTGGAAGACTAAAGCTTTGGTACTTACTTTTTTGAGGAATTAATGAAAGAAGCATCAAGTTTCTTGCAACTGTTGATGGTGATTCATTTTTCCTATGTCATTTTGTGTTCCTTCTTCCTGGAATGAAGTGAAGTAAAGTAGCTACCGATCTCTTAGTTACATCTGTGAGTAAGAGTTAAATAACCTTAATTTTCGCTCCTCCACTCCAACTCCTCTCCCTTCACACATTCCCTCTGGAACTTAAAAGTAATAGATTGCATGTTAACAAGATATTATTTTGAGTTTCCTCTCTCTCCATAAATTCATTCTGAAATTTAAAGTGATAGATTTTGTGTTACAACATATCATTTTGAGTTTATTCTACAGTTCTTATTTTCCATTCAGATATCAGCAGTTAATGGCATTGTAGAGTCTTTCCTTATACCAGATTGTTAAGGGTTTTAAATAATTAGTTTCCAAAGGGATTGAATGAATACCACCTGATATAATTAATTTTGTGACACATTTTTAAAAATTTCTTAATAACTTATTCCTTTCCACATCCACTAAATTGTCTCTTAAGAAACAAAATTTTCTAGCATCGTTGCCAGGGAGGAAGAGACGAAGTTTATTTTGCCTGGGTTTTCACATTATTTCCTCTGGTTGTTTAGTGAAGAGGAAATATTTGGCTGTGTTTTTTATTATTAGAATTCTGGCTCACAAAAGGCCTCAAACAAGGTTGGATACCTCACAGAAAAAGGTCCCTACTTTGTCAAACCCTGAAATATTGATTTCTAAAAGGGTTTGGAAACCCAAAACCCCCTCAACACCTAGTCCTACACCATCTTCTCTTGAAATTAGTTCTAGTAATCCTTTGTTTGAAGATGTCTCTAAAGTACTTCCTTTCTTGGAACAAGATTCACCCTTCACACCAATTTATTTTCAAAAGTCTAAGTTGGAAGAACACTCCTTTGAGCATGTTTCTTTTACTTTTACTCAATATCAACAAACTCCAGTTGTTTTTACCTCTGTCATTGTCCATCAACCCACTCCCATATCAGTTTTACCTCCACCTCCGTTCATTTTCACTGCAGGATCATCGACTGCATCTAACCAAAGAACAATCAATCAAGGTGCAAAAATGGCAGCACCAAATTTTTTGTTGAACATATATGCTCCACTTAACCTTCCACAACCAATAAATGCAGTGCCTCAAGAGTAGCTTAAATTACTCCCATATTTTACTGGAGAAGATGAAATAACTACAGAAAAACACTTGCCTATGTTTTGTAATTTTTCTGAAAATCTGAATGTAGAACATCTTCATGTTGTAATGAGGCTTTTTGTTCAGTCTCTGTATGGAGAGGCTAGAAAGTGGTTTAAGGGATTTCCAAAGGATTTTATTAATACATGGGAAGAACTGGAAAATCAATTCACTCAGAGATGGGTGAAAAAAGGGATCATGGATATTCACTAACAAAATTCAATGCGATCAAAAGAAAACCATATGAGAATATATTAGATTTTATCAAAAGGTTCAATAAATTGTATAACAGTTTGCCTATAGAAATGAAGGCCCATCTTGTTGGAGCAAAGGTAGTTTTTTTTGCGGCTTTTGAAGCTGATTTTAGTTTCACACTTAGAGAAAGGAGATCCCGTACTCTGCAGTAGATACAGGCAAATGCTTTAGAAATTTAAGCTAATATGACTGTAGCAGGGAAGGCAAAAGGGAAACAACCAGTCCAAGAGAAGGGGAAAGAAAAAGAAGAATCATCGCAAGATAAAAAAAATTGAAGATATGACAAGGGTGATAATTTTTTTTTCAAATAATCTAGTTAGGATGGAATTGGAAAAAGAAAACTCCCAAAGACAAGTACAACAAAACCAAGGAGGATGTAATCCTCAATTCAGCAGACAACACTTGCAAATTTTTCCGAGGGAAAGAAAAGATCAAGACCAGGTTCAAGCACCATTTTATATAGAAGCAACACCCAGAGAGTCAATAATAGATGATCAAAAGGAAGTTGAAGATCAAATATCCACTATATACACAATAGAAGAGGATGAAGAGGAAGATTGTGAGGGAGGATATGATGAAGCTAAAGAATCTTTTGATCAAGATGAAATGGAGGAATATTGTAGGAAATTCACAGATTTCATGGAAGTTATGTTACATAAAAAGTATGATTTAAGGTCTAGAAAGAGATCAAGAGTGCAGGATAATGAAGGTGAACAAAAAGATTCTATTCCTCCTCCAATGGAAACTCAACAATAAAATGACCCTGTAAAACAAGTCAGTAATGGAAAGCAACCTGTAAATTCAGTTAATAGACCATACATGTAGTAGGGTGAACCTTCCCAAAGAAAATAAGTTGATACTAATATTTTGGAGAGAGTTTTTCCTGTACCCGAACAAGCGGCAAATTCTAGAAAGAGTGAATAAGAACCTGAAAAGAATGTTAAACAAACTTGTGCTTTCAGTTTGAAAAAAGAGTTGGAGAAGGGAAAAATTCAGGTACCTCTTCTATAATTAGCTAAAATACCAGTCTACAAGAAAGAGATTTCAAAATTTATTAATCTCACACAGATTGAAGATATAAGTGACATTGTGAACCTACAAGAAGAAAAGCCAGTGGTCACATTTGGTCCTCATGTAGAAGAAGTAGACCCTTCTGTTCCACCATTCAATATTTCTCTATTGCTTCATGATTTTACTCTCCATAATTGTATGCTGGACTCAGGTGCATCCCACAATATCATGCCATTGTCTGTTATGAAGTAACTAAACTTGCAGATTACCAAACCTTGCATGGATCTGTATTCATTTGATTCCAAAAGGGTGAAATGTGTTGGGTTAATTAAATATGTAGTAGTTTCTTTGGTACAAATTCCAGCAAAGAGTATAGTCATGGATGTAGTTGTTGCTGACATTCCAACCAGGTTTGGAATGCTCCTGTCAAGATCTTGGGGATCAAAGTTGGGAGGTGTTCTAAAATTGTATTTCACTTATGCTATAATTCTTGTTTTCAATGGGGAAGAAAGGAGATTGTACATGGAAACAAGGTTCGTGAAGACCACTACCAAGAAAGATGCAGGGAATTCCCCTATTTATAGTCAAGAAACAAAAAAATCTTTCATGTTTCATGTTGCATGAAGATGAAAAATTTGTTGAAGACACATGGAAGTAGCTCTCTTCAGTAGCTGTAAATAATGAGTTGCACTCAGAAAGGATTTGGAAATTCTACTTTGATGGTGCCTAATCCAAGGAAGGCACAGGAGCTGGATTCTTGCTAATATCGCCAGAAGGTAACCTAATTCCTTTTTCTTTCAAGTTAGAGTTTTATTCAACAAAAAATGTAGCTAAGTATGAGGCCTTGATCATTAGCCTTCAAGTTGCTAAACATATGAGAGTTCAATGTATTTCAATTTTTGGTGACTCTGAATTGATAATAAGACAGATTAAAAATCATTGTCAAACCAAGCATCCGAGATTAAGATCATATAGGAATAAAGTTTGGGATCTGATAGAGAAATATTTTGAAGCCTTCAATCTTCAGTTTATTCCGAGAGAGGAGAATAGATTGGTATATTCTTTAATAGTTGCAACTATCACCTTCAAGCCACCTATGAATCCAAGGTTAGGGTGTGAGATTGAAATTAGACATAGACCCTCTATTCCTGATAATGTGAAACATTGGTAAGTGTTTGAAGAGGATAAGCAGATAAATCATTTCTTGACAATGATTGGAAACTTTGAAGATGCTGAGGTAGATCAAGAAGAAGAACAAACAGAACAAAAAACAGAGGTAAGACATTTCAAAGATTCAATAGGTGATCAGAAGATTATTCAATTGAAAGATAATGTACTCCCTAAAGGTTTGGTTCCTATTGAGAGTATGTTTTATTAAAATGATGTTGTTGTTAATTCGAAGAAAAGAGGAAGAGATGGAAGATTGTAATTTGGGAACTCGGTAGGAGCTAAAAATGGTGAAATTATTCAAAGGTGTTCCAAACATTATAAAGAAAGATATATTGATCTCTTTAAAAAGTATATGGATGCATTTTCTTGTTCATATGAAGACTTGAAAACGTATGATAAAAACATAATACAACATAAGATCCCATTGAAAGAAGGAATCAAACCAAACAAACAAAAGCTCAGACAGATTAATCCATTACTGTTAGCTCCAATTGAAAAGGAAATGAAGAAATTGCTGCAAGAAAAAATCATAGTCGCTCTCAGATATTTGGGCTGGGTTTTTAATCTGGTTCCTGTGAGGAAGAAAAATGGAGAGATAATATTGTGTGTGGACTTCAGGAATTTGAACAAAGAATCTCTAAAAGATAATTATCCTTTACCTAAAATGGATTATGTCTTACAAAAGGTGACAGGAGCTTACAGGATGTCTATGGTTGATGGATTCTCTAGATATAATCAAGTGGTAGTGGATCAGGACAATAAAAAAAAGACAAATTTCACAACCCCCTGGGGCACCTTCATGTATGCAAGGATTCCAATTGGTCTTATGAATGCAGGCACAACTTTTCAGAGGGCCATGGACATAGCGTTTGTTGGGTACAAGTATGTGGTTATATATTTGGATGATGTAAATGTTTTTTCAGGATCAGATGGTGAACACCTGGAACATCTACAAAGAACTCTTGAAAAGTGCAGGAAGTATGGCCAGTCACTAAATCCTAAAAAATATTTGTTTTCCTTGGAGGAAGGTAAATTATTGGGTCACATAGTTTCAAAACAAGGGGTAAAGATTGATCCAGCAAGGGTGGAGGAAATTCAGACCATTCCTTTACCCAGAGGAAAGAAATATATTCAGATATTTTTTGGGAAAATAAACTTTCTGAGAATATTTGTACCAAATGATGCTAAGATTGTGAGAAATATAACTAACATTTTGAAGAAAAATGTAGAAGTGAGGTGGGATAAATAAGCAAGAGAAGAATTTTTTAGAATAAAAGAAGCACTCAAGGAAACTCTTGTTTTAATAAGTCCTAATAATCAAAAGGTATTTCAAATATTTTCATTTTCTTCCCCCACTACTATTGCTGCTTTGTTATTGCAGAAAAATGAGGATAGTAAGGAACGACCAGTGCCATTCTTCAACAAAGTTCTCATAGATTATGAGCTCAAATATAAAATTTTGGAGAAAAAAGTGTATGCACTGGTCAAAGCACTCAAAGCCTTTAGGAATTATGTGTTACAATCCAAAATAACCACTTATGTACCTAATTCTGCGGTCAAGGACGTGCTAGTTCAAAGTGACGTTGAAGAAAAAAGAGGAAAATGGATAGCTGAAATCCAGGAGTATGATTTGGACATTAAACCCACCAAGTTAATCAAAGGACAGGGTTTAGAAATTTTTTTAACAAAAACAAATTTTCAAGCATTGGGAATTCACCTCTTGGCACGAGTGGATGGAGCTAATAACGAAGAAGTCAAAATAAGCCCAAAACAGGTATTCAATAAAAAAATTTGTGTTTAGATTGGTATAAAGATGTTTTTCATTACTTTCATTTCTTTTCTTGTCCATCTTCATTGAATAGAACCAAATACAGAGCTCTCAAGCTTAAATCTCAGCCATATGTCATAGTGGAAGCAAAGTTGTACTAGAAAGATCCTGCTGGTATTTTGCTGTTGTGTTTGATTGAAGGTGAATCCATTGAGGTTATCAAGGAATATCATGAAATTTTATGTGGCGGACATTATAGTTGGAAGGCCACAACCCATAAAATCCTCAAGTCAGGTTTCTATTGGCCCACCCTGTTTGTAGATGTATACATATAGGTCAGAAGTTGTTAGAAGTGTCAATGGTTTGTAGAAAAGAAAATACTTGCCCAACTACCTCTCATTACAATATTCATAGAAGAGCCTTTCAGGCAGTGGGGACTAGACTTTATTGGAGAGATCAATCCACCATCAAGTGGGAATTTCAAATAGATTCTAATTGCTACTAATTACTTCACAAAGTGGGTTGAAGCAATCCCCACAAAGAATGAAAATGACCAAGTGGTGATGAAGTTTCTAGAGGAGAACATTTTCAATAGGTTTGATTGTCTAGTCAAAATTGTAACTGATAATGATCAAGTATTTAATTCTGCTCGATTCATAAATTTTTTCAGACATATAATGTAATTTTATCACATTCCACATCCTACCATCCACAAGGGAATGGATTAGCAGTCTTCAAACAAGACATTGGTCAAGATTATGAAGAAGAAAATCACCAAAAATCAGAAAGACTGGGATTCAAGGTTGAATTTTTCTCTTTGGGAAGTCTGAGTAACCACCAGGAGGTCTACTAGAAAGTCACCTTATGAATTGGTTTATGGAACTCAGGCACTATTTCCTACTCAGTTGGCCAAACCAATGATTTCTTTTCTTCAAGGAGCTAAGGAGGAACCTAATGCTCTAGTGAGAAGATTGAACAAAGCGATTGAATCAAGTGAAAAAAAAACAAAGAGAGAGATAACTTAATTTCTTATCAGGAAAAGATGAAGTCCATATTTGACAGAAAAGAAAATAAATCCTCTTCCAAGTAGGAGATTTAGTATTAAGATGGGACACCAGAAGGGAGGATAAAGAAAAGCATGGTAAGTTTGACCCTCTCTGCTATGGTCCATATAGAATTTTTGAAGCCAGATCAAACAATACTTTCATCCTAAAATATTTATATGGAGAATCCCTGTAGCTGCCTGTGAATGGGCAATATTTGAAGCACTATTTCGAGCATTAAAATTCCGCATTCCACCATTATAAATACCAGATTTCTCATTGTTCACATGTCACCAAGAAATATTTGAATCCATTCCCAATGGATAAGTCACTAATCTAGAGTTCTAAGCGCTTCCGTGGAAAAAAGCACTACCCCCAAGTGGAGCCAGATGTTGTGGCTCATTTGCATTTACTTTTGAAATATTTTTTAAAACACCAAAAAATCATATATGTTAGAAAATGTAAAATAATTTATGTCGAAGATGAACTTTTATTTACATGTTGGTGTACTAACATTATGTGTGGAGATGTGAAGGCAGGTTGAGTCGGCCTGATTGATGCGTTCAAAACATTACACATAGGTTAGGGTTGAGTTGGGCTTATTCGTAAGCTCAGGATGGACTAGCACTACAGAATACCAAATAAGATTAGGAGGGTTACACCATGGAGAAAAAAATAAATTAGTAATTAAGATCAGTTATTCGTCAAAGGAACGTATGCGAGCCTGTTGAATGAAACAGTGTTCATTATTGAAGAAATTGTATAGATTTCCCGAAGGCAGAGAATTGGCGTATTTTCCTTAAAAACTTAGGAGTTTTTGAGGAAGTGTAAAGGGAAAAATAGATGGTCAAGATTGAAGTGCAGAATTGAAGTAGAGAGATGGACGTCAAAGATCATAGCATAGAAATGTAATTCAGATTGATGGACAAGTTTAGATTGTGAGATCTAAGTTAGAGATAAGTGGTCAAGAATGGATATCGCAAATAAAGATGCAAGAGAGTTAAAATATCAGAGGTTGTGAAGAGAAGACATGCGTCGACCATAGGTTCCATCGCACATCTCACATCACACTCCACAAGTTTTAACACTTACCTCCCGCTTTTCATAACAAAACACTCAATTTGCGATTTGCAGGCGGCCCCACCTCCATCCTGCCACGTCACCCTCTACTCATTGCACTTCTCTCATCTCAAGATTAGGAGGAATGACGCTAAGGAATATGTTATAAATGCCGAAGGATGAAATGCGATGGAAAGGCGGACGCGATACCATTCAAAGGTTAATTTGAATTTATTGAAAGTCCAAGATTATGTGCAGTTGCGTTGGTTTTATGAAGAAACGTGGACATGGGCAGTGGACTCAGGTATGTGACCCGACGCAAAGCAAAGGATAAGAGAAGACAGAACGCAGCAGGCATGAGCAGAAGAGGCAAAGTCAGGTAGAATGGGACATGATAAACAGCTGGGTCAAGTCTGCTAAGGATGCGTTATTGCAGAACTGTTCAAATACCGCACAAGAAGCATATAAGACATGAAAACAAGTAGAAAAGACAAATATTGAACTCTGGAAGAAATGCAGGGAAAGGATGTCTGATCTGTTAGGGAGACACGTCAACAATTCAGGGAGACCCATCATCAACAAGTCACATTCAGCAAACAGAATAATATTCCAAGTTTTAATTTGTTTTCCTTCTCTGTTAATATTGAAGCTAGAGTGATGTCCTCAATTGCAATGTAATAAGTAGTTTTAACAGTTTAGGTAGTCGAAGTAGTTTCCAGAAGTTTTAGCAGTTACAAATTTTTTTTGATGTATTTAAGCAAGATAGAAAGAAAGAAGAAGGGTTTTGAGTTTTGGACCTCTGGAATACTAAAGCTTTGGTAATTACTTTTTTGAGGAATTAATGAAAGAAGCACCAAGTTTCTTGCAACTGTTGATGGTGCTTCATTTTCCCTGTGTCAATTTGTGTTCCTTCTTCCTGGAATGAAGTGAAGTAAAGTAGTTGTCGGTCTCTTAATTCCATATGTGAGTAAGAGTTAAATATACTTAATTTTCACTCCTCCACTCCAACTCCTCTCCCTTCACAGATTCTCTATGAAACTTAAAAGTAATAGATTCCTTTTTTATAACATATTATTTTGAGTTTCCTCTCTCTCCATAAATTCATTCTGAAATTTAAAGTGATAGATTCTGTTTTATAGCATATCATTTTGATTTTCTTCTAAAATTCTTCTTTTCCATTCAGATATCAGTAGTTAATGGCATTGTAGAGTCTTTCATTATACCAAATTGTTAAGAGTTTTAAAGAATTATTTTCCAAGGGATTGAACGAAGTCCACATGATATAATTACTTTTGTGACAAATTTTTAAAAATGTCTTAAGCATTGATTCATTTCCACTACCAAGGAATTGTCTCTTGAGAAACAATAGAACCCAAGTAAACGTCCTCATGATTGTACACAAAATACACATTTGTGCGGATTCAAACAAATTTTGTAATGCCTACATCTCATAAATATAGCATATAAGTTTGTGGGATGATCTTGTCTGCGTAAAGAATGAGCATGTAAGTCATCCAGGTATGGATGTACAATATTTTTGATATCGTGAAATGCATAAGAAATAGCTCTTTGAAACATTGCACCAACATTTTTTAGTCCAAAAGGTAATTTAAAATATGAAAACATGCCCCATGGACATATAAATGTTGTTTTAGGTTGATTAGCAGGGAGTATGTTGATTTCATTGTAATTAGAAAAACCATCCATAAATGAAAAAAATTATTTTCCGGCACAATCATCAATAATTTGGTCAATATAAGGGGTAGGATAATTGTCTTTAGGACAAGCCTTGTTAATATCCCGATAATCGACAAATACTCTGATAGTCCCTTGTTTCTTCATTACAAGAACTATATTAGATAACCAGCCCGTCAAAGGAATACGATAAATAAATCCCGCACGTAGTAATTTTTCAACTTCGGCTTTGATTTCAACAAATTTCTGCAGATGTATCGGACGTAATCTCTGTCTAATAGGCTTAGCATCCAAGCATGTCTTAATTTCACGAATAACAATATTAGGATCAATATCTGGCATTTCTTCATAAGACTAGGAAAAAATGTCTCAGAATTCTTGAAATAGGGCTTTATAGATTTTGATCTCTTCAATAGAGCGAGAAGTGTTGGTAAGAAAACAGGTCTCACAGAGAAGACCCGGGTTCAAGGCTGAGGGCCAACAAGGTTTTCTGCTGTAGTCTAGATTCACGCCGGCATTTCCACTCTGCTCCAAAGGGCAGAGAGTCTCACCCGAGGTGTGTCGTGACCCTACTATGATTGAGAGTAGATCGGTATCATTTCCCCAACATCCAAACAGGTGAACCAAAGCTAAACTAAGGAATTAAACAGCCATGACAGAACATTTTGCAACATATATTCTTCAGGGAAACAGTTAAACCAGCGATAAACAAAATTTTAAACACAGCTATGAACAACACTCATTCATATTCAACATCACATAGCACAACAACCATCTTAGATAGATTAGTTAGCAGTTGTCAAAGGAAAATCATTACAAAGCTCTGCTACAGAAGAGCATAGACCAGAACAAAATACAACACGTCCCAAAAGACAAAGAGAAACTACAATAATCCGAAAGAGAGGAGAATAGTGCAACTTGATAGAGCTCTCATGTGGCTCCCTGCTGCCTATCTTGTCTATACCAACCTCCTTCTCCATTGGCTGGTTGCTTATTTATTCTCCCGCTCCCACGACTGTCGGTTCTTCCCTGTTTCTTGCTCGGTTGTCTTTCGTTTCTTTTTGTTCACCGGGAGTTCACTGCTTGTTTCCTTCCACACCCTACCATTGTCTATGCTTGCTCCTGCAACCACTGCAACACCTATCCTCTACCTTTCCACAACCTTGACACCTCCCTGGCTACCAAGGTTGCATTCCACCATGTACTCGCCAGCACTCAAAATTTGCTGATCTCCAAAACAAGGGCCCCATCAGGCCCCGACCACATCCTTTTGACTCATCCCGAGTCAACTGTCCTGAACCGTATCCACCTCCATGGGGTTGTTTGACCCTGTGCCCTGTTCTAGCTACGCGCCTTCTCCTTGCTGTCCAAACAAGGGCCCCAACTCTGGGACCTTGGTCAGAGCTGAAGCTTTAAGCTCTTGGAAAGCTGCCACGGCCTGCTACCACCCTTGCAGCAACGCGTCCTTCTCTGCTATGATCTTGGTGACAACTTCCTCCTCGAAGATTTCTGGTACAATGCTAAATACTGTGTTGACCTGGTTCCCGACCTCAGAGGCCAACTACTGCATTTTTCGGGTGCTGATCTATACGGGCTAGCGAAGCTCCCGAATTTCCTGCTTGGCTGCCGTCGACGTCTCCTCTACTTATTGAATCTGGACCTCTAGCACATCCGCCTGGGCATACAATTGGTCTAGCCTAGTTGGGTCTGTGGCTTCCTGTATCTCCTTGGAGATTTGTTGCAGCTAGGCTGAAATCAGTTGTGTCTTAACTGTGAGGGCCGTTGAGCATTCCTGCAGACCTTTCAGGAGGTCGTAGGCATCTCTGGCTGCAGTACTGAGGACTTCCTGCATCTTTGTTACCTGGCCCTGTTTCTCTGAGATTTGTGCTGTGTACACCACTGTTGGGTCGGGCAACACCATTCGTGCTGCCCTCTGGATGAAATGGTACAGGTGAGCTATCCCCCACGTCTCCATGCTCTCGGCCCCTGAAGTACCCTGATTTGGCCGCCGCTCCTGAAGTGGTTGCCCACTAGAAATCGATCTTGCTGATTGGCCTTGAGGTGACTACGGCGGTGTGTGCTAGGGTGCAGATTCCGCCATGTTCAGGTCCGGTCGCTGCCCTTGATCTGCTTGGTTGGGTTGTTGGAGCAGAGTAGGCTCAGGGATTGGCCCAGCTGTGTCTTCAACTATTTGTTCCATTTGAGTGATTAGATTGGTAAAAGTGATCTGGGGGTCCACGGTGGGGTTGGCTGGGGGTACCACTTCTGTGCTCGAGGTAACCTATGTCTTGTGGTCCCCAGTGAGTAGTTTCCTGATAGCTGGATTAGATATGGTGGTGGATGAGGTGGATGGTGCGGATGAGGAGGTAGGTGGTAGTGGGTCGATACGATGTGGTGATATACAGATTTTGAGGAAATCGAAAGGGTTAATGGGGTTGTGGGGTGGCAACCCACTTGCTTCCCCTATCTCAGCTATTGGTTCTTCCTGGATTAGTACCCATGTGCTCAGTTTCCAGGGTGGATCCTCCCCTGTGAGGTCGACCACCGGACTTTCTTCTAGAACTTTGGCCCTCTTGGCCTTGGGTGCCGCTATGGGTTTCACGGACCTACTCTTTCTTGCCAGCGGTGTGGTTGCTGGACTTGGTGAAATGAATAGTAAATTTTGAATGGGTGTGGGGATGGAGGTCGTGTTTGGAAGCGGGGTTGACTGAGAAACATGGAATTCTGAAAAAAATGGGAATGGAGTGGCACTACTTGATAATACCTGAACGACTTCGTTAAAGCTTCGTACCTTTGTATTTAGTTGCTGAATGATTGGGAGGAGCTACAGGTTTGACACCCTGTTTGCTGCCTCCTTAGCACTTTCTCCTGACAACCGGTGTGGTAGCATCCCGTCGAATATGTACGTTTACACCTCGTTTCTGACCTCCATCGTAACCCCCGGCCACGAACTAACTTCTGTATGGAAGGCTGCTTCATCAATTTGGAATTTCAACGGCCTCATCTGGGATGTTGCCTCTGGCACACAAGTGGGTCTGAGGAAAATGTGCTTGTGCATGACCCCAAACTAGACTTTCTCGTTGTATCCGCCTAGCAGGTTTCTGGGGATCCTCTGTTGGCTCGTCACCACTTCAACCACTAGGCCATACCAACTTCTAAAGGCCTCTGCGTTTACTTCCTTGGTGCTGGGGTCTCCCGACACCTTCCATGGGGTGAACTTCATTGCTAGCGGCTGATCCTCCATTATCTCCACCGGCATCCTGATGAGGGGGAAAGTCCACTTCCACATGGCTAGCGCTACTATCAAGTATCCATAGATAAGTCTCGTTGCCATGTAATTGTCTTCACATGCCTTAAACAGCTCCTTTAGCAGGAAGGAGCACCAATTCAGCCTGGTCCCCTGGACCAGTGCTCCGTGACTGAAATTGTGTCCAAGGTACACTCCCCTTTGGTGTAATGCCTCATTGTCTTGCTGGTAATGAGGTAGCATGCGAACCTGATTTCTGGCTTGTTGATTAGCTCAATATTTTCCCCCTTTCCTCCCCTTCGAGTGCCATACTTTGCATAGTAATCTGTATCTCCCGACTTCTTCGCTCATTTGGAGATAGTCTGGAATGTTGAAGAGACGTCCCTGCCTTCCTGTGAGAGCCCTGTCAGCCTTTGAATGTGCTCGGCGTGGATTGGAATCTCTTTTCCTAGCCATAAAGAGCCGTTCTGAATTCTACTCAGCAAGAATTTGGTACACTGCATGGCAGCGCCTGTCATCCCAAACACTGGAAAGTTCCTCAAATTCAATATTGAGGACTACTGGATACCTCGAAACTCAGGCAAGACTTTTGCTGCCAATCGTCCTACTTCTATTGTATAGTTTTCAATGTATACCTATCTTTTGAGCAAAGGGAACTCAAAGGAGTCTGTGAGGTCTGTGTCAATTAGAGCTGCACTATCATACTTTCTGATGAGGGATTCCATTTTTTGAATCTTGTTGTCCAACTCCTATTATACTATTGCTAGGCTTACTTTCGTCATCTTTTCTCGTCGCTAATACACCTGCACAATAGTTCTCAGCTCATTCTCTTGGCTTTCTTCTTCTAGACACCTTCTCTGCTCTAGTTCTACTCCAACTTCCTTTGCTCCTTCTGAGGTTTCTAACTCTAACTCGGATTTCTCCGGCATTCTTGCGCTTTTCTACATGCAGGTTATGTCAGTAACTGGCACGAGTGAGGTTGATGAGACCCTGTAACTAATTAATGTTTCCCTAGCTTCTCCTGCGGCTCCGATCGTGTGATCCTTTAGCTGCTGAGGTGGGTTCTGACACTTGCTGACTGTGGACTTGGGATGTGGGCGGACACGATGGCTGGGGGTGATGTCTAATTATGGAAAATTTATTACGGGATGGATAGTTCTAATTATGGCCATTATTTCTAAATCTTGGTGATCCTATGGACTGACACTGGTACTATGTTGAATGATGGTGGATTGATGTTCGGCACACTTTTCTTTCTGACGTGGACGCCACGCTGAATGCTACCCCACCCCCCCGACCACTAATGGTTGCGTTGCGGTCTCCGCAACTGAGCTAATGTTTATTGCAGTAAAGTAAGCCTATCTATGTCATCTTGGGTGCGAGAGACTTATTGACCCTAATCTACCCTACAGACTCCTCTCAGGTGCGAGAGTTATTGAAATTGAAATGAAGAGCTTACTCGTAGTATAGTTTTAGGCGTGCGCCGTTAACCCATCCTTGTAGAACCTGTCTGTCTAACTGTTCCAAGCGGACTGCTCCTAACGGTTTGATCTCTATGACATAAAATGGTCCCAGCCAATGCATCTGTAATTTCCCTGGGAACTTCTGGAACTTGCTGTCGTAGAGTAGGACCTTTCCTCCAACTTGGAATGTCTTGTGTTTGATGTGTCGATCATGCCAAGCTTTCTGCCTCGCCTTTTCTACTGTCTGGTGAAATTATGCAAGAAACCATCCTTCCTCAAGCTCCTGTAGCTTGTGTAACCACTCCTTTAAAGATTCCTCTTCAGATAGCTATAGGGAGGTGGCAATTAGAAGGCTTGGTACCATGAATTCTGCTGGGATGACCGCTTCTCGTCCATATACCAGCTGGAATGGTGTCTGGTTATGTAGCCGTTTTACCATTGTGTGGTATGCCCACAAGGTTCCTGGTATCTTTTCATCCCAGTCATCCCGTTCCGTGTTGCATATTTTTGTCAGCCCTTTTTATAGTATCTTATTAAATTCCTCCACTGTACCATTTTCCTGTGGATGATACGGGCTACTCTTGTGGTGTTGTATCAGGAATTGCTGCAGGAGAGACTTGATTGTCTCATTGATGAAATGTGTACCCTGGTTGTTGGTTAAGCTTCTAGGGCACCCAAATTGGCTGATTATGTTTTCAAAAATAAATCAAGCAGCAGTATCTGCAGTACAGTTCCGTACTGGCACAGCTTCTGCCCATCGGGTCAAGTAGTCGGTTACAGTTATGATGTACCTTGCTTTTGAATTCCTTGTGGCGTAATAGGTCCCAAAATCGAATGCCCATTTCTCGAACGGCCGGAACGTCCCGCTGACGGAGAGGTGTCGCCCGCCGTGAGGGGCTGTCCGGTTCAAGAACACACAACACATTTCTAAACATACTCTTTAATCGTCCTCAGGCAATCGCTGGCCACCAGAGACCGCTGTGCATTCTCAGCACACAGTTGGTCTTGCTCCCACGTGCCCTCCCGCAACACCATTGTGGCTTTCCCATAGTATAGCTTCCCGCTCATGATCTAGAACACATCTATGAAGAACTTGGTCCATCCCCATCTTGTATAGCTGCCCTGCAATCAGCTGATATTCCGCCGCTCGAACTACAAGATGTTTCTTTTGTGTCGTAGTATACTCCTGCGGACACTGTCTCGTGGTGAGGTAAGTTTCTATTTCATTCAAGTGGTCCGGGAAGGCTTCTACTCTGAAAAGATCAGCATCCAGTAGCTGATCATCTAGAGAACCTCCGCTTTTGCCATTCTCTAGTCGGGATAAGTGATCGGGCCCTACATTGAGCCTTCCAGGCTTTACAATTACTTCGAATGTGAATTCTTGGAAAAGTGGGAGCCACCGGAAAATCCTCCCTTCTAAGACTGGTTTGTTTACCAGATATTTTAATGTAGAATGATCCGTGAAGAATTTGAACTTACCTCCCAATAGGTAGTGGCAGAACTTCTGGAGTGAGTACACCATTTTCAGTGCTTCTCACTCTGTTGTCGTGTAGTTGCGCTCTGTTGTTGACAACTTGCGTCTGGAAAAATACATGGGATGATCAACTGAGGTGTCCCTCGGCTGAGCTAGAACTGCACCAAGTGCAATGCCAGACACGTCAATGTGTACATGGAACTGTTTTTCCCAGTTCGGGTGGACTAGTATCGGTGCACTTGCCAATTTTTCTTTCAACGCGTCTAGTGCCTCCCTGCAGCTATCTGTCCACCGAAATTGCTATGATTTCTTTAGTAGTCTCTCCAAGGGCGCTGTTATTTTAGCATAATTGCGGATGAAACGTCGGTAGTAGCCAATGTGTCCCAGAAGAGACCGCAGTTGTTTGACGGTCTTCAGAACCTCCATATTGACAATCACTGCCACTTTAGCTGGATCTACACAGACACCTTGATTACATACCACATGCCCCAGCAATGTTTCGAATGGTACGGAAAATATGCATTTCTTCAGATTCAATGAGATTTGTAGTTGTCTACACCTATCAAACATTACTCTTAACAGGCTCACATGGTCTTTCAGCAAGCTATACATAGTCCAGTCATCCATATAGACTTCCAGGAACTTGTGAATGTATTCTTGGAATGCTGCAATCACAATGCGAGAGAAAACTACAGGTGCATTCTTCAGTCCGAACAGCATCACGTTGTATGTGAAGGAGCCCCATTCGGTAGTGAAGATGGTCTTTTTCTTGTCCTCTTATGCTATTCTCACCTAGTGGTAACCTGAAAATCCATTCGTGAATGAGTATGCTTCGTTCCCTGCAACGTTGTCGAGCACTTCGTCACTGAATGGGGTATGGAACAGGTCATGGACACAGGCATTATTGAGGCTTCTGTAATCCATGCAGACTCGTGTCTCTAATTTATCCTTTTTTCTTTGTATAACAATGGGGCTTACCCATTCTTCCTCTTCTATGGGGAATATGAGCCTAGCTTTCAGCATTTTTTCGATCTCTGCTTTCACTTTTTCCTTCACCCTCGGGTTTAACCGATATGGTCTATGTTTGACAGGCCTAGCATCAGGCTTCAATATTATTCTCATTTCCCCCATATCTCTTTTTATGCCTTTGAGATCTGCTACTGATGATGGAAACAAGTCCTCATACTCCTCAAGTAGACTGAATATTTCCTTTGTTGTCTGCTCATCCCAATAGTCTCCAATGGTCACCAGCTTGGGTTTGTCCTCTGTCCCAATGTTTACCTTTTTAGTTCTGAGTGGCAGGAGGTGGATACCTTCTATAGTGGGTTCCTCCTTAATGTCCCTTTCCCCCTCTTTTTCCTCAAAATATAGGTGTCTGAGGTCCTCTAGATTGTCTTCGTCCATCTCACTATTAATCTTCTGACACACCACTTTTTGCTGGATACCCTGGTACCACAGTGACTACTCGTCTGTCTGTAGATTATTAGGGAAGAATAGTACCTGCTTGATGGCTTGCAGAGCTTGTGTAATCTGTTCTTTTTGTCCCTCAAAGGTGAAACACCTTATGAATTTCTCCACAACCTCCTGCCAATCTTGGGTCCCTCTTCTCTTTTCTTCCGTTAAGTACCAGGATTTTGGGATCACATCCAAGGAGTGGATGAACTTGTGGACCCACAGTTCCTCGGGGTATCCATCAGCTTGCCACTATGATTCACATTCTTTCAGATGGTTTTTAGGACTTGCGTCCCCTTGGTACCGGTCTCCCCACATGGGATCCTCTTCCTCTTGAAATCTGGCTTTCATTGCTGCCGCCACTTCATCCCATCGCAACAGTGAATCGCGATTGTTACTCCACCATCTTGCAGCTGTGGACTGAAATGCACGTCCATCAAGGGTATCCTCTAGTCTTCTGGCACCATGGTTTCTACTTTTACTATAAAAACACTTACAACATTCATATCTAACAATATTGGGTATCCCTGAAGTTCAGCCCCAATCCAATTGACTCTTGCAACACTGGCACATCTCCTTGTGTTTGTTTCGTAGCCTCCTTGATGCCAATCGTCCCATGCTAGTTCCGATCCTAGCTCCGAGCTTTGGATACTTCTCTAGCTTACCGAGTCTTTTGTCGTCGGGTTGATGTAGTCTTCCCTTCTTCCGGCGGTCATCTGGTAGAGATGGTCCAAGAGCTGAGCATCTTCTCGGTTATCTATAGTCTCAATATACCTTGGTCCTTGGTAGGGGTCGAGTAGTTGAGTGACTCTGACTTCCCCATCCTCGAGGATCATCAGTTCTTTATTTAGATCAATTACCGCATAATTTTCAAAATCCCAATCATCCCCAACAATGCTGGGTACGGATCCTTGTCCCCCACGATGTCAATGACTTCGAAATCCGTAAACATTCTTACCCCCGCAATGTCGACTTCAACATTCTCCAGTCGGTCGATGGGGGCAATGCAATACTAATTTTCCATCCGAATCTGGATTGGGAAGTATGTCAATCTTGGCCTCCCAAGCGCTTCCTAAGTTTTCCTTGGTAGGATGTTGACGTTGGATCCCAAGTCAAGCATGGTGTCCTTAATCTAGAATCCTGCCACTTGTGTATCTACTTTGAATTCCTTTCCCATCCTTCATTTGTTTCTTTTTATTCTCTGAACATATTTCTGGTCCGTTTCTGCTGTTTCTTTTTCTCCAGTATTATGTTTTAGCACCCCTTCCAAGTTTTGCTTCAGCCGTTCCAGCATTGGTGCATTGTTAACAATCTTCAGGAACAAATGGAACCATTACTATATTAAGGCTTCATTAGTATTCTATGTCTCCTTATCTTCCTAAATTTTTTGTAACTCAATTCCTTTATTTCCCCCCAAATGGGCAAACATTTCTACTGCTTCCTGGAAAAATTGTTTCTGTCGTTCGGGTTTGAACAGGAGCTTTGGGGATGCTGGCCGGACTATTTTTATGGGATCCATAGTATGTGAATCCTCCCCCATTCTTTTGCTGCCTCATGTCACTATGGCCACGTTTTGCATCGGTTGAGCTCCCGTTGGCTTGGGTTCTACATTTACTAGATTCGCCCCCCTCTGTCTGGCCATTTCCTCCCATCTTTTGATCAGCTTCGGGCAGTCTTCTATTGCGTGTGAGTTAACACGGCATTGCGAGCACCATGGTCTCCGAGGGAGTGGACACTCTCTAGCCACATGTCCCTCCTGGTCGCAGTTATAGCATCGTACCAGATCTCTCCCTCTTGCTCGGCCCCCTCGCATGCCTCCTCCTCTTCCTCGGGGAGCTTCATTTTCTCTGTAGGATGGCCAGTCCAGCCGCTCCGCCAGTGCGTCTAGTGCTCGGCATTGTTCTGTGTTGTGGGTTGTTGAGGCATAGAACTCACAGTATACATTATTTGGGACATTGGAATACTTCTGTAGGATCAGACACATGCTGGGTTGATGACCCATACTTTTACATACCTCGCAATATTCATTGGTGGTTGGACCTGGTTGTGCAGGGAACCCTGTATATGGCTGTTGTGGTGGGTATATCCCTTGGGTGTTGATTTGCACGACTGCTCCCAGAGGTGGGGTCCCCTGTGCTCCTGTTGTCGATGTCCCCCTGTTGGGCATCACAACTGGGGGCATTCCGTGGCTACATGCCCCTCCACGAGACAGTGCGTACACCACACATTGGGTCTCGGTGGTCGCATGGGTTGCATTTCCTTAAGTTTCTCTATCAGACTGGCTATCTAATGCTGCAAACCCAGTATGGAGGGGTCCCTACCACTGCACCCCCTTTGAACTCCTGCGGATAACCCGCCATGGCTTCTCTCTTCATCGCTTGCTCCAGAGCATCCTGCAATGTGTCAATCCTTTGTTGGGTCAATGGAGTTCGGGTCAAGGGTAATAAGGCCTTGATGAACCAATCCCTCTGATGGTTAGGGTCAATTGGGTAACTAAGTTTCCCAACGGTGTCCTTGAACCTTCGCATCAAATCCTAAGCAGTTTCTCCTTCTCTCTGCTTGATCTCCCACATCTCTGACAGACATCGTTGGTCCATCTGAGGTAATTTGAATTCCTTGATGAAATCCCTCTTTACGTCAGCCATCGCTGGATTCGGGTGGGCCTTCGACCATTCGATAAACCATCATAGGGCCCTCTCCCTAAGAGTGGTCTGAAATTCTATCAACTTTCTAACATCTGGTGTCTGTCGTGCCCTCCAGATGGCCTCACAGAGATACCAATGTTGTTCAACATCGTCATTACCCTTCCCAGAGAATTCTGGGTACGTGTAAGAGATCCCACCATGCTTACTTGATTGGGCAGTATTAAAACGAAGCTGTTGGATCCTGGTTGTGAGACAGGGCCACTAACAATCCCGCTACTACCTTGTGCTCCAATTGGAGACTGACTGTGATGCAATCTACTTAATTCATGTAACTTAACAAAAATTTCACTTATGGGCTTGTAGAGCACCAAGGGAAGGTTGCAATTAGAGCTACTAGAACTATGGGGACTAGGAATACCTGGGGATATGGATGCCGACCTTTCTTGAGAGATTTTCTCCATTGCAACGTGGATCTCCACATCAGACACCTCCTCTGGGCGCGCGCCTGTACCTTCTTCGTCAGACTTCCTTCCTTGCTCCACCTGGGGTGGACTCCTATATGCCTACCGTACATCTTTCATGACCCCTCCTATATCCTGGGGATCCACCTGAACTTCCATTCCCTTCATCTTCTGAGGTGCCTCCTCTTCTCCCTTCCGACTATTTCCTTGTCTCTTCAACTCCCTCATCGCCCTCTCGCGCCACCTTTCTGCGATCTGCACCCTCAGATGTGCTCGCCACTCCCTGAGCCTGTTGGTAGCCTCAACATCCATACTCCTGCTCCCCTTCTCATGGTTCTAATAACATCTCTCCCTCAGCTCCTTCCCCTGGAACTGGGGTTTTACGCTTCCATCCCTGCTTTCTAGAATCCCATCAGTCCTTCGTCCACCATTAATGCCTTGATCCACAAGGGAAACTCCTTCAGTAGTTTTCCCCTTAGCCTAGATCTGAAGGTACTTTCTGCCTTTGAGAAAGATTGGTAGCACTCGGCGGCAAACTCTAGTATGTATCCTTCCAAAGTAGATTCCACCCAAAAATCTACAGCTCGGGTTAAATCACTATCTAGCCGATGAAGCGTCACCAGATCTTTGTGGGCCCACTTGCGATTGATCTTGTGCAACTTCCCCTTGATGGTCTTGGTCTACAGCCTCTGTAACCAGTTGTAGAGTTCTTCTGGGAATTTTCCCCAGAATATTTCGTAGGTATCACTAGCAGAGTCAGAGAATAGGACCAAGTCTTTAATTGTCTTTTCTTTCTGTCGTCTCAGCTCCACTTGCTAGGCTATGAACTGATCTAGGTGGTTATCCCACCAGCTTTGTATTTCTCTTTCTAAGATCCAAGATACCATGATCTAGCTCCCAGATGTATTTTCAGGTCTTGGCAATGGAACCATTTGTTGGTGAGAAAACAGGTCTCGCAGAGAAGACCCGAGTTTAGGGCTGAGGGCCAACAAGGTTTTCCACCGTAGTCTAGATTCACGCCGGCATTTCCACTCTACTCCGAAGGGTAGAGAGTCTCACTCGAGGCATGCCATGACCCTACTATGATTGAGAGTAGATCGATATCATTTCCCCAACATCCAAACAGGTGAACCAAAGCTAAACTAAGGAATTAAACAGCCATGACAGAACATTCCGCAACATATATTCTTCAGGGAAACAGTTAAACCAACGATAAAAAAAAATTTAAACACAGCTATGAACAACACTCATTCATATTCAAAATCACATAGCACAACAACCATCTTAGATATAGTAGTCAGCAGCCATCAAAGGAAAGTCATTACAAAGCTCTGCTACAGAAGAGCATAGACCAGAACAAAATACAACACGTCCCGAGGGACAGAGAGAAACTACAATAATCCAGAAGAGAGGAGAATAGTGCAACCCGATAGAGCTCTCCTGTGGCTCCCTACTTCCTATCCCATTTGTAACAACCTCCTTCTCCGTTGGCTGGTTTCTTATTTATTCTCCCACTCTCGCGACTAGCAGTTCTTCCCTGTTTCTTGCTCGGCTATCTTTCGTTTCTTTTTCGTTCACCAGGAGTTCACTACTTGTTTCCTTCTGCGCCCTACCACTATCTATTCTTGCTCCCGCAACCACTGGGACACCTGTCCTGTGCCTTTCCGCAACCACTGCGACACCTGTCCTTTGCCTTTTCGCAACCTTGACACCTCCCTGCCTACCGAGGTTGCATTCCACCACGTGCTCGCCAGCACTCGAAATTTGTTGATCTCTAAAACAAGGACCCCAACAAGAAGCACCTATATGAATGTTCTCAATTATTCCAGGTTTAATTGATATGTCAATAGGAATTGTGGTAGAAATATTTCCCAAATTTTTCTCAGAATATGAATGAACAATGGATGTAGGATTTTGAGGTTCCTTGACATAATGAATTGTAAAGATGGATGAAAAATCATTCTTAGGTTTATCAAGGTCAAGTAGAAAAGAAGCTCGATGATGGAGATCGTCCCATGGTAATTCGTTTGATGACAAGATTTCTTAGATATTTTCATCAGTTGCAGATACTTGTTGAAAATGATCCAGAAATGATGTCAAAGTTAAGCTTGATAAAGAAGATGATTCTTCCCTGACCACATTCATTTGATCAGTATAAGTTGATGGAGTGTCAGAACACGATTTTACTACTACATATGCCGATTCAAAAGGACTTAAAGGCATATCGCCACCATAGGAGTCTGATTCTGGTTCTAAAGGCACATGACATGTGTCATCAAATGGCATTGTGCTTGATGTGATCATATTGACATTAGAAATAGTTTGCGGTACGTTGGGAGAAGGCATAGCGAAAGTTCCCATGAGAGCGGAATCCTTAACTAGTCCTACCCCAACATCTTCGTAAGGGATAATCATTTTTCTGACATGTTGGATACTATCTGTAGAAGTAGGGTCTGAAGCGAAGTAAGACAACTGATCAATTTTGACAATCTTTCCTTTATGAGGAAACATTATCATCCGAAAAACTGATGAAAAAACAAAATTCATAGCATAAGAACAACTTTGACCCAGAAGAAGGTTGTAATCAAGAGGGGCATCAACAAATTCCACCTCAAGTGCTATAGTTTTTCCTTCTACTTCTATAGGAAGATCTTGGAGTATTCTCAATGGGTGAAAACTTGTTCCATCAAAGGCTTTGAGGATGGTCGGTTACTGGTTGATTGTCGAAGAACCAAGAGTTTTCCATCAAGCTAAGGACATAATGCACGTAGATGCTCCCTCAATCAATTATTGCGTGAAAAAATTTGCTTGATTTGACTAATACTGGAATTTCAAAAGCCATTTGATGTGGGAGTCTAAGTACACAATTTTCGAGATCAAAGACAATTAGATTCGAGTATTGAGGATCAATTTCTCTTATAGCTAATAATAGTAATTTCCTCTGAGCTGCACAAGATTGTAGCACTTTGAGGGCCGACATTTCTGAAGGGGATATGGACAAATCTTTGACAATATTGTAATTCTGAGTGGCTCTTGCATAAGGATTAAAAGCCGATTTTTGAAGTACACCTTTGGCATGCGGTTTAATCACTAAATCAGGGTTATTTTTCTCAATTTGCAATGGTTTGGAAACTGAAGGAGTTGATACTGGTGGTTGACTAGATGATTCAATTTATTTACCAGTTACAGGACTCTTAGATCCATAGTCTTGAGATCGTGTCACAACCATGACCTGGGACATCATGAGGATGTATACCGATGAATTGGAAGAAGATCTGATAATTTTTCTATCTTGATATGGAAAGATATCTTTCAAGATAGCAGGTGTGGATGAACCTTTAAAAAAAGTGGATACATCGGCCCGATGTGGACACTTTTTGGTCTAGTGATCCTCATCACATATGATGTAGAGATTCAACAAGATGATGAGCTTAGTGAAAAGTAAGCACCTTCACTAAGTGGGGCCCGCAGGCTATTTTTAGGTGTATGTCTATTTTTAGACATGGTGAGCATATTCTATAAGTTGTAGGATGCTATTTGTAGATGGTTGATCAAATGTGAAAAATAGATGAAATTCTATTTTTAGAATATTGGGTGAAGTCTATTTATAGATTGGCAATCTAAAAATATATGCATGTCGATTATTATTAGCCCTTAATAATAATCCGACAATAAATATCAACTTATTCTCTTGGAGAACTTTATTTCAGTGAAAATATTTGGAAAATTAGTGCGCTGAAGGAATGATGAAACTCCTAGGGTGGTTGGTGACTCATGCATGGAGGACTGAGTTAGAATTGAAGTGGAAAAGTTGTGACAGAGTTGGAAAAGTAGTTATGGGAGTTGTTATTTATTTTAACTCAATTAAGTGAGTTAAACTTAGTTGAGCTAGTTGTATCTAGTCTAACTGAAAGATACACTAGTGAGAGTTTATTGAATTAATTATTTAATTAATTCACAACTAATAACTCACTAAAAACTGAACAAATATAGCAGTTAACTACTTGCATGTCAGTTCCAGTGGAGACCCAGTGGAGAGATAGGTGAAAGGGTGATATGGACTATCCGTTGTGACTATAGTGATGCATTCAATGCATATGACACACATTGGAGTTGCCAATGAGGATTGTGCAGTCAAGGCAAGGCCAATTTAAATTCATTCAAGGGTCTTCTTTAGCAGGGATTTCACAGTGGAGGCAGGTTGTCAGGAGGCAAGAAATTGGTGCATAGATATGCAAATATCTGCATGACAGTGTGTAATGATTGTTGATTGTGCTAAGAGCTTGCTGTGCTAAGAGATTGATGTACTAAGCTTTATATGATATTATTACATGATTCCATTGATATAAATAATATATGATAGTTGGGGTTTTTAGCTTTAAGCTTTCCCGTTAAACAACGATGTTTATGTGTGATTGATTTTCTTCATGTGTTTCGCAATTGGTGATTTAATTTCCACAAAGAATTAAGTGGAAGGATTATGTATTTAACATAAGATTAATTTGTTAGATCAGGAGGATCTGGTAATACTATCAGTATTAATAAATTTATACATGGTATCAGAGCAGTGTTAATCATTGGAGATTGCAATAGTGAAGAGGTACTGAGTTATGTGCTAGTGGACAATTTGAATTTGCTACAGAAATTTCTTGGTGCGACAGTTGAGTATTCATTGAAATGTGTTTCAATGGGTTGCGGTTGGAGTATGCCCTTGAGGGTAACTCGAACTACATAGCCTGGAAGGATAGGATGGAGGTGGTGCTTGAAGATAATGGACTGAAGGAGTTCATCAATAGCGATGTTCCTAAGCCTACTTCTAGCGATGTTGCATTACTTGACGCATGGCAAAAGAAGGTAGTGAAGACAAGAACAATTATGTTGGAAGTTGTGAAAGACCATATTGTGTCAATCCTTCACATGAAATCCACTCTATTTGCAATGTGGAATGCTTTGACAGATCGTTTCCAAAGCAACAGTGACCATAGGAAGTTTGCGTTGAAAGATAAGCTCAGAAAAATCAAAATGGAGAAGGGCGACAGTATTCCAAAATATCTCATGAAGTGTGTCCGATGTAGGGATGAGCTGGGGAGTGTGGGAATTACAGTTACGGATGATGACTTGGTGAGTTTGGCTCTCCTTGGGCTTCCAAAGAGTTGGCATAGCTATGAAGGCTCTACCAATGGATGGGAGAAACTGCTGGATTAGGAGCGGCTTTGGTCGGATCTTATGTAGGAGGAGATAAGGCAGAATACCAGGGATGGCTCTTCATCGAAGAATGATGATGAAGATAATTGTGCTTTGGCTGCCAAAGCAAGGAAAGGGAAGGGGAAGAAATTCCATCCAAAATCCGAGGCTAAAGGCAAGAAGCTGGATTTGTCCAAGGTGAAGTGTTTTCACTATCGCGAACATGGGCATCTCGCCACTAACTACCCACAAAAAAAGAAGAACAAGAAGGCTGTTGGAGCTGCAGCTAGAGAGGCCTTAGCCTAGCAATTTGAACTTGATTTCTCTTTGATCACATGCTTGGTTTCAAGCGTAATGGGATCGGTGTGGTATCTTGATAGTGGTACTTCCTTCCATATGACGGGAGACAAGGAGTTGTTTAGTGACTTGGAGGAGAAGGATCTCAAAATGCATATAGAGATGGGTGACGATGGTAGATATAGTGCAACTGGAATTGGAACCATTACCTTTGAGAGGGATTCAGGTAAACCATTTTTGTTGAAAGATTTTATGCATGTTCCAAGTTTGAAGAAGAACTTGGTCTCGGTCGCAATGTTGGAGGATAGAGGTTATGACATTGTTTTCAGTGAGGGAAAATCTTTCCTGCGACATAAAAAAATGGGTCAAACCAAGAGGATAGGGATTCAAGTTAAGAATCTCTACAAGCTAGAGGTAGATGGTTGTGCTGCAATGATGGGCAAAGAAAAATAAGTGGTGAGCTAGGATGAGGGTGAATTATGGCACAAGATATTGGGCCATCTTCACCATCGTGCCTTGAATATTTTGCAGAATATTTCTATTAGACTTCCCAAGGGTACTCTTGCGCAGTCAGATCAGTGCAAGGGATGTACTATGGGTAAGTTTGTAAAGACTAGCTTTCATGAGAATGAGAACCATGCTTCGATGATCCTTGAGAGAATTCACACAGACGTGTGTGGACCTTTCTTGGTTACTTCAAGAGAAAAACACAAGTATTATGTTATTTTTGTTGATGACTATTCTCGTAGATGTTGGATCTTCTTCATGCAAAAGAAGAGCGAAACATTCTCAAAGTTCTATTAGTTTAAAGCATTGGTGGATAAGGAGTTGGGGAAGCAAGTGAAGGCTCTGCAGAGCAATAATGGTGGTGAATATATCTTGAACGAATTCAAAGAATTAAGTAGCAAAGAAGGAATTTGAAGAGAACTCATAGTGCCTCATAATCCATCGCAGAATGGGATTGTGGAGAGGAAGAACATAACGATCGTGGGTACTGCACAAGCTATGCTACATGACCAGAGCCTACCGATGCACTTGTGGGAGGAAGCATGCAACACTGTGGTTTATGTGCAAAACCGTTGTCCTCATAGAGTACTTGGCATGAGTATACCCGAAGAAGATTTTACTGGTAAGAAGCCTGATATTTCTCATTTGAATATTTTTGGCTCATCTGTTTACATTCATGTGACGAAGGACGCCAAGAAGAAACTAGAGCTGACTGCAGAAGTTGGGATATTTGTGGGGTACACAGAAACACCCCATAATTATCGTGTGTATTTTCCAAACAGTCGAATGACTATGGTGCGACAGGATATAAAATTCAATGAGGTGAAGGCCACAAATTTGTCGCTTGAGAGGGAGCTACACTTGCATGCAGAGGAGGAAATTCTTGTTCCCAAAGATGAGCCTTTAGATGTGGATTAGCCACAGGAGGAGATTCATGGAGTGGAGGAGTCCACTCATGAAGAACCAAACATCAGAACAGGCTAAAATCATACCACAGAAGCTGAGAGACTGAAGCTTGATGTGGCATAGAATGTAGGAGTCCCTACATCACAGTGCAGACAGAGACAATCACCTGACTGATTTACTGGATATATGGCTCTTATGAGCAAGCGTGTTGTGATAGAGCCATCTTCTTTTGAATAAGTAGCACATGATCCCAGATGGGTATATGCCATGGTGGAGGAGTATGACTCCATTTTTAGAAACAATGCTTGGGATATTGTTCCAAGGCTAGTGGGTAAATCAGTTGTAGCATCAAGATGGATCTACAAGGTAAAGAAAGCTGCTGATGGGAGCGTCGAGAAGTATAAGGAAAGATTTTTTTCTCGAGGCTTCTCACAAATCAAGGGGATTGATTATGAAGAAACATTTGCACCTGTCGCATGGTATTCTTCCATAAGGACCATCCTTGCTCTCTCAACGTAGATGGGTTGGCACATTCATCATATGGATGTGAATTCTACGTTCTTTAATGGGATCATTGAGGAAGAGGTGTGCATTGAGCAGCTTGAAGGATTTGAGATCTTCAGTAGTGAGTCGCATGTGTGCAGACTCAAAATAGTGTTGTATGGGCTGAAGCAAACATCACATGCTTGGTACACATGGATCGAAAACTATTTCACCGAACTCAGCTTCACCAAGAGTGAGGCAGATGCAAACCTGTACCAAATTTTTGTGGAGGGTAAGATTTTAATCATTTTTCTTTATGTTGATGATTTAATACTAACGGGTGATGAGCATTTGATACACTCATGCAAGGCAGATCTTGCAAAGGAGTTTGAGATGAAGGATTTGGGCCTCCATTATTTCCTTGGATTGTAAATATGGCAACGAGAAGGTGAACTGTTTGCGTAAGGCAAGTATGCTCATGAGATACTTGGTAAGTTTCACATGGAGGACTACAAGCCCATGGATACTCCTCTTCCAGGAAATTGGAGGAAAGAGGATGCTACATTGGTAGAGGTAGTGGATGCCATTGTTTATTGAAAGTTGGTGGTTTTGCTCATGTATTTAGTTAATACAAGATCAGACATATGCTATGCGGTGAACCAGCTTAGTAAAGCGATGGTTAAGACTACCAAGCTCTTTTGGGAGGTAGGCAAGCATGACCTGAGGTATCTCAGGGGCACATCTGAGTACAGCTTATGGTAAAAATAGACATATGAGGTGAAGTTGCATGGCTTCATGGATGCATATTGGGCAGGCAGCCCAACGGACAGAAAGAGCACATCAGGAGGGGTTTTCAGTATCAGATCTATAGCAGTTTCTTGGTACATCAGGAAACAAATATCCATGGCACCCAGTTCAATTGAGGCAGAATACATGGCAGAAAATCAAGCTGCATGTGAGGCTATCTGGATGAGGAAGATCCTGGCCAGTTTGTTCGGTTCTCAATTAGATCCTACAATGATACATTGTGATAATCAGAGTTGCATTAAATTCTCAATTAATCCTATGTTTAATGATAGATCTAAACATATTGATATTCTATATCATCATATCAGAGATTGTCTGCAGTAGAAGATCATGTTGCTTCAGTAAATTCCTACGGAAGATCAGGATGCAGATATTCTAACGAAGGTGCTCAGCAGGAGAAAATTTGAATACCATAGAGGTAGGATTGGGGTGAAGGATAATCCCTATCTTATTGAGAGGGAGTGTTGAGATTCAACAAGATGATGAGCTTAGTGAAAAGTAAGCACCTTCACTAAGTGGGGCCCGCAGGCTATTTTTAGGTGTATGTCTATTTTTAGACATGGTGAGCATATTCTATAAGTTGTAGGATGCTATTTGTAGATGGTTGATCAAATGTGAAAAATAGATGAAATTCTATTTTTATAATATTGGGCAAAGTCTATTTATATGTCGTCAATCTAACAATAGATGCATGTTGATTATTATTAGCCCTTAATAATGATCCGACAATAAATATCAACTTATTCTCTTGGAGAACTTTATTTCAGTGAAAATATTTGGCAGATCAGTGGGTTGAAGGAATTACGCAATTCCTAGGGTGGTTGGTGACTCATGCATGGAGGACTCAGTTAGAACTGAAGTGGAAAAGTTGTGACAGAGTTGGAAGAGTAGTTATGGGAGTTGTTATTTAGTTTAACTTAGTTAAGTGAGTTAAAATCATTTGAGCTAGTTGTATCTAGTCTAACTGAAAGATACACTAGTGAGATTTTAGTGAATTAGTTAATTAATTCACGACTAATAACTCACTAACAACTAAACAAATACAACAGTTAACTACTTGCATTTCAGTTTCAATGGAGACCTAGTGGAGATATTGGTGAAAGGGTGAGATGGACTATCCGTTGTGACTATAGTGATGCATTCAATGCATCTGACACACATTGGAGTTTCCAACGAGGATTGCGCAGTCAAGGCAAGGCCATTTCGAATTCATTTAGGGGTTTTCTTCAACAGGGATTGCACAGTGGAGGCAGGTTGTCACGAGGCAAGAAATTGGTGCATAGATATGAAAATTTCTACATGACAGTGTATAATGATTGTTGATTGTACTGAGAGCTTGATGTACTAAGCTTTGTATGAGATTATTACATAATTCCATTGATATACATAATATATGATAGTTGGAGTTTTTAGCTTTAAGCTTTCCCGTTAAACAACTGTGTTTATGTGTGATTGATTTTCTTCATGTGTTTTGCAATTGGTGATTTAATTTCCGCAAAGAATTAAGTGCAAGGATTGTGTATTTAACATAAGAATAATTTGTTAGATCAGTAGGATCCGGTAATACTATCAGTATTAATAAATTTCTACATATGAGACAAGGATGATGAGGTTTCCATTTTTCGTCTAACGGTTCGGTTTTTTTAGCTCTCTCTTTGGGAGAAGTGTTTTGTTTATTTTTACCCTTCCCATTCTTCTTATTACCAGATGATTTAGATTTGGTTGCAGATGAGTCTACGACGTGAATCTCGACATAATTTTCTAGGGAAAGGTCTCCTTTAGGTGAATCTAGTAGAGTTATGATTGGAGAAGTAAATTTAGATTATTTCTCCTTACTCTTTGTAGTATTAACTGTACCAACTACACCATCTGCAAAATGAGAACCAGAAGGTGTTTCAATAAGTTGACCTGGACATGGTAAATCAGGATTTTTTTCATACAGAGTACCGGACCGTGAGTAAATGAATTCCAGGTACTTTTATTGAGCTATGACTTGTTATTATGTTACAACACCTCCTTTAGCTACATCTTAAGTAATCTTTGGAAGCAATTATTTAATAAACCACTCTGCCAGAATTTTATCCAGAATGAAAAATTTCACTAAATGTCATCTACGTCACCATTTGTGTATGTGATCTGAAATGTATGTAGACATACTCTATTTCAATGAAGTTAAAAGTTCTGTGTTGTTTTCATAATGGACCAGAAACTGAAAATGAGTTAGGAAGGTTGTTGCTAAACCGTTGAAATTATTGAAAGAGCCACGTGGTAGCTCAATGTACCACTTTGCAGCTAAGATGATCAATGTTCTCTGAAAAAGTATCAAACGGATGGAATCATCAATTAAGGAGTTGGATGCACACCACAGATGATAAGTCATCACATGATTTGAGTGGTATTCTCCTAATTTTCCTTCAAACTTTGGAATATCACTGTGAAACTTAGTGGGAATTGCTGACCAAAACATAAGAATAAATTAGATCATTCACCAGTCGAGGCAAGTTTGGTAAGTATAAAGTTGCAAGGAATGGTAACTAATAGTTAGGGTATTGTTGTGCAAATTGATAACCTTGAGGAACAATACCAGTACCTGGAGGAGGATATCCATGATAATTTGGGATAGCTTAAGCAGATGGGATTGGAATACCTCCAAGTATCTAGGGTTAGCAATTCCCAAATGAGGTTGAGCTGGTATTTGATATGTATAACTAGGGTATGGTTGACTCTGGTAAACTGGATTCTATCCCATTTGTCCATATTGAAATTGCCCTTGAAATGTTTGACTCCGAACAAACTAACCTTGAAAAGTTTGACACGTAAAAGGTAGGCTTGTTTGAACCGTAGTTGCACCAGGTTTTCCTACAGAGGTTTGAGGGGTAGACTGAACCATAGGTCCAGTTTGATGAGCAGTAATCTGAGGGATTTCTTGTGTAACAATTGGTGTTTTCATTTGAAGGGATGTAACAACAGGGGCTTGAGAAACTCCAGGGATAGTTGTACTTGGTTGTTGAATGGAAATTTTTGCAGCTGATTGGATAGGAGTACTTGGAGTACTCAGACCAACGTGTTGACTACTAGGCACAGATACCTGAGGGGTAATTTGAAGTGCACTTTGAACAGGATATTGGACTTGGGAATAACCAAATTGTCTAGTTGACTGAGCAGGTTGATTATAAGGTACTTGTAAAGTAGGCTGCAAATATTGTTGATTCAACAACGGATTCCAAATAGTATTAATGTTTGGGTAAGGAGATCCCATCAAAGGTTGCAATGCATAAGGTTGACCATAACTAGTTTGAGGCATTGGAACATAAGTTTGATAATTTTTGGGAAAATTTGATCCTATAACCGAGGGATAAGTTCCAGTAAAATTTTGTCCTCCTTGAAAGGATAGCTGATCTTGATAAAACTATTACCCTTGAAGAGGTAACTTCCCTTGAAGAGGTTGTTGCCCTTGGAGAGGCTACTGCCCTTGAAGAGGTTTCTACCCCCCAGGTGCTATATAACCACCTTGAGAGCTAGCTTGAGGAATATTTCCAAAAAACATATAGAGATGTTCCCTTGTCAAAGATTCGATGGTAGATTCATAGAGACCAGTTGATTTTGTAAAAGTTTCAAAAGATGGAGATGCTCCTTATAAAGTGCCAGAGAGCGACTGGTACCCAGCAGGAACCAATGGACCACCATACAAAAATGTTTCTGGTGATGAAGAAAACATAGATGACTCAGTAGACATGTTTGGTGAATCCATGTAACTACCTCTGGGTATAGAGTAAAAACATATGCAGCATGGTGAAAGATTGTAACTAGAGTTATGCAGAAAGTCGGTAATTTGATGATACCAAGGATCCAGTCTAAAAGGAATATAAGGGTAAATTTGTTCACTAAACCTTAGATCTAAATATTCTTGACGTGAAAGAATTGTGATCTATTCTTCCGTGTCATAAATCTCTTCAATACTAAAAAGGCTAGGAGGAAGATTCTCAGTAATAAGAAGTTTCACTCAACGTGAACAAGGACGACCAGGAGTCCGAGCTATGAAATTCGAAGGTGACTTAGACGAAGTAGATTCAGATTCAGGTTCAAATATTTCAAGTTCAGTGAATTGAGTATTTGAAAATTCACAAGTAACAGATTCAACTGTAATTACTTCGGAAATTTCTGGTTTTTCTTGATATTTTTCAATGATCTAAGGTTGATTAACATCAAAATCGAGATGTATTACAATGGATGTTTCTCATTTTTCCATAGACCCAGTTTCTAATTATTGAATTCTTTCAGTTTTAATTTTTTCCAATTGACTGGGTGTATATTCAGTGGGTTTCCCATGCATTCTATGTGAATGTCTCAGTAATTCAGCCACAGTGAATATATTAACACACGAAATAAAAAGAATCAAAGGAATACACCTAAGGTCACTAAAAAAATTCAAGCAAATGAACATGCACCTACAAAACCTAATAGAAAAACCACACACAAACAATATGTTTCCAAAATAAAAGCACTAGTTGGTGATGAAATCCAACATCGCAAAAGTTAATGTGGAGAACTGGTGGTTGGAATAGTTACCCTGACAACCTGCTTAATGAAACAGTCCAGTGCAAGTAACTTTACTATGCCATCTCGAAGTGAAGAGTACCCTCCGTAAATTCCAAGTGAGTCTAGTTGTTATCCATGATAAAATTTGTTTGGTCTTAAGTTAATTAGGTTGAGTCACTTAGAGTTGAATAGGGTCTTTTAAATTCATAATTTTCAAAAAATGTACATATGTGAGGGGTCTTAATGGTCATCATTTGTGTGATAGGAGTCAATGTTAATGAAAAATCCAAAAATATCTCATGCATGAGCAAATTTGGTCATTAGAGTGAATTTGACACTTTTACCCAAGTTTGTAGCGAAATCAGTGTAAAACAGTCAGAATTCGCTACAAACTTGCCTAATGATCTTTTTTTACAGCCTTATGAGTTTGTGATATTTTTGAGGCATTCAAGGCATGTAAGGAGGTAACTGAATCATCAAATGAGTTCAAGAAATGTCATTGGGCCATTTTTTAAGTTGGAAACTCAACTGTCAAACTTCATGTGTATGTGTTACACAACATTTTGTCACTGTCCCTGCAATCCCCAACTCGCACATTGGAGGCTCATTTCTGTGACCAATATGCAGTTTCATGCTTTACAAATACCATCCTTGCATCCCTTTTGATGAAAGAAACATTCTTCTTGTTGACATTTCCCTAAGCAGAGCTGTGAAAATACCTATTTTTTCCTTGCGCGAGTAGCCCATTACATCCTCGCACCGACCAGGAAATTTAACATTGAGCTCACGCCACTTGGCGCTCTGTGCTAGGTTGACACCCGCGCCAAGCCGTTTATGGAATGTTTTTTAAAAATAGAGGTGGAGGTTCCATTCCAACCACCTTGGGGATGAGTCATTGGAAGTGGTTGAACTGAAACAACCGAGGACTCCTTCCTTTAGCTAGTAGTTTCCACCTCCCTTGGAACTCTCCTAAAGGATAGGACTCCCTCCCACCTTTGTAGGGATCCCAACCTCCTCTTTTCCCTCTATATACGAAACTATATCCTTTGGTATAAGCTAGTTGAACACATTATAGAAAAATAGCTAAATGACTGAATAGCTAAACTAGAGGATTATACTATAGCTAAGCTGCTAGAGGAGATAGAGTAAGAAAGATTATGTTGAGAGAGCTCAAGTCAATGACTTCTAAGAGAGCTTGAGTCCGAATTCCCTGACCGAAAGTTGAGATGCATTTCGTCTGAACCTCACTGGAGGAGATCACAATGTCAAAGCATCGGTTGTACTCTTCCTTCTACTCATTAATATACATGACAACTGTTTGGTTCCACTATTGTGTTATGATGTTTATTTGATATGATATGTTTAGCCCTCTTTGACTGGCTAATAGTTGTGAGTGAAACTATTCTGTCATATGTTGTTCTTGTTCTTTGTCTTATGTGAAGGTATCTGAGTGTGACAGCGAATGGATCGTGACTTGCCAAGGCAGGGGCGAGAGACCACTACTCCTTCCACAACATCGACAAAGTTGGATTCAAGGTAGGTCAATATACTATGTATTTTGTTCATTCATTAACTAGGAAGCAACACTTTAGCGTGTCCTTTTGTTACTAGACCCACCCTAGGGATAAAGGGATCATCTCTGTCCGCAGAGAGGATTTACCTTCATAACAAATTGGTGACTCCGCTGGGGATCAGTGCGAGTTTGTCGTGTCATCCTATTGGGTCGGTTTCCATTCTTGGTTTAGTGATCTATCTTTTTTCTGGTTTGTTTGTTGAGTTTCCATTCTCTGTTCAGCTCCAAAGAGTCAAGGTTGAATTTTGCTCATTAGGTTATGGTTTTTCCTCTTTTTCCCATAGGTTTCCAGCTTGGCACATTTTTTTTCTGGATAGTCACGCCGATTGGCGCATGTTGCTCTTTTAACACTCGCGCCAACCTCTGTATGGCACAGATTACAACCTTACAGTTGTGCCCATCCATGTAGGTTTTGGTTTGACCTCCCTAATGCGTATTTTGATAATTTTTTCTTGCATCTGCATTATTTTTTAGTATGTTTAAGCCTTTGGAGACTGTGTTGACTATTGTAGACTTGTTTCCCTCAGTCTTTTGTCCGTTGTCTTGTCGGTGTCGATTAAGACCTTAGGGTTTCTAGGTGTTCTTGCACACCGAGCCTTCTGTTCTAGAACGAGTCTCTTTGATTGTTGTCAGTCTCGTTTTGGGTTTTTAGACTGAGTTTTCTTGATCCTTTTGTTTTGTTGATTGAATGGTCTTTTCATTTTTCGATTAGTCCTTCTTCTTCAATACTTTGAGCATCGATTACTTTTCTTTTTTGGGTCGTTTTGAGAACTCTCTTTCTTGATTGAAAGTTTGCTTCATTAGCTTGCATGTTTTTGTGTCTGTTTTTCTTTGGTTGAGTCATTCAATTTCAAAAATTTACATTCACAAAAATCAAACTAGTATTTATTTTGGTTTCCATTGAATTAGTACAATGTGTGCTTCATTTCATTGAAAAAATCAAAAAATATATTTTCACTCTTTTGTTGCATTGAAAATGAAACGTTCCTTTACATAAACTAGCATTTCTTAATCTAGGAAGGAATTTCATTTTCACTTGATTGCATTAGAGGCATTAGAAGTTTCTTCGCATATTTTTCTTGCTTGCATGCTTAAAATATTTCTGTCGTTCTTCTAGCTAGCATTCATCGAATTGAAATGATATTCATTTGCATATAGCTTGCATTTAGGAAGTTGAGCTCCACATTCGATAGGGCCTGAAATTGAAACATAATTCAAGCTTAACTTTAAAATTTACTCAATGAAACTAAGGCAACATCGGAACCTAACAAAACATTTCTAGTGGTCTAGGCTAGAGACGTGTTCCGGTTAAGACCTTAGGGTTTCTAGGTGTTCTTGCACACCGAGCCTTCTGTTCGAGAACAAGTCTCTTTGATTATTGTCAGTCTCGTTTTGGGTTTTTAGACTGAGTTTTCTTGATCCTTTTGTTTTGATGATTTAATGGTGTTTTCGTTTTTTGATTAGTCCTTCTTCTTCAATACTTTGAGCATCGATTACTTTGCTTGTTTGGGTCGTTTTGAGAACTCTCTTTCTTGATTGAAAGTTTGCTTCATTAGCTTGCATGTTTTTGTGTCTGTTTCTCTTTGGTTGAGTCATTCAATTTCAAAACTTTACATTCGCAAAACTCAAACTATTTTTTATTTTGGTTTCCATTGAATTAGTACAATGTGTGCTTCATTTCATTGAAAAAATCAAAAAATATCTTTCCACTCTTTTGTTGCATTGAAAATGAAACGTTCCTTTACATAAACTAGCATTTCTCAATCTAGGAAGTAATTTCATTTTTGTTTGATTGTATTAGAGGCATTAGAAGTTTCTTCGCATATTTTTCTTGCTTGCTTGCTTAAAATATTTCTGTCCTTCTTCTAGCTGGCATTCGTCGAATTGAAATGATATTCATTTGCATATAGCTTGCATTTAGGAAGTTGAGCTCCACATTCGATAGGACCTAAAATTGAAACATAATTCAAGTTTAATTTTAAAATTTACTCAATGAACCTAAGGCAACATTGGAACCTAACGAAACATTTCTAGTGGTCTAGGCTAGAGACGTGTTCCGGTTAAGACCTTAGGGTTTCTAGGTGTTCTTGAACACCAAGCCTTCTGTTCGAGAACGAGTCTCTTTGATTGTTGTCAGTCTCGTTTTGGGTTTTTAGACTGAGTTTTCTTGATCCTTTTGTTTTGCTGATTGAATGGTCTTTTCATTTTTCGATTAGTCCTTCTTCTTCAATACTTTGAGCATCGATTATTTTGCTTGTTTGGGTCATTTGGAGAACTCTCTTTCTTGATTGAAATTTTGCTTCATTAGATTGCATGTTTTTGTGTCTGTTTCACTTTGGTTGAGTCATTCAATTTCAAAACTTTACATTCGAAAAACTCAAACTAGTGTTTATTTTGGTTTCCATTGAATTAGTACAATGTGTGCTTCATTTCATTGAAAAAATCAAAAAATATCTTTGAACTCTTTTGTTGCATTGAAAATGAAACGTTCCTTTACATAAAATAGCATTTCTCAATCTAGGAAGGAATTCTGTTTTCGCTTGATTGAATTAGAGGCATTAGAAGTTTCTTCGCATATTTTTCTTGCTTGCTTGCTTAAAATATTTATGTCCTTGTTCTAGCAAGCATTTGTCGAATTGAAATGATATTCATTTGCATATAGCTTGCATTTAGGAAGTTGAGCTCCACATTCAATAGGGCCTGAAATTGAAACATAATTCAAGTTTAACTTTAAAATTTACTCAATGAACCTAAGGCAACATTGGAACCTAACGAAACATTTCTAGTGGTCTAGGCTAGAGACGTGTTCCGGTTAAGACCTTAGGGTTTCTAGGTGTTCTTGCACACCGAGCCTTATGTTCGAGAACGAGTCTCTTTGATTGTTGTCAGTCTCATTTTGGGTTTTTAGACTAAGTTTTCTTGATCCTTTTGTTTTGTTGATTGAATGGTATTTTCATTTTTCGATTAGTCCTTCTTCAATACTATGAGCATCGATTACTTTGCTTGTTTGGGTCGTTTTGAGAACTCTCTTTCTTGATTGAAAGTTTGCTTTAGCTTGCATGTTTTTGTGTTTGTTTCGCTTTGGTTGAGTCATTCAATTTCAAAACTTTATATTCGCAAAACTCAAACTAGTGTTTATTTTGGTTTCCATTGAATTAGTACAATGTGTGGTTCATTTCATTGAAAAAATCAAAAAATATCTTTGCACTCTTTTGTTGCATTGAAAATGAAACATTCCTTTACATAAACTAGCATTTATCAATCTAGGAAGGAATTTGATTTTCGCTTGATTACATTAGAGGCATTAGAAGTTTCTTCACATATTTTTCTTGCTTTCTTGCTTAAAATATTTATGTCCTTCTTCTAGCTAGCATTCGTCAAATTGAAATGATATTCATTTGCATATAGCTTGCATTTAGGAAGTTGAGCTCCACATTCGATAGGGCCTAAAATTGAAACATAATTCAAGTTTAACTTTAAAATTTACTCATTGAACCTAAGGCAACATTGGAACCTAACGAAAAATTTATAGTGGTCTAGGCTAGAGATGTGTTCCAGCGTCTTAAAACCTAGTAGTTGTCACTCGCCTTTTGGCTTCAGACAACGCTAATACGGACTTGTGCTTCCCGTATCGTCGCGTATATAAAGGGAGACCCCTATAGGTTGCAATCCTTTATCCATAGGAAGCATAGTCTGCCACCTTGTAACCGTGATACACTAGACACAGCATTCGGGCAAACTATCTGCACGTACGTCAAGTCCTTGGTAATTTCTGTTTCATTTGATCACCAAGGTGTATATGGAAGTTCACGGAAACCTGGTATACCCTCTTGCTTAGAATTTCTGAGAAGTCATTTCGATCTTTTCATGACTCTTTAAATAAGAGAAGAGATCATCGAGCATTTTTCCTTTCATGCTCGTTTCAAATTGAAAGTGACTAGAGTCATCTTTTGTCTGTTTCTTGACTCTTAAAACATGAAACAAAAGATTTTGGTTTCAATGTTATAAAAATTAATCACCTACGATTACACGCCCATTAAAGTTCGTTACTTGGTTTGATTGATTTCCTTGGTTCTTGATTTTGGTAATTACGATTGGTTATCTCTTTTCCTTTCTGTTCTGATCTACATTCAAAGTGGCGGAACATCTAGTTTCGTCGTCCTCACTGCCTTCTAGTGGTGTCTCTTTTTTAGACGCTTCTTTTGAAACTCCTCAATCCACTAGATCTGTTGAGTTCTCACAACCCATTTTACTATTTATCCAGCCCCTTGCTACTCAATCTCCGCTTGACAAGATAGTTGAGTTTAATTGGCCTCCTTCAAGTGCTTGGTCTGGTTTTGGGGAAGAAGGGGAATTTCCTCCTCTTATGTCTGGATTGCCTTTTGTTGCTATTATGGTACCTTCTAGTCCCCGTAGTCTTTTTGAAGATCTTACGGAAGACTCAGATATGGATTCCTCCAGTCCTATTGGTAGTGACGGAATGCCCGTATCCACAGGAGATTATCAACTCTTTCCTGAAGATCTTTCTCATGCCTCTGTCCAATATTCTTTGCCTTCGGTATCACTTCCAGCTGGCTATAGGTCTCTAAGTCAGATTATGTCTAGTGTTGCATCCATTGCATAATCCATCACAATAACTCCTCCTCGTAGTTCGGTCCAATCTTCGTCAGTACCATTACCTTCGGCATCAGATCCGTCGGTTACTGTTACATCTGTTCCAGTCCAACCTACAGTCTGCGTGGCTTCTAGTTCAGTTTCCACTACCCCTGTGATTCCTGGTGGTTTCACTTTTGAAGAATATCTGTTAGTTGTTCATCAGTAGAATTCTCAAGGTTCTCAGCAGTCTCAGGCTCCTAGAGATCCTCGTTTTCATTACTATGATGTTGTTGGTAATCCCATATATGTATATCCACACCATTATGATGAGCATGGGAATCCAGTTTATATGCCTCCTATAGATCCTTATCAGGCCGTTTATGATCCTTATCAGTCTGTTACTCATTTGGGACCTACTTTTCCTGTGCAACCCTCTGGCTTACAAGGAAAACCCTCTCAGGGACAACCTTCAACTCAATACGGCCCTGATTTTGGTCCACAGGGACAACCATACAGTCCACAAGGCCAACCTTTACAAGGACAACCTTTGATCCAACATGTACAACCCTCTAGTCTCTTGGGTCAACCTCTGGTTCAACCAGGATCATCTTTTGGTCCTGGGGGGCAAGTTTATCAACCACAAGGACAATCCTATGGTCCGTCTTTGGGTCAACCTGGTCATCAGGGACATCTTGGACCGTCTCAACCATTAGGCCAACCTTTACCACAAAGTCAACCTAGTGGCCCTCAACAACCAGTTCAACCAGGTCAGTAACCATTGCAACCTGCCCACCAGCAGATTCCTTCGTTTCCGCAGCCGGTTTTACCTATTTATGCTGCTCAGCAGCCTACTCAAACTGCTTTGCAAGGTCAACCTGTGCAACCGTAGGGTGATTATTACCCTCAAGTTTCTTATCAACTAGTATATAATGCACCCCAAATTCCGAACCCTCAAAATCAACCGGTATATAATGCACCTCATATTTCGTATCCTCAAAATCAACCGGTGTATAATGCACCTCAGATTTTGTACCCTCAAAATCAACTTGTGTATCAACAACCTCAAATTCATACCTGCATTCCGCAGAAAAATATTTATGCTACTCAGCAAGGACCTCAGTGGTCTGCTTCGACTCAATATCCTGGTCCTCAATCCTTGTATCAACCAAATTATCCTGTTTTTAATCCCTATGATCCGAATTATTTAGGACAGAATATATGGGGACAGAATCCCGTTCAGATTGGGTGGAATGTACATATAGGTCCTTATCAAAGGCCTCCAATGAATTTCAATACTCAGTTACCATTTCTTGCTACGTTGGAATTTCCCGATGTGTCGAAGTTGACAAATGATCCTATTCTTCATAATCCATATTGGCCTCTGGTTCCAACCAAGATTCCTGGTGATTTTCCTAAATTTGAGGGTAAACCTAGTGAAGACCCCCAAACGCATGTGATGACTTAAAATTTGTAGTGTTATTCTAATTCTTGGGTTGAGGATTCTATTAGTCTCCATATTTTCCAGCGAACTCTTCCTGGTGCCGCTGCAAAGTGGTACGTTGAACTGTCTCGTGGAGTTTTCCAAGATTTCAATTATTTGGCCATGGAATTCCTTACACATTTTTAGTTACTGATCCGCTATGAGACCGAGACTCATCTCCTCACTTCATTGAAACAGGACCGAGCTACTCATATCTCAGATCATATTCATGAGTGGAGGAATTGTCGTCGCATGATCAAATTTGAGATACTTGATTAGCTTCTGACTCATTGGTTCACTACCTCATTTTTCAATCAAATTGCCAAAGATATTTCTATGGGGGTATGTGTAACCAAGGAACAAGTCATTGCTTATGCCCAGTACCTTGATCTCGTGTATTCTCAGTCTGGCACATTGTATGATATCTTGCCTTATGCTCCTCGGCCTGGAACCTCTAAACCGCTAGCGACTCCATCTGTTGATGGTATTATTGGTTTCGTATCGCAGACTTCTCAGAAGTATCCTTCATCTAACTCTGGGAAGCAGAAGTCTACTTCTTCTAATAATGTAGCTTCTCAGTTAAATTCGAATTATAGCATACCCGCAGAAGTGAATGTTGTTCAGGCCAATCCTATAGATAACACTTCCAAAGGTAAGAAGAAGAGTAAAGGTAAAGCCAAAGATGATAATTTGAAACAGGATTCTCCAAAACCTTGTTCTGCTAATAATTCTAAACGTAAACCGAAGTATCCTTGTTTGATTGTGATAATGAGCACTTCACCAAGGACTGTCCTCAATGGTCTGAAGTGAGTTGATTGCTCAAAAGTACCCAAGGAGCTTCGACCATTCTTAAGGAACCCTTCCCTCAGTAGACTCAGATGGTAGAGCACCCTCAGTCCTCTACTCCATCTGGTTCTCAAGTTTTCATGATGAACGGTTCTGCACCCATTTCTATTACTACTCGATTGAAAGATTATTCTGGTTCACGTCAGGCAGCAAAGAAAGAGATCACTAATGGTCCTCCTCCCCCTCCTATTTTTGGTCCTCTTGAGATTGAACGGCCTAACACTGAATCCGTTGTGCGACCACCTTCCAAAGTTGTGCTCTGTAAGTCTTCGTACAATCCCAACGCCTGTGCTGCTTAGCATTACAGTATTGTTGAAGATTTGGCTTAGGAACCGTCTACAATGTCTACATTAGAAGTACTTCAGAGTTGTAATTCACAATGAAAAGCTTTGCTATCTGTGATAGGTGGGATTGATCTTGCCGATACTAGTTTGCTCACTTTCGATTTAGAGAATTTCGTCCCGTGACTCCCACACCAAATTGCGCTCATCATTCAAGTTTGTATTAATGGTTTGAATATTCACTGGGTTGTCGTGGACGAGGGTGCATCTACTTGTGTTATGTCATCTACTTGTTGGAAAGCCATTGATTCTCCAACTCTTACTTCATCACCCAATTCCCTTGAAGCATTTGATGGAAGAGAATCTAAACCTCTTGGCGTTCTCACTAGTTTATCGATCACATTAGAAGGGAAGACAGTCAATGTCGAGATCGAAGTCATTGATGAAAAACTCAATTATAACCTTCTCCTCGGTCACATTTGGACTCACGCCATGTTGTGCGTTCCATCCACTCTCTTTCATGTTTTGAAGTTTTTGCACGAAGTAAATATTATTACTGTTGATCAATTGTATTTTTTCACTTCTTCTTCTGAGAACAACGTTCCATACGTGGACAAGATTCCTACTCCTTATGAGAGTGTAGGGCCATGCCTTTTCAAGGATCCTACCCTCATGGGTGTTTTTCCTCTTCCACCACCAAATACTGTTCAGGCCGACATGATTTCTCGAACCGATGACCCTGGGTTATCCCTTCTCCTGAACAAATCGATTTGTTTGGTGATTTGATGCGTTTGAATCCGATTGAAATTGATTATTGTGAACTCATTGTTGCATTAGATTCTGATTTTACTCCTTCGAGTGTAACTATCGACATCTATTCTCCATCCCCTTGGCTTGGTGATTTTGATTCACTAGATCCTTTGAAAGAAGTGTTTCCTTCTGATGAGGCTATCATGGAAACCCTGTCTCTCGACAATCTTCCGTGGGATGATGGTCATCATCGTTCCTCATTTCTACCAAGCCTCGGGGCCATGTCTACCTGTCTTGAGCATTTTTCCTCTCACATTCCTTCTCCTCCATTTCAAACACCTGTTCAGGTCCATGAGGTTTTTTCGGAAGGTAACTTGAGTAACATCACTCAGACAATGCTTATCGAAATTTCCATTAAACCGGGAATCTTCGAGAACATCCATATTGGGATTAATTTTTCTTCAGATGAAGTGCAAGTCTATACTATCCTTTTTCATGAATTCTGTGATTTCTTTGTGTGGTCCTATGAAGAAATGCTCAGTATTTATCCTAGCATCGTGGTACATGAGATTCCTACTTACCCTGGTTCGAAACCTGTTCGTCAGCGTCTTCGTCCAGTGCATCCTAGGAAAGACGCTGCCATTAAGGTTGAAGTGGAAAAGCTTCTCAAAGCTGGTTTCATTTATCCAATTCCATTGACAGAATGGATCTCTAATATTGTTCCTGTAGATAAGAAATAGGGCATAATTCATGTCTGTGTTGACTATTGTGATATCAATCGAGCTTGTCCTAAGGATAATTATCCTACTCCTTTCATCGATCAAATCATTGACGATTGTGCTGGGAGCGAGATTTTTTCCCTTATGGATGGTTTTTGGGGTTATAATCAGATCAATATTCTCCCGACTAATCAACATAAAACTGCCTTCATCTATCCTTGGGGTACCTTTTCATATAAGAAGCTCCCCTTTGGTTTGAAGAATTCTGGGGCCACATTTCAGCACACAATGTCTTATGCCTTTCATGATATTCGTCACATCATTCAACCTTATCTGGATGACCTTCCGGCTCATTCAGCTAAGCGTAGATACCATCCTGACCATTTTCGTCATATTTTTCTTCGTTGTAGACACTATAACATTTGGCTTAATCCACACAAGTTTGTCTTCTGCGTTGATTCCTATAGACTCTTAGGGTTTATTGTTTCCAAATATGGAATTCGGCTGGATCCTCTCAAGGTTGAGGTTATTATCAATCTCCCCTCTCCTTCATCATTACATCAGTTGTAGATTTTAAAGGGGAAAGCTAATTTTCTTCGTCGTTTTATACCTAACTATGCCAAAGTAGCTAAAGGATTTACACGATTGTTAAAGCAGGGCGTTCCTTTTTACTGGGATGAGATCAACCAAAAATATTTCGATGCGTTGAAAAAATTGTTGGTAAATGCTCCTCTCCTCCGCCCTCCCGATTATCATTGTGATTTTTTCCCTTTATTTAGCTGCCGCTTTCAGCACGATTGCCATGGTTTTGGTACAAGACGATGATGACGGTCATGAGCATGTTATTTATTACTTGTCTTGTAACCTTCTCAACACTGAAACACGTTATGCTTATGTCAAGAAGTTAGCGTTGGCCACTGTTCAAGATGTGCAATGTTTTCGTCATTATATTATTTTGCGTACAGTGACAGTGATTTCTGAGTGCAACCCCATGACCTACATATTTTCTCGACAATTGCTAGGGGGTAAATATTCAAAGTGGATTGTTATCCTCCAAGAGTTTGATTTGGAATTTACTGCTGCCAAATCTAAGAAGTCATTGGTCTTTGCTGATTTACTTTTTTCTCTCCCTTCCAACTCCACTCTTTCTCGTTCTAAGGACTTCATTCCAAACGATTCACTTTTCTTGATTAGCACCCTCAATTCTTGGTACAGTGATATCATCTTCTATCTCCAAACTTCATCTTTTAGATCTGAGTTGACGAAGGATGCCCGCCGATGCATCTTCCATCAGTCGCAACCTTATCATATAGTTGGAGATACTCTCTATCATATTGGAGTCGATTCCATACTCCGATGATGTTTGACTCTCGAGGAAGCTGAGAAAGCTATAAATGATTGTCACAGTGGTGCCTGTGGTGGTCACATGTCTGGTTATGCTACTACACAGAAGATTCTCCGTGATGGTTATTTTTGGCCTTCTATTTTCAAAGATTGTATTATCGCAGTTCATAAATGCCATTATTGCCAAATTTATCAACGCAAGTTGTGTGCGCCACCCGTTCCTCTTCATCCTGTCATTACCATTGGTCCCTTTGTGAAATTGGGTATCGATTTTATGAAATGTAACCCTCACTTGGCTGGGGGGCATGCTTATATTATCGTAGCCGTGGATTACTTCACCAAATGGGCGGAAGCAATGCCTACACTTGCCGCTGACGGTAAGACAGTTGCTTAGTTCATGTTCAATCACATTATTGCTAGGTTTGGTGTCCTTCAAGCCATCATTACTAATCATGGTTCCCATTTTCAGCATTATATGGTGGCGGAGTTGACTTCTAAGTTGGGTCTGCGTCACGACAGCTCAACGCCGTACTACCCTCAAGCCAATGGCCAGGTTGAAGCTGTGAACAAAGTTCTTGTCACAATGCTTCAACGTACGGTTGGATCCACAAATAAAATTGGCATCTCATGTTATTTTCAGCTCTTTGGGCATACCGAACCTTAGTGAAGAATGCAACCGGGTTCACTCCTTTCCAGTTGGTTTATGGCCTGGAAGCTACTCTCCCGATTTAATGTGAAATAACTTTGCTCAAGTTGGATTTTGAATTACTGCCAAATAATTCACTAGAAGGCGAGCATCCCATTTATTTAGAAAGGTTGGATGAAACCCACTGCATTGCTGCTCTCGTTATCGAAGCACAGAAAAAGGGGGTCAAAGCTCATTTTGATCAATCATTTTCTCCTCATTCTTTCGTTGAAGGAGATCTTATCCTCCTGTATGACCAAGCTCGTGATAAGCTAGGGGCAGGAAAATTTCAACCTATGTGGCATGGACCCTAAATCGTTAAACGTGTGTTTCAAAATGGGGCCTATGAGCTAATTGAATACGAAGGTCATCCTCTTGAACAACCCAGAAATGGGTTGTATCTCAAAAAATATTATGCATGAATCATTCATGCATAATAGGTGTACATAGGTGTAATTTTCATTTTTGTACATGTTTTCTGGTTTGGTGTGCTTTGTGAGCATTTTCCTGCTTATTGGGTCTTGCTTATTGTGCAGATGTCTATTACCCCTTATGTCAGTTTCGCGAATGGTGCTTCCCGTAGTACTAGGAATTTGTCTTCGGCAGCCTGGGTAATTTATGATCTTGCTAGTGAGTTGATAGATCTGCAAGGTATTTGTCTAGGACAAAGTACAAACAATGTCGCTGAATATAGCGCTGTCATTGAAATATTAATCAAGGAAATCAACCTCAGCATATGCGCGTTGCTTGTAAATCTAGATTCACATCTTGTTGTTCTGCAACTCAATAATCGTTATTCAGTTAGAAATCTGCACATTCTGAGATTGTATTTACATATTCATTTGTTGGAAAGAAATTTTGATTTTATTACCTACCAATATATTCCTAGACGAATGAACACATTAATTGATACAGTGGCTAATATTGTAGTAGGTATACATTTGCATCATTTGTAAAAGCATCATCATATGTAAGAGATCCATGTAGGGAAATAGATGTGTATATATATATATATATATATATTGCATGTTTGCAACTGTGTGCATCATAACGTCAAAAAATATATGTATGTTTCTGTTACATCCTGAGACATCATGTCTCGCAAAATATGCAGATAAACAAAAACCTAGGTGTCTAATCAGCATGGTGCTCATGATAACATGTCACTGCCCATACTAGTTTCCTTAGCAAGCGGTGAATTTGGCTGGGCACCCCTACGGTATGTCTCTGATAGGCGTGAGGAACATCATCAAAACATGCATAATCCAGGACTCCTCGTGTGATCCCCTCCAGGTTGTGCACTATCTCATCTTCCTCACCGCCCTCGCCTTGAGGGTCGAAATCGCGAGGGATTCGCCTTGATATCAGTGGCATGCCAGTAGGTCTCTCTGGGCCAACATATACATCACATGGATTTAATGTCAGAACATGAATAAATAAATAAAAATCATAATACTCATAAAAATTAAAAAATGAGTCTCACCCAAATCTTCATCCCAATCTTCTCCCACCGAGAGTGGGAGGTCTAGATCATCAGTAAAGTCTATACCAGAGTAGGGCCAGTCCTCCACGACAATCAGTTGTTGACGGAGCCATTCAAAGAATTCCGGCCTCCAGGACATCTGCTGGGTGCCCCTTGCCCTTGGCATCAGAGCTGCCCATCAAGCCATCCGTGGTTCTCTCGCTGGTGGTGTCGGGACTATAACCTCCTGTCACTGAAAAATGGGTAATCGTTCCAAGAAGAACGATACCATAATAGATCCATAACCAAATTGTTTTAGTTTGGTCTTCTTGCATTTGGTTATTTGGCACTTCATTTTTATGGTCACGGCCTCTGCCCAGTTGTAGATGGTCAATGACATGCAGTCTATAGCAAGAAGCAACTATATCTTTGTTGCTTTGTGCGGTGCTTGTGATCCCGCAACCCATGTGATGGTATGCAGTACCACGCGTAGTGTCAAATCTGGAATAGTTTTTATATCAACTTTCCCACTACCTGATCCCTTCCATGCTCCTCGGCATACCCTGTCTATCACCATGGTCATGTTTTCCATGCAGGGCCGGGTGCCAGTTAGGAGTGGTGCTACACCTCTCCGCGATAATCCTGTGATGAAGTACATGTCAGAGACATTAATCTCAAGTTCTTGATCCCATATGATGAACTTATCTTGATTTTCGTCCCATATACTGATCAGATACTGTAGTAATTATGGTTGGGCTCAGAGACATGGTGTTAGGAATAATTTTTTCAAACCATAGTTTCTAAGGGCTTCCATAACTCCCTCATTTTCCATGGCTAGCTCATCTTCTTCACTATGTTCATGTTCTTTCCATTCAATGACCATTTTGCCTCTTTCTACCTACAAACACACACACATGAGTGGTATTAGTCAATTTTAACCCTTAAATATATAAACAATTGGGGTATTTGATGCATATTGTTTGCTAGAAATGGTTTGCACCGTTGGCGCGACTGTTTCAAAAACAGTCATGCCAATGGGCTGGCCCTAGTGTTAAAAATCGGGAGGTTGGCGTGACTCCGTGCCCGAAACCCGCGCCAACTACGAAGCCCTAATTTTTACATTTCCTCCCCCAAAATTTGAAATTGACAATTGAAGGAAACAAGAAATGACTTAAAATGATGAGAGGGATCTCGGCTCTTACCTGGAGTTGACGAATTTGGGATTGATCTACTGGATTGACCGCTATCGTCACCGCAAGATTGCACAGTAAAATGGGTAACTATTGCTCCACATGAGGTGAAAAGTGAAAAGTAATTATTTTTACCATTTTTGGCATTTTATAACTTTTTCACAACCCTAATTAGGTTTTAACGCATGTTTTTCGATTATTTTATTATATTATTTTCGAGAAATGGGTTTTACACACGTCTCTCGTGCAGCAACAAGTTTTTCATGTGACAACGATGAAGTAACGAGTTATATTTTATACTTTTTCGGTCTCGGTAAAAACACGAAAAATTCATTACTAGAGTCACCTTTCAGCTCTTTTCTGACTCTCTAAAATTGAAAAGATTGCCGAGATTCTTGTCGTTTTGAACTCGCTAAATGGCTGCGAAACAATATCTACCCAGTATACATTTAACACTTTTTTGGGATGGGATAGATTATTTACAAAAAAGGAATACCTTAGCCTATCGTGACTAAGAGGTTCTCTCAGACACAGTCTTCTACCTTTTTAGATCCGTGAGACTACCTACGAAAAGGGACTGCTGGAGTTTTCTTTTAAGCCTTATTTTCAAACTCTCTAAACATGAAAATATGTTGAGTTCTCCCTTTGTCAGAGTCGTTAAACCCTGATGACATCGGACTTCGTCATCATGAAATTATTTCGAGTTCCTCCTTCCTAGGGCTCATAAAATGTACTAGGTTGGATTTTTCCGAAGGACAAACTTACAGTACAAGCATATGATATCCCCTTCAAGATTTTTTTAAAAAATAATTGGGGTACTTACCAAAAATGGTGGGGCAAAATGGAACCAAGTTTTAGTTATGTTGGGAGTATGTCACTCTTGAACATGGCACTTGTCTGCATTCGTGTTGGGTTGGGGACATCTCATTTCATCATTTTTGCCTTCATGGGTTTGGGCAATCTCTTTTGACCTCTCATTTTCTCTTTGCCACGTCATCATGACCTCAGATCCTTTGATGTAAAATACTGCCAAATCCAGTGTCGTGATGTTGATATGTTCAAGAGAATTTTTCCTCTGCAGTTGTCAACCTTCCTCTGATCTCCTATTGGTCCTGATCCACTTTCATCATGTTCCTCTATCTCGTGTCGATGATGTGGGAAACATTATGGCCCTCCTTTGACCAGGTCACTTCCTATCGACTTCAGCTCATTATCTAGGAATTTGATCTAGACTCCCTTCTGGTACCTTGGAGCCTGCATGCCTCAATGGGAGGTTTTTCGCATTCGACGCAAGGTTCACATCATTGGCCTTCGATCGATTGATTTTGCGCATGTTCGACGTCATATCACTTTTCACATTTTGTAGATTGTACCTTTTGTATCTTGAGGTCCATCATCATCATTGGTGGTTTCTCTCATGTCTATTAATAGCTTTCATCATTGGCTGGTAATCAGACGATTTTCCTGCATGTTTGACTTAATCTCATACATTCGCTTGCTTGAATTTGTACTTGTTCGGGTCGAGATGGAGCGCAAGACCCTGGATTTTTTCTGATAAAATCTAGGCTACAGATTTTTGTGGATTATTATGACTTATTGCATGACTCTTTTGATTAGATGGCTGCGACAATACCTGAGTCTATTTATTGATCCTTCCTGCTGGATGGTTGTGTCCATACCACGGATTTCAGTTTTTATATATTCTATTATGGATGGTTGCGCCCATGCCACATGATTCGTGTATCACAGATATCAGTTGTTTTTGTAATTGCAAGTCTTCCGACAATGGTGTTTGGTTCGAATGCTTTCTCATAAAGCATTTCACCCCTCCCTTTCTCTCGGACTTCATACTTTAGGGGGCATCTGTTACATAGCATTTTTTCACTGTCCCCGCAATCCCCAACTCGCACATTGGAGGGTCATTTTTGTGACCAATACACAGTTTCATGCTTTGAAAATACCATCCTTTCATCCCTTTTGATGAAAGAAACATTCTTCTTGTTGACATTTCCCTAAGCAGAGCTGTGAAAATCCCTATTTTTGACTTGGCGCGAGTAACCCGTTACATCCTTGCGCCGATAAGGAAATTTAACATTGAGCTCGCGCCACTTTGTGCTCTGTGCCAGTTTGACACCCGTGCCAAGCCATTTATGGAATTTTTTAAAAAAATAGAGACGGAGGTTCCATTCCAACCACCTCAGGGATGAGTCATTGGGAGTGGTTGAACTGAAACAACCACAGACTCCTTCCTTTGGTTAGTAGTTTCCACCTCCCTTGGAACTCTCCTAAAGGATAGGACTGCCTTCCACCTTTTTAGGGATCCCAACCTCCTCTTTTCCCTCTATATAAGAAACTATCTCCTTTGGTAGAAGCTAGCTAAACACATTATAGAAAAATATTTGAACAGCTGAATAGCTAAACTAAAGGATTATACTATAGCTAAGCTGCTAGAGGAGATAGAGTAAGAAATATTGTGTTGAGAGAGCTCAATTCGATGACTTCTAAGAGAGCTTGAGTCCGAATTCCCTGACCGAAAGTTGAGACGCGTTTCTTCTGAACCTCGCTGGAGGAGATCACAACGTCAAAGCATCGGTTGTACTCTTCTTTCTACTCATTAATATACATGACTACTGTTTGGTTCCACTATTTTGTTATGATGTTTGTTTGATACGATATGTTTAGCCCTCTTTGACTAGCTAATAGTTGTGAGTGAAATTGTTTTGTCATATGTTGTTCTTGTTCTTTGTCTTATGTGCAGGTATCTGAGCATGACAGCGAACAGATCGTGACTTTCCAAGGCAGGAGCGAGAGACCACTACTCCTTCCGCAACATCGATAGCGTTGGATTCAAGGTAGGTCAATCTACCATGTATTAACTATAGGAAGCAACACTTTAGCGTGTCCTTTTGTTACTAGACCCACCCTAGGGCTAGAGGGATCGTCTCTGTCCGTAGAGAGGATTTACCTTCATAACAGTATGACAACTCATCAAGGAAAAAAAGCATGCCAACTTGTCAATTGGATAACTCACCATCTCAACCTGAAGTCTTTCTAGGTCTTAACTCCAGTGTATCAATGGTCAACACCTCAACATGTCAGTTTGGTTCAATAGAGATGCTACAAGTTGAATTGAAGAAAAAGGGTCTTAAAGTTATTATGCAAGATGTTCATGTTAAACATGGTAAGCCACACATTTTTAGTCACTTTTTGTCTTAAGCTATCATCATAAGAAATTTTCAGGCTGAAAATATGATTTTTTGGCAAAGAAGAAGAAATTACAAAAAAATCTTCCAAACTAGGTGAGTTTGTAGCGTGCTCCAGGCTCGAGGCTGAGTTTTCGCTATGAACTCATTGTAGATTTCCTTAAGCTAAAAATACTTCAAAAAATACATGGAAGAGGGTGCTAGAGCCATGTATTTATCTTATTAGACTCAAGGAAGACCCTCCAACAGTCATAGAAGTAAAAATGGTTGCAGAAATTTCCAAATGGAAAACGCTACAAACTCTTTGCTACGAACTCTCCTGAAATTTCTTGTACATGACTGTTTTAGCAATCAACTTCAAGTTTAATTTCTGACCAAATGAAAAATAATTTTGGAAATATGAAAGAATTTTTTCTTCAACCCAAGCCCATCTACAAAAAAATCTCTCAGTTTCTACAAAGCCATCGGGGTTTGGAAATTATGCACTCTTTGAGGCCTAGTTTTCAAAATTTTCATTAACCAGAGTTATGAAAAAAAATTAAAATTCGACTTGGAGGAGGTCCAAATTATCATCCACGTGGCATAATGACACGCCAACACTCTAGTACACTCAAAAAAAAATTTGGTTGCAGTTGATAAGGGTAATTAAATGGATTTTTTGAGCTATTTAATGAAAGATGAGTCTTTTTTGTATTCAAACTCTGGAAAACAAAAATATCCCTGGGAAGTCTCCAAGTGATATAATCCTATTTGAAATAGGTCTCTGAGGTGGGAATTCGAAGCTAGCAAGGTGGTAAATCATTTGTATGAGTCCCCACTCTATAAATGAGAGAGTTTTAGAGTTGGAAAGGGTTGATTGATATTTATTACAGACCCATATTGTAAAAAACATTCATCAGTAATATACAGTGGCAACTTGCTTCTCTTCACCTGAGGCTCATTTGATGTTCTCATGAGTACTTGTATTATGTATTCTACAATTTGATCTTTAGTATTCTGATGTTTGATTACTTATAATTCATGTATTTCATGCTCTAACTTCCTTCAAACATTAGACTGCTGTGTATGTTATCTTTTCATTAGAACATATATATGCCTCAACTTCCATAAGAGGAGTTCCCATGTCATTGATTCTTTACACTGACTCCATATGCTCAATGGTAGTGATTTATCCACATATTTAACCTACATACAAACACACTTAAAACACTATTTCAGATTTAGCCATTTGTTTCACTTCATTAAGATAATACCATTCTATATCCTTGAGAGAGCCCTCTCAGGTTGGAAAGGCTAAGTTCCAGCCAAAATTAGGTTTGAAATAATTACTCTAAAATGATTGTTCAGGAAACCCATATGTACCAACTTAGTGATAAAATTTTGGTACATATGCCAGGAGTTTGAAGACATGTTTCCCAAAGTCTATGCTCAAACATAAATACTGAACTCTTGTAGGTAGAAAGAGCTCAAAAGCATTTGAGGCTGCATTCTACCTTGGCGACTCCATTCTTAAAGAATTTAGAAGTTCATAGAAACTCCACTGCTTGAAGATTAGTAGCTTGATGAAGTTACAAGATGAGTTCTATTGCAAGAAAGAATTCCAGGTATGCTCCTAGTTATCGGTCTCACATCCCTGGTTTTCCAAATCCTATTCCAAGAGTTAATTGGTCAACTTATCTTCCCATATTTAAAGATGAAAATAAAGATAATGTTTCTCTTCACTTAGTTAGATTCCATATGCATGTGCATAAGTTTCGAGTTGAGTTTCACAATGATTGTCTCATGAAAATGTTTATGGCCACCTAGAGGATGAAGCTAGAACATGGTATGAAGGGTTGCAACTGGGAATCTTATTCTCTCTAAGAGATTTCCATAGGAATTTCTTAGAACATTATGAGAAAACTCATTCTTCTTTATTACTGTTACAAGACTGATGTGACTTTTGTGAGGTTTTCATTCAATATCTTAAAAGTCTTGGTGATAATGGAGAGTGCATGGATGAGGATATGTTAGAGGCACTTCATGATTTCTCTTTTCATGTTAGTTTTCATGATAATCAAGAAGGTTTCCAACAAGAAGAAGTGCCTTATTTTCTTGAAGGTAAAATAGATCAAAAATTTGACAGTCAAGTCATATTACATGAAATTTATGAGGATTTGCAACCTTTTCAATCTATATGTAGTCAAAGGTATGAGCCAAATCTTTCAAATTTATTTTCAGCCCATTCCTTTTCTGAAATTTTGTGTCAAGAAGAAACTCCTCAAGATCAGGTTGTTGAAAATACATGCTTGAAAATTCTGAACAATGAAGTAACATGTGATGAAAGTTCACTTTTGGGTAAAATTGAGCTACATGAAGAGCTGAATATACATGTTTTACCTATTCTATTTGGGGATCATAAAAATGACATGGATGATATGCATAAAGTTGTTTGTATAGGAGCTGTTAGTGTTCAGAATCAAGATGAAAATCCTCAAGAAAAACTACCAAATATTATATCTGATTCGTTTGATAAGAAAAAGAGTAGTTTTGATATACACAATATGGATGTCATGTCTAAATATGTTCAAGGATGCATGGATGGCTTTTTTGATTTACACAAAGGAGAAGACAAATTTATTGTGGCCTTTTCATTTGATGATGTTCTTGGAATTGAAGACATATGACAAAAGAATCCATCAATTTTGAATGAATTCAACTCTCATGGTTTTACTCATCAAGAAAAGGTATTTTTTCATGGTTTCCAAGATCCAATGGTAAGTCTATTGTAGTCATCAGCGAAGACAAATTTTGTATTTCTTATGGAGCAGGGATTCAATTTTCATTCCGAGTTTCCAATAGATGACTCACTTCCAATGTTGTTAAAGTACAATCAAGAATCCCAGGTGTTGGATCAACTCTTTGATTGGCTATACTGGAAATTTCGTATTGCTTGAAATTGAAAGTTTGGTTTTCAGTTGTTAGAGTAGGATTGGTATGTACATAAATAAGCTTGCTAGGCAAGCCTCTCTTTCAACATTTAGTTTGAAGATTGTAGTTGCAAGTTTCGGTTTGTACAAGTGTTTTTTCTTCAAGAGCATGTCAAGGGACGAATGAAAACTAAATAATATGACAAGAGGTTGGGATCAGCCCAATGGATAAGACACCTAATCTGTTGGTTCTTTACTGCACCACGGGGGCGCAACATCCCCATTGGAACCACTGTTATCCATGATAAAATTTGGTTGGTCTTAAGTTAATTAGGTTGAGTCACTTAGAGTTGAATAGGGTCTTTTGAATTCATAATTTCAAAAAATGTACATATGTGAGGGGTCTTAATGGTCATAATTTGTGTGATATGAGTCAATGTCAATGAAAAATCCAAAAATATCTCATGCATGAGAAAATCTAGTCATTAGAGTGAATTTGACACTTTCACCCAAGTTCGTAGAGAAATTAGTGTAAAACAGTCAGAATTCACTACGAACTTGCCTAATGCTCTGTTTTTCCAACCTTATGATTTTTTGATCTTTTTTAGGCATTCAAGGTCTATAAGGAGGTAACTGAATCATCAAATGAGTTCATGAAATGTCATTGGGCCATTTTTTTAAGGGGGAAACTCAATTGTCAAACTTCATGTGTATGACAACTCATCAAGGCATCAAAGCATGCCAAATCATCAATTGGATAGCTCACCATCTCAACCTGAAGTCTTTCAACATCTTAACTCTAGTGTATCAGTGGTGAACACCTCAGCATGTCAGTTTGGTTCGATAGAGACGCTACAAGTTGAATTGAAGAAAAAGGGTCTTAATGTGATTATGCAAGATGTTCATGTTAAACATGGTAAGCCACACATTTTTGGTCATTTTTTGTCTTAAGATATCATCACAAGACATATGTAGGCTGAAAATATAATTTTTGGGCAAAGAATAAGAAATTACAAAAAAATCTTCCAAACTAGGTGAGTTCGTAGCATGCTCCAGGCTTGAGGCTGAGTTTTCGATACGAACTCGTAGGTTTCCTTAAGCTAAAAATAATTCAAAAAATACATGGAATAGGGTGATAGAGGCATTTATTTAGCTTATTAGACCCAACGAAGAACCTTCAACGGTCAGAGAAGTCAAAATGGCTGTAGAAATTTCCAAATGGAAAACTCTACGAACTCTTCGCTACAAACTCTCCTGAAATTTCTTGTACATGATTGTTTTAGCAATCAACTTCAAGTTTAATTTATGACCAAATTAAAAATAATTTTGGAAATTTGAAAGATGTTTTCTTCAGCACAAGCCCATCTACAAAAACATCTCTCGGTTTCTGCAAAGCCATTAGGGTTTGGAAATTATGCACTCATCTTTGAGGCCTATTTTTCAGAATTTTCACTAACCAGATTTATGAAAAAATTGTAAAATTTGACTTGGAGGAGGTCCATCTCAGCAACCACGTGGCATAATGACACATCATCACTCCAGTACACTCAAAAAATACGTTGGTTGTAGTTGATAAGGGTTTTTAAATGGATTTGTTGAGTTATTTAATGAAAGAAGAGTCCTTTTTGTATTCAAACTATACAAAACAGAAATATCCCTAGGAAGTCTCCAAGTGATGTAATCCTATTTGAAATAGGTCTCTGAGGTGGGAATTTGAAGCTAGAAAGGTGGAAAATAATTTGTATGATTCCTCACTCTATAAATGAGAGAGTTTTAGAGTAAGAAAGGGTTGATTGATGTTTATTACAGACCTACTATTATAAAAAAATTTCATCAGTAATATATAGTGGCAGCTTGCTTCTCTTCACCTGAGATTCATTTGATGTTCTCATGAGTATTTGACTTATGTATTCTACAATTTTATCTTTAGTATTCCGATTTTTTATTACTTATAATTAATGTATTTCATGCTCTAACTTCCTTCAAACATTATAATGTTGTGTATGTTATCTTTTCATTAGAACATCTATATGCCTCAGCTTCCATAAGAGGAGTTCCCATGCCATCGAGTTCTTTACACTGACTCCATATTCCCAATGGTAGTGATTTATCCACATCTTTCACCTACATACAAACACACTTAAAACACTATTTTAGAGTCAGTCATCTATTGAAATTCATTTAGATAATATCATTCTATATCCTTGAGAGAGCCCTCTCAGGTTGGAAGGCCAAGTTCCAGGCAAAAGTAGGTTTGAAATAGTTACTCTGAATTGACTGTTGAATTAGCCCATCAGCTCAATTTAGTGATAACACTAGTCAACATCTACTCTAGGTACAGTGGGACCTTCCCTCCACCATCACCTTGGAAAAAATCCTAAATATTCTGGCCACTAAGGTCACCAACTGAGACAATTTTACCTAGGGGAACAGTATATGATCTGATATACACGCAAGGGTAGAGTATCAAAATCAATCCCCTTGAAAGCTCCTCAACATGGTAAATCCGAGATTTTCTAACAAGTGACCCCAGGCTCCTCGACAATTGTTAATCTGATGTTTACCATTTTTATTATGTGCATGTCTTCTATCTTCACCAATGAAGTAGGTACGATTACTTCACTGGGTCTGACATGACCTCATGCTTGACTCTTTTAAGAATAGCTTCCGAGAGTACAAATGAAACAATTGGATTTCTCTACCACAAGATGCTACTTTTTTGTTTTAATTGCTTTGGAATGTTTATTACAACCTATTCGAAAGCACTAGCCTAAGCTAAATTGGTGGAATGAGCCCTAGAAAATGTAAAAAATGTCTAGATTTATTTTATTAAGAATTGTATTGATTTGGTTGTTATTTAATGCAAAGGGGTATGGAGATGAAACTTGATGATATTGTGACATGAATAAAAAATGCTCTAAATGCACTGATATGAAAAATGCAACTCTTTTACTTAGATTAATTCTATTTAGGAGAAAGTTGAAAAATTTTTGAACTCAAAAGCACAAGTTTCCTCAAACTTCAAATAAAATTCCTTTTCTAAAATAAAGAAATTTGATTAAGAACACAATTTCCAAGCATGATCAATGTCTCTTTTGCGAAGAAAATTCCATTGATTACGAAGTCAAAAAATAGAATTTTGATAAACAAACAAATCTCAAAACAAGGCAATTTCTAAAAAACCATAAAAGGTATAAAAAATTAAAATAAAATCAAAGTTATAATTATCAATCCTAACTAGGATACTTATGACTGTCTTTCTAAATGATTTCCCTTAGTTTTAATCAAACTAAGAATTTTTCCACTTATCCCAACAAAATGAAATCATGAAAGACTAACTTGTGATAAATCAGGGTTCAGTGATCCAGAAGCTTTTCCACTTTGCAATCGAATAAGAAACAAATATTAAAAAAAGGTAAGGTTGGCAATAATCCTGGTGGCTCAAGGAGATAATAACATAAAACTAGTGATCTTAGGCAAATGAATGTATCTTCCAAAAGGAGAAACAAAAAACTAGGGCAAACCCTAACTGTATAATGCAAAAAGGATGATTAATCAAACAAGACTCTAAGGTGTTAAAGAGGGGTTCATACACAGGTTCTAACAACTGGAGTAAATTAGGTTAAACCTCAAGAATTTGGTTATCTGACTCTGAAAGACAGAATTTCATTTTTTTCAAAATTTCTAGGGGGTGCGCAACTTCTCAGTTAATACCAGTGCGCATGCACACTTAACTATACTGACAAGTTGCGTAGGTTGCCACTCTGTTTTCCACAAAAAACTGCGCAAGGTAGAGAAAAGTTGGAAAAATTAATTTTTAGGTTTTCTATCTCATAGAATATAAAAGGTCATTTACCCAACCACACATAGAGAAGTCAAAATAAGAAAGCTAGAATGTCAAACTAAACATAACCAAAGAAAACTAAACTTTTCTTCCCCAGTATGGTCGCCACTTTGTTACCAGGATTAATCCCTCTTTCAGACAAGAGCGATCTCCCTAGTACTCTAATGAGTAACTAGAAACAAAGATCCATTAAATACCTCTTTCTCTAGATTATTTGTACTTTAGATCATTACAACCATGAAATAAGGAGGTTATGTGCCTACCTTTCAACCGAGACGTTCAATGTAGCCTTTTTCCTTTCGCCCAAAGCAGTTCCTCAATGCTGAGAAGAACTTGAAATCACAAACAATACAAAAGATCAAATCACCTGCAGTATATAATAATCATAAATAATAATCCAACTTAGTGATCAAGGAATCTAAGTATTGACATCATTTCCATGAATTCAGAAACAAGATAATGATAAAAAGAGATCTATATGTATTATCTGAAATTAAAAAGAGCAATCTTACAACCTATGCCTTGATGTTGTACAAATTTCCCGTGTGTCTAAGAAATCATTTTCCTTCAGCCTGAAAAGCCTTCCTCTCTAGAATGACCAACATGAAGTCATGTGCACAAAGGTGTAATATTAAATGTGCTAACAACAACTTACTAGCTCAGAAACTATAAACTCTATGAACTCTATCCAGCTTAGAATCTATTCAAATCAGTATCTACCCTTCAACCTGAAACTTCAGTTCAATTTTTAGAGAGATTGAAGTAGTTGAAAATCCATTAAGAGAGGGATGGGTTCCTCCCATGAAGGTATTTTAGTCCCTTTGACCAAGGGATAAGCTCCATGAGTAGAGGGACAAAGCTTGAACTTGTGCGACTCTAAAGCTTCCAGTTGGGAGAATAATCGACCAACTAGGATTCTAGAATTTACTTTTTATATTTACTTGATTTTTACGAGGGTGCGCAGGTTTTAATGGCAAAAAGAGCGGCGATCAGCATGGCTAATGAAATAAGCATCAACGCATGCATAGGAAAAGGCTATAAAAATCACGCAGACAATATTTTAAGGGTTTTACAGAGCTTTTCTCCAATTTCCAAGACTTGATTCAAGAACACGATTGTTTTTTACCTCTAAGGGAAAATTATATGGATGGTGATAGACCCATATTGACAGTCAAATGTCATGGTGACAAAATGACGTGTAAAATTGTCCATTATACATATACCAATATTTCCTTCATTATTTCAACCAACTTTATCACCAACCTAGCCCCAAGGGTTAGCTCAACTATTTGAGTCCTCGCTGCTATGTACTTTTCTAATTGGGTGGTCACAAGATCAAATATCCTTGACTCCATTGGGCTCAGGCCTCACATGTATGGCCGATAGTTAGATGCCCTCGATAGGGTTTGCCGATATTTTCCGATCGTGGACGTAGTGAGTACATATGTGTGCATGTACATTGTGTTTGTGAACCTCTTTGAAAAAAAAATAGGCTTAATAGAGTCTATAAATGCTTGAGTATATTTACTTTGACCATGCTAGGGTTTCTCCCAAACCCTAACCTCTTAATATCCATCAAACCCTAATACAAAAATTTCCTAAGGTTTTCTTCAAACCCTAGAATTATTTTAGGTCTCCACCATCCTCTTCTTGCTTCCATCAATGGTGTCATCATAGGGGGTGATATCCATGACTTTCTTCAACCGAAATCTGAAACCATGCTAATTTTTCTTAGGGATATATTGTTCTTTACTTTATTAAATGAATTTCATCACTAGCACAGTACATTCACCCCATAGAATAATAATTTATAACATTATTCAAAAACATATGCAAATATATTTAAATAAAAATATCATCATCATCAATGCAGCGAAACATAAAGGAACAATAGAAGAAAAAAAATCACACATAGAGACGCCATGATTGCTTAGAGACTAGGGAAAAACCCACTATGGGGAAAACAATTTGAAATTATTTTTCTTATTAGATCGTCCTCAAATGATTTATCAAAAGAGAGTACACTAATCCATATCTTCATCTATGCAACTATCCAACAAAATAACTACAACATCCATGAAATGAACCTGTTGTAGCGGCTACAACCACCCTCGAAAACGTTTTTCCATTACTTATATTTTGGAGCCTAACTTCCCTTCACAAGAGATTACCTTGCAATGCTATCAGGTATATATGATTTTACTAATGTTTATCTTTCAGTTTTGCTTGTGTTCACTTTCTCTTCACTTAGTAATTTTTCTATCTCACAAGATGACCTTGTGTCTAAGCCTTGTGCAGCAGTTTTGGGCTTGCCTCTAAAAACAACGCAATTCATGAAGCCAGTCTTGAAATTGATGTTAAAAATTACACAGTCATGACTGGAAGCCTAAACTTGAGCTCGAAAACTGCACAATCATCATAGGCAGCCCAACACTGAGCCCAGAAATTGCGTAATCACTCACTAAGCTTAGAAACTGCACAGTTCAATGAGTCGGGTGCTGCCAGTTCCCTGGAACTACACAATCCTCCCTGATGATGTGCATGGAAAGTTTTCCTCATAAAATAAGAAAATTTGAGAAGATAAAAAGTCATCCCTAGAATCAGGGACTTATTTTTAGTAACCCAAAGGTAGCATACCTATTATTTTTGGAAACTATCGTTATGCATCTATTTTCCCTTGATTTGTGGCATGTGCATCATAAACCTTAATTCCTAAAATATATGTAATCGAAGCTCCTACATCTCATTCTCACACTCAATATTAGAGCTTAGGGAACCTTTGGTGCGATCGTCGTTGTTTTTTAGGGTGAGTTTTGCACTTATCTATTTAGTTTCTTTTTCTGTCGTATTTTACCATTTGGATTGTGTGAGTATTGTTTTTCTTGTTTATTTTCATACATGTTGGCGTTTTAACTTGATTTATAATGCAGAAGTGTTGTTTCAAGTGTCACATCGATTTCTTCATTTTTCATCGATGGTCATCGTTGCGGTGACTCTCCTCACCGATTTGATTTTATTCCTATTTACTTGTTTTTTTTTCACTTGATTTTTATTGTTTCATTTACACTTAGTCGAATATGAACTCAAGGCATCACTATCTCTCATATCTACTCATTTTCACACTTCCCTTGGGTATATTTTCCATTTCCTTGGCTTGATTTCACTTTTCCCAGCTAGGCATTGCACACTGTGTAGTTATATAGGCCAAGCTCTCAACTTTCACAAGTGTCACATCGATTTCTTCATTTTTTCACCGATGTTCATCGTTGTGGTGACTCTCCTCACCGATTTGATTTTATTCCTATTTAGTTGTTTTTTTTCACTTGATTTGTATTGTTTCATTTACACTTAGTTGAATATGCACTCAAGGCATCACTATCTCTCATATCTGCTCGTTTTCACACTTCCCTTGGGTATATTTTCCATTTCCTTGGCTTGATTTCACTTTTCCCAGCTAGGCATTGCACAATGTGTAGTTATATAGGCCAAGCTCTCAACTTTCACAAGTGTCACATCGATTTCTTCATTTTTCACCGATGGTCATCGTTGTGGTGACTCTCCTCACCGATTTTATTTTATTCCTATTTACCTGTTTTTTTTCAGTTGATTTGTATTGTTTCATTTACACTTAGTCGAATATGCACTCAAGGCATCACTATCTCTCATATCTGCTCATTTTCAAACTTCCCTTGGGTATATTTTCCATTTCCTTGGCTTGATTTCACTTTGCCTAGCTAGGCATTGCACACTGTGTAGTTATATAGGCCAAGCTCTCAACTTTCACAAGTGTCACATCAATTTCTTCATTTTTTCACCGATGGTCATCGTTGCAGTGACTCTCCTCACCTATTTGATTTTATTCCTATTTAGTTGTTTTTTTTCAGTTGATTTGTATTGTTTCATTTACACTTAGTCGAATATGCACTCAAGGCATCACTATCTCTCATATCTACTCGTTTTCACACTTCCCTTGGGTATATTTTCCATTTCCTTGGCTTGATTTCACTTTTCCCAGCTTGGCTTATATAACTACACATTGTGCAATACAGGCTAGCCCAATTGTGCATTTCACAACACCAGGGCTCAACCTGCATCCCTGGCCATGGAGACAACACAATGTGTGGTCTCTCCCAACTCACTTCCTAGGTTGAACTATGCATTGTATAGTTTCAGAGCTCAAGGTTTGACCTTGACTGTTGGGACTGCATAGTGTCTAGTTCCCACAGGTATCCAACCCCTATTTCCAGTGAAAATTGTTCAATACCCTCCATTAGATGCCCAGTTTGTTGCTTGAACTTTCCTTGAAGGTGACTTTCCTTAAAACTGATGTTTGCTTGCAATGAGTATATTTTATGTCCCATAGGTATAACAATTATTGAACACGTATCCAGTAGTCTGTATCACAATGGCATCCAAGAGAGTTTCCTCAAAAGAAAATATTGAAAGTAGTACTGGGGAAGTAGTTGAAAAAGTTCTAGTTAACTTTCCAGTTTATGTGGACAATCAGCTATTTGTAGAGAAGGGATCACAACTGACATGGAAGCATATCAAATATGAGTTTCCAAAGGAATTTTAGGTAGACTTAGAGTAGCAGTAGTTCTAGAAGAAACAACGATAGAAGATAATAGCCAGATATAGAATAAGGGAAGGTGTAAGGTTGCTGATAGCGCAAAGGAGGAACAAAGATAGAAAATGCAGGTAGATCATATCATTCAACAAAAAACTTTGGAAATAAAATAAAAGAGGAAGAAGAGGCTACAAAGAGTATAGCAGAGGATAAGAGAGAAGTATAGCTTGAGAGAAGTAGAATTGATAACACAAAAAGTAGAACAAGAACTGAGGTAAGAACGGGAGAAAGGGAGAAGTAGAAGCAGGAAGAAGAAGGAAGGAAAGGTTCCATAGAAAAAGAGGAAGGAAAGGTTCCATAGAAAAAGAGGTGATGCCCATACATGTTGAAGAGTAGGTATAGGATCATCCAACAGTAGAAGAAGTGAACAGAAAGATGAAGGAATGTGAGTTGTTAAGGATCTTGAACAATTGATTGAAGGGACATACATGGAAGTAGGATCAGAGCCACAAGAAGAAGATGTTGACCTAATTCCTAATGCAATTTAGGCCACCATTCAGATGCCATCACCTTCAGTCACAGAGAAAGCCCCAAGTGAGAAAGGGGAGGTAGTTCCCCTTGATGATGATCTTGTGATGGATACGTACAATCTGTCATTTGGTGAAATACAGAAAAATATTGTACAAGCATGAAGAAAGCACTTCCCGGTTGATCATGCATCTCCTGCATTCATGAGAGAAAGGGTGATTATGGAGGTCATCGACAGGAATCCAAACACTATAGCGGAAGAAAACTTGGACTTCACAGCTGCTGCAAAATCAAACACTCAGTACTTGATGGATGAGAACAAACAATCAATACAAAACCTACAGGTTTCTCAACAAGATATTGAACAACTACGCAAAACATCATAGAGGGAATATTCTGCACAATCCTACCTGGAATAAATGAGAGCAACAATACTTGTTGAGGTATCCCAATCTAGAGACACTATGTGAGACTTATATGAGGAGCTCATGACGATGCATAAGGTAGATGTCTGATTGCATAGCTTGAAACTTCAGTGCAAAGAGTTTGCCACTATCCTAAGAATGTGCAAGAAAAATCACTTATGTGCATGATTGGACAATGTGGTACAAGGCTGTGCCACTCACGTTGGTAAAGATGATGAAGCTGCAGGAAAATGTAAAGAAAGTAAAGGTTCGAATATTGATCCAGAACAACAAGAAGCTCTCCACTTTCATCACAAACATTCAGGCTGCATATACATGACTGTACAACATTTTTTACTTCATGGTGAGAACCCACAAGATCCCATCAGTTGATTCACTCAACCAAGCTAAGCACAAGCGCCAAGTGTGACAAGAGATTGACAAGTACTTGGAGCAGCTGAAGTAGATCGCCACCAAGGAGGACTTGGAGTTAAATATACAAAACATGCAAAATTACATTTGCGGCCCTTTTCAGGTTTGAAATTTTTTGTTCTTGATTGATTAAGAAGTTTAGACCAACTCCAAGACATTGTACCTAAATGCTATGGAGTCAAGAGTCTGATTCCATCCTAACATTGGCATCTCGCAATTTGGGGAGATCATCGAAAAATACGAAGCTTGGAATGAGTATGTGATAGAGAGATATCAAGTTGAGGTTGTCCAAAATTTGAACAATGTTAATGAAGAAAGAAACTTAATGTCACTACTTTTTGGTATAAAAACACCTGATTTGAAAATGAGAGATGCTTGATCACCTTTTTTTTTTTTTTTGGAGCACATTTTCGACACTCTAATATTTTTATTTATGAAGTATGGATATTTGTTTTAAAATGTTAGTGATTTTCATGCTAATTTTGAAATGTATTGATGCAGCATCAACTTTTTTTTTTTAGAGCGGTGATTTTCATGCTAATTTTGAAACGTATTGATGCTACATCAACCTTTTTTTTTTAGAGTGGTGATTTTCATGTTTGTAATAAAACACAAAACTTAGATTAAAAAATATATATAAAAACAATAAAAAAAAACCAATAAAAATGTAAAAAAAAACAAAAATCGCTCGTAAAAATAAAAAATTTAAACAAAAATAAATAAAAAAAACAAAAATATTTGAAAATTATATCAAAAGAAATGACAAAATTTGAAAAAAAAAAACACATAATTTAAAGAAAAAAAAAAAAATTGACCAAAAAAATTAAAAAAAAAAACATCAAAAACATTTTTTTCTAAATTATTAAAAAAAAAACCATATAATAAAATATATATATATATATAATTAAAAATAATTAAAATTACAAAATTAAAATTTAGATTTAAAAAAATAAATAAATAAATAAATTTAAAAATTTAAATTAAAAAAATAATAATAATAAGAAAAAAAAAATACAAAAAACTCAAAAACAGGTTATTCCTCTCTCTTGAAAAAATACAAATTTTAAAATTAACAAAAAAAAACAAATTAAAAAAAAAAAAAAAAAAAAAAATTAAAATTGAAAAACAAAATTAAAATAAAAAACTATCATTAAAAAAACAAAAAACAAAAACCACGGCAAATACTAAAAACAACATACATAAATGAATAAGTTAATAAAATTAATTTAATTAACTGTAATATTAAATATGTGAAAAATTAAACAATGAATTTAAAATAAAAAAATTGGAATAAAAAACAATTTAAATTAAATGGTAAAAAATTTAAAATCAAATTAAAAATAAAAATAATAAAATTAAAAAAATAAAAAATTAAAATTTAAAATCTAAATTTATATATATATATATATATATATATATATATATATATATATATATATATATATATAAAACAAAAAAAATAATAAAATTTAAAAAAAACAAAACAAAACAAAAAAAAAATTATTTTAAATAAAAAAATTAAATTATTAAAAAAAAAAAAATTATAAAAAAAAAAAATTAAATTAATTAATTAATTAATTAAAAAAAAATTTAAAAAATCAACGGGTAGTTGGTTGTGGTGGTGGGAGGCGGCCGCCGGAAAAGCACACACGGGGTTCCCGCCTATATTTTGGCCGCGCGCACTAACCCCAGCCTCAATCGTCGTTGTTAAATTGATTTTTTTTTTTAATTTAATTTTTTTATTTAAAATAAAATTTGTTTTGTTTTGTTTTTTTGTTTTGTTTTTTTTTTGTTTTTTTTTTTTTTGTTTTTTTAATTTTTTTTTTTTGTTTTATTTATTATTTTTTTTTTTTGAAATAATTTTTATTAAATTTTTTTTTTTTTTTTTTTTAATTTAATTGAATTTTTTTTTTTTTTTTTAATTTCATAGTTTTTCTTTATTATTAAGTTTTACGTTTAGTTTTTTAGTATAATTCTATAAAATTTAATAAATTTTGTATTTTTTTTTTAAATTTATTTGGATTTAATATTGTTTTTTAAATGTTTTACTTTTTAATTATTTTTTTTTTTGTTAATTACATAAAAATTTTATATTTTTATATTTCAATTAAAATTGTGTATTTAAAATTAGATTTTTTTTAATTAAACTTAAATTTTTTAAATTAAATTTTTATTTTATTTTATTTTATTTTATTTATTTATTTATTTTTTTTTTTCAATTTTCCATTTTTAATTGTTTTTTAAAGTTTTCAAAGTTTTTCTTTTAACAATGATTTTTTTTTTTTCCTTTTATATTTAAAATTTATTTTTTCTTTCAAAATTTATTTGTTTATTCATTTATTTATTAAAATTTAATATTTTTGTTTTTAAATTTAATTTGTTATTTTAATATTAACCTTTTTTTTAATTTAATAAAATTTGATATATATACATATTTTAATTTAAGTTCATATATATATTTTATTTTTTATAATTTAAATTTAATTTACTTTTTATAGTTTATTTGTTTTTTTAATATATATTGTTTTAAATTTAATATTTTCATTGTATTTTATTTTTATTTTTTATTTTTAATTAATTTTTCATTTTTTTTACTTTTAATTTAAATAATGTTTTTTTTTTTTAATATTTTTATTTTAAATTTTTAAATTTATTAAAATTTAATATATTTCCTTAAATTTAATTTTTTGTTTTAAATTATTTTATTTTTTTTAAATTTAATAAGCATTTTCTTTTTCTTTTTTAAATTTAATTTCTATATTTTATTTTTTATAATTTCCTTCTTTTTTTAACTTGTTTTTTTTTAATTTAATATTTTTATTTTGTTTTTATTTTTATTTTTTAATTTCTATATTTTCTAAATTTTAATCTTAAATATTTTTTTTTATTTTTTTATTTTTTTTCCTTAAATTTTAGGTTTTTTTTTAATGTTTGAATTAAAATTTTTATTTTGTTTTTATTTTTATTTTATTTTATTTTTAATCTTCATATATTTTTAAATTTTAAGCTTTTAAATGTTTTCATTATTTAAATTTTATTTTTTTCTTAAATTTTAGGTTTTTTTTTTAATGTTTGAATTTTAAAAATTAAAAAATGTTATTTCTATTTTTAAAAATGCCAAAATTATGACACAATTTTTTTTTTTGTTATTCCAGCATCAACTTGTTTTGTTTTGAGGGTGTTTTTTCAATCCTTTTTTCAAGAAACAATTTTGTTTTTACCATAATTTTATAAAATGTTGAAATTTGACCTTAAAAAAAAACGAAGTGCGTTCTGGAATACACACTTTTTGTTTTTGGGGTGTTTTTTCATGTTTTTTGAGTCTTTTTGGGCTAGAGTTCCCATTTTGAGGTCAGGTTACCTATTTGATCGATAACAATGTTTTGAGTTCACCTAAAATCTAACATTATAGTGTTTTGTCTTGTTATGCTGTCAAGTTGTCTCTACCCTATTTTGTTTGATATGGGTATGAATGTAAAATGAATGTTATTTGTAATTATTGTGTAATTGAAACTCCATGTGTCCATAATGGAATGTGAAGAGTCATAGGGAATGTGAAGAGTCATATGTAATGCGAGTCATGAGGGGTGTCAAAGAGTCACAAAGGGGGCATGACAAGAGTCACCCCCCTTTTGTTATAAATACATCCTCATAACTCTTATAAAGGGATTTTGGGAGCCAAGCTTTTGGCTAGGCTTAGGCTTAGAAAGGGCTTCAGATTTTTGTGTCAGCCTTTTCTTCTGTGTAGCGTAGAGGGAGTATACTTATTTGGGAGGGGTAGGGGTTTTTTACTTCACGTTACATTATTGGGGCAAGTGGTTCATCATGTTGTATGTATGAATGGAACTTTCACTTATATATATATATATATATATATATATATATATATATATATATATATATATATATATATATATATATATATAATCAGAGTCAACATGTCTTGATGCACATATTGTATATGTAGTTGGACTAACTTGGTTATTTTTTCGATGTATTTTTTTTAACTTACACATATGATTATGAACTATTTTGTTTTATTTTGTACGAATCATGTTGAATACTTTCTTATGTTTTAATCGGTCACCTTTAACTTGTGGACTATCTTGTTAATTTGTGTGATGTCTTTTCAGCTCGTGTGTTACTTTCAAGCTGTGTACTATTATAGGATTATGAGGGGCACACTTACTTTCCCATTTTGCTGTTAGAACCACTCATGCATCATATTGACTTCCCACAGGGTCACACACTTGCTTTAACCAAAGACACTATACACTACTCTATGCATTATGCAATCCAAGGCATATCATTAAACACCCCTCTGTTGGGACTCCTACTCCAAAGGGTGTGAGGTCTAGTTGGGACTTCATATCGGGAATATTCCCTGAATATTTGCAGATCCAACACTGTCAACATTTATGGCACCAGAAGGAGGGCTAGATGACAGCTGAGCCCTTGAATTCTGTTTTGAATTTCCACACTCATTTTATGACTTCTTCCCAAATCAAACTCCTAAAATGTTTTTCTAGAGATATAAAATCACGTGTCAGCGAATATCATTGATGAGTTGTCACATCTTAAGTTTAATGGTGAGGGTAAAATGATCTTTCTTAAGCATACTACACATTTTCTTCAATTTTTCACAAAGCACAACATCTCCCATGAGGATGTTTCCTATAGGTTGTTCATTCTCACGTTTGAAGGGCACGTAAGGAAATGGTGTCACACATTTACCGATGCATCCATTCACTCTTTCGAGCACTTTTCCACAGAAATGTCCCATGCTTTTGGCAGATATGATTACAAAGATCTATGCCAAAAAAAATCGGAATTGCGAAAATCGCCTTATGAATCGTACATCTTTGTTGTGAATTTCCCAAAAAATGAAATTGATTGGGATATCTTAACCAAAGTATTTATACATCTTGTTTGCATTTCATTAACTTCTAAATACTTAGAATGTTTTAAGTCACTCCCAACTTATCGTGAGTCTAGAGGTTCCAAATATGCGATGGACAAGGTTTCTATTCCAAATAACCACTCGTCTGTTTCTGATCAAACAACTATAGTTCCACAGGTTAAGGTGGAAAATATTTAGAATATGTCTGTTGAACTGTCACCTTCTCTTCCCATCTCACATGCTCAGAACCCCTGCATAGTTTTGGAATACAAGCCTGATGTATGTGATGAAGTGTTTTCCCCTCATCCTCCACCCTTCGGTCCCTTTGATCCTTTGAATTGAGAGTTTGTGTGTCTACCTGTTTTAAATCTCTCATTTCATGTTCATGAGGATGAAGTGTCATATGGAGTTGTTGTTGAGAAGCCAACATGTGATGTCATTTACGATGAGTATGTGCGGGAGTTAAGAGTCGAATAATAATCTGCGATGAAGGATGAATCTCTTCCTTTTGCAACTCTTCCGCATTATCCTGACACTATCTACGATTCTCTCATTCTGGTTGAATCATGTGAGAATTCATTTTCTGATCATATTAGTTATGCCAATCATTTGTGGAATTTGTGGAATGACAATTTTTCATCTGAATGCATAGAGGATATATTTTCTATCATGGATCTTCCCAATTCCTCATCATGCCTTTCTAGAGACATAGAGGGTGAAACTTCTCATTTTTCATCTTCCCCTTTGCATGATGCATCAGATCACAAGGATAACTCCATTCGTGATCTTAGATTTTATTATCGTGGCTGTCGTGACCTGTTCATTGATTCAGCTGGTCACGATGTCGATTTTGTCACTGCCAAATTTTCAAAGCCACTTATTTGTAATGGCCTACCTTCCGATGAGTTGGAACTTCCTCAAGCTATCGAGGCACTTCATCCCGAGATAATGGTTATGTCAGGTTTTTGTAGCCTTGATTTCAGTTCCGTCTCTAATCAAAATAGTGTTGAATCTTTTGAGGATCCTCATCACTCCATTGCAATATTGAAAATCCTTATTTTTTACAGTTTTCACATCCTCCATAAGTTTTTCACGATCCTATCTCTCACTCGTTGGAGGATTCATACTTGGAAAGAACCATGGCAAAAAGAAAATTCCTTTCTTTTTTATGTTCGCTTGACCTCGCATTTTGGAAGTTTGCCTGTGTAAGTCTTCAACTCGCAGTGTGTCATAACACCATGTGATCCAGGTGGATATTGGTGGTCACCCGCCTATTCCACTTGGGGATCCACCATTGTCTCTTTCAGTTTTTTTAGTTTTGGCACAGTTTACTATTTTTAGCAGTTTTTCGGGTCCTAAACTTCCGAAGCCATTTTGAGGCCCTAAACAACGTTTTTTGGGAAAACGGAGAGCAACATGGGTCCATGGACCGATGTTGCTCATTCCAAATTTGTAGTCCTCGGATAGATCTTTCTAACGAGGTATGGTACACGTCAAACGGAGATCGTATGCCAAAGTTACGCCCCTGGGAAGTTGAAACACCAATTTACCCAAACGGGGCCCATAGTTTTGGCGCTTCATCTCCTAGGGTTAGGGTTTTGGCTGTTTAGGATTTCCTATTGTTTCTAAATAATAAATAGGCCCTCGAGCCTCATTGTAACTCAGTTCAGAGGCCTGTAGCCGCCACATCTCTTCTCAGAGATAGCTACCAGCGCCCTAGCTAGTTTTATTTCCATTCTGTCTGTAAGCAAATTTCAGTTCTTTGATATTAATGAAATGAAGTATTATTTCCGCTGCATCGCTGTATTTCTGTTTATATGTTTATTCTGTTGCGTTCCTGCATAAATCCGGATCAGTGGTATCAGAGCGGTCTGCTTTTTCTCGATCCTTCTTTGCATGTCCCCAACGAGGTCGGGGTATAAGGAGCTAGGGCTCGATCTGGTGGAACCTTTGCAAGATCAGCCTCGCAAACCTCGACGGACGCCCATTGGGGACGAAAAGAAAGATGAGGGAGCAGGAGATCCTATCAAAATATTGCTCGAGGAGGCCCGGAGAAGAAGAATGCGTAAGGATGGGATAACTTGCTCGTATCCTTCAACCTGCCATCACCCCATGTATGTGTAGATCATGATTCAGTAGCCTACTCTCCTGAGGCGCTGACTTTAAGAAGGCACCCTGACATTCCCATATTTGAGGGTCAAGACGCAGTATGTCGAGATAGATGGTTGAATCCGTTAGAAGGATATTTTCTGGCTCATGACTTTTCGCACCGAGAGAAGATTATTTTTGCACTCTCAAAGTTACCCCCTCATGTCAACGACTTAAACAAGGACCATTTAACCCTTCGTTTTCGGTCAGACTAACCTGAATTCTTTCCGAGACGCCGGCGAAGGAACAAGATTATCCCGTGGGGGAGTTAGCGTGAGGACAAGTACATATAATGGACTACGTCACGACAACAAAGGGATCAAGATGTGCATGAGTCGACGAATCTGTTCCATACCCTGTGCACCAAGTTGGGTATCAAAGATTCGGAGAAACATCTAGTGCTAAAGTATCACAGTTTTCTGCACAGATGCATTCAGGAGGAAATGGAGTTCCTCGACATCTCCTCGCTTGGTACTGCATACCGGTATGCTGCCAAGATTGAGCAGAAATTCAAGCAGAAGAAGCGAGACTTTGGATCTGCGAATCAAAAGCAAGGGAAAGGTGCTTCCAAACCGCAGAACAAAGGACAGAGCCAAGGCATGGGGGCTAAAGATAACTCATCGAAGCCACAAGAAAAGAACAGCACCGCAAAGCCAAAGAAGGACTCGAGAAAGTGGTGTGAGTTCCATAAGAGCTCCACTCACAACACAAGTGAGTGTCGGGCCAAGCAGTCGCTAGTGGCCGAGATGAGGGCTTCTGAGTCAGATGCATGCTCCGACTCCGAATCAGAACCTGAAAGGGGGAATGAAAAAGGGAAACAGATTATTGATGCGGAGCCCAACGCCACTGTTGCCACTACAAAGGTCCAGAAGGAGGAACCGGAAGATCCAGAGGAGGAGGAATGTCTCTTCCACTCCCAGATGTGGGTAAAGGGCTCCCCTGTACAGTTCATTGTCGACAATGGGAGCCAAAAGAACCTCATTTCAGCAGACGCCGTGAAGCGGTTGGGCTTGCCGACCACAGCTCACCCACATCCATACACCATCGGGTGGCTTCACCAAGGACGAGATCTCTGCGTCAGCCAGCAGTGCCGCCTTCCCCATAGCATCAAGCCCTTCACGGATGAGGTATTATGTGACGTTGCTCCTATTGATGTTTCTGATGTATTATTAGGACAACCATACTTGTGGAAGCGTTATGCTGTGTATGAGTCTCGACCTCGCGCTGTTATTGTTACTTTGGGAAATAAGTTGTACAGGATACCAGAGGTACCACCTCCTGCCGCTATCTCTTTGGTTACTGCAAAACAATGCAGTAAGCTCATTTCCCAAACTAGGAAATTCTTTTTCCTGATGATCCGCCCCCAGGGCAAGAAGAAGACTGTGGCCACGACCTCTAGACAGGGCTCCTCTACACAAAAACAACAGATGGATAAGGTTGTGGAGGAGTACGCAGACATATTCACCTCACCCACAGGGGTTCCTCTGCACTGTCAGGTCAAGCACCCGATTGATCTGACCCCAGGTGCGCCACTACCTAATGGACCGATCTATCGGCGCTCTGTTCTGGAGAATGATGAAATCAAGAGGCAGATTCAGGAGCTGTTGCAGAAAGGTCACATCAGACCAAGTTCATCGCCCTGTGGGAGCCCGATCGTGTTGGAACAGAAGAAGGATGGGACGTGGAGACTCTGTATTGACTATCGGGCGCTGAACAAGATCACTGTCCGGAATAGGTACCCAATCCCACGGATTGATGACCTTCTAGACCAACTCAAAGGTGCAAAATATTTCAGCAAGATCGACCTAAAGTCTGGGTATCACCAGGTACCAATTGAACCCTCCGATGTGTGGAAGACTGCCTTCAAAGCCAAGGAAGGCCTTTTCGAATGGTTGGTCATGCCTTTCGGGTTGAAGAATGCTCCCACCACCTTCATGAGGATGATGGATGACATCTTGCGGCCATTCACCAACTCATTTGTAGTGGTGTACTTGGATGACATTCTGATCTTCAGCCAGACTTGGGAAGAGCACCTTCACCACATCCGACAAGTCCTCCAAACACTGCGGCAACACAAGCTGTGTGCCAATTTGGAGAAGTGCACGTTTGGCATGACCCAGGTTCAATATCTGGGATACATTATTGATGAAAGGGGGGTGCATGTGGATCCAGCCAAGATCCAAGTCATTCTGGATTGGCCAGCCCCGACTACTATAACAGAGCTTCGCAGCTTTCTGGGTCTTGCTAATTTCTACCGTAGATTCGTGTTGGGATTCTCTCATATCACTTGGCCCTTGAGTCAAGTCACCCAAGGAGGAGCGAGAGCAAAATTCTTTTGGTCGGAACCTCAACAGAAGGCATTCAAAGAATTGAAAAATCGCCTCTGTTCTGCCCCAGTGCTCACCTTACCAGACTTGCAGCAGCCATTTGAGATCGAGACAGATGCCTCTGACTATGCTATTGGGGCGGTTCTTACTCAACAGGGACATCCAGTGGCATATCACAGTGAGACATTGTCTGAGACAGTTCGCAAGTATCCCACTTATGACAAAGAAATGTATTCCATTGTGCAAGCCTGTCGACAATGGAAGCATTACATTTTGGGGAAGGAAACAATCATCCACATAGACCACCGGCCCCTGCAGTTCATACAGACACAAGGGAAGTTGCAGAATGATCGCCATCAGAAGTGGTCCACATATCTGCAACAGTTTCATTTGAACATCAAGTACAAGAAGGGTAGCACCAATCATGTTGCAGACTGCCTTAGCCGACCACCAATCGTGGCGCTCACCACTGTGCTCAACTCTTGTGGGCACGAGACTTATGATTGGCCGCTTCTCTATGAGAGTGACCCAGAATTCGGCCACGCTTACAGGGCACTCTTGGGGGGTACACAAGTTCCAAATTTTCACCTCCAAGATGCACTTTTATGTCACATGGGACACCTTTGTGTTCCTTCAAGCGAGTGTGCCAAGATGATATGGGAAGCACACTACAATCAAGTCGCTGGGCATTTCAGGATTGAGAAAACAGTAGCAATCCTGCAGAAGTATTTCTACTGGCCAAACCTTCGAAAGGATGTCAAGAAGCACATCAGATCCTGCACTGCTTGTGCCATTGCCAAACCATCCATCAAGAAGCAAGGCCTATATACTCCTCTACCTACCCCTAGTTGACCTTGGGAATCCTTCTCCATGGATTACATGTCAGGCCTGCCTTCTACTAAGCAGGGAAATGACTGTGTTTTCGTGGTCGTCGATAGATTCTCGAAGATGGCCATTATGGCGACCTGCAAGAAGAATATCACAGCAGAAGCCACTGCTAAACTCTTCTTTGAACGAGTGTGGGTGCACTTTGGGATCCCACAGTCTATCATATCTGATTGCGATAGTAGGTTCCTCAGCACATTTTGTTCTAGCCTCTGGTCAATGCTGGACACCAAGCTCACCAAGTCCAAAAATTTCCATCCCCAAATAGATGGCCAGACAAAGGTCGTCAACAAAATTATTGTACACATTTTGCGCATGTACAATTCAAATCATCCACGCACATGGGATGAGAGCCTCCCCTATGTACAACATAGTTATAACCGGGCTCTCCACAGTTCAATCGGGTATAGCCCCTTTTAGGTGGGCTTGGGATTCCGTACCACTATGTCCCATTGGATTTAGCCATGCCATTGTACCGCCGTGCCAATTCAGACTACAAGTCCACCAAGGCGATTTAGCAAGAAGCCGTATCGAAAGCGCATTCAACACATCCGCCAAATTGTGTTCATGATATATTGACAAAGGCCACGCCAAGGCACAAGAAACGGGGCTACATCAACACTCCATACACAACTTCCAGGTGGGTGACAAAGTATGGCTACATTTGCAGAAGGAGCGCCTCACTGGACCCCACCGCAAGCTTCGCCCGCTCCGATACGGGCCATACACCATCACCAAGGCTGTAGGGAACAATGCATTCGAGCTCAGCATTCCACCATTCCTTGGTCTGCACCCAGTCTTCAATGTGGATCGCCTTCGTCCTTACTTCCCACCTCTACTGGACACCTCGGACATTGCAGAACAACTCACACCAACAGAGTTAAATCTAGACTGCATGGAACAGGCCACCACAAATTGTATCATGGACATGCAGATCAAGAACACTCGCCAACAGAAGATCCAATTATATCGGGTTGTCAAAGCTGGCCAACTCCTGCACCAAGGAAAGTGGTTCACCAGGGACCAAGTTCAGCAGAAATTTCCTCATCTCATGGAGGAACTTAACGAAATGGGGACCATTTCTTCTTAAGGGAGGAGGAATGATCCAGGTGGATATTGGTGGTCACCTGCCTATTCCACTTGGGGATCCACCATTGTCTCTTTCAGTTTTTTTAGTTTTGGCACAGTTTACTATTTTTAGCAGTTTTTCGGGTCCTAAACTTCCGGAGCCGTTTTGAGGCCCTAAACGACGTTTTTTGGGAAAAGGAGAGCAACATGGATCCATGGATTGATGTTGCTCGTTCCAAATTTGTAGTCCTCGGATAGATCTTTCTAACGAGGTATGGTACGCGTCAAACGGAGATCGTATGCCAAAGTTACGCCCCTGGGAAGTTGAAACACCAATTTACCCAAACGGCGCCCATAGTTTTGGCGCTTCATCTCCTAGGGTTAGGGTTTTGGCTGTTTAGGATTTCCCATTGTTTCTAAATGATAAATAGGCCCTCGAGCCTCATTGTAACTCAGTTCAGAGGCCTGTAGCCGCCACATCTCTTCTCAGAGATAGCTACCATCGCCCTAGCTAGTTTTATTTCCATTCTGTCTGTAAGCAAATTTCAGTTCTTTGATATTAATGAAATGAAGTATTATTTCCGCTGCATCGCTGTATTTCTATTTATATGTTTATTCTGTTGCGTTCCTACATAAATCCGGATCACCATGACACAACCACAAAATGTCTCCCTTTCACTTTTCATTCTTATGTTTATGCACATTCATTCAAACTTCGAACGTCTTGGTTTATATTGTCTTATATTTTTTGTTTCGTGTGTCACTTGAATATTTTTCTTGACTTGTATTATATTTACTGTGTCAGCCTACCAATGCACTGGAAATATAACTTCATGTGAGTTGGCCTACTTTCTGCATAGGTTAGGAGTAGGAGTAGTGTTTTGTTTTTCTTTGTTGTTGCTTTGATTTTCTTTGTGTTCATTCATTTTTTTCTGCTTCTTTCCTTTGTTTGTTTGTAGTCTTAGTATAGTCTCTGCATGAGACCATGTTTGGCTTCTGAAGAAAGCATGGTGAAATCCAAGAGGAAAGTTGTTCTTTTATCAACACTTGGTTTTCTGGCTATTCCCTCTCTTTACATGAATCTTACCTTTCTATTTTGGTTGATGATGCTCAGATGGAAAATTCGTACCTTATCAGATAGAGTCATGGTGAATTCATGATGTTTGAGTTTTAATTGGTTCATCCTTGATCCAGATTTATGCAGGAACGCAACAAAATACAAATATAACCATAAATACAAATATTGAGCGGAAATATAACTTCATTTCATTAATATCAAATGATTGAAATATGCTTATAGAAAAAATGAAAATAAACTAGCTAGGGCATTGGTAGCTTATCTTTGAGAAGATATCTGGCAACTACAGGCCTCTGAACTATGTTACAATGAGGCTCGAAGCCCTACTTATTATTAAGAAATAATGGAAAACCCTAAACATCCAAAAACATAACCCTAGGAGATGAAACACCAGACTATGGGCCCCGTCGAGGTAAATTGGTACATCAATTTCCCGGGGTTGTAACTTTGGCATACTATATTTGTTTGTGTAATGTTCCTTTTTCAGGATTGCTCATAAAACATGCATCAAAAACGCTCTTCCAGCACCATATGCAACAAAATACTGAAATGGAATCTTGGATCCCATAAAATAATCAATATGCAATGTAAATCCAAGAATAGAGCTGAAACAAATCAAACTAGGTGGGCTAAACAGACCTCCCACACTAGTGTAGCTAAAACTAGTGAAAAACCCCAAGACTACAAAATGCCGGAGCAGCTGCTCAAGGGAATGCGCAGTATAAGAGAGGGTTTACACATAAAATGATAGGAGAAGCATAGATCTACTCATATATTGATAAATAATTCTGAAGTACAAAGATCCAATCTCCTATACAAAATACAAGACAACCCGGCAAGGGTTTCTTGTCAAACACTCTATATATAAAATGTGATATTCAGAAAATGACTAAATAATCACTGCAACACTGAAGTACATGAGTGAAATAGGCTGAAATATGTCTGATTTGATGTATAACCCTCAATGGCTTCCTCCCATGAAAGGGTGAACCTCTCAATCAGAAGGAAACACTGCAACGGAGCCACCAAACCATGCAATAAACACTGCCTCCTGAAAAACGCACTCCCTAGAAAAAACAGTGCTGGGAGGGTAAGAGAAATGTGTGGTCTGATACAACAGATATGAAATAGGCTCTTGATCTATCCAAACAGATCCCTCAAGTGAAGGAAACCTTCCTCTAATGAGAAACTAGCTCAGAATCCGGGATTCCAATCCCTTCCACTGCTGCACCCAGCAACACTACACAATCTCTGGAAAAGTTGTGCTGATGTAGATGGCTGAAGCTTGGCCTAAAAACCTGATGTGGAAAGATTAATACAAACTCTCCCAATGAGCTACTCAAAGGAAAGAGGTGGGATTCCCGCCCGGGAACACCCAGTGCTAAACAACACTGCAACTTTGCTAACCAGCAAAGCAGCAACAATTCTTGGCAGCCAAGAATAATAATCTACAACCTAATCAATAATGATGCCATCCTCTTCCTTATATAATATGTGAGTTTTATTTCCCTTGGCCCCACTCACTTAGGTTGCTTCTAACCCAAGTTACATTTCCCTCCAAAATTGCATTATCCATCCTAGGATTCCTCCTCCACTAAAACTGCGTCGCTGACTTGGTCAAAGCAGCTTCATTTTGTCTTTGTCCACACATGGAGGTGTCTTATTGAGCTATAAAAAGTGTCTCCTTTCACACTTGGAGTGTTTTTATCCTCCTTAGGAGACTTATTGGCTTTTCTACCCATTTATTTACCGGCTACAGCTGTTGTTTAACTCTAATATTCCATTTAGCTTGGAAGCTAAAATTTTGGAACATTACAATCCTCCCCTCCAAAATCTTTGCTTGTCCTCAATAAAATGCATAAGGAGAGCAAAATATTTTCCCTCCTCCTCATGTGGCCTCCATCAATCGCCTCCATCACTGCATCAAGAGAATCTGCAAATAAACTGTCATCCAATGCTTCCTCCCAAGTGTGCAAAACTCAAGTGTCTGCATCAATCAGAGGTGGAAAGTGTGAATGGAAACATGCTATATGTCTCATGGCCTCCAAAAAGTAGGAGTGATTATCATCATGGTGAATGAGTGCCTCCCTCATCCACGCAATCATCCAAATGAAGTGAGTCACCCTCCAACATGGTAACTCATGAAAAGTCTCTTCCACCTTGTGCTCCTGAAATGAAGGTGGGCTAAATAAGTGAACATGATAGGAAAGAGGGCATATCCCACACTGTCCTCCTCTCCACTCATGATAAGTGTAGAAGGCATGCTGATCTTGGGCTGAGACATGATTGCCCTCCAATGGCAAGAAGAATATTGAGCCTCCAAAGACTCTTCCTCCAAAATCATGAGTCATGCCACCCCAAACCATTCCATTCTAGATGAATGGCACAACATCACCACATGGCATCCAAATCAGAAAATGGCTGAATGTTATGTGCAAGTTTGGATGATACATATGGTCTCTCTGGTGGATACAACGCAGTTCTCCCAACTATTGCTTGAGAATGTCATATGGCAAGTGTTCCTGCAACAACTTACAAGATGGATATGTATGTTCTCCCAACATGGGGAAGTAAGCATAAATTTATATCAGTTGTTCATATACAAAATAACGATACACCAGCCCGATGTCATGTATAGATGGGCTACTATCATCATAAACATTGGTCCTAAAGTGACCATGAAACCCAAAAATACTCTTTCTGTTTTGAGGAGCAATGCACTGTGCAAACATGGTGGGAAAGTATAAATACTCAATAGAGTAATCAACAAGTACAGAAATGCATTCTCTACCATACATAGTGAGTGGGATGAAAGTGAGATCTTCCAATAAGTCCTCCCATGAGAATCTACTCATAAAAATATGCAAGAATAAGTTATATCTCCTCCCTTTGGAATATCTCATCCATAAGAACATGCTCCTATGTGACAGCATTGTAGGCCTTTGTAATAAGGCTCCATGACTTCTCCCTTTGACATTCCATATACCAAAGCCATCCATCATAATGCCGCTATGTGAGAAGATCATCTCCCGACATGGAAGTCTCTCATTATCCTCCAATACTGAAGGGTAGCCTCTTTTCACCATGAATGTGCCTTTCTTCTCTTCAAAAATATCATGAAAAGTATGGGAAGGATTTTTCCCATACTCTCCCAAGTGCAACCATAGCAGCAACAATATTTGTTTCTGCCTAATCTCTCCCTCATACAAGCTTCCTTTGAACAAGAACACATCAGCAATACATGGAAGCAAGATACAGTAAAAACAAGTTGACAATTGACAACTGGAGAGTGAATCTTGGTCCCTCTCATAGAACCAGCACAATGCACCCTTGGCCTGCATCAAAATAAGAATCAACAAGTGCTTTACCAGCCACTTGTTTGCTTCCATAGTTATCTCATAAGATGAAAACATGAAATTAAAATATGACTTCCCCCACAGCTCATCAAAAAGATAGCCAAGATCAATGCTACAAGTAGCTGTAAGTACATCATCATATAATATGCAAGAAGAAATATTTCTCCTTGTTACATCATGATGCTCAAATAAAGGAAAGAAGTACAATACAAAACATGAAATGATACCTCCTCCATTATTTACTTGAGGTCTTGAGCTAAAATGGCTCAACTGGAAATGCTCCCTCACTCCCAATGAGTAGGAAGGTAGCTGTGACATCCTCTCTATCACCATCCGGGCTATGCATCTCTCCATATGTTGATATATGTCATGTTGGATGCCCTCCCAAGTGAACTCCTCCATCAACTGGAAATATGCATCAAAGTGCATAGAACAGAAGTCCTCATGTGCTGTATGTAGCAGCTTCTCCTTAAGACTAGAAGATCTAGTCAAGAAGATCCTGCCATAGGAATAGATGACCACATCATCCACCATGTATCTTTCATCTCCATCCACATCATCAAGGATCATGCATGCACCAATATCCTTGGAGTACTCTACCAAAATCTGAGATCTCCAATAAGGATCAATCCTCCTCAGTGACAGCGCTGGTGATCTAGCATGTGAAGTTTCACTCATGCTAATGCCTACTACTTTGACATCCCCCATGCCAAAGCCTTCCTCCAAACTCTTCACCTCTCCAAAATCTAACAGTGGTGAATCCAAAGACAATATGTCTTCCATCAGCTCCAAATCAGGTGGCCTCCTAGGTGGAATGCCTCCATGTAGTGAGACATCAATGTCAAGAGTAGACTGCATATATGATTGGGCAACTTTTCCCTTGCCCTCACTGCGCAAATCAGTCTGCCTCTTCCTTGCATTAGCCTTCTGAAACAGAGAAAGGTGTGTTCTCCTCATCAACTGATGCTGCTCTTCTTCCTTTCCTCCTCCTTCTAGCTACAATGCTGCACAATCATGCTCCTCACTGATTGTGCTTGGACCTTTATGTATGAGATCTTGGGGAACTTCTTGAAAAGATACAAGAATCCCTCCTGTGGGAGCATGTGCTCCTCCCTTCTCTGCATGAGGCACTGGATGTGCTCTAAATGTGACAGTGTTGTTGCCTTTTTCTCCATCAATGGGTGCAGGCAACATCTCAACAATTGGACCCCTTTGTGAAAAAGTGATCCCCATGCCCTCTTGTTCAAAAATATGAACTAGAAGTTTTTCTTTCGGCAATGTGTAATGCAAGACATCAGCTCCTCTCACGGTTTTCTGAAATGGAGTTTCATCCATCACATGCAAGGGTTTTGTTTTCTCAAGTTTTCCTTGCTCATGTGTCTTAGGAAGTTTTTCACCAAACCTCTCCATCAATGTTTTTATGAATCTTACATAAGAGAAAGTATTGGCATTCTTTAAGGAATAAGATTCAAAAATCCACCATGCATGAGCCTTACCTCTGAAATGCAATGTTGCAACTCCGGTAGCTTCATCTCCGGAAATATGGTGCAGCTGCAAATAGGAGTTTAGCTCCTTCACCCAAGCTCCAACTGAACATGTAGGTGGTCCGACAAAAGTAGATAGAATAAATCTATCTGCATCCTACTGTTGGCTCTTCTCCATCTGGATCTTGCAAAACTCTTGGAAATCAGTATGATCTCTAAACTTCTCAGTTTGAGATTCATACTCCCGCAACAAATCACTAAGAGTCATTCTCTTAGGCATTCTTCCTCCTCCCATCCATTTCAGGATAGCTCTGGGCATTTGACTGCGCTGTGCATCATGGAGTGCAGCTGCATGCTCACACTCACCATGTGAAAATCTAGATTCAGCTCTAGAATCAACCTCCTTTGGAGATTTCATCTCCAATCTTATTTTCTTTAGCTCTCCTTGAAATCTCTTCATAGATTTTCGAAGAAGCTCTGTGAGCTTGTCTCCCTTTCTTTCTGCACATACTGAAGATTTATGGTTTCTATCCATCCCTTCTTCTTCTTATAACACTATAAATTTCCCTTTTCAGGAATATCAAAATTCTATTCTAGAGATTGACTGCAGGGGCATTTACTGGATATGTCACCTTTGAAAAAAGGAGGAGATCCAGAGGCTACTTGGCCATCTGTAGACTCTGTCTATAGATCTTGAAATATTCCCCTTTAGGGACTCAGTACTTTTGCTTGAAGCCACAGGCTGAGCCAAAGATCATGCTTTGATACCACTGTAATGTTCCTTTTTCAGGATTGCTCATAAAACATGCATCAAAAATGCTCTTCCAGCAACATATGCAACAAAATATTGAAATGGACTCTTGGATCCCATAAAATAATAAATATGCAATGTAAATCCAAGAATATAACTGAAACAAATCAAACTAGGAGGGCTAAACATACCTCCCACACTAGTGTAGCTAAAACTAGTGAAAAACCCCAAGACTGCAAAATGCCGGAGCAGATGCTCAAGGGACTACGCAGTATAAGAGAGGGTTTACACATAAATGATAGGAGAAGCATAGATCTACTCATATATTGATAAATAATTCTGAAGTACAAATATCCAATCTCCTATACAAAATACAAGACAACCCGGCAAGGGTTTCTTGTCAAACACTCTATGTATAAAATGTGATATTCAGAAAATGACTGAATAATCACTGCAACACTGAAGTACATGAGTGAAATAGGCTGAAAGATGTTTTATCTGATGTAGAACCCTCAAGGTCTTCCTCCCATGAAAGGGTGAACCTCTCAATCAGAAGGAAACACTGCAACAGAGCCACCAAACCATGCAATAAACACTGCCTCCTGAAAAACACACTCCCTAGCAAAAAAAGCACTGGGAGGGTAAGAGAAATGTGTGTTCTGATACCATAGATCTGAAATAGGCTCTGGAGCTATCCAAACAGATCCCTCAAGTGAAGGAAACCTTCCTCCAATGAGAAACTAGCTCAAAATCTGGGATTTCAATCCCTTCCACTGCTGCACCCAGCAACACTACACAATTTCCAGCAAAGCTATGCTGATGTAGATGGCTGAAGCTTGGCCTGAAAACCTGATGTGGAAAGATGAATACAAACTCTCCCAATGAGCTACTCAAAGGAAAGAGGTGGGATTACCTCCCAGGAACACCCAGTGCTAAACAACACTGGAACTTTGCTAAGCAGCAACAATTCTTGGCAGCCAAGAATAATAATCTACAACCTAATCAATAATGCTGCCATCATCTTCCTTATATAATATGTGAGTTTGTTTTCCCTTGGCCCCACTCACTTAGGTTGCTTCTAACCCAAGTTACATTTCCCTCCAAAATTGCGTTATCCATCCTAGGATTCCTCCTCCGCTAAAACTACATTGTTGACTTGGTCAAAGCAGTTTCATTTTGTCTTTGTCCACACATGGAGGTGTCTTATTGAGCTATAAAAAGTGTCTACTTTCACACTTGGAGTGTTTTTATCCTCCTTAGGAGACTTATGGGCCTTTCTACCCATTTATTTACCTGCTACAGCTGTTGTTTAACTCTAATGTTCCATTTAGCTTGGAAGATAAAATTTTGGAACATTACAGTTTGACGCACCTGATACATCGTTAGAAAGATCTATCCGAGGAATACAACTTCTGACAATGAATATCAAGTCTTCAACTCATATTCATTAGTGAATATGAGTCGGAGACTCAATATTCTTTGTTAGCATTTTTAGTCCTCAAATATATATCTTTCTAACGATGTATCATGTGCACCAAACGAAGATAATATGCCAAAGTTACGACCCCAGGAAATTGATGTACAAATTTACCCCGACGAGGCCCATAGTGTGGTGTTTCATATCCTAGGGTTAGGTTTTTGGATTTTTATGGTTTTTCATTGTTTCTTAATAATAAATAGGTGTTCGAGCCTCATTGTAACATAGTTCAGAGGCTTGTAGCCTCCACATCTCTTCTTAGAGATAAGCTACTAGCACCCTAGCTAGTTTATTTTCATTTTGTCTGTAAGCATATTTCAGTCATTTGATATTAATGAAATGAAGTTATATTTACACTACATCTTTTTATTTATGGTTATATTTGTATTATGTTGTGTTTCTGCATAAATCTGGATCAGTGGTATCATAGTGGTTTGCTTTTTATTTGTTTTTCTTTGCATGTCCCCAACGAGGTCAGGGTATAACGAGTTAAGGCTTGATCTAGTTGAACCCTTGCAAGAACATCCGCGCAAACCCCGATGACCTCCCATAGTGGAAGAAAAGAAATATGAGGGAGTAGGAGATCCTATCAAAATATTGCTTGAGGAGGCCCTCGAGAAACAAAGGAATGCGATGATGGATAACTTTGTCGAGATCCTTCAATGGTTTCCCACCTACGGCGCATATGCATCCAACAGCCACTCTGGAGGTGCCATTCCCTTCAAGGTACATGTAAACTTTGAAATTATTGTATTTGAAGGCCAGATAGATGTAGACGTCGTAGGTAGATGGTTGAATTTGATGGAAGGGTATTTCTCAGTCCATGATTTATCTGACCAAGAAAATATTCTTTTTCACTTCTCAAAGGCGCCCCCCATGTCAAAGATTGGTAGGAAACATATTGTGAGAAAGAGGACAGGAGGGAACTCTCGACCACACCCACTTGGAATTCATTCCAAGATGGCATCAAGGAACAATATTAACACATGTGGAACTATGAGGACAAGTACATCCAATGGACCATGCTATGGCAACAAAGGGATGAAGATGTGCACAAGCTGATGAATTTGTTCCATACCCTGTGCACAAAGTTGGGTATTAAATATTTAGAAAGACATTTGGTGCTCAAGTACCACAATTGTTTGCACAGATACATTCAGGAGGAAATGGAGTTCCTCAGCATTACCTCACTTGGCGTGGCATATCAATATGCTACCAAGATCAAGCAGAAATTTAAGCAAAAGAAGCGAGACTTCGGATCTGTGAATTCAAAGCCAGGGAAAGGCGCCCCCGAGCCGCAGAACAAGGGGAAAATCCAAAGTGGGGCAACTCAAAAAAACACCAGAAATGCAAATAAGGACACAGGGAAGTGGTCTGAATTTCATAACCACCCCACTCACAACACAAGCAAGTGTCAGACCAAACAATCACTGGTGGCCAAACTAAAGGCATCTAAATCAGATTCATGTTAATATTTTGAGTCAGAACTGGACAAGGGGAATGAAAAAGGGAATAAAAACATTCATGCAGAACCCAGCGCCACCATTGCCACCACCAAGATCCATAATGAGGAACCCGAAGATCCAAAGGAGGGAGAGTGCCTCTTCCATTCCCAAATGTGGGTGAAGGGTTCTCCACTACAATTCCTTCTCGATAGAAGAAGCCAAAAGAACCTCATTTCAGCAGAGGTCGTGAAGCGGCTCAACCTACTGACCATAGCACACCCACAACCATATACCATTAGGTGGCTTCACCAAGGAAGAGATATCCGCGTTTGCTAGCAGTACCATCTTCCGTACAACATCAATCCATTCCCGGATAAGGTATTGTGTGATGTTGCTCCTCTTGACATGTCTGATGTATTATTAGGCCAACCATACTTGTGGAAGCAGCATCCTGTGTATGAGTCTAGGCCTTATGCGGTTATTATTACTTTGGGAAATAATTTGTACATGATATCGGAGGTAGTACTGCCTCCCGTCATATCTTTGATTACTACAAATCAACGCAGTAAGATTATTTCCCAAACCAGGAAATTCATTTTCATTACCATTTTCCCATAGGGCAAGAAGAATATTGTGGCCACAACCTCTAAATAGGGCTCCCCTACACAACAACAACATATTTACAAAGTCGTGGAGGAATATAATGACATTTTCTCCTCAACCACAGAGGTTCCTCTAAACTGTCAGGTCTAGCACTCCATTGATCTGCCCCCAGGCACGCTGCTACCTGATGTTGCCATACCTCATGCCACCTCAGAAAAAATCCACACATGTACTGTCTGAGGCTGGTAAAGCCACCAATTTTATTGAATGCATCCAGCAGGTCCATGACATCTTGGAGAAATCCAATGCCAAGTACAAACAACGACATGATCAACATCAACTGTCACACAAGTCATTAAGGGAATTTTGAGGTCTAAAATGAGTCTCCTACTAAAACAATAAAATAATATTTATGAATTTTCATTTTACTTTTTGCACCAAAATCCATGTAACCATGGTTAAATTCAATTGAAAATGTGTGCCAAAATAAAATTAATAAAAAAATTGTATTGATGTGACTATATATAAGAATAAGCTTTTCAAGAAAATGTCATTATCATTGAAAGAATAATGCATTTTTCCTTTATACTTAAATAACTTAAAATATATTATAAATATAATTTCATAAATTCTTCATTATATAATATACTATTAATTAAAATATATATTATATAAATTATATAATAACATTTATTAATATTCTATATAAAAGTAAAATGAAATAAAATAATAAATATATTATCTTATGTATTTTTATTTTTTTTATATTACATAATGAATTCACTTTATTCATAACATAGAGAAAATTAATATATAATATAAAAGGAATATAGTATATATTCTATATCATCTAGATAATTTTTCATAATATTATGTATAATAATATATACTATTAATACAATTATAATGAAATTAATTTAGTTTTATTTAAAATTAAAGAAAAAAAATTATTTAAATAGATTTAATTTATATTTATAAGTATAATATAAGATTTATATATATCGAAATTTTAAACTTTTTTTTCCCAAACTATGTTGAACTTAATATATCTTTTTTTAACATACAAAACTAATACACATTTTTTCTTTAATTTTAATATGTTTGTATTGTTAATATTATAATAATATTATTCATAGATTTGATTTATTTTAAAATTACAAGGTTACATTTTTATTTATTTTGATTTTATATGTATATTATATATGTATAGATATTAGCTTATAATTAACTTGAAATTATAATATTAAATAAAATGAGATGAATATATAATTTAAATATAAATATATAAAAATATAAAAATATAATATTTATTGAAAAAAGTGTAAAGACGTGAAGATTGTGTAAGGATATGCATTGTTTCTTTCAAAAAATATAAAATGAAAATAATAATATTTTATTCAAAAAGTGTGAAATGACATTTATTTTTAGTATTTTACTTTATGACTTTAAAAATACTTATAGCACTACTATGGTTAACCACGAGCTTTTATCCACTATTGAGAATGTAACAAGTAAGTACCTATAACTCAATAAATGTCACCTTAACCGTTGGGGATGATGTCATCTCCTAAAATGTGATTGGTTCTCATAAAGTGAATTTTGATTGTACATTTTCCTTAGGAGGTTCATTTTAGACCTCAAAATTCCCCTAATGTCGAGGTGGGTGACCAAGTTTGGTTGAATTTGTAGAAAGAACGCCTAACTGGAGTTCATTAGAAGCTCAGACGACTCCGATATGGGACTTACATCATTATAAAGGTTGTGGGAGACAATGCATTTAAGCTCAAAATTCCCCCATTCCTTGGCTGACAACTAATGTTCAATGTGGATCACCTTCGACCATACTTTCCACCATTACTGGACACATCAAACATTGCATATCTCATGGAGGAACTCAATGTAATGGGGACCATTTCTACCTAACTGGGGAGGAATGATCTAGGTGGATATTGGTGGCCACTTGCCTATTCCACTTGGACCCCCACCATTGTTTCTTTCAGTTTTTCAGTTTCCTTAATTGTAGCACAATTTACTATTTTTAACAGTTTTTCGGGTCCTGAACTTCCAGAGCTGTTTTGAGGCCCTAAACGAAATTTTTTTTTGGAATGAAAGGTCCAACACCTTTTATTCCCCTAAAGCATCATGTAGGGCCTTAAAACAACTTCGGAAGTTCAGGACCAGAAAAATTGCTAAAAATAATAAATTGTGCTATTATTAAGGAAACTGTAAAAATGAAAGAAACAATGGCGGGGGTCCAAGTGGAATATTCAAGTGGCCACCAATATCCACCTTGATCACTCATAATCCAATTGGTTTTTTATATATTCGATTAATCCTTGCATTTCTAGTCAAGTAGAGTAAGGAGGGGAGGAAAACATTACCAAGTATATGAGAGGTGTACATAAACATAATTCTCTGAAGGAACAACCTATTCTGCTCTCAATAAGTTGGGATCCCTCTTCTGCCCCATGAAATAAATACGTGCCTATCACAGTTCTTTGAAAAAATGAAAAAAAATAATGAAATAAAGGGTGAAAGAAGAGAAAGGCTTCCTGTGCAGAGAGGTGAAGCAAGAAACTCCGTCAGGGTACTGTTCAGGCTCGTTGGCAGCAGATCAAAGTTTGTTGTTATGAAGTGACTCTGTCGAGGTACTTCTAGGCCTACTTGAAGTGGAGCAACAACATAGATTAAAATAAAGACTCCGAAATGTTTCTTTTAATTGTGCATCTAAATAATCCTCATACCCAATAGAAACAACTCAGTGTGACTTGGCTTGGTCAGTGTTCCACCAATGAAGAGGATGTGGGAAATGGGCTATGTATTTAACTCGGACTGAGTAAGGAAGATGTGATAATCAATGAATTGAACAATACTTCTGGAAGGTGAGACCAATTTTACACAAGATAAGATTCGTTGAGAGAGCTAGAGTTCTATCTGTAGGTTTTAACCCTGAACAGAAATTATCTACACACAAATCTTATAACAGAAAATAAACAATAGCGAGAGCATAAAACATAAAACAGATAAACACAGAGATTTTCCCCTGGATCCCAAATCGAGACGACCAGCTTGATATTTCATTATATTCCTTTTAGTGTTACAACACATATATATATACATGTCGAAGCATACATAAACCCTAATCCATTAACCCTGGATTAGAAAATAACCGTAGTTCCCTTGACCAGATTTACCAAAATACCAGGGGCCGAAAACCATCGTACCCCAAAACCGTGTGCAAAACCATGCACAAAACCATGGGCGCGGACCGCCCATCGGAAATTAAGGACCAAAACATTTTCGTCGGGGCGCTGTCACGGACCCCGACAAGGGGGGCTACCACCCCCCCTGCCCCCCCTCTTAACACATACCCAACATTCTCCCACTTTTTGTTTACTTTCCGCAGGGGGCCACAAGAGAGCTTAGTCATTGGCCCAATTCTTCAACACCCATTTTTTTTCTACACCAAGAGAAATTCTGAGTGCTCACAGACTTCGTCAATGCATCTGAAACATTCTTCAAAGTGTCCACCTTTACCAGCAACACCCTTTCAGCCTCAACCATATCTCTAACAAAGTGATATTGAACATAATTGTGCTTTGTCTTTGAATGATAAGCAGGGTTCTTAGCCAAGAAAATTGCGCTTTGGCTATCACAGTCTATCCTTATAGATTGTTGTACCAACCCCATACTTGAACACAATCTCTGGAACTAAACTGCTTCCTTGATTGCATGAGTGGCTGCCATGTATTCTGCCTCTGTAGTTGAAAGAGCCACTACAAACTGCCTTTTACTCATCCAACTGACTGCGCCTCCAACTAGGCTAAACACATACCCACTCGTAGATCTTCTTTGGTCCAGATCTCCAGCCCAGTCTGCATCAACAAAACCACGAATGTCAAACATTCTTTCCAATCCTGGTCTCCCCTGGTAGCACAAGCCATAATCACTAGTGCCACATAAATATCTGAAAAACCTGCTTCACTTCTGTCCAATGCTCCTTCCCTGGGTTTGACATAAACCTACTCAATACTCCCACTGCATGTGAAATGTCTGGTCTAGTACATACCATTGCATACATCAGGCTACCCACTGCACTTGCATATGGAACATGGGACATATGCTCCTCTTCTTCTTGTGTCTTGGGACACTGTTTAGCAGACAGCTTTACACCTACATGAATAGGAACATTCACCAGTTTACTATCCTGCATAGTGAACCTCTGCAATATAGTCTCGACAATCTTCCTCTGGTTTAACCAAAGCTTCCTCTTTGCCCGATCTCTCTTAATTTCCATGCCCAAAATATAGTTTGCAGCACCAAGATCCTTCATGTCGAATTTGGAGAACAGTTGGGTCTTCAAATCTTGGATAATTTCTTTGTCATTTCCAATCAACAACATATCATCCACATACAAGACCAAATAAATAACGCAGTCACCAATTAATTTAAAATAAACACAGTGATCCTCCTTGCTTCTGGTGAAGCCAAGTCCCTGTATATAGGTATCAAATTTCTGATACCACATCCTTGGTGACTTTTTTAACCCATACAAAGACTTCTTCAACCTACATACCAGTTCTTTCTTACCCTTCACCATAAAGCCTTCAAGTTGCTTCATGTAGATCTCCTCTTATAGATCCCCGTGAAAATTTTTTGTCTTCACATCCATCTGTTCTATCTCAAAATCAAATGCAGTAGCAACAGATAAAAGTAATCTAATAGAAGTAATTTTGGCAACAGGAGAAAAAATATCACCAAAATAAATTCCCGACACCTTGGAATAACCTTTTGCTACCAACTGAGCTTTGTATTTCTCCAACTTGCCTTCTACATTCATCTTCTTCTTAAACACCCATTTGCTCCCGATGGGCTTCCTTCCAGCTGGAAACTCCACCAGATCCCATGCCTCATTTTTGTGTAAGGATGCCATTTCATCAACCATGGCCTGCTTCCAGAGTTTTCCATCCTTTGAATTTACTGCCTCCATGACAGTTTTGAGATCATCATCAGTTATAGTTAAGGAAAAACCTGAACAAAAAGCAGATGGGCTATACCTTTCTTGTTTCCTTATTTCCCGAACTAATTTTCTCATACCTGGAGTTTGTGGCTCTTCCTCTTCTGAATCTTCTTCTGATGTAGAGTCTGATTCATACTCCTTCATCTCAAACTCTATCTTCTCAGGTTCCTTTGGTATGACTTCATGTTTAACAACATCTTTCACCTCTCTAAACACCACATCTCTCCTGTACACAACCTTCTTTATTTCTGGGTTCCAAAGATTGTAACCTTTTAAACCATCCTTATACCCAATAAAGATGCACCTTTCAGATTTATTATCCAACTTGGTCCTTTTCTGCTTTGGAACATGTACATATGCATCACATCCAAATACCCTTAGATGTGAAAGAGAGGGTTTCTTACCAGTCCATACCTCATGTGGAGTATTATCCTCCAACACTGATGAAGGTGATCTGTTAACCAGATAGCATGTAGTCTCCATTGCCTCTGCCCAGAATTCTTGTCCTAACCTGATAACACTGAGCATGCTTCTTGCCTTTTCCATCATTGTTGTGTTCATTCTTTCTGCAAATCCGTTTTGCTGAGGTGTGTATGGAGTAGTCTTTTGCCGTGGTATACCACACTTCTTATAGAACTCTTCAAATTCCTTCTTGCAGAACTCCCCACCATTATCTGTCCTCAGCGCCTTTATCTTCTTCTCTGTCTGATTTTCCACCAGAGCCTTAAATTCTTTAAATTTGTTAAAGACTTCAAATTTCTTCCTCGAGAAATATATCCATGTATTCCTTGAGAAGTCATCTATGAATGAAACATAGTACATAGACTTTCCCAGTGATGGAACTAACACAGGTCCAAACACATCACTGTGCACAAGTTCTAATATCTTGTTCGCCCTCTTAGCACCAGAAGGAAAACTCACCTGATTCTACTTCCCATATAGACAATGTTCACAGAAATCGAAATCCAGAGAGCAATTAGACATACCTTCTACCATACCATTTCTATGCAGTATCTGAAGGCCCTTCTCTCCAATATGTCCAAGCCTTTGATGCCATAGCATGGTCTTTTCTCCAGATGCAGCTAGGCTTTCCTCTCCACTTTAAGGAACCATAGAACTGTTACACCCATCAATACTAGTGCTACCTTGTAGCTTGTACATAGTTCCAGTCCGAACTCCCCACATTAATACCAGTGCTCCCTGAACCATCTTACAGGCATCTTTCTCGAACACTATTTTTACACCTACATCATCCATCTTGCTTACAGAAATCAGATTTTTGGCCAATGTAGGAATATGCAAAACACCAAGAAGTGTTCTAATCCTTCCACCTTGCAGCTTCAGCTTGACCTTTCCACGTCCGAGGATTCTGGCCTTCCTATCATCCCCTAGAAAGACATCACCACCATCATATTTCTCATACTCGCAGAACCACTCCCTATGGGGAGTGAAGTGAAAGGATGCACCTGAGTCAATCAACCATGACTCATGATCTACATGTGTATTTGAAGAAGAAGCCAAATACACATCCCCACCTTCATCCTAGGTGGTTTTTTCCTCTGCAGAAGGAGCATCATCAGATCCCTTTCCTTTCTCAGGAGCTTTAGATCTGCAGTCCCTTTTGTAGTGCTCTTCCTTTCCGCATTTCCAACATACCTTTACAAACTTTCCAGGAGATTTAGATCTCCCTCTAGATTTGGATATCCCACTCAAAACCTTATTCTTGTTTCTATTTTGGGACCTTCCTCGTACAGATAAGGCATCTCCATTCTGGCCCTCCATATTTCTCCGTCTCATATCCTCCGACAACAAGGCTGAGACAATGTCATCAAAATTCAAGGTAGTTGTATTGCTACCTATTGCAATAACCAGACTGTCCAACGAGTCTGGAAGAGAACACAACAAACTGATGCACTTATCTTCATCTGAGATTTTAATATCAATAGATGACAGCTGACTTACCACAGTATTGAAGGCATTCAGATGCTCTATCACTGAGTCTCCATCCTTCATCCTCAGGTTATACAGCTTTTTCCGCAAGAACAACTTATTCACCAGAGACTTAGATTGGTAAAAATTCCCAAGTTTTTCCCACAAATTCTTCGCCGTAGCTTCCCCAGGTACATTCAACAATACTGAATCTGAGACACACAACCGTATTATGCTCTTAGCCTTCTGATCCAGTTTCTTCCAGTCTTCATCTGAAATTTCCGTTGGTTTAGTACTTGGATCTACCGCGATCCACTGATCTTTATCCACCAGAAGATCCTCCATCTTGAGCTTCCATAACTCAAAACTCTGACCATTAAATTTATCGATCTCTATCTTTTGGATGCTCGCCATCTTCTTTCACTGCAAGAATCGATCCCGTAGATCTCCCACTGAACAGGGTCTACCTCAGGCCCGAGAAAAAAAACCCCTTAGCAGCAAAGGCGTCCCCTTGAAGCCGAAACTGCTCTGATACCAAATGTAGGTTTTAACCCTGAGCAGAAATTATCTACACACGAACCTTATAACAAAAAATAAACAATAGTAAGAGCATAAAACATAAAATAGATAAACACAGAGATTTTCCCCTGGATCCCAAATCGGGATGACTAGCTTGATATTTCATTATATTCGTTTTAGTGTTACAACACATATATATACATGTCGAAGCATACATAAACCCTAATCCATTAACCTTGAATTAGAAAATAACCATAGTTCCCTTGAATGGATCTACAAAAATACCAGGGGCCGAAAACCATCGTACCCCAAAACCATGTGCAAAACCATTCACAAAACCATGGGCGCGGACCGCCCACCAGAAATAAAGGACCAAAAAATTTTCGACAGGGCACTGCCACAGACCCTGACAGGGGGGGCTACTGCCCTGCCTATGACCCCCCCATTGTGGCCAGTGCAAAGGGGGGGCTATCGCCCCCCCTATTAACACATACCCAAAATTCTCCCACTTGTTGTTTTCTTTCCGCAGGGGGCCACAAGAGAGCTTAGTCGTTGGCCCAATTATTCAACACCAATTGTTTCTCTACACCAAGAGAACTTCTGAGTGCTCACAGACCTCATCAATGCATCTGCAAAATTCTTCAAAGTGTCCACCTTTACCAGCAATACCCTTTTAGCCTCAACCATATCTCTAACAAAGTGATATTGAAAATCAATGTGCTTTGTCTTTGAATGATAAGCAGGGTTCTTAGCTAAGAAAATTGCACTTTGGATATCACAGTCTATCCTTATAGCTTGTTGTACCAACCCCATACATGAACCCAATATCTATAACCAAACTGCCTCCTTGCTTGCATGAGTGGCTACCATGTATTCTGCCTCTGTAGTTGAAAGAACCACTACAGACTGCCTTTTAAGCATCCAACTGACTGCACATCCAAATAGGCTAAACACATACCCACTTGTAGATCTTATTTGGTCCAGATCTCTAGCCCAGTCTGCATCAACAAAACCACGAATGTCCAACATTCTTTCCAATCCTAGTCTTCCCTGGTAGCATAAGCCATAATCACTAGTGCCACTTAAATATCTGAAAACCCGCTTCATTGTTGTCCAATGCTCCTTCCCTGGGTTTGTCATAAACCTGCTCAATACTCCCACTCGATGTGAAATGTCTGGTCTAGTACATACCATTGCATACATCAGGCTACCCACTACACTTGAATATGGAACACGGGACATATCCTCCTCTTCTTCTTGTGTCTTGGGACACTATTCAGCAAACAACTTTACACCTACAGGAATAGGAACATTCACCAGTTTACTATCATGCATATTGAACCTCTGAAATATAGTCTCAACATACTTCCTCTGGTTTAACCAGAGCTTCCTCTTTGCCCAATCTCTCTTAATTTCCATGCCCAAAATATAGTTTGTAGCACCAAGATCCTTCATGTCAAATTTGGAGAACAGTTGGGTCTTCAAATCTTGGATAATTTATTTGTCATTTCCAATCAACAACATATCATCCACATACAAGACCAAATAAATAACATGGTCACCAATTAATTTAAAATAAACATAGTGATCCTCCTTGCTTTTGGTGAAGCCAAGTCCCCGTATATAGGTATCAAATTTCTGATACCACATCCTTGGTGACTGTTTTAACCCATACAGAGACTTCTTCAACCTGCATACTAGTTTTTTCTTACCCTTCACCATAAAGCCTTCAGGTTGCTTCATGTAGATCTCCTCTTCTAGATCCCCGTGAAGAAATGTTGTCTTCACATCCATCTGTTCTATCTCAAAATCAAATGCAGCAGCAACAGATAAAAGTAATCTAATAGAAGTAATTTTGGCAACAGGAGAAAAAATATCACCAAAATCAATTCCCGGCACCTGGGAATAACCTTTCGCTACCAACCGAGATTTGTATTTCTCCACCTTGCCTTCTACATTCATCTTCTTCTTAAACACCCATTTGCTCCCAATGGGCTTCCTTCCAGCCGGAAACTCCGCCAAATCCCATGCATCATTTTTGTGCAAGGATGCCATTTCATCAACCATGGCCTCCTTCCATAGTTTTCCATCCTCTGAATCTACTGCCTCCCTGACAGTTCTGGGTTCATCATCAGTTATAGTTAAGGCAAAACCTAAATAGAAAGCAGATGGACTATACCTTTCTGGTTGCCTTCTTTCCCGAACTGATCTTCTCAAAGCTGGAGTTTGTGGCTCTTCATCTTCTGAGTCTTCTTCTGTTGTAGAGTCTGATTCATCCTCCTTTAGCTCAAACTCTATCTTTTCAGGTTCCTTTGATATGACTTCATGTTTAACAACATCTTTCACTTCTCTAAACACCACATCTCGGCTGTACACAACCTTCCTTGTTTCTGGGTTCCAAAGCTTGTAACCCTTTAAACCATACTTATACCCAATAAAGATGCACCTTTCAGATTTATTATCCAACTTGGTCCTTTTCTCCTTTGGAACATGTACATATGCATCACATCCAAATACCCTTAGATGTGAAAGAGAGGGTTTCTTACTAGTCCATACCTCATGTGGAGTCTTATCCTCCAACACTAATGAAGGTGATCTGTTAACTAAGTAACATGCAGTCTCCACTGCCTCTGCCCAGAATTCTTGTCCTAACCCGGTACCACTGAGCATGCTTCTTGCCTTTTCCATCAGTGTTCTATTCATTCTTTCTGCAACTCCATTTTGCCGAGGTGTGTATGGAGTAGTCTTCTGCCGTGCTATACCACACTTCTTACAGAACTCTTCAAATTCCTTCTTGCAGAACTCCCCACCATTATCTGTCCTCAGCACCTTTATCTTCTTCTCTGTCTGGTTTTCCACCAGAGCCTTAAATTCTTTAAATCTATCAAAGACTTTAGATTTCTTCCTCAAGAAATATATCCATGTATTCCTTGAGAAGTCATCTATGAATGAAACATAGTACACAGACTTTCCCAGTGATGGAACTGACACAGGTCCAAACACATCAATATGCACAAGTTCTAATATCTTGTTTGCCCTCTTAGCACCAGAAGGAAAACTCACCCGATTCTGCTTCCCATATACACAATTTTCACAAAAATCGAAATCCAAAGAGAAATTAGACATACCTTCTACCATACCATTTATGCAAGATTCCGCGTCCTTCTCTTCCAACATGTCCAAGCCTTTGATGCCATAGCATGGTCTTTTCTCCAGAGACAGCTAGGCTTTCCGCTCCACTTTCAGGAACCATAGAACTATTACACCCATCAATAACAGTGCTACCTTGTAGCTTGTAGAGAGTTCTAGTCCAAACTCCCCGCATTAATACCAGTGCTCCCCGAACCATCTTGCAGGCATCTTTCTCGAACACTGTTTTTACACCTGCATCATCCATCTTGCTTACAGAAATCAGATTTCTGGCCAATGCAGAAATATGCAGAACACCAGGAAGTGTTCTAATCCTTCCACCTTGTAGCTTCAGCTTGACCTTTCCACGTCCGACGATTCTGGCCTTCGTATCATCCCCTAGGAAGACATCACCACCATCATATTTCTGATACTCGTAGAACCACTCCCTATGGGGAGTGAAGTGAAAGGATGCACCTGAGTCAATCAACCATGACTCATGATCTACATGTGTATTTGAAGAAGAAGCCAAATCCACATCCCCACCTTCATCTGAGGTGGTTTTTTCCTCTACAGAAGGAGCATCATCAAATCCCTTTCCTTTCTCAGGAGCTTTAGATCTGTAGTCCCTTTGGTAGTGCCCTTCCTTTCCACATTTCCAACATACCTTTACAAACTTTCTAGGAGATTTAGATCTCCCTCTAGATTTGGATCTCCCACTCGAAACCTTATTCTTGTTTCTTTTTTGGGACCTTCCTTGTACAGATAAGGCATCTCCATTCTGGCCCTCCATATTTCTCCATCCCATTTCCTCCGACAACAAGGCTGAGACAATGTCATGAAAATTCACGGTAGTTGTATTGCTACCTATTGCAATAACTAGACTATCCCATGAGTCTGGTAGAGAACACAACAAACTGATGCACTTATCTTAATATGAGATTTTAATATCAACAGATGATAGCTGACTTACCACAGTATTGAAGGCGTTTAGATGCTTTGTCACCGAGTCTCCATCCTTCATCCTCAGGTTATACAGCTTTTTCCACAGGAACAACTTATTCACCAGAGACTTAGATTGGTACAAAGTCCTAAGTTTTTCCCACAAATTCTTCGCTGTAGCTTCCCCAGATACATTCAACAATACTGAATTTGAGACACACAACCGTATTGTGCTCTTAGCCTTCCAATCCATTTTCTTCCAGTATTCATCTGACATTGTTGTTGGTTTAGTACCTGGATCTACCACGATCCATTGATCTTTATCCACCAACAGATCCTCCATCTTGAGCTTCCATAACTCAAAACTCTGACCATTAAATTTCTCGATCTCTATCTTTCCACCGCTCACCATATTCTTTCACCACAAGAATCGATCCCGCAGATCTCCCACTAAACAAGGTCTACTTTAGGCCTAAGAAAAAAACCCCTCAGCAGCAAACGCGTCCCTTTGAAGCCGAAACTGCTCTGATAACAAATGTAGGTTTTAACCCTGAACAGAAATTATCTACATACGAATCTTATAACAGAAAATAAATAATAGCGAGAGCATAAAACATAAAACAGTTAAACACAGATATTTTCCCCTGGATCCCAAATCGGGACGACCAACTTGATATTTCATTATATTCCTGTTTTTGTTACAACACACACACACACACACACACACACACACACACACACACACACACATATACATATATATATATGCTGAAGCATACATAAACCCTAATCCATCAACCCTGGATTAGAACATAACCATAGTTCCCTTGACCGGATCTACAAAAATACCAGGGGCCGAAAGCCATCGTACCCCAAAACCATGTACAAAACCATGCACAAAACCATGGGCACGGACCACCCACCAGAAATTAAGGACCAAAAAATTTCCACCGGGGCGCTGCCGTGGACCGCGACAGGGGGGGCTACTGCCCCCTCTATGACCCCCCCGTTGCGCCCAACGAAAGGGGGGGCTATCGCCCCCCCTCTTAACACATACCCAACATTCTCCCACTTGTTGTTTTCTTTCCACAGGGGGCCACAAGAGAGCTTAGTCATTGGCCCAATTCTTCAACAACCATTGTTTCTCTACACCAAGAGAACTTCTGAGTGCTCACAAACTTCGTCAATGCATCTGCAACATTCTTCAAAGTGTCCACCTTTACCAGCAACACCCTTTTAGCCTCAACCATATCTCTAACAAAGTGATATTAAACATCAATGTGCTTTGTCTTTGAATGATAAGCAGGGTTCTTAGCCAAGAAAATTTCACTTTGGCTATCATATTCTATCCTTATATCTTGTTGTACCAACCCCATACTTGAACACAATATCTGCAACCAAACTACTTCCTTTCTTGCATGAGTGGCTGCCATGTATTCTACCTCTTTATTTGAAAGAGCCACTACAAACTGCCTTTTACTCATCCAACTGACTGCGCCTCCAAATAGGCTAAACACATACCCACTTATAGATCTTGTTTGGTATAGATCTCCAGCCCAATCTGCATTAACAAAAGAACGAATATCCAACATTATTTCCAATCCTAGTCTTCCCTGGTAGCACAAGCCATAATCACTAGTGCCACGTAAATATCTGAAAACCCGCTTCACTGCTGTCCAATGCTCCTTCCCTGGGTTTGACATAAACTTGCTCAATACTCCCACTGCATGTGCAATGTCTGGTCTAGTACAGACCATTGCATACATCAGGCTACCCACTGCACTTGAATATGGAACACGGGACATATCATCCTCTTCTTCTTGTGTCTTCGAACACTGTTCAGTAGACAGCTTTACACCTATAGGAATAGGAACTTTCACCGGTTTACTATCCTGCATATTGAACCTCTACAATATAGTCTCGACATAATTCCTCTGGTTTAACCAGAGCTTCCTCTTTTCTCAATCTCTCTTAATTTCCATGCCCAAAATATAGTTTGCAGCACCAAGATCCTTCATGTCGAATTTGGAGAACAGTTCGGTCTTCAAATCTTGGATAGTTTCTTTGTCATTTCCAATAAAGAACATGTCATCCACATACAAGACCAAATAAATAACAAGGTCACCAATTAATTTAAAATAAACACAGTGATCCTCCTTGCTTCTGGTGAAGCCAAGTCCCCGTATATAGGTATCAAATTTCTGATACCACATCCTTGGTAACTGTTTTAACCCATACAGAGACTTCTTCAACCTACATACTAGTTCTTTCTTACCCTTCACCATAAAGCCTTCAGGTTGCTTCATGTAGATCTCCTCTTCTAGATCCCCATGAAGAAATGTTGTCTTCACATCCATCTGTTCTATCTCAAAATCAAATGCAACAGCAACAGATAAAAGTAATCTAATAGAAGTAACTTTGGCAACAGGAGAAAAAAATATCACCAAAATCAATTCCCGGCACCTGGGAATAACCTTTCGCTACCAACCGAGCTTTGTATTTCTCCACCTTGCCTTCTACATTCATCTTCTTCTTAAACACCCATTTTCTCCCAATGGGCTTCCTTCCAGCCGGCAACTCCACCAGATCCCATGCATCGTTTTTGTGCAAGGATGCTATTTCATCAACCATGGCCTCCTTCCAGAGTTTTCCATCCTCTGAATCTACTGCCTCCCTGACAGTTCTGGGTTCATCATCAGTTATAGTTAAGGCAAAAACTGAACAGAAAGCAGATGGACTATACCTTTCTGGTTGCCTTCTTTCCCGAACCGATCTTCTCAAAGCTAAAGTTTGTGGCTCTTCATCTTCTGAGTCTTCTTCTGTTGTAGAGTCTGATTCATCCTCCTTTAGCTCAAACTCTATCTTCTCAGGTTCCTTTGGTATGACTTCATGTTTAACAACATCTTTCACTTCTCTAAACACCACATCTCGGCTGTACACAACCTTCCTTGTTTCTGGGTTCCAAAGCTTGTAACCCTTTAAACCATCCTTATACCCAATAAAGATGCACCTTTTAGATTTATTATCCAAATTGGTCCTTTTCTCCTTTGGAACATGTACATATGCATCACATCCAAATACCCTTAGATGTGAAAGAGAGGGTTTCTTACCAGTCCATACCTCATGTGGGGTCTTATCCTCCAACATTGATGAAGGTGATCTGTTAACTAAGTAACATGCAGTCTCCACTGCCTCTGCCCAGAATTCTTGTCCTAACCCGGTACCACTGAGCATGCTTCTTGCCTTTTCCATCAGTGTTCTATTCATTCTTTCTGCAACTCCATTTTGCTGAGGTGTGTATGGAGTAGTCTTCTGTCGTGTTATACCACACTTCTTACAGAACTCTTCAAATTCCTTCTTGCAGAACTCCCCACCATTATCTGTCCTCAACGCCTTTATCTTCTTCTCTGTCTGGTTTTCCACCAGAGCCTTAAATTCTTTAAATTTGTCAAAGACTTCAGATTTCTTCCTCAAGAAATATATCCATGTATTCCTTGAGAAGTCATCTATGAATGAAACATAGTACACAGACTTTCCGAGTGATGGAACTGACACAGGTCCAAACACATCACTGTGCACAAGTTCTAATATCTTGTTTGCCCTCTTAGCACCAGAAGGAAAACTCACCCGATTCTGCTTCCCATATACACAATGTTCACAGAAATCGAAATCCAGAGAACAATTAGACATACCTTCTACCATACCATCTCTATGCAGTATCTGAAGGCCCTTCTCTCCAATATGTCTAAGCCTTTGATGCCATAGCATGGTCTTTTCTCCAGAGACAGCTAGACTTTCCGTCCCACTTTCAGGAACCACAGAACTGTTACACCCATCAATAACAGTGCTACCTTGTAGCTTGTACAGAGTTCCAGTCCGAACTCCCCGCATTAATACCAGTGCTCCCCGAACCATCTTGCAGGCATCTTTCTCAAACACTATTTTTACACCTGCATCATCCATCTTGCTTACAGAAATCAGATTTCTGGCCAATGCAGGAATATGCAGAACACCAGGAAGTGTTATAATCCTTCCACCTTGCAGCTTCAGCTTGACCTTTCCACGTCCGACGATTTTGGCCTTCCTATCATCCCCTAGGAAGACATCACCACCATCATATTTCTCATACTCGCAGAACCACTCCCTATGGGGAGTGAAGTGAAAGGATGCACCTGAGTCAATCAACCATGACTCATGATCTACATGTGTATTTGAAGAATAAGCCAAAAACATATCCCCACCTTTATCCTAGGTGGTTTTTTCCTCTACAGAAGGAGCATCATTAGATCCCTTTCCTTTCTCAGGAGCTTTAGATCTGCAGTCCCTTTTGTAGTGCCCTTCATTTCCGTATTTCCAACATACCTTTACAAACTTTCTAGGAGATTTAGATCTCCCTCTAGATTTGGATCTCCCACTCAAAACCTTATTCTTGTTTCTGTTTTGGGACCTTCCTCGTACAGATAAGGCATCTCCATTCTCGCCCTCCAAATTTCTCTATCTCATTTCCTCTGAAAACAAGGCTGAGACAATGTCATCAAAATTCAAGGTAGTTGTATTGCTACCTATTGCAATAACCAGACTGTCCCAAGATTCCGGTAGAGAACACAACAAACTAATGCACTTATCTTCATCTGTGATTTTAATATCAATAGATTATAGCTGACTTACCACAGTATTGAAGGCGTTCAGATGCTCAGTCACTGAGTCTCCATCCTTCATCCTCAAGGTATACAGCTTTTTCCGCAGGAACAACTTATTCACCAGAGACTTAGATTGGTACAAAGTCCCAAGTTTTTCCCACAAATTATTCACCATAGCTTCCCTAGATACATTCAACAATACTAAATCTGAGACACACAACCGTATTGTGCTCTTAGCCTTCCAATGCAGTTTCTTCCAGTCTTCATCTGACATTGTCGTTCGTTTAGTACTTGGATCTACCGCGATCCATTGATCTTTATCCACCAGCAGATCCTCCATCTTGAGCTTCCATAACTCAAAAATCTGACCATTAAATTTCTAAAAAAGGGACATTACAGTGGTATCAAAGCATAATCTTGGCTCAGCCTGTGGATCTTCGCCAAGATGCCATCTAAGAAGATGAGGAAGACTCCACTTTGTGGAGGAGAAGAAAGAAGAAAGGAGATGAGCTAGCCAAGCTTCTCCCTAAATCCATCTAGGGCTTTCATGGGAGCCACAAGAAAAAGAGAAGGGAGAGATTTGAAGAATCTCTAGAAGGGTTTGAAACAAAAACAAACTCTAGGGTTTCTGATGAGGAATGTGAGCATGCAGTCACATCCTTTGATGCATAGCGCAGTCACATGTGCAACTTTTTCATGGAAGAGATGGGAAAAGAAGGAGAGGTGATCAAGAGGAAAAATCTTGAAGATTTTCAGAGGGAGTATGAGTCTCAAACTCCGGCATTCAGAGATCGTCTCACTTCATGGATTTTTGCAAGTCCAAGATGAAGGAGAGCTAGCAGCAATATAGATTTGTTCTATCTACTTTCAGAGGTTCACCTACATGTTCAGCCAAAAGCATGGGTAGAGGAGCTGAAGACCATGTTGCAGCAGCACAAATTTTCCAAAGGAGATGCTATCAGATTTGCATCGCTGCACTTGAAAGGTAAAACCTATGCATGGTGGATATTTGAGTCATGTTCTTTAGAGGATGCAAATACTTCTTTCTATTTCAAATTCATTGAAGCAATGATGGAAAGATTTGGTAGGAGGAAATCTGAAACACATGCAGAGAAACAAACCAAGATTTTGCATGCAAGGGAAGGAAACATAAACTCAGATCCACTTCAGAACATTGATGATAAGGCTGACATCTTGCATCACACCTTGTTGGAGGCAAGGTATCCATCTCATATTCTTGCACAATAGAGCATGGAGGTCTCTTTTTCAAAATGAGATCAAATTTTGGAGAGGTTGCCCCTACATGTTGATGAGGAGGAGGGCAATTGCGCTGGGATAGCTAGAGTTGATCCAGTGCCTCATGCAGAGGTAAGAGGAGCTCTTGCTCCACATAGAGGGATTCTTGTGTCTTTGCAAGAAATTCCCCAGGATCTCCCATGTAGATATCAAGGCACAACTCATGATACATCTATGCCATTGATGATAGGGTGCAGAGCTGTGGAGATAGAAGGAATAGATAGGGAGGATGATCAACATCATGTGATGAGGAGCACATAACCTATCTATTTTATGAGGTTGATGCACCTAAGATGATGATCAGATTGCGCAGTGGAAGCATGGAGGGTTTTCTCCATTCATATATTCAATCATCTCTTGATGATGGTGTCTCACTGCATGAAGACATTACACCAAGGAGACCACTAGATCAGTAGAGGAGGTTGGATGCTCCGTATTTGGGGGCCTAACACCTTGATTTTAGGAGGGTGGAAACCTTGGGAGAGTTCAGTACAGCGCAGAGAGTTTGGGATAGACTCAAGGAGGAGGGAGACACTCTCTTATTTTCAGCATCATCCACTCTCTTCAGTCATACTGGGCTGGCAGATGTTGCTGCAAGGATAGAGGATTGCATCTTCATGATGCAGGTTGACTGCTCCATAGATTTGGTGAGAGGGATGATACTTCCTTTGAGGAAGGACTCTTTCATGCATTGGAGTAGAGGGAGGCCACTCATGCTTATATTTCCCAGGATCGGGAGATTCTTTGGAGGTGATAGTCTCTCATGGGAGGCTTATTTTCAGAGATCATCATTTCTTTGAGCATGAGCAGCTACATGATGGGTATAGCAGCAACTTGGAGGATGAATTTGGCATGAGGGATGTCAAGGTAGCAGGTAGCAGCGTGATGGAGCACCATATTGCAGAATATCAACACTGTCTATGAGAAGGATTGATCCAGGATGGAGGACTTAGCCTTGGTTGAGTATTCCCCAGGATCCTGATGCATGCATGATTCTTGATGACCAGGAGGGAGATGACTGATGCAGAGTTAATGATATGGTCATCTAACACTATGGCAAATTCTTCTTGACTAGGGCTTTTAGTCTCGAGAAGAGATTATTGCATGCAGCATATGAGGACTTCCTAGCTATGCACTTGGATGCATACTTTGCCTTGCTAGAGGAGTTCACTTTGGAGGGAATTCGTCATGATATTTATTAGCATATGGATAGATGCATAGCCTGGTTGTTTTTTTTGGAGAGGTTGGCACAACCATTCCCTTACTCATTGGAGGAGAGGGAGAGCATTCATGATGAGCCATTTCAGCTCAAGGTCTCAAGTACATGGTAGAGAAGGTATAATTTCACATTGTGTACCTCTTTACTTTATATGAGCAGCATATTTATCAGGGAGGATCATTCCTTCTTGCATTTGTTATGTTGTACTTGCAACTACTTGTAGCCTTGATTTTGGCTAATCTTGTGATGGTTGTGGGGGAAGCCACATGCTTCTTGGTGTGCACCATTGGCACCAATTGATATTTTCATGATTTCATATTATGAGGAGATGATGTGGCAGCCAAAAAGTGGCTAGTTCATCACTTGTTACTTTTGATTCTAAGGCAGGCCAAGGAGGCACTGCGCAGTTCCATGAGTGGAACTTGAGACCACTCTCTGGTTTTCATTTGGCAACTTGCTTTTATTGTGTATTTCTCCTTGTATTTCAGATTTTGGTACAATCACGAGGAGAATTATTTGGAGAGTTTGTATGTACAGCCCATTGGGAGCATGATTCTCCCCATTTTATATGTTTTATCTTGTAGGAGACACCATGGGCAAACCATGATTACCACGTTGCTACTTGTATCTTCTTGTGGGAGGGACCACTTGGAGAATTTGCAGAGGCATTTCATGGCTGATTTTTCTTGATGGGGTAGCTTCGGACATTCTGGGAGGCCATACTTTTCCAGCCAAAAGACAAAGGCAGACCCATATGAGCAGCATGTGAAGAGAGGGCCATCATGAAAAGACAAGCACAACTCTCCATTCAGCCCAACACCTTGCAGAAACTGGGGGTTGAGATTTCTATTTGGATGATTGCATGGATGAAGGGATCATCATTGGGAGACATTTTTTCCCATGCATATCATCACTCCTACCTTAAGGAGGCCACATTCCAACAATAAGGATTCCACTACACCTTCTATCTTTCCATGAGGGGCATCATTTTCAGTTTGCATACTTGGGAGAGAGCATTGGAGGGCATATTTATTGTAGCATATTTTGAGTAGTGGTGGGACCATGGATGAGGAGGCCACAAGAGAAGAAGGAGGAGAAATTTTGTTCTCTCTATGCAGTTGCTTGAGGACAAGCAACATGTGGGAGGGGAGGACTGTAATGTCCCAATTTTTAGCCTCAAGCTAAAATGGACATTATAGTTTCACATTTTTATTTTGTTGAATAAAAATGGGTAAAGTGACCCATTCATGTAATAAACAGGAATAAAATCCCTTACAATGTGAAAAGGGATTATCATGGAGCTGGATTTCACACCCTCATATGTGAAAGAGGTTAAAATGCAAATGGACAAGGCCTAATTGACCAATTCAAACTGCGTTGGCATGAGTTGGCAAGCACTATGTGGGACAACGCAGTTTTAGTGGAGGAATACTCCATGAGGGAGGAAACTTCTAGAGGAATAAATATGGAGGCTTCATTGTGTTTAAAAGAGAGGCAAGGCAGCCCATTGAGATTATCTTAGATCATTTGACTATTTGTCTTGAGAGACAAATTGCTGCCTCTTGATGTTCAGCAGAGCTGCAGTGCCCTCGGGCACGAGCGAGTCCTGTTTAGGATTTTCTCTCCTTCTTGAGTAGCTTATGAAGGATTGCACTCATCCTCCATATTCCGGCACTCAGGCCATAGCTTCAGCCATCTTCATCAGCGCAGTATCTATAGTAGATTATTGTGCAATGTAGCTAGGTGTTGCTGGAGGTTTCCCACAACACCATTTCTAGCTGATCTTTCAGAGGAGGGAAGTTCTATACTTCCAGGAGGTTAGTAAGGATGGTTTCTGAGCATATTCCACCATCATTGGCAAGAGGCCAACCATTTCCATCAGTCACTGCGCAGATACTCTCATAGACTGTGTTCTAGCTGAAGCATATTTGCAGTGAGGGTTTTGTAGAATTTTCAGGGGGTAAGATCTTCGGTGTAGGGATCAGCCTTGCACTTCAGATTTCCAAAGGAGAAGGGCTCTTCATCAGCTTCAGCCATTCAGCCTTCTCCATTCCATTCCATGTATTGAGTTGCTGCAGCTACCCAGCAACTCCGACATTTTAGCAGTTTTGCATAGTCGAGCCAATCCTTCTAGGATTGACTTGAGGTAGTGATTGGGAGCTTAGATCATCTCTCCTAATGATATATGAGCCATGTATATGAAGATCCATGTTATGTTTTCACTCAGTACAGCAGTCTCCCTTCTATGACTGCACAGTCTCTATTCATGGGCATTCTGCTATGGAGCAGCATTTGTATTTTGGCATGTATTTTCATGAAAGGATTCTAGACTTATCCTTCTTATATTCATTGTACCATTTGCTGCTGTTATTTCATAGTAAAATGGCTCAAGGGTTTCATATATTTTGGCATAATGTTTATTCACTGCTATTCCTAGTTTATGTCTTTACTTATTACTGTAGCTGCATCTTTGGGTTATCTTGCAAGATTCCCAATAGTGTTGTATTCCTTCTTGGGGATATTGTCCTTTGACAATCACTCTATAGACAGAGTCTGATAGTGGGCCAGGAAGCCCCTGGAGTTCATCCTTCCTTGTGAAGGTGATAAATCCAGTAAATGCCCCTTCAATCCATCTCTGGAATAGATTTCCTTGTCAATTGCCAATGTTTCTGAAAAAGGGACATTACATTCTTTCACCGCAGGAATCGATCTCGCAGATCTCCCACTAAATAGGGTCTACCTCAGGCCCGAGAAAAAAACCCCTCAGCAGCAAAGGCATCCCCTTGAAGCCGAAATTTATCTGATACCAAATGTAGCTTTTAACCCTGAACAAAAATTATCTACACACGAATCTTATAACAGAGAGCTTAGTAATTGGCCCAATTCTTCAACACCCATTGTTTCTATACACCAAGAGAACTTTTGAGTGCTCACAGACTTCATCAATGCATCTGCAACATTCTTCAAAGTGTCCATCTATACCAGAAAAACCTTTTAGCCTCAACCATATCTCTAACAAATTGATATTGAACATCAATGTGCTTTGTCTTTGAATGATAAGCAGGGTTCTTAGCCAAGAAAATTGCACTTTGGATATCACAATCTATCCTTATAGCTTGTTGTACCAACCCCATACTTGAACACAATCTCTGCAACCAAACTGCTTTCATGCTTGCATGAGTGGCTGCCGTGTATTCTGCCTTTGTAGATGAAAGAGCCACTACAGACTACCTTTTACTGATCCAAATGACTGCGCCTCCAAATAGGCTAAACACATACCCACTTGTAGATCTTCTTTTGTTCAGATCTCCAGCCCAGTCTGCATCAACAAAACCACGAATGTCTAACATTCTTTCCAATCCTGGTCTTCCCTGGTAGCACAAGCCATAATCACTAGTGCCATGTAAATATCTGAAAACCCACTTCATTGTTGTCCAACGCTCCTTCACTGGGTTTGACATAACCTGCACAATACTCCCACTGCATGTGCAATGTCTGGTCTAGTACAGACCATTTCATACATCAGGCTACCCACTGCACTTGCATATGGAACAAGGGACATATCCTCCTCTTTTTCTTGTGTCTTGGGACACTGTTCAGCAGACAGATTTACACCTACAGGAATAGGAACATTCACCGATTTACTATCCTGCATATTGAACCTCTGCAATATAGTCTCGACATACTTCCTCTGGTTTAACCAGAGCTTCCTCTTTGCCTGATCTCTCTTAATTTCCATGCCCAAAATATAGTTTGCAGCACCAAGATCCTTCATGTCGAATTTGGAGAACAGTTTGGTCTTCAAATCTTGGATAATTTCTTTATCATTTCCAATCAACAACATATCATCCACATACAAGACCAAATAAATAACACGGTCACTAATTAATTTAAAATAAACACAGTGATCCTCCTTGCTTCTGGTGAAGCCAATTCCTCGTATATAGGTATCAAATTTCTGATACCACAACCTTGGTGACTGTTTTAACCCATACAGAGACTTATTCAACCTGGATACCAGTTCTTTCTTACCCTTCACCATAAAGCCTTCAGGTTGCTTCATGTAGATCTCTCCTTCTAGATCCCCATGAAGAAATGTTGTCTTCACATCCATCTATTCTATCTCAAAATCAAATGCAGCAGCAACAGATAAAAGTAATCTAATAGAAGTAACTTTGGCAACAGGAGAAAAAATATCACCAAAATCAATTCCTGGCACCTGGCAATAACCTTTTGCTACCAAGCGAGCTTTGTATTTCTCCACCTTGCCTTCTACATTCATCTTCTTCTTAAACACCCATTTTCTCCCGATGTGCTTCCTTCCAGCCGGCAACTCCACCAGATCCCATGCCTCATTTTTCTGCAAGGATGCCATTTCATCAACCATGGCCTCCTTCCAAAGTTTTCCATCCTCTGAATCTACTGCCTCCCTGACAGTTCTAGGATCATCATCAGTTATAGTTAAGGCAAAACTTGAACAGAAAGCACATGGGCTATACCTTTCTGGTTGCCTTCTTTCTCGAACTGATCTTCTCATATCTGGAGTTTGTGGCTCTTCCTCTTTTGAATCTTCATCTGCTGTAGAGTATGATTCATACTCCTTTATCTCAAACTCTATCTTCTCAGGTTCCTTTTGTATGACTTCATGTTTAACAACATCTTTCACCTCTCTAAACACCACATCTCGGCTGTACACAACCTTCCTTGTTTCTGGGTTCCAAAGCTTGTAACCTCTTAAACCATCCTTATACCCAATAAAGATGCACCTTTTAGATGTATTATCCAACTTGGTCCTTTTACGCTTTGGAACATGTACATAGCCATCACATCCAAATACCCTTAGATGTGAAAGAGAGGGTTTCTTACCGAGTCCATACCTCATGTGGAGTCTTATCCTCCAACAACGATGAAGGTGATGCATGAACCGAGATAGCATGCGATCTCCACTACCTCTTGCGAGTGCTTGTCCTAACTTCGGTACCAAGAGCATGCTTCTTGCCTTTTCCATCGAGTGTTCTATTCATTCTATCTGCCCAACTCCATTTTGCTGAAGTGTGTATGGAGTAGTCTTCTGCCGTGCTATACCACAGTTCTTACAGAACTCTTCAAATTCCTTCTTGCGGAACTCCCCACCATTATCTGTCCTCAATGCCTTTATCTTCTTCCCTTTCTGCTTTTCCACCAGAGCCTTAAATTCTTTAAATTTGTCAAAGACTTCAGATTTCTTCCTCAAGAAATATATCCATGTATTCCTTGAGAAGTCATCTATGAATGAAACATAGTACACAGACTTTCCCAGTGATGGAACTGACACAGGTCCAAACACATCAGTGTGCACAAGTTCTAATATCTTGTTCGCCCTCTTAGCACCAGAAGGAAAACTCACCCGATTCTGCTTCCCATATACACAATGTTCACAGAAATCGAAATCCAGAGAGAAATTAGACATACCTTCTACCATGCCATTTCTATGCAGTATCTGAAGGCCCTTCTCTCCAATATGTCCAAGCCTTTGATGCCATAGCATGGTCTTTTCTCCAGAGACAGCTAGGCTTTCCGCTCCACTTTCAGGAACCATAGAACTGTTACACCCATCAATAACAGTGCTACCTTGTAGCTTATACAGAGTTCCAGTCCGAACTCCCCGCATTAATACCAGTGCTCCCCGAACCATCTTGAAGGCATCTTTCTCGAACACTATTTTTACACCTGCATCATCCATCTTGCTTACAGAAATCAGATTTCTGGCCAATGTAGGAATATGCAGAACACCACGAAGTGTTCTAATCCTTCCACCTTGCAGCTTCAGCTTGACTTTTCCATGTCCGACGATTCTGGCCTTCCTATCATCCCCTAGGAAGACATCACCACCATCATATTTCTCATACTCGCAGAACCACTCCCTATGGGGAGTAAAGTGAAAGGATGCACCTGATTCAATCAACCATGACTCATGATCTACATGTGTATTTGAAGAAGAAGCCAAATACACATCCCCACCTTCATCCGAGGTGGTTTTTTCCTCTGCAGAAGGAGCATCATCAGATCCCTTTCCTTTCTCAGGAGCTTTAGATCTGCAGTCCCTTTTGTAGTGCCCTTCCTTTCCGCATTTACAACATACCTTTACAAACTTTCCAGGAGATTTAGATCTCCCTCTAGATTTGGATCTCCCACTCGAAACCTTATTCTTGTTTCTGTTTTGGGACCTTCCTCGTACAGATAAGGCATCTTCATTTTGGCCCTCCATATTTCTCTGTCTCATTTCCTCCGACAACAAGGCTAAGACAATGTCATCAAAATTCAAGGTAGTTGTATTGCTACCTATTGCAATAACCAGACTGTTGCACGAGTCTGGTAGAGAACATAACAAACCGATGCACTTGTCTTCATCTAAGATTTTAATATCAACAGATGACAGCTGAATTACCACAGTATTGAAGGCGTTCATATGCTCTCTCACCAAGTATCCATCCTTCATCCTCAGGTTATACAACTTTTTCCACAAGAACAACTTATTCACCAGAGACTTAGATTGGTACAAAGTCCCAAGTTTTTCCCACAAATTATTCGTCGTAGCTTCCCCAGATACATTCAACAATACTGAATCTGAGATACACAACCGTATTGTGCTCTTAGCCTTCCGATCTAGTTTCTTCCAGTCTTCATCTGAAATTATTGTTGGTTTAGTACCTGGATCTACCGTGATCCACTGATCTTTATCCACCAGCAGATCCTCCATCTTGAGCTTCCATAACTCAAAAATTTGACCATTAAATTTCTCGATATCTATATTTTCGCTGCTCGCTATCTTCTTTCACCGCAAGAATCAATCTCGCAGCTCTCCCACTGAACAAGGTCTACCTCAGGCCCGAGCAAAAAACCCCTCAGTAGCAAAGGTGTCCCCTTGAAGCCGAAACTGCTCTGATACCAAATGTAGGTTTTAACCCTGAATAGAAATTATCTACACACGAATCTTATAGTAGAAAATAAACAATAGTGAGAGCATAAAACATAAAACAGATAAACACAGAGATTTTCCCCTGGATCCCAAATTGGGATGACTAACTTGATATTTCATTATATTCCTTTTAGTGTTACAACACATATATATACATGCCGAAGCATACATAAACCCTAATCCATTAACCCTAGATTAGAACATAGTCGTAGTTCCGTTGACCAGATCTACAAAAATACGAGGGGCCGAAAACCATCGTACCCCAAAACCATGTGCAAAAAAATGCATAAAACCATGGGCGTGGACCGTCCACCGAAAAGTAAGGACCAAGAAACTTTCGCTGGGGCGCTGCCACTGACCCTAACAGGGGTGGCTACCATCCCCCCTATGACCCCCCCATTGTGCCCAGTGCAAAAGGGGGGCTATTGCCCCCCCTTTTAACACATACCCAACATTCTCCCACTTGTTGTTTTCTTTCCACAGGGGGCCACAAGAGAGCTTAGTCATTGGCCCAATTCTTCAACACCCATTGTTTCTCTACACTAAGAGAACTTCTGAGTGCTCACAGACTTCGTCAATGCATCTGCAACATTCATCAAAATGTCCACCTTTACCAACAACATCCTTTTAGCCTCAACCATATCTCTAACAAAGTGATATTGAACATCAATGTGCTTTATCTTTGAATGATAAGCAGGGTTGTTAGCCAAGAAAATTTCACTTTGGCTATCACAGTCTATCCTTATAGCTAGCCATGCTAACCCCATACTTGAACACAATCTCTTCAACCAAACTGCTTCCTTGCTTGCATGAGTGGCTGCCATGTATTCTGCCTCTGTAGTTGAAAGAGCCACTACAAACTGCCTTTTACTCATCCAACTGACTGCGCCTCCAAATAGGCTAAACACATACCCACTTGTAGATCTTCTTTGGTCCAGATCTCCAGCCTAGTCTGCATCAACAAAACCACGAATGTCCAACATTCTTTCCAATCCTGGTCTTCCCTGGTAGCACAAGCCATAATCACTAGTGCCACGTAAATATCTAAAAACTCGCTTCACTGGGTTTAACATAAACCTACTTAATACTCCCACTGCATGTGCAATGTCTGATCTAGTACAGACCATTGCATACATCAGGCTACCCACTGCACTTGCATATTGAACACGGGACTTATCCTCCTCTTCTTCTTGTGTCTTGAGACACTTGTCACAGCTTTACACCTGTCATGGGTAGAATATCTGTACTCGCTTCTTTGCCTTCGGTATTGTCCTCTACAATATAGTCTCGACATACTTCTCCGGCCTAGCCGAGCGCCCTCGGTCGATCTCTCTTAATTTCCATGCCCAAAATATAGTCTGCAGCATCAAGATCCTTCAGTGTCGAATTTGAGAATGTTTTTTGGGTCTTCAAATCTTGGATAATTTTTTTTTCATTTCCAATCAGCAACATATCATCCACATACAAGACCAAATAAATAACATGGTCACCAATTAATTTAAAATAAACACAATGATCCTCCTTGCTTTTGGTGAAGCCAAGTCCCCGTATATAGGTATCAAATTTCTGATACCACATCCTTGGTGACTGTTTTAACCCATACAAATACTTCTTCAACCTGCATACCAGTTCTTTCTTATCCTTCACCATAAAGCCTTCAGGTTGCTTCATGTAGATATCCTCTTCTAGATACCCGTGAAGAAATGTTGTCTTCACATCCATCTGTTCTATCTCAAAATCAAATGCAGCAGCAACAGATAAAAGTAATCTAATAGAAGTAACTTTGGCAACAGGAGAAAAAAATATCACCAAAATCAATTCCCGACACCTGGGAATAACCTTTTGCTACCAACCAAGCTTTGTATTTCTCCACCTTTCCTTCTACATTCATCTTCTTCTTAAACACCCATTTTCTCCCGATGGGCTTCCTTTCAGCCGGCAACTCCACCAGATCCCATGCCTCATTTTTGTGCAAGCATGCCATTTCATCAACCATGGCCTCCTTCCAAAGTTTTCCATCCTCTGAATCTACTGCCTCCCTGAAAGTTCTGGGATCATCATCAGTTATAGTTAAGGCAAAACCTGAATAGAAAGCAGATGGGCTATACCTTTCTTGTTGCCTTCTTTCCCGAACTGATCTCCTCATACCTGAAGTTTGTGGCTCTTCCTCTTCTGAATCTTCTTCTGTTGTAGAGTCTGATTCATACTCCTTTATCTCTAACTCTATCTTTTCAGGTTCCTTTGGTATGACTTCATATTTAACAACATATTTCACCTCTCTAAACACCACATCTCAGCTTTACACAACCTTCATTGTTTCCGGGTTCCAAAGCTTGGAACCTTTTAAACCATCCTTATACCCAATAAAGATGCACCTTTCAGATTTATTATCCAACTTGGTCCTTTTCTTCTTTGGAACATGTATATATGCATCACATCCAAATAACCTTAGATGTGAAAGAGAGGGTTTCTTACCAATCCATACCTCATGTGGAGTCTTATCCTCCAACATTGATGAAGGTGATCTATTAACCAGATAGCATGTAGTCGCCATTGCCTCTGCCTAGAATTTTTGTCCTAAACCGGTGCCACTGAGCATGCTTCTTGCCTTTTCAATCAATGTTCTATTCATTCTTTCTGCAACTCCGTTTTTCTGAGGTGTGTATGGAGTAGTCTTCTGCCGTTCTATACCACACTTCTTACAGAAATCTTCAAATTCCTTCTTGCAAAACTCCCCACCATTATCTATCCTCAACGCCTTTATCTTCTTCTCTGTCTGGTTTTTCACGAGAGCCTTAAATTCTTTAAATCTGTCAAAGACTTCAGATTTCTTCCTCAAGAAATATATCCATGTTTTCCTTGAGAAGTCATCTATGAATGAAACATATTACACAGAATTTCTCAGTGATGGAACTGACACAGGTCCAAACACATCACTGTGCACAAGTTCTAATATCTTGTTCGCCCTCTTAGCACCAAAAGGAAAACTCACCTGATTCTGCTTCCCATATACACAATGTTCACAGAAATCAAAATCCATAGAGAAATTAGACATACCTTCTACCATACCATTTCTATGCAGTATCCGAAGGCCCTTCTCTCCAATATGTCCAAGCCTTTTATGCCATAGCATGGTCTTTTCTCCAGAGACAGCTAGGCTTTCTGCTCCACTTTCAGGAACCACAGAACTGTTAAACCCATCAATAACAATGCTACCTTGTAGCTTGTACAGAGTTCTAGTCTGAACTCCCCGCATTAATACCAGTGCTCCCCGAACCATCTTGCAGGCATCTTTCTTGAACACTATTTTTACACCTGCATCATCCATCTTGCTTACATAAATCAGATTTCTGGCCAATGCAGGAATATGTAGAATACTAGGAATTGTTCTAATCCTTCCACCTTGAAGCTTCAGCTTGACCTTTCCACGTCCAACGATTCTGGCCTTCCTATCATCCCCCAGGAAGAAATCACCACCGTCATATTTCTCATACTCGCAGAACCACTCCCTATCGGGAGTGAAGTGAAAGGATGCACCTGAGTCAATCAACCATGACTCATGATATACATGTGTATTTGAAGAAGAAGCCAAATACACATCCCCACCTTCATCCGAGGTGGTTTTTTCCTTTGCAGAAGGAGCATCATCAGATCCCTTTCCTTTCTTAGGAGCTTTATATCTGCAGTCCCTTTTGTAGTGCCCTTTCTTTCCGCATTTCCAACATACCTTTATAAACTTTCCAGGATATTTAGATCTCCTTCTAGATTTGGATCTCCTACTCGAAACCTTATTCTTGTTTCTGTTTTGGGACCTTCCTCGTACAGATAAGGCATCTCCATTCTAGCCCTCCATATTTCTCCATCTCATTTCCTCTGACAACAAGGCTTAGACAATGTCATCAAAATTCAAGGTAGTTGTATTGCTACCTATTGCAATAACCAGACTGTCCCACGAGCCTGGTAGAGAACACAACAAACTAATGCACTTATCTTCATCTGAGATTTTAATATCAACAGATGACAGCTGACTTACCACAGTATTGAAGGTGTTCAGATGCTCTGTCACCGAGTCTCCATCCTTCATCCTCAGTTTATAGAGCTTTTTCCACAGGAAAAACTTATTCACAAGAGAGATAGATTGGTACAAAGTCCCAAGTTTTTCTCACAAATTCTTTGTCGTAGCTTCCCCAGATACATTAAACAATACTGAATCTGAGACACATAACCATATTGTACTCTTAGCCTTCTGATCTAGTTTCTTCCATACTTCATCTGACATTACCATTGGTTTAGTATCTAGATCTACCATGATCCACTGATCTTTATCCACCAGCAGATCCTCCATCTTGAGCTTCCATAACTTAAAACTTTGACCATTAAATTTCTCGATCTCTATCTTTCTGCCGCTCGCCATCTTCTTTCACTACAAGAATCGATCCTGCAGATCTCTCACTGAACAGGGTCTACCTCAGGCCCGAGCAAAAAACCCCTCAGCAGCAAAGTTGTCCCCTTGAATCCGAAACTGCTCTGATACCAAATGTAGGTTTTAATCCTGAACAGAAATTATCTACACACGAATCTTATAACAAAAAATAAACAATGGCGAGAGCATAAAACATAAAACAGATAAACACAGAGATTTTCCCTTGGATCCCAAATCGGGACGACCAGCTTGATATTTCATTATATTCCTTTTAGTGTTACAACACATATATATACATGGCGAAGCATACATAAACCCTAATCCATTAATCCTGGATTGGAACATATCCGTAGTTCCCTTGACCGGATCTACAAAAATACCAAGGGGCGAAAACCATCGTATCCCAAAACCATGTGCAAAACCATGCACAAAACCATGGGCGTGGACCGCCCACCGGAAATTAAGGACCAAAAAATTTTCGTCGAGGTGCTGCCGCAGACCCCGACAGGGGGGGCTACTGCCCCCCTGTGACCCCCCTGTTGCGCCCAGCACAAGGGGGGCCTATCGCCCCCCCTCTTAACACATACCCAACATTCTCCCACTTTTTGTTTTATTTCCGCAGGGGGACATAAGAGAGCTTAGTCATTGGCCCAATTCTTCAACACCCATTTTTTCTCTACACCAAGAGAACTTCTGAGTGCTCACAGACTTCGTGAATGCATCTGCAACATTCTTCAAGGTGTCCACCTTTACCAGCAACACCATTTTAGCCTCAACCATATCTCTAACAAAGTGATATTGAACATCAATTTGCCTTGTCTTTGAATGATAAGTAGGGTTCTTAGCCAAGAAAATTGCACTTTGGCTATCACAGTTTATCCTTATAGCTTGTTGTACCAACCCCATACTTGAACACAATCTCTGCAACCAAACTACTTCCTTGCTTGCATGAGTGGCTGCCATGTATTCATCCTCTGTAGTTGAAAGAGCCACTACAGACTGCCTTTTACTCATCCAACTGGCTGCGCCTCCAAATAGGCTAAACACATACCCAATTGTAGATCTTCTTTGGTCCAGATCTCCAGTCCAGTCTGCATCAACAAAACCATGAATGTCCAACATTCTTTCCAATCTTGGTCTTCCCTGGTAGCACAAGCCATAATCTCTAGTGCCACGTAAATATCCAAAAACCCGCTTCACTGTTGTCCAATGCTCCTTCCCTGGGTTTAACATAAACCTGCACAATACTCCCACTGCATGTGCAATGTCTGGTCTAGTACAGACCATTGCATACATCAGGCTACCCACTGCACTTGCATATGGAACACGGGACATATCCTCCTCTTCTTCTTGTGTCTTGGGACACTGTTCAGCAGATAGCTTTACACCTACAGGAATAGGAACGTTCACCGGTTTACTATCCTGCATATTGAACCTCTGCAATATAGTCTCAACATACTTCCTCTGGTTTAACCAAAGCTTCCTCTTTGCCCGATCTCTCTTAATTTCCATGCCCAAAATATAGTTTGCGGTACCAAGATCCTTCATGTCGAATTTGGAGACCAGCTGGGTCTTCAAATCTTGGATAATTTCTTTGTCATTTCCAATCAACAACATATCATCCACATACAAGACCAAATAACAATATGGTCACCAATTAATTTAAAATAAACATAGTGATCCTCCTTGCTTCTGGTGAATCCAAGTCCCTGTATATAGGTATCAAATTTTTGATACCACATCCTTGGTGACTTTTTTAACCCATACAAAGACTTCTTCAACCTGCATAACAATTATTTCTTACCCTTCACCATAAAGCCTTCAAGTTGCTTCATGTAGATCTCCTCTTTTAGATCCTCATGAAGAAATGTTGTCTTTACATCCATCTGTTCTATCTCAAAATCAAATGCAACAGCAACAGATAAAATTAATCTAATAGAAGTAACTTTGGCAATAGGAGAAAAAATATCACCAAAATCAATTCCCGGCACCTGGGAATAACCTTTTGCTACCAACCGAGCTTTGTATTTCTCCACCTTTTCTTATACATTCATCTTCTTCTTAAACACCCATTTGCTCCCGATGGGCTTCCTTCCAGCCGGCAACTCCACCAGATCCCATGCCTCACTTTTGTGCAAGGATGCCATTTCATCAACCATGGCCTCCTTCCAGAGTTTTCCATCCTCTAAATCTACTGCCTCCCTGACAGTTTTGGGATCATCATCAGTTATAGTTAAGGCAAAACCTGAACAGAAAGCAGATGGGCTATACCTTTCTTGTTGCCTTATTTCTCAAACTGATCTTCTCATAGCTGGAGTTTGTGGCTTTTCCTCTTCTGAATCTTCATCTTCTATGCAGTATCTGAAGGCATTTCTCTCCAATATTTCCAAGCCTTTGATGCCATAGCATGGTCTTTTCTCCAGAGACAGCTAGGCTTTCCACTCCACTTTCAGGAACCACATAACTGTTACACCCATCAATACTAGTGCTACCTTGTAGCTTGTACAGAGTTCCAGTCTAAAATCCCCACATTAATACCAGTGCTCCCTAAACCATCTTTCAAGCATCTTTCTCGAACATTGTTTTTACACCTGCATCATCCATCTTGCTTACAGAAATAAGATTTCTGGCCAATGCAGGAATATGCAAAACACTAGGAAGTGTTCTAATCCTACAACCTTCTAGCTTTAGCTTGGGCTTTCCACATCCGACGATTCTGGCCTTCGTATCATCCCCCAAGAAGAAATCACCACCATCATATTTCTCATACTCGCAGAACCACTCCCTATGGGGAGTGAAGTGAAAGGATGCACCTGAGTCAATCAACCATGACTCATGATCTACATGTGTATTTGAAGAAGAAGCCAAATACACATCCCCACCTTCATCTGAGGTGGTTTTTTCCTCCGCAAAAGGAGCATCATCAGATCTCTTTCCTTTCTCAGGAGCTTTAGATCTGCAATCCCTTTTGTAGTGCCCTTCCTTTTCGCATTTCCAACATACCTTTACAAACTTTCCAGGAGATTTAGATCTCCCTCTATATTTGGATCTCCCACTCGAAACCTTATTCTTGTTTCTATTTTTGGACCTTCCTTGTACAGATAAGGCATCTCCATTCTGGCCCTCCATATTTCTCCATCTCATTTCCTCCGACAACAAGGCTGAGACAATGTCATCAAAATTCAAGGTAGTTGTATTGCTACCTATTGCTTTAACCAAACTATCCCACGAGTCTGGTAGAAAACACAACAAACTGATGTACTTATCTTCATCTGAGATTTTAATATCAACAGATGACAACTGACTTACCACAGTATTGAAGGCGTTCAGATGCTCTGTCACCGAGTCTCCGTCCTTCATCCTTAGGTTATACAACTTTTTCCGCAGGAACAACTTATTCACCAGAGACTTAGATTGGTACAAATTCCCAAGTTTTTTCCAAAAATTCTTCGCCGTAGCTTCCCCAAATACATTCAACAATACTGAATCTAAGACACACAACCGTATTGTGGTCTTAGCCTTCTGATCCAGTTTCTTCCAGTCTTCATCTGACATTGCCGTTGGTTTAGTACCTAGATCTACTGCGATCCACTGATCTTTATCCGCCAGCAGATCCTCCATCTTGAGCTTCCATAACTCAAAACTCTGACCATTAAATTTCTCGATCTCTATCTTTCCACCGCTTGCCATCTTCTTTCACTGCAAGAATCGATCCCACAGATCTCCCACTGAATAGGGTCTACCTCAGGCCCGAGCAAAAAACGCCTCAGTAGCAAAGGCATCCTCTTGAAGCCGAAACTGCTCTGATACCAAATGTAGGTTTTAACCCTGAACAGAAATTATCTACACACGAATCTTATAACAGAAAATAAACAATGGCAAGAGCATAAAACATAAAACAGATAAACACAGAGATTTTCCCCTAGATCCCAAATCAGGATGACCAGCTCGATATTTCATTATATTCCTTTTAGTGTTACAACACATATATATACATGCTGAAGCATACATAAACCCTAATCCATTAACCCTGGATTAGAACATAATCGTAGTTCCCTTGACCGGATCTACAAAAATACCAGGGGCTGAAAACCATCGTACCCCAAAACCATGTGCAAAACCATGCACAAAACCATGGGCGCAGACTACCCACTGAAAAATTAAGGACCAAAAAATATTCGCCGGGGCGCTGCCACGAACCCCGACAAGGGGGGCAGTATGTGACCCCCCTGTTGTACCCAGCGCAAAGGGGGGGCTATCGCCACCCCTCTTACCCTCCTGCGCATGATTAGTCATGGAAATAATATAACACATACCCAACGCTATCAGTGTGTCGCTAATGTTGTAGCGCCTACAACCACCCTCCAAACATTTTTGCCATTGTGTAGATTTTAGAGCCTAATTTCCCTTCGTAGGATCTTACCTTGCAATACTATTAGGTATCTATGATTTTACTGATGTTTATCTTTTATTTTTTCCTATGTTTGCTTGCTCTTCACTTATAAATTTTTCTAAGTCACAAGCTGACCACTTGTCTAAGCCTTATGTAACAGTTCTGGGCTCACCTCTTGAAACTGCGCAATTCATGAAGCCAATCTTGACCTTGATTTTCATAATTGGGTAGTCATGACTAACAGTCTAGCCTTGAGCTCAAAAACTATGTAGTCATGAAAAGAAGCCCAACATTGAGCCAAGAAACTGCGCAATCACTCATTGAGCTCAGAAACTCTACAATGCACTTAGTTGGGAGCTGCAAGTTCCCCGGAACTGCACAATCCTGCCTGGTGATGTGCATGGCAAGTTTTCCATGGAAAAGCAAAAAATATGAGAAGAGAAAAAGGAATCCCTAGAATCTAGGGATCAATTTTTAGAAACCTGAAGGTAGTGCACCTATTATTTTTGGAAATTGTCGTATGCATCACGTTTCCCTTGATTTGTGGCATGCACGTCATAAGCCTTAATTCTTCAAATCTATGTAATCGACGCTCCTAGAGCTAATTATCACACTCAATATTAGAGCTTTTTCATCCCCGTGGAGATAAAGGAGCCTTCAATGCAATCTTCATCACTTTTCCAAGTGAGTTTTTCACTTATCACTTTTAGTCATTTTTTCTGTCGCTTTTTTCGTTTGGCTTGGGTGAGAGTTTTTTTCCTTGTTTCTTTACATACATTCTTGTGTTTTAACTTGATTTAGCTTGTAGAAGTGTTGTTTCAAGCTATCATTTTATTTTCACAAGTGTCACATCAGTTTCCTTATTTTTTCACCGATGGTCTCTGTTGCGGGGACTCTCCTCACCGATTTGATTTTCTTCCCATTTACTTGGTTTCTACACTTGATTTTTATTTTTTCATTTACATAGTTGAATATGCACTCAAGCCATCAGTATCTCTTAGATCTTCTCATTTTCACACATCCATGGGCAGATATTCCATTTCCTTGTTCTGATTTCAATTTTCCTACTTGGGCACTACATAATATAAAGGCTCAAGCTGAGAGCTTGGCCTCTAGAACTGCGAAATATGCAGTACAGGTTGGCCCAAATGCGCATTGCATAGTACCAGGGCTCAACCTGCATCCCTAGCCACCGAGACTGCACAATGTGTAGTCTCTCCCAACTCACAAACTCTAAGACAAATATTTTTCACAACATAAGACATGAAAATTCACATCTCGCTCACTGGCCCATCAACTATTTCTCAAATGATTAAAATAGGATCGGGCCAAAATGTCTGATACAATAATCAAGCATAGTTATAAAAGGGGGCAGATTTTTGTTTTAAATTTTTAATAAAATAATTAAATGGGTCTCTTTCTCCACACACTCACACACACACAAACACACACACACACATATTAAAACCTCCAATTATACTTTGCATTTGACTTATGCCATACTTATGTTTTTATTTATTTATTATTAATTTTTTTAATAAAAAAACCAAAAATTAATAAAAGAACATGCCCATAATTGTTTATTAGCAAACATACAATTAGTTTCAGGAATCCAACTTTAGAAGGCTACATATTGACATATATTACACCAAATTAGGCCCATGATGGCTTGTCAGAAAGATATTTCAGAGGAGAAAAATATAGAAATATCTAATCAGCCAGATATGACATGTTAATGTCCCAAAAAATAGCATATAATTGGGTTGTGATTTTGTAACCAATTAAATTTTCTAAATAATATTTTCAAAGAAATATCATTTGCTATGAGTTTCTTTTTTTTTGGTTGTAATTCATTTCCATATTTCTCATTTGCATGAGATATGACAAAAAAGAGCCATCATGAGTTTAAATTTTTATTTTATTAATTAATTAATTTTAGTTTTAATTAGATTGTTTGTTTTCGTCATTTTTGGATTTTAAGTTTTGTTTGTGGATTTAATGTACTTTAATTATATTTTTGTTAATTTGTTTGCAGGATTGGTTAGTGTTATCATGATCTGGAGCTTAAAAGAATGAAAACTGGAGCAATAAAGAAACTAAAATCTTTTTCCAACTCCAAAATCAGAATTTAATTGTAATTGAAACATATTCCATTTTTGGATCTGATTTGTAAAAATTATAAATATTAGACCTGAGTATGAGCCTAGGGTTCTAATTTTCTGTTAAAAAAAAAAGAGACTTTTTTCGCTACTATAGAAAACTGGGTTTGTAGACAATTAGCTATTTGTTGGATCAGGTCAAAGAAACACTTTATTTTGTAATAGATAAGAGCATTGTTGTTAAAATTTGATTATGATTGTAAAAAAATTACAGTTTTGGATAACTATTTATTGGTTGTTTTAGCACTATTGTTAATTATGTATCAATGGATGCTTATTCAAAATTCATATAAATCTATCATTATATAATTGGTCATTTGTTAAATGAACACTGGATATTGCATTTAAACATGCATTTATGCACTAGTTGATAGTTGCATCTATTAACTTAGTGTAATAGTTGTTTTGTATTAACCCATGTTATTCCATGGAACTATTTCTTTAATTTGACATGAATTTTTTGGCTTGAATGAAAAAATCAATTGGATCTAACTATATGCACGCAGAGATCCAATAATTATTTATCAGATATCCAGATGTACATATTTTTTTAAACAAGTTACAAGTCTTAGAACTATTTTTCTAGTCTATTGACTTCGATGAGTTGTGGGCTTTGTGTATTCTAGAAGAGACAACATTGAAGGACAAAGATGACACTAAACCTAATGAAAAGTCTCAAGATTTTGTTACTAGATCAAAGAAGAAGAATGGAAAGTTTGGAAAATTGAACCTCGCTGAAAGTTAAACAACTAAAATAATTAACCACGTGGAAGATAAGATATGTCCAAAGTACAATGCTTTGTGTGCAATGAATATGGACACTTTAAAATAGATTGTACAAAGGATCCTAAAAACAAGAAGAACAATAAGAGGAAGGAAATAAGTGGATCTCACATCACTGAAGAAAATGGATAACCTAAAAAGAAGCTGAAGAATGAAGATCATAAGGATATTTATTATTGAAAAACTCCACCACTACTAGGTCTACTAGCAGTTCATTTTCTCATTTATTAGAAGATGGCAATTAGAGTAGCATATGCAATTATATTTGTAGAAGAGTATTGTTTTTTGCAAATTATGGCTTCGTGGAAAGAATCATATATCATTGGAAGGATTAGAGTCTACACAGTCAGTTGCATCTCATTAGTAGCAATCATCTAACAGAGTAAGGATAAAAGGATTTGGACCATCTAGCACTTCACAATTCATGCAACTACTTTTTGGCATAATGTTGATATAGAAACAATCTTCTAGCAGGAAAGGAGCACAAGGATCCGTAGAAATAATATAACCATCATTATGAGAAGGTTATTTAGTATATGGGAAAATCATTGTGACATAACAAGGGTACATTTCCACTAGAATTTTATGGAAGAAATATCAAAAGTAGTCTATAAGTTTGAAAGTATGAAAATAGTTGAGAAGCAGCATGAAGGCACAATTGTAGCATTTATCTTGTTAAATAAGGAATATCATCTTATTCACCATATTCAAAGAAAGAAGCAGTTCGTTCAATTTTTTTTAACTAGATGGTAGTATGAAGAAAAGAGGTATGCATATCTTTAAAAAAGTGCTCTTCATTATAAAGTAGATTAATGTCTTTAGAATATATTGTAGGAAGAGTTCGTTGCAAAAATATACTTGGAATCATGAGCATGGTATGTCTTGTTTAGTTTGGATAGGACATGAATCTTCCATATGTTTATTCTATATATAGAGGCATGATATATGAGCAAAGTGATATTAATCAACACTTGATAGGGTCTCTTGAAGAACGAAAGAAAGATATCAATGATAACATCAAAGGCAGTTGTGAAGATCTTGATGGATATGATATTGAAATTTTTTTAGTTTGGTTCATTCCTAGAACACATTGATAGATGTTTGAAAGGTGAATAAAATAAAGAAGAATTCTACTGCCATATGAATATAGACCATGCAAAGGGATGTTGACCTCAAAGGGAGTAAGTAGAAAAAATAAAGATCTTGTCAAAAGGATATCATGATTTGGTAACTCTGATATTGATGATGTTAGGTCCCTATATTACTAGTATAATCCCTTATTGTTGTTAGTATAGCCCCCTTATTGTTATTGTTGTACCTTGTAACCCCCATATTTTTATTATTGTGCCCTTACATTATTATTTTTAGGTTGGCTAGGATTATATTGTGACGCATGTACTCCTATATATAGAAGGAGGTTTTTTCATTTGTATCATCCAAGAATCTTTCATTTATGTAATGTAAAGGAGGTTTACCCCTCGAAGTGGCTTGTTTCTAAGGATTTCAGCTCTCTTTTCTTCTATTTTTGGAGTTGGTTTCATAACATTTGGTATCAAAGCTTTAGATTCTAGGGTTTAGCTACTCCAAATAGGTCATCATGGAATTTTTACTATAATGTTTTTTATAAGTAGGTTTAGAAGATGAAATTTTTACCATGTGAAGCCAAAATTCTAAGGAACTTTCTGTAAAACTTTCAGATCTTGGTTTGCAATATTTTCAGAGATATGATCTATGGAAGTTACGTTTTTTTTGCAGGCTCCCAAATTTCATCTAAAAGAGGTGACCTTGGGAAAATCAGCACAACTCTCTCTCTAAGCATCGGATTGGAATTCTGTAAAATGTGGCTAAAATTACACAAACTGTAATTTCCTCTATCTCGATTTTAGAGCCAAAGTATGAAACAATGATACGTGGCACACCATATAAGTTCGCTCTACTGAACCAGTCCATATTAGGTCAATGTGGGAGATTGGGCATAAATCTGTCTTCAAGAATCCAAATCAGGTCATAATTGTGGCATTCAAAAGAATATTATAGGGCTACTACAGGACCGAATTTCAGATATTGAAGATATGAAATCACAGAGATAATTCAATTTCAATATCGAGCTCCTCAAAAGCAAGAAAAAGGTGTGTATTTTTTTTCAAATTTCATAAGTCTTGTTTGAAAAATCAGTTTGAAGTGATTCCAAGGGCATATTGAAGCATAGATATTTGTATTGGGTTCTAAACTTCCCCTGTAAAAAGAATTCAACACCCTTTAAGCCCTCAAAATACTCTACTATTACTCATGAAGATGAAGAAGTGCAACATGATATATCAAAATTACAAGAGCAAGTGCACCAAATTTTGCTCTCGCAAAGAGAAACAAAAAATGAAATGGAAGTTTTGAAGAAAGGCTTGGAAGCAAAGATGGATGGTTTGAATAAAGGCGTGGAAGATAATATGGAGGGTTTCAAGAAATGTGTGGAGGCTAATATTGATGGTTTGAAGAATGGCATGGAAGACATGGAAGAAAAAATGGAATACATGAAGAATTGTATCAAAACACACATGGAAGGCTTGGCAAAGTTGATACAATAAATTATTCCTAATGGAAAAAAGATACTAGAGGAAACTCATGATGAGAAAAAAATAAATGTTAATCTTGATTTCATAAACTCGAATGTTGGGTTGAAGACCCACCATATTCCAAAGATCGATAAGAGGAAGTTTGATGGAAAAGATTCCGTAACATGGATACTACAGATGGAGCAATATTTTGATCTCAATAATGTGAAAAATGCATGAAAGGTACGCATTGTAACTTTATATTTAGAACAAAATACATTTGTATGGTATCGATAGCTTTGTTCCCATAAAAAAATTGTCACTTGGTCAATTTTTACGGAGGAAATGATTGCACATTATGAGGATAAAAAGAGCAACACCTTTTTTAGCCAATTGATAAATCTCAAACAAAAGGGTTCAGTGGTGGAGCACATTAAGGACTTCCAAAAATTGCATATAAGGGTAAATGATATTCCAGAGGAACACAGGATTGATGTCTTCATAGGGACTTTAAAAGATAACATCCAACACCAGGTTCACTTTTGGGAACCTGATTCATTGGAGAAGGCATTCAGGTTGGCAAGAAAAATTGAATGTAAAATTATGGCAACAAGGAAGCCTACCACTCACATATATAAATATGGAAGTGTTGCTACTCTTAGACTTCCACAACCTACAAGGTTGACACCACAACAATTGGAAGAAAAAGAGAAAAAGGTCTTTGCTACAATTGTGATAGAAAATACACTAAAGGTCATAAGTGTGCTGAAAAGAAATTATTTTACATATATTGTGAAGAGGAGGAAGAAAATGAACAAGAAACTTAAAAATAAGAGGATATACACCAAGAACCAACCCTAGAGAAAGAAGAAATGAGTCCGACCATATCGTGTAATGCATTGGCAGGAATTACCACTCCTCAAACTCTCAAGATAGAAGGACATATCAAGAAGAAAAAGGTAATAGTGTTGATTGATTCGGGTAGTACCCATAATTTTATTCATTTTAAGGTAGCCAAGGAATTGAATTGCTTCCTATACCCAACACCAAAATGTCAAGTGATGGATGCAAATGGAGGAACTATAAATTTCTCTAGCAAATGCCATAATATCAAGCTAACCATCTGGGAATATGTATTGAATAGTTCAATGCTTTCCATTCCATTGGTAGGTGTTGATATTGTACTAGGAGTACAATGGTTACAATCTTTGGGGATGGTAGCTAATAATTTTCAAGAACTTTTCTTGAAATTTTTTTCGAAAGGAAAGGAAGTCGAATTACGGAGTATCACAGGGAAGCCGAGAAATATAATAAGCTCTAATGTCATGACAAATATTCTGAAGAAATAAGAATTAGGCGTAATTGCACAATAATGCTCACTAGAAGTTCCAACATCAAAATCATCTATTTCTCCAGATCTCCAAAAAGTCTTGGAATATCATTCCAAGGTGTTTGAAACTCCCAAAGGACTCCCACCTATTCATGATCATGATCATGTTATTCATTTTATTCTAGGAAGTGTTCCCTCCGAACATCAGGCCTTATAGATATCCTTATGTCCAAAAGATAAAAATTGAACGTATGATTGCAGAAATCTTAGAGGCTGGTATAATTCAACGTAGTCAAAGTTCTTTCTCTGCTCCAGTAGTATTGGTGCACAAGAAGGATGGATCATGGTGCAAGTGTTTGGATTATAGGGAGCTCAATAAGCTCACTATTAAAGATAAATTTCTCATTCCTGTGATTGATGAATTATTGGATGAATTACATGGAGCAATTTATTTTACCAAGTTGGATATTCATTCAGGATATCATCAAATTAGAATGAAGACCGAAGATATTCCAAAAACAACATTTCGAAATCATGAGGGTCATTATAAATTTTTGGTCATGCCTTTTGGCCTTACCAATGCACTTTCTACATTTCAAGGGTTGATGAATTCCATTTTCAAACCCTTCCTTATAAAATTTGTGTTAGTATTTTTTGATGATATACTAATCTGCAATAGGTCTTGGTAGGATCATGTTCAACATGTTGACAGGGTGCTCAAATTATTGGAGGAGTAACAATTATATGCAAAAACTTCCAAATGTTTCTAGTACAAGAGGTGGAATATCTGGGTCATATTGTATCTCACGAGGGTGTCAAGATAGGCCCTAAAAAAATTAAAGCAATTAAGGAATGGAAAGACCCCTCAACCATAAAGCAGTTACGAGGGTTTCTCGGGTTAACATGGTATTATCACAAGTTTGTTAATAATTATGGGAAAATAGCAGCACCCCTAACAACATTATTGAAGAAATATGCATTTTCATGGACTCCTGAAGCAACTAAGGCCTTTGAACATCTTAAAGAGGCAATGTGCCTAGCACCAGTCTTAGCTACGCCATACTTCACAAAAACCTTTATTGTGGAATGTGATGCTTCAGGAAATGGAATTGGTGTTGTTTTAATGCAAGAAGGAAGACCCATTGCTTTTGAAAGTCATCCAATCAAAGGAAAGCATTTACATAAAGCTATTTATGAGAAGGAAATGCTGGCAATACTACATGCACCAAATAAATGGTGACCTTACCTAATGGGAAGACACTTCAAGGTAAAAATTGATCATGATAGTCTTAAACACTTTTTGGAACAAAGACTGTCTTCAGAAGAGCAGCAAAAATGGGTCATAATGATGTTGTGTTATGAATTTGAAATCATCTACAAAAAAGGGAAGATAAATGTTGTTGCAGATGCACTCTCAAGAAAGGATGAAGAGGTGGAAGCATTGCATTGTGCCATTTCTATTATCCAACCAGATTGGATAATCGAAACAAGGGATGAATGGAATAAGGACAAAGAAGTGTGGACACTCATTCAAAAGTTGCAGCAAGATCCTAGTACATCTGATACATTTAGTTGGAAAAATGATTCGTTATGGTACAAAGATCACTTATATCTTTGTAAGAATTCCCAACTAAAACAAAAGATTATTTTGGAATTGCACACTTCTCCTTTAGGAGGACACTCGGGATTTTTAAAAACTTACCACAAGGTGAAGAAAGAATTTTTTTGGGATGGCCTTAAATCTGATATTCAAACGTTTGTGGCGAAATGTTTGGTTTTTCAGCAAAATAAGGTTGAGACAATTAAGACCCCGGGACTTCTACAACCTTTATCCATTCCAAGACAAAATTGGGAGGAGATTTAAATGTATTTTATCATAGGTTTACCTAAGTCCAAAGGAAAGAGTGTTATCATGGTGGTAGTTGATAGACTTACCAAGTATGCACACTTTTGTGCATTATCTCATCCATTTAAAGCAAGTACAGTTGCTACTGCATTTATGGAAACAATTAAAAAGCTACATGGAAACCCAAATATTATGGTAAGCGACAGAGAACCCATTTTTACTGGAATTTTTTGGATGAAATTATTTTCTTGTTTGGGTACTCGACTAGCTCATAACTCATCTTATCATCCTCAATCCGATGGTCAAACTGAGATAGGGAACACGTGTTTGGAAGGATATCTTCGTTGTTTTCTATTTGATAAACAAACACAACGGGTCAAGTGGTTACCTTTGGCTAAATGGTGGTATAACACTTCCTTCCATACTGCAACAAAAATGACCCCCTTTATGCACTTTATGGATTTCATCCATCGTCCATCACATCATATTTAAGATAAAATTATAAGGTTCAAGCAATGGAAGATCACATCGAGCATCAACAACAAGTTCTCCAACCCTTAAGGGATAACCTAAATTTTGCACAAAATCGAATGAAACAACAGGAAATAAACATCACAGTGAGAGAAGTTTTGATGTAGGAGACTAGGTATTTTTACAGCTACAACCATACAAAAAAATATCCATCAAGCAAGCTAAGAAGGATAATAAATTATCTCCAAAGTACTATGGTCCTTACAAGGTGTTGCAAAAGATTGGTACTATGGCATACAAATTGGAGCTTCCTGATTCTTCGCAAGTGCATCCAATTTTCCATGTTTCATGCTTGAAGAAGGTTATAGGTGACAAACTTCTAGTTCAAGCAATATTGCCAAATTTTGATGAGGAAGGAAAAATCATATTGGAACCTGAAGCAGTCATGGAAACAAGAACTCGACAATTATGAAATCGATCAATTTCAAAGTATCTCATCAAGTGGAAGAACTTACCCACTGAATATTCTACATGGGAGGATGATAATTTTATACACAAGCATCCATAGCTACTCAATTGTTGAGGACAACACTTTTTTGAAGGAGAGGGGCATGTTAGGTTCCTATATTACTAGTGTAGTCCCTTATTGTTGTTAGTATAGCGCCCTTATTGCTATTTTTTTACCCCTATCACCCCCATATTGTTATTATTATGTCGTTACATTATTATTATTAGTTCAGCTAGGATTATATTGCTATCCCATGGACTCCTATATATAGAATGAGGTTTTTTCATTTGTATCATCCAAGAATTGTTCATTTATGTAATGTAAAGGAGGTTTCCCCCTCGAAGTGGCTTGTTTCGAAGGTGTTTATCTCTCTTTTCTTCTATTTTTGGAGGTGTTTTCATAACAGATGATTTTTTTGAGATATGATTTGGCTATCTGAAAGAACATATTGCATAAGTATATATTGGAGATATAACAATTGAGATAATATTATGTATCTGCATTTTTTTGTTTTAAATCAATTCAAAGAGAACATGGATTGAGTGGAAAACATTGTTAATGGCTTAAGAGGATTATATGGTAGAAATATGGACACCATAAAGGAAAACAAGGAAGAAATTCATGATATAGCCTGTTGGTCATGATGGATTTGATGTTGATATAGAAGAAGTTCACTTTCCTAGTTGGATAGAAAGAGCTACAATTAAACTCTACATTAATTGGTTTGACACGACACTTTTGATGATGAAGATACTAGAACTGATGGTTGGTGGAAAGTGATATAAAATGATGATGACTAGTACCTTGTCAAAAATATAGATTGAGAAATAGGTTGGATCCATAACATCAAGGAAGGTCAAAGCTCATGAATGATGATGTGATATAAGGAGCCATGCAACTACTACTAAGATCTCCACGAAAGAATGAGTAGTTGATGAATGAGACAAAATGAAGCTTCTGATTTTGTCTCCCTGGTTGAGAGGGAGAAAGGATATACTCCCTATTTGAAGGAATGAGGATTAACTCCCTGATTGAGAGGGAGTGATGAGGGACACCATATTCTCCATGTGTCATTCACTAGACCCAGACTAACAACTGTAAGTCTAGTGAAGACACTGGTAGGGAGAACTGAGGATTGGTTAAGCATCTGGGACTGATACTCCTTGAGGATTTGGAGTTCAATATACATGGTAGTTACATGGACCAATACACTTTGAGGATAAGATAGAGTATCCAAGATAAGAGTAGACAAAGAGGATCAATATTATTTCAGGATTGGGAATCCAAGATAAGAATAGTCCTAGAAGGACATACCTGGTGAACATTTGGATGTGGTATGTTCCTTGAGATGTTATGGTGTTGGTGTCCATATGTATGACTCATAGTATTGTGCTCTAATCATTTAGAGAGTTATATCTTGTCAGTCAAGGCCTTGCTATATTGAAATTTGACAATGTTGGTTATGATGTTGATATTTAATAATTACTTATCAATCCATCTCTTCTTATGATAATATTTCAATCTGAGAGTATGCTTGTACCAATTATGTAATTATGATTACCTCCATAGTTAAGAGGGAGTGTTGGAAAATGTAACTAGGTTTTGTATTCATAATAATTATTGTACTTATGTAATTATATATTTCATGTAAAAAGAAAAAGAAGAATATAATTTTTATTTTTCAAGCATGGGTTTCATGCTCAAGTCAAATTGTTATTTGGGTCAAGCACATTCTTCATAATTCTAGGTTTTATTGAGTCAAAATAATATTTTTTAAATTCAATCTATTGTATTTGAGTCAAATCCTATTCATACTTTTGAAAAGAGATGAAAAAAATATTTAATTCAAATTAGTCAATTTTATCCCCACAAGACCAATTCGGCCCAACCTGGATAAGTTGACCCTGAAAGGTACCCATTCAACCTCGTGGATGTGTATATATATAGTGCAGTTCAGCCTCATTTGAATACCATCATGCAAGTTTGATTTTTGTGGCAGGAAGTTGTTGGACATTTGGCTAGTGAGTGTATTGGCAGTTGATTTCTACCAGAGGAAAATGGTGATCAATGATAGATGCAGGCTTCTGGTAGAGAATCACCATAGTAGCAGGATTATTGAAAAGCCATAAAATATTATTGTATTGGAATTTTATGTTAACCAAAGGACAATGGTGATCAATTATAGTTGCAGTTTTCTGGTAGAGAATCACCAGAGTAGCAAACTTATTGAAAAGCCATAAAAAAATGACTATGGTGAATTATGGGTCCAGGTACTTGAAATAACCCTTCAGGTTTGGAGCCATATTTCAGATTGGAGAAAGGCTCAAATAGTGCATCAAATTGTGTACAACATAAAGTGTTGAGAATAAGCTCTCCAACGATACCTGGAAATCCGAAAAATGGTCACAAGAATCAAATATCTTGTTTTCCAAAGTAAAGGCTTTGGAGGCCTTTGAAGAGACCAGATATCGAAACATATGAGGTCGGAGTATCATAACATCAGAGATAGGAACATCATAACATTATAACATCATAACATCATAACATTAGGAAGTATAGGAACATCAAAGGTCGGATCAAGGCATCAACGTATTGACTTATCGACAATTCAAACATATCAAAACCTCTGCACTGCATAAGTCTAGTAATGTGAAATTCCATAAAAGTTCTGAGGTTTCCATAAGAGAAATAATACAAAGGAATTATGATAAAAAACAAGGAATGGGAGGATCCACTGTCTCTCCTCTAGCAGGAGACGTGGTAGCGGTCAATTGGTCCTTAAAGAAATGAAGTGGAAAGTGACGTCATCATGCTGTGGCAAGAGTGGTGGACATGTGGCAGCTGGATATGGCATTTTTAGGAGGCCTAATGGGGAAAATATAGATGACACATGTCATCACTCAGGAGGTGCCACATGTAATAATGATGTGGGCATGACATCATATTGGAGGGCATGACATCATATTGGAGGAGGGGATATCGGAGCGTGAGATCTCGTAACTCCAATGGAAATGGAACTCCGGTATGATATGACACATGGTCAAGTGGAGAATAAAGGAACCAAGAGCTAAGGGCTCAGGGGTTAAATGCACATCAGAGTTGTGTCATATCATACCATTAATTTTATGTGAGTTACGATATGGTGAGATTCCGATGAAACAATATGTTGAATTATAATAATGAATGAGTTGACAGATGGAATTTAAATGCATAACCACGGAGTTGGTATTTTCCTGGAGGAAGAATTGAAACAAGAAAGCAAGGACACTAGCTCACAGAAAATAACTAATGTGGTAAAGGAAGTCAAAATTCTCATCCCATGCATGCCTTACTAAATTAAAAGAGGGGCAAGAAGAGTTGGCACTTCCATATACTATCTAGCTCTGGTAAGCAATAAACATGCATGTGAAGTCACAATAGAGTGTATAGAAAGATCGTGAATTAAAAATTTAGTATGGAATTGTACATAATGGGTCCGTGAAGAACTAACAAGCTCGTTCATATGATTAATTCCATGACATAATTCAATGGGAAGACACAATGGCAACAAGGTAAGTCACACATAGGTACCACTTGAGTGGTGTGGGTATTTGTGGCATAAACAACATAGTGCAGTATGTAGCAGTGGATCAAAACCATCAGAAGAATTTGAGCAACGTAGAGCAGGGGAGTATTGTTGAATTTTCTATGTAGAGATAACAATGGTGGTGTAGGGAAAAAGTGCACAGGGCCTATGAAGGGTATGAAATGGAGAATGTGTTGTGAGAAAGCAAAGAGTTGAAAACATGTTGTGCTGAGCAGAGTATAGCAGGTGCTGCTATGTAAGATTGGAGGAGTTGGTGATTTAGCAGAGGACCGAGAGTAGAAGGAGATTCTGTGACATATTGGATTGGTATTTTTCTTATTTGTAAATGCCTATGATTTCAGTTTGAAATTTTTATGAAAATTAGAACAATCGACAACAGGTGATGGCTTGCATACAAAGAGGTTGATGCCTCTTGGAAATTTGGTGCTTGCTATCCTAAGGGGGTTGGTGCCTCCAGTGAGTGGGTGCTTAACATTAGGGGAATTTTGAGGTCTAAAATGGACCTCCTAAGAAAAATGTACAACCAAAATAAACTTTATAAGAACCAATAGGATTCAATATGATGATGTCAACCATGGGGGATGATTCACCATTTTTGGAGTAAAAAAGTAAAAATATTACAACTCGTATTTTACACTTATCTCCCTAATTTTTTACTCAAATTTCAAGTGAGATTACTCGGTGGATGAAAATTTTAATTCCTCATCTAAGGAATACCCATGTTGCATATTTTTGATAGACCTTGCTACATAAAAAATGAGAATTACATGAAAAACTGTGATTGCAATCACATTTTTCATGTATTTCTCATTTTTCACGTAGCAGGGTCCATCGAAAGTATGTAATATGGGTACTCCTTGGATGAGGAATCAAATTATGCATCCAAAAAGTGTTTCCGCTCAAAATTTGAGTAAACCCATAGGGAGATAAGTTGAAAATATGAGTTGAAAAATAATATTTTTTTCCCTTTAAAATTTGATGATGCAATCTAATCTTATTTTATTATTTCTACTATTATTTTATAATTTCCTTAGAAGGCCCATTTTAGACCTAAAAATTCCCCTCAGATGTTTACATCTTAAACAACGAAAAATTGGTGGTTTTTACCCTTTGGGTTTCCACATGAAAATACAAATGTCAATATGTGTGTGTGTTTTTCAGGAGAACAATTGTTGAACATATGAATGCTCAACTTTATTGTTCATTTTATTTGTGAATGAATTCTCTCATAAGTAATAGACAATAGTGGGTGGAAGTAAAAATATATTCAAAGAAATATTAAACAGAATATCATAATTAATGATTCACCCCCTCTCAGTAATTCCTTATTGCAACAATTGGTATCAGAGCCAAATTCCTTCAGAAACGATATAACCACTAGAAGGTAGATCTATAAGGAATTATGTCAAGGCAAGAGAGCCAAGAGGCTTATTCAAGTAGAATACTAGTCTTCGATTGGACAAACTACACCTTTTGTAAAGTAAGGATGGAAGTGTATCTTATGTCTCTAGGAGTGGATATATGGACCTTAGTATTGGTAGACTATAATGTCCCTGATATTCCTCCCATTGATGTAGATGGTAAAAAATTGTATGGAAATAATGCTAAAGTCAAGAATTCCATTCTCTTTGGTCTTGGTCAATTAGAACTTGTAAAGGTTATGTACTATAAATATGCTAAGGATGTGTGGGTACAGATTAATTAGAATCATGAAGGGGATGACAAGGTCAAGTAGGCCAAACTTCAAATGTTCAGAATGAGGTTTGAGAGCCTAAGAATGAATGAAGATGAAAGTATAGCAGAATAATTCCTCAAGGCAGATGAAGTAACCGATATGATTAAAGGGTTGGGTGAAGAGGTTAAGGAAGAATTGATTGTACAGAAAATCCTAAGATCTCTTCCCATGAGATTTAATGCCAAATATTAGCTATTGAAGAAATGGGTAATTTAAAAGATCTCAATATGGAACAACTACTTGGTACTCTCACAACCTATGAGATGAGAGTTGGAAAAGAGAAGTCTGAACCGATGGAAGCAATGTTCAAAGTATCCAAAAAGGGCAAAGAGATAAAAAAGCATCAATATTGGTCCAGCTACGAATCTAATTAGGAGTTGGCTCAGTTGGCTAGGAAAATGAAGTGTGGCTTAGGAAAATATAAAGGGACGATGGCCTTTCAAATGATTTGATTACGGAAGAGTTGGAAAATTTTCGTCCAAATTCCCTTACAAAGAAATTACTGAAAATGATCAGAAACCTGGGAACAAATCTCAGAAACAACAGAAGAAAATGTTATATAATAAAAATGGTTTCTACTCCAAATAAGATAAATTAGCACCAGATTTAGATAGCGAAGATTCCTTGAAGACGATTCAGATAAGTATCTGTTGTGAAGGTAAATCTTCTTTGTGGACAAAGACGATCCCTCTAGCCCTAGGGTGGGTCTAGTAACAAAAGGACACACTAAAGTGTTGCTTCCTAGTTAATGAATGAACAAAAGACATGGTATATTGACCTACTTTGAATCCAACACTGTCAATGTTGCAGAAAGAGTAGTGGCCTCTCGCTCCTGCCTTGGCAAATCATGATCTATTCGCTGTCACGCTTAGATACTTGCACATAGGACAAAAAACAAGAACAACATATGACATAATAGTTTCACTCACAACTATTAGCCAGTCAAAGAGGGCTAAACATATCGCATCAAATAAACATCATAACACAATAGTGGAACCAAACAGTAGTCATGTATATTAATGAGTAGAAGGAAGCGTACAACCGATGCTTTGACATCACAGTCTCCTCCAGCGGGGTTTAGACGAAGCGCATCTTAAATTTTGGTCAGGGAATTTGGACTCAAGCTCTCTTAGAAGTCATCGACTCAAGCTCTCTCAACACAATATTTCTTACTCTATCTTCTCTAGCAGCTTAGCTATAGTATAATTGTCCTAGTTCAGCTATTCAGTCATTCAGCTAGCTTCTACTAAAAGAGATAGTTTCTTATATAGAGGAAAGGAAGGAGGTTGGGATCTCTACAAAGGTGGGAGGGAGTCCTATCCTTTAGGAGAGTTCCAAGGGAGGTGGAAACTACTATCTAAAGGAAGGAGTCCATGGTTTTTTGAGTTCAACCACTCCCAATGACTCATCCCCGAGGTGGTTGGAATGGAACCTCCGCCTCTATTTTTAAAAAACATTCCATAAACAGCTTGGCGTGAGTGTAACTGGCACAGAGTGCCAAGTGGAGCTGGCTCATTGTTAAATTTCCTGGTCAGCGCAAGGGTGTAACGGGCTACTCATGCCAAGGCAAAAATAGGGATTTTCATAGCTCTTCTTAGGGAAATTTCAACAAGAAGAACGTTGCTTTCATCAAAAGGGATGCAAGGATGGTATTTTTAAAGCATGACACTGCTTATTGGTCACAGAAACAACCCTCCAATGTGCGAGTTGGGGATTGCAGGGACAGTGACAAAATGTTGTGTAACAGATGCCCCCTAAAGCATGAAGTCTGAGAGAGAGGGAGGGGTGAAATGCTTTATTAGAACACGTTCGAACCAAACATCGCTATCGAAAGACCTACAATTACAAAGATAACTGATATCTGTGATACATGAATCATGTGGCATGGGCACAACCATCCATAATAGAGTATATAAAAACTGAGATCCGAGGTATGGACACAGCCATCCAGCAGGAAGGATCAATAAATAGACTTAGGTATGGTCACATCCATCCAATCAAGAGAGTCATGCAATAATTCATAATAATCCACAAAAATCTGTAGCCTGGGGTTTATTAGACAAAACCCAGGGTCTTGCGCTCCATCTCAACCCGAACAAGTACAATTTCGAGCATGTGAATATATGAGCTGAAGTCGAACATGCAGGAAAATCGTCTGATTACCAGCCAATGATGAAAGATGTTAACGGATGCGAGAGAAACCACCAATGATGACGATGGCCCTCAAGGTACAAAAGGTACAATCTACGGAATGTGAAAAATGATCTGATGTCAAACATCCACAGAATCACTCGATCGAAGGCTAATGATGTGAACCTTGCGTCGAATGTGAAAAACCTGCCATTGAGGCATGCAGGCTCCAAGGTACCAAAAGGGAGTCTTTATATCTAATTCCTGGATAATGAGCTGAAGTCGACAAGAAGTTACCTGGTCGAAGGAGGGCCATAATTTTTCCCACATCATCGACACAAGACAGAGGAACATGATAAAAGTGGATCAGGACCAACAGGACATCAGAAGAAGGTTGACAACTGCAGAGGCAAACTTCTCTTGAACATATCAACAGCACAACATTGGATTTGGCAGTATTTGACATCAAAGGATCTGAGGTCATGATGACATGGCAAAGAGCAGATGAGAGGTCAAAATAGATTACCCAAACCCATGAAGGAAAAAATGACGAAATGAGATGTCCCCAACCCGACAAAAATGCAGACAAGTGCCGTGTTCAAGAGCGACATACTGCCAACATAACTAAAACTTGGTTCCATTTTCCCCCACCATTTCTGGCAAGTACCCCAATCATTTTTTTAAAACAAGCTTGAATGGGATAACATATGCTTGCATTGTAAGTTTTTTCTTCGAACAAATCCAACCTAGTACATTTTACAAGCCCTAGGAAGGAGGAACTCGAATAATGTCATGGTGACGAAGTCCGATGTCATAAAGGTTTAACGAGTCTGACAAAGGAAGAACTCAACATATTTTCATGTTTTAGAGAGTTTGAAAAGAAGGCAGAAAAGAAAAATCCATAGTCCCTTTTCGTAGGTAGTCTCACATATCCAAAAAGGTAGAAAACTGTGTTTGAGAGATCCTCTTAGTCGCGATAGGCTAAGGTATTCCTTTTTCGTAAATAATCCATTCCAGCCCGAAAAAGGGTTAAACGTATACTGGGTAGATATCGTTTCGCAGCCATTTAACGAGTTCAAAATGAAAAGAATCTCGGCAATATTTTCAATTTTAGAGAGTCAAAAAAGAGTTGAAAGATGACTCTAGTAGTGACTTTTTCGTGCTTTTACCGAGTCCGAAAAAGTATAAAATATAACTCGTTACTTCATCACTGTCGCATGAAAAACCTGTTGTTGTACAAGAGACATGTGTAAAACCTATTTCTAGAAAATAATATAGTAAAATAATAGAAAAACATGCCATAAAACCTAATTAGGGTTGTGAAAAAGTTATAAAATTCCAAAAATGGTGAAAATAATTACTTTTCACTTTTTACCTCTTGTGGAGCAATAGTTACCCATTTCATTGTGCAATCTTGCAGCAACGATAGTGGCCAATCCAGTAGATCAATCGCAAATCCGTCAACTCCAGGTAAGAGCTGAGATCCCTCTCATTATTTTAAGTCATTTCTTGCTTCTTGCAATTGTCAATTTCGAATTTTGGGGGAGGAAATGTAAAAATTAGGGCTTCGCAGTTGGCGCGGGTTTCGAGCACAGAGTCACGCCAAATTAATGCAGATCAAATACCCCAATTGTTTACAGATTTAGGGGTCAAAATTAACTAATACCACTCATATGAATGTGTTTGCAGGTAGAAAGAGGAAAAATGGTCATTGAATGGAAAGAATGGGAACATAGTGAAGAAGATGAACTAGCCATGGAAAATGAGAGAGTCATGGAAGCTCTCAGAAACTGTGGTCTGAAAAAATTCTTCCTAATGCCATGTCTCCGAGCCCAACCAGATTTATTATGATATCTGGTCAGAATTTGGGATGAAAATCAAGAGAAGTTCATCCTTCGGGATCAAGAACTTGAGATTGATGTCTCTGAGGTGTATCTCATCACAGGATTATCACGGAGGGGAGCAACACCAATCCTAACCGGCACTCGGCCCTGCATGGAAAACATGACCATGGTGATAGACAAGGTATGTCCATGAGCACGAAAGGGATCAGGTAGTGGGAAAGTTGATATACAAACTATCCCAGATTTGACACTACGTGTGGTGTTAAATACCATCACACGAGCTACAGGATCACAAGCACCGCATGAAGCAACAAAGACACGGTTGCTTCTTGCTGTAGACTACATGGCATCGACCATCTACAACTGGGCAAAGTCCGTGACCATAAACATGAAGCGCCAACTAACCAAATGCAAGAATACCAAATTGAAACAATTTGGCTATGGACCTATTCTGGTATCGTTCTTCTTGGAACGACTACCCATTTTTCAGCGATAGGAGGTTATAGTCCTGACACCACTAGCGAGAGAACCACGGATGGCTCGATGGGCAGCTTTGATGCCAAGGGCAGGGGGCGGTCAATATATGTCCTGGAGACCGAAATTATTCGATTGGCTCCGACAACAATTGATTTTCGTGGAGGATTGGTCCTACTCTGGTACATATTTCACTGATGATCCAGACCTCCCACTCCCGGAGGTAGAAGATTGGGATGAATATTTAGGTGAGACTCATTTTTTAATTTTTATGAGTATTATGATTTTTTTATTTATGCATGTTCTGACATTAAATCCATGTAATTGCAGACGTTGGCCCAAAGAGACCTATCGGCATGTCACCAATAGCGAGGCGAATCCCTCGCGATTTCGACCCTCAAGGCGAGGGCGGAAAGGAATATGAGATAATGCGCAACTTGGAGGGGATCACACAAGGAGTCCTGGATTATGCATGTTTTGATGATGTTCCTCGTGCCTACCAGAGACATACCGTAGGGGTGCCCAGTCAAATTCACCGCTTGCTGAGGCGGCTAGTACGGGTCGTGACATGTTATCACGAGCACCATGTTGATTAGACACCTAGGTTTTATTTTATCTGCATATTTTGAGAGACATGATGTCTCGAGATGTAATAGAAACACACATGTATTTTTTGAAGTTATGATGCACATGGTGGCAAACATGCGATATATATATATATATATATATATATATATATATATATATATATATATATATATACATCTATTTCCCTACATGGATCTTTTACATATGATGATGCTTTTACAAATTATGCGAATGTCTATCTAATACAATGTTAGCCACTGTATCAGTTAATGTATTCATTCGTCTAGGAATATGTTGATAAGTAATAAAATAAAAATGCCTTTCCAACAAACGAATAAGTAAATACAATCTCAGAATGTGCGGATTTCTAACTGAATAATGATTATTGAGTTATAGAACAAAAAGCTGTGAATCTAGATTTACAAGCAATGCACATATGATGAGGTTGATGGCCTCAGTTAATAGGTCAATGACAGTGCTATATTCAGCGACATTGTTTTTAGTTCGTCCTAGACAAATACCTTGTAGATATATCAACTCACCAGCAGGATCTTAAATTACCCAGGTTGCCGAAGACAAATTCCTGGTGCTGCGGAAAGCACCATCCGCGAAACCGACATAAGGGGTAGTAAACATCTGCACAATAAGCAAGACCAATAAGCAGGAAAACACTCACAAAGCACACCAAAATAAAAAAAATGTACAAAAATGAAGACAACACCTATGTACACCTATTATGCATGAATGACTCACCCATAATATTTTTTGAGATACAACCCATTTTTGGATTGTTCAAGAGGTCGACCTTCGTATTCAATTAGCTCATAGGCCCCATTCTGCAACACACGTTTGACGATGTAGGGCCCATGCCACATAGGTTGAAATTTTCCTGCCCCCAGCTTATCACAAGCTTGGTCATACAGGAGGACGAGATCTCCTTCAAAAAAAGAATGAGGGGAAACTAATTGATCAAAATCAGCTTTGACCTGCTTTTTCTGTGCTTAGATAACGAGAGCAGCAAAGCAGCGGGTTTCATCCAGCCTTTCTAAATAAAGGATATGCTCATCTTCTAGTGAATTATTTGGTAGTAATTCAACAACCAACTTGAGCGAAGGTATTTCACATTCAATCGGAAGAGTAGCTTCCAAGCCATAAACCAATTGGAAAGGAGTGAACCCAGTTGTGTATTTCACTGAGGTTCGGTATGCTCAAAGAGCCGAAAATAACATGAGATGTCAATTTGATTTGTGGATCCTAATCGTACGCTAAAGCATTGTGACAAGAACTTTGTTCACAGCTTCAACCTGGAAATTGGCTTGAGGGTAGTACGGCATTGAGCTGTCATGACGCAGACCCAACTTAGAAGTCAACTCCGACACCATATAATGCCAAAAATGGGAACCATGATCAATAATGATGACTTGAGGGACACCAAACCTAGCAAAAATGTGATTAATTATGAATTGAGTAGCCGTCTTACCATCAACGACAAGTGTAGGCATTGCTTCAGCCCATTTGGTGAAGTAGTCCACGGCTACGATGATATAAGCATGCCCCCCAGCTGAGTGAGGGTTACACGTCATAAAATCGATGCCCCACTTCGCAAAGGAACCAACGGTAATGATAGGGTGAAGAGGAACAAGTGGCGCACACAACTTGCGTTGATAAATCTGGGAATCATGGCATTTACGAACTGTGACAATACAGTTTTTGAAAATGGAAGGCCAAAAATGACCAGCATGAAGAATCTTCTGTGCAGTAGCATAACCAGACATGTGACCACCACAGGCACCACTGTGACAATCATTCAGAGTTTTCTCAGCTTCCTCGAGAGTCAAACATCGCTGGAGTATGGAATCAACTCCGATACGATAGAGATTATCTCCAATGATACGATAAGATTGTGATTGATGGCGGATGTGTCAGCGGGAATCCTTCATCAACTTAGATCTAAAAGAAGAGGTTTGGAGATAAACGATGATATCACCGTACCAAGGGTCGAGGGTGCTAAGCAAGAAAAGTGAATCGTTGTAATGTTCCGAAATGGAAATCGACAGCTTTTACACCATTAAAGAAATCCTTTTGTCAGAAATATGAACAAGGCTATTTCAGAGATGGACTGAGAGGGAATTTACTGAATATATCACCTCTAAAAAGAGGGTGAGGACTGGAGGCTATCTGGCCCTTCCTTAGGCTCTGCCTATAGTTATGTAAATATTTCTTCCTCAGGAAGATCTTGCTCAAAGAGCTACAGCAACATCTGAACTATAACAAGCAGCAGCAACAGTGAAATAATTCTCATAAGATGTGAGAAGAGTGTAAATATGATATATAATATGTAGTAGAAAAATATATACAAAATCCTTGAGGAAAAGACCTCTCAAGGTGGGCTCAAATCAGCCTCAAAGGAAAATGTACATGCAATGGAGAAAACGCTCTGCTACATAACCCAGCAACACTATAACTACGCAGTCTATAAGGGAAAATGACTGCAACTGATATAAATACAAGGGTATAACAATATCATCTCAAATAAAGATAGGGGAGAAAGATCTCAACCCTAGAAAACAATACAACAACAATCCTCCAAGGGATTGGTTAAAATACATAAAACAGAAAAATGTCGGAGTTGCAGTGTAGCTGCTACAACTCAATAATAATACATGAATAGAGAAGGATGTAGATGCTGCAGCCAATGTATAAACCTCCTCCAATGATCTCCAAAGTGAAAGGCTACTCCTCTCACTGAAGATTGCACTCTCTAGTACACCATGTGAACTCCACCTGCAAACCCTCTCTGAAGATAACGCTGTAATAGGAAGGGACTGCGCTGAGAATGAGATGAAACAATGGCCCATGCCAAAATCTGCAATAGAAGCTCTGGGATCTCCTTCACTGATCTCCTAGAGAAAAAGTGAGCTCCTCCTCTACAAAATAGCTCTGGAAATGGGTGATGATGAATCCTTACTGCAGCACCAGCAACTCCAACGTTTCTGCTCAACAGAATAACACAATAGCTGAAGATGAATGCTTTGGCCTCAAGCCAAGATGTGAGGGAGATGAATAATAGCTCCTCCAAGGCCTCCTAAGGAAGAGAATGGAACTCCTAAACAGGAACCCCTCTTGTGCTGATCATCACAAGCTATCTCAGTTGAACAACTGAAGAGAGCTCCAAAATCGAATTCTCAAGCATGAATGAACAATGGCTCTCCTTCACCTTTTTATGCAAGGAATGCTTCCTTGCCATGGACCCCACCCATTAGGGTTTCTCTCATCCTCTAATTTCCCTCCTTTCCAAACTGCGCAGCCTTCTTGAGCAAGCTTCTCCTCTTAGCCACATTGTTGACTTGGTCAACCATGGTCTAGTTTACTTGCTTTTGGCCCTTTTCACACTAGGGACTGCCAAATTTAGCCACTTAAGTGACTCTTTGCACCTTAGGAGAGTTTATTTTGCTGCTACATGGGCTCCCTTACCCATTTTATTTCTTTTATTAAAATAAAAGAAAAATTAATGTTCCAATTAACATAGTGAAAAATTTGGAACATTACAATCGTCTGGAATGAAGTCCTCAGAACGAGAAGGAGCGGAGTCGGAAGGGAGAGAACAAAGTAAATCAGCAAAGACCAATGATTTCTTAGATTTGGCAGCATTAAATTCCAAATCAAACTCTTGGAGGATGACAATCCACTTTGAGTATTTTCCCCCTAGAAATTGTCGAGACATTATGTAGGTCATGGGGTTGCATTCAAAAATCACAGTCACTGTATGCAAAAGAATATAATGACGAAAAAGTTGAATAGCTTGAACAAAAACCAACGCTAACTTCTTGATGTGAGAATAACGCGTTTCAGGGTCGATAAGGTTACGAGAAAAGTAATAAATAAAATGCTCATGACCGTCATCATCGTCTTGTACCAAAACCATGGCAATCGTGCTGAAAGCGGCAGCCAAATAAAGGAAAAAATCACGATCATAATCTGGAGGGTGCAGGAGAGGAGCGTTGACCAACAATTTTTTCAACACATCAAAATATTTCTGAGCGATCTCATCCCAGTAAAACGGAGCACCCTGCTTTAACAAATGTGTAAATCCTTTAGCTACTTCGGCATAGTTAGGTATAAAACAACGAAGAAAATTAGCTTTCCCTTGTAAAATCTGAAACTAATGCAATGAGGAAGGAGAGGGGAGATTGATAATAGCCTCAACCTTGAGAGGATCTAGGAAAATTCCATCTTTGGAAATGATAAACCCTAAGAGTCTACCGGAATCGACGCAGAGGACACACTTGTGTGGATTAAGCCGAATGTTATAGTGTATACAACGAAGAAAAATATGACGAAGATGGTCAAGATGATCTCTATGCTTAGCTGAATGAGTGGGAAGGTCATCCCGATAAGGTTGAACGATGTGACGAATATCATGAAACGCATAAGACATCGCACGCTGAAATATGGCCCCGAAATTCTTCAAACCAAACGGAAGCTTCTTATATGCAAAGTTACCCCAAGGAAAAATAAAGGCAGTCTTGTGTTGATCATTCGGGAGAATATTGATCTGATAATAGCTCAAAAAACCGTCCATAAGGGAAAAAATCTCACTCCTAGCACAGTCGTCAATGATTTGATCGATGAAAGGAGTAGGATAATTATCCTTAGGACAAGCTCGATTGATATCACGATAGTCAACATAGACAAGAATAGTGCCCTATTTGTTATCTATAGGAACAATATTAGAAACCCATGCTGTCAAGGGAATTGGATAAATGAAACCAGCTTTGAGAAGCTTTTCCACTTCGGCCTTAATGGCAGCAACTTTCCTAGGATGCACCAGACGAAGACGCTGACGAACAGGTTTTGAACTGGGGTAACTAGGAATCTCATGTACCATGATACTAGGATCAATACCAGGCATTTCCTCGTAGGACCATGCAAATATGTCACGAAATTCACGAAAAAGGCTAGTATAGACTTGCACTTCATCTGAAGAACAAGTAACCCTAATATGGATGTTCTCGACGATTCCCAGTTTAATGGAAATTTCGATAGGCATCGTCTGAGTGATGTTACTCAAGTTACCTTCTAAAAAATCCTCATGGATCTAAACATGTTTTTGAAGTGGAGGAGAAGGAACCTGAGAGGAAAAATTCTCAAGACAGGTAGACATGGCCCTAAGGCTTGGTAGAAATGAGAAACGATGATGACCATCATCCCACGGTAGATCGTCGAGAGATAAGGTTTCCATGATAGCCTCATTGGAAGGAAACACTTCGTTCAAAGGATCCAGTGAAGAAAAATCACAAAGCCAAGGGGATTGAGAATAAATGTCAAGATTCACGCTTGAAGAAGTAGAATGATGATCAGAATCCAATGCAGCAATGAGTTCACAATAATCAAGTTCAATCGGGCTCAAAGGCATCGAATCGCCGAATGTATCAATCTATTTTGGAGAAGGGATAACTAGGGGTCATCGTTTCTAGAAATCATGGTGACCTGAACAGTATTCGGCGGTGGAAGAGGGAAAATGCCCATGAGGGCAGGTTCCTTGAAAAGGCCTGGCCCTACACTCTCATAAGGAGTAGGAATCTTGTCCACGTATGGAACGTTGTTCTTGGAAGAATAAGTGAAAAAAGACAATTGATCAACAGTAATAATCTTTCCTTCGTGCAGATACTTCAAAACACAAAAGAGAGTGGACGAAACGCACAACATGGTGTGAGTCCAACTGTGTCTGAGGATAAGATTATAATTAAGTTTTGCATCAACGACTTCGACTTCGACATTGACTATCTTCCCTTATAATGTGATCGGAAAACTAGCGAGAACACCAAGAGGTTTAGATTCTTTTCCATCAAATGCTTCAAGGGCATTGGGTGATGAGGTAAGAGCTGGAGAACCAATGGCTTTCCAACAAGTATATGACATAACACAGGTAGATGCACCCTCATCCACGACAGCCTAGTGAATATTCAAACCATTAATACCAACTTGAATGATAAGTGCAATCTAGTGTGGGAGTCGCGAGACGAAATTCTCTAAATCGAAAGCGAGCAAGCTAGTATCAGTAGGATCAATCCCACCTATTGCAGATAGAAAAGATTTTTTTTATGAAGGACAACTCTGAATTACTTCTAAAACAGACATTGCGGACGGCGCCTGAGACAAATCTTCAACAATACTGTAATGCTGAGTGGCACGGGCGTTGGGATTGTACGAAGACTTATGGCGCACACCTTTAGAAGGTGGTCGCATAGCGGATTCAGTGCTAGGCCGTTCAATCTCAAGAGGACCAGAAATAGGAGGGGGAGGAGGACCATCAGCAATCTCTTTCCCCGCTACCTTAAGCAAACCAGAATAATCTTTCGATCGAGTAGCAATAGAAACGGGTGCAGAACCGTTCATCATGAAAACTTGTGAACCAGATGGAACAGAGGACTGAGGATGCTCTACCATCTGGGTCTGCTGAGGGAAAGGTTCTTTAAGAACGGTCAGAGCTCCTTGGGTGCCTTTGAGCAATTGACTCACTTCAGACCGTCGAGGACAATCCTTGGTGAAGTGCTCATCGTATCAGTTAATGTGTTCATTCATCTAGGAGTATGTTGATAGGTAATAAAATCAAAATGTATTTCCGACAAACGAATACATAAATACAATCTCAGAATGTGTGGATTTCTAACTGAATAATGATTATTGAGTTGTAGAATGACAAGCTGTGAATCTAGATTTACAAGCAATGCGCGTATGCCAAGGTTGATCGCCTCGGTTAATAGCTCAATAACAACGCTATATTCAGCGACATTGTTTGTAGTTCGTCCTAGAAAAATACCTTGCAGATCTATCAACTCACCAGAAGGACCATAAATTACCCAGGTTGCTAAAGACAAATTCCTGATACTGTGGGAAGCACCATCCGCGAAACCAACATAAGGGGTAATAGAAATCTACACAATAAGCAAGACCCAATAGCTAGGAAAACACTCATAAAGCACACCAAACTAGAAAACATGTACAAAAATGAAAACAACACCTATTATGCATGAATGACTCATGCATAATATTTTTTTGAGATACAACCCATTTCTGGGTTGTTCAAGAGGATGACATTCGTAGTCAATTAACTCATAGGCCCCATTCTGCAACACAAGTTTAACGATGTAGGGTCCATGCCACATAGGTTGAAATTTTCCTGCCCCCAGCTTATCACGAGCTTGGTCATACAGGAGGACAAGATCTCCTTCAACTAAAGAACGAGGGGAAACTGACTGATCAAAATGAGCTTTGACCCACTTTTTCTGCGCTTCAATAACGAGAGCAGCAAAGTGATGGGCTTCATCCAGACTTTTTAAATAAAGGATATGCTCTTCTTCTGGCAAAGTATTTGATAGTAATTCAACAACCAACTTGATTGAAGGTATTTCACATTCAATCGGAAGAGTAGCTTCTAAGCCATAAACCAACTAGAAAGGAGTGAACTTGGTTGCGTTCTTAACTAAGGTTCAGTATGCCCAGAGAGCCGAAAATAACATGAGATTCCAATTTGATTTGTGGATCCCAACTGTACATTGAAGCATCATGACAACAACTTTGTTCACAGCTTCAACCTAGCCATTGGCTTGAGGGTAGTATGGCATTGAGCTGTCATGATTTAGACCCAACTTAGAAGTCAAATCTGGAAACATATAATGCCGAAAATGGGAACCATGATCAGTAACGATGGCTTGAGGGACACCAAACCTAGCAATAATGTGATTGAACATGAACTGAGCAACTGTCTTACCGTTAGCAGCAAGTGTAGGCATTTCTTCGGCCCATTTGGTGAAGTAGTCCACGGCTACGACAATATAAGCATGCCCCCCCGGCCGAGTGAGGGTTACATGTCATAAAATCGATGCCCCACTTCGCAAAGGGACCAATGGTAATGACAGGATGAAGAGGAACGGGTGGTGCACGCTACATTGATAAATTTGGCATCATGGCATTTACGAACTGCGATAATACAATCTTTGAAAATAGAAGGCCAAAAATAACCAACACAAAGAAACTTTTGTGCAGTAGCATAACCAGACATGTGATCGCCATAGGATCCACTGTGACAATCATTTAGAGCTTTCTCAACTTCCTAGAGAGTCAAACATCGTCGGAGTATGGAATCGACTCCAATACGATAGAGAGTATCTCCAACTATATGATAAGGTTGCGACTAATGGTGGATGCATCAGCGAGCATCCTTCGTCAACTCAGATATAAAATATGAAGTTTGGAGATAGATGATGATATCACCGTACCATGGATTGAGGGTGCTAATCAAGAAAAGCGAATCATCTGGAATGACGTCCTCGGAACGAGAAGGAGTGGAGTCAAAAGGGAGAGAATAGAGTAAATTAGAAAAGATCAATGATTTCTTAGATTTGGCAGCAGTAAATTCCAAATCAAACTCTTGGAGGATAGCAATCCACTTTGAGTATTTCCCCCCTAGCAACCGTCGAGACAATATGTAGGTCATGGGGTTGCATTTAAAAATCACCGTCACTGTACGCAAAAGAATATAATGACGAAAATGTTGAACAGCTTGAAAAACGACCAACGCTAACTTCTCGATGTGGGGTCGAGAAGGTTACGAGACAAGTAATAAATAACATGCTCATGACTGTCATTATCATCTTGTACCAAAACCATGGCAATCGTGTTGAAAGAGGCAGCCAAATAGAGGGAAAAATCACGATGATAATCTGGAGGGAAGAGGAAAGGAGCATTGACAAACAATGTTTTCAACGCATAGAAATATTTCTGAGCGATCTCATCCCAATAAAAAGGAATGCCCTGCTTTAACAATCATGTGAATTGTAGTGCTCAACTTAGTGTTCCTAAATTGATGTCATAAATTGTCAACCAAGGCTAGTAAACTGCTGAAGTGAGGTGCACTATATGTGCCTAGGTATCTGTTTCTCACTATGTTGTATTTAAGGTTTTTCTAATGTTTTTGGTTTTGTGGTTTTGTATTAGAAAGGAAGAGAACTAAGTGTTGGTAAAGAGAAGTTGTGGGTCACACTAAAACAGAGCAAAACCTATTCTAAACTATGTATGGCACTCAGAAAATGCAGAACTTGACAACAACTCATAACATGAACTCAATAACTCATAACATGAACACAATCCAATTCATTCATTAGAAATATGTTGGAATATCTTGAGAAAAGGATAAGTTGAATGCAATGAGGTTCTCCTAAGTAAACAACTTACAATATTACAAAAATCCCATCCATGGCTAGAAATTTGTTGGAACACAATTTGGAAAAGATTATTTGTAGCACAGTAAGGATCCCTACTCTAAATTAACTTATGACACTGCAATTAATCCATTATACAACTCAAAATATCACTGTTTAAACCTCTTTCAAGAATTAGAAATCTTTTGGAATAGCTTTAGAAAAGAGGCAGTTTGTGAAATTATAAGAGGTTGCAGAACAGTCAAGGTCTTGAACTGATATCACTAATATATGTCCCTATGATGATGATGTATTAATAGAGATTAGGAACAAGAGTAGTTTGTAAATAATGAAGGCCGTGAAGTCTAATTTTGACAGCTAATAAAACTTAAAACACTGAACTAGAATGCAATCAACCAAACTTGAAATACAGTGACCACAACTGAACTAGAATGCCATTAACCTAACTTGAAATATAGTGAACAGGAACTGAACTAGAGTGCCACTAATCTAACTTGAAATATAGTGAACTAGAGCGCCATTAATCTCTGGAGTATTACAACTAAACTACAATGCAACTAATCTCTAAAATACTACAGCCCTATCCCGTTCAGCATGAGTGATATTTTGGAACAATTTGTAAGAACAAGACTGGTTGCAATATTCAATATGAGTGAGCATAAAAACATAAAATTCAAAAGAAAATGCAACTAAGCTCTGAAAGACTACAACTCTGTCTCATTCAATGTTAGTGGTATTTTGGAACACTTCATAGAACAAGATTGGCTGTAACATGTGATGTAAATGAGCATAAAAACATGAAGTTAAAAAAACGCAACTAAGCTCTAAAACACCACAGCTAAGTCTCACTCAGTGTTAGTAATATTTTGGAATATTTCGTAAGAACAAAACTAGCTATAACAATTGATGTAATTGAGCACAAAAACGTAAAGTTCAGAAAACTATTTAAACTAGGAATGAAACAAGGCTAAAGTTACTTATCTAAACCATATGAACAAAGCTTCTCGGGTAGTAGGGGCCCTCTACCACCGGATTAGCACGCAGATTTACTCAAGATTGCCTCAGATCATGCAATAAAGTCGAACTTCTTTCATTAAAGGGAAGATACTTCAAAAACAGAGTATTACGGTCTTCTGAGATCTAGCAACAAAACAAAATCTAGCCAACTGTCTCTCGGTCTCCCGAGTCATTCTTATAAGGAAATTACATAACTACCCTTGAGAAAAAATAGGGATAAGTGTCTTTCCCAATTCAAATCAAATTAAAACTCTTATTGAAGGCCTCGTACTTTACTGCAGACATCTGTAGAGTCCGTGTCCTGGTAGGAAACTGCTTCTTAGTTTTGATCTCTTCCACGTGCATAACCGCTTGGAGATTCTAACTCAGAATTCATGGAGAGCAAGAAATGATGGGGGAGTGTTGTGGATTTCACCCATACGCGTTTTTATTTGAAGTGACACCTGGAACCTACGTAAACATGAAGATAGCTGCAGAATAGGCAACTGGCTACAGAATGACTGTATTCTGTAGCTGAGTCTAGTCAAAAATTACTACAACAACAAAACCATAAAAATATAGCAATTCAGTCATTGTATACATTCCTAAAGCAACTTTAATGAATCCTATTGATAATTTAAGCCTGTAATTGATAAGGTACAATGGAAATGAAGTGAAATGTGGTGAAAGAAAAGAACATCTTTGGGGCTCAACATACCCCCACTACAAGGTTTTTGCTTGTCCTCATGCAACTAATCCATGTACTCTGAGACCTCTACTAGGACATCCAACCCTTTTCTTCTGCTTTGCCTGATGTTCAATGGCCTCCTGGGCTTCCTTATGATCAACTTGAATCTCAAATTTGTAAGTGCCCTGCTTAACTTTTTGTTTTTCTTCTTCAATTTTTCACTGGCCTTGTACAACTTTTTCATTTGTAGAGACAGAGTTGTATTCATATCACTTTTCAGCTTAAACTGCTCCCTTAAAATGTCATTCTCATTCTTGATATGCCTATTGAGCACTTCTAACTCATATTTATCTCTTCTTAGCATATCAATTGCAGATTTTGGTGGACTAGGAGTTCTGTCTCTACTTTTTGAGGCTCTCTTCTCTAATGTCTCAACATAATTATAAATTTGTTGTTGTGCTGGGTCTATCTCCGGGGCTCCTTCATCAAAATCCTCCTCGTACTGGTATTCAGGTGATCTAGCAGTAGGTGTTTCTTCATCCTCAATGTTTATGATTTCCGTTTGTCTAACCTCTATTTTCTTTAATATACTTCTAAGTCTGTGGCTCCGTCTTGGTTGAGATGGCCCTTCTCCTCTGTCCTTGGCATATTTTCTTATTATCCTCTCCTTCTTAAGTTGTTTCTTAATTTCAGCCAATTTCTCAGAAATCATCTCTTCACTGTCCTCTTGTATTGATTTACCAGTTTCAATTTCAACAACTTTGGAAGTTTTCCCTCTCCTGCTTCTTCTTGTAAGTTTACCTTCAGGTGGAGATTCCTTGGGTTCTTCAAAGTGATTCCTCACTAGGAACTCATCCCAATTATCTCCCATTTTTCTTAGATGATGTTCAATTAGGATTTTTACTAAACCATGGTGATACAAGGTGGTTTCTAGAAATTGAACCCTCTTTTGAACATTAGAGGCCATTCTCTTTAAGCTATGAAGTAAGAAAAAGGGAAAATTGATTTCTTCATCTAAGAAATGCATCATTAGCCGAATATGATAAATATACAGGGTACCAAATCTTCCTTCACAAGTTATAAATTTTTGCAAAGTGAGCAACATATTCCTCCATTTAATCTTCAGTGCTGAGCTAGGAATACCCTTCTTAAAAATGGAAACATCCATACCTGGGGTTTTGAGCATTTGCCTCCATGTCTCATTATGAAATTCCCTATTTTTGAACCACCTTTCTCCTTGCCTGGGTAATTCCACTGCTTCTGCAATGAAAGCTTCTGTAATAGTGAATTTAACATCTCCTATTTTGACTTCTGCTCCATTGAAGGACCGTGCAAATGTTTTAGTTACCTCTTTATGAAAACCATTGAATTTTTCCAAAAATTGCAACCACCCAGCCTGCTGAAGCATTTCTCTGATCTGTGGGTAACCCTCCAAGTATTTGGTCCCGACTGGCTCGAACCTTACTATGAGACCCATAGCTTCCTTTCTCAACCTTCAAATTACTGCTCCTCTGCTGCTTTTCTGTTCACAGTGGAAATGGTTGCAGAGAGTTGTTTTTACTACAAATATGTTTCCTCTGTTTTACAGACCGGAATGGCCATTAGGGGAATTTTGAGGTCTAAAATGGGCCTCCTAAGGAAATTATAAAATAATAGTGGAAATAATCAAATAAGATTTGATGACATCATCAAATTTTAGAGGGAAAAATGAAAAAACTACTTTTTCAACTCATATTTTCAACTTATCTCCCAAATTTTTTACTCAAATTTTGAGCGAGAGCACTCGTTGGATGCGAAATTTAATTCCTCATCCAAGGATTACCCATGTTGCATACTTTCGATGGGTTCTACTACATGAAAAATAAGAAATACATGAAAAACGTGATTGTAATCACGTTTTTTTATGTATTTCTCATTTTTCATGTAGCAAGGTTCATCGAAAGTATGCAACATGGGTACTCCTTGGATGAGGAATTAAATTTCGCATCTAACGAGTAATCCCACTCGTAATTTGAGTAAAAATTTTGGGAGATAAGTTGAAAATACGAGTTGAAAAAGTAGTTTTATTATTTTATTATTTTTTAATATTTTTACCCTTTTATTTAAAAAATGGTAAATCATCCCCCATGGTTGACATCATCATCTTGAATCCTATTGGTTGTTATAAATTTTATTTTTGTTGTACATTTTTCTTAGGGGGCCCATTTTAGACCTCAAAATTCCCCTAATGTAAGAATTGGCTACGGAAAAGAAAATGGCATGGAGTGGTTATGAAATGAGTATAATGCGGTGAGGGTGATGCACACGAATTAATGAGTTGGGAAATATCATGGAAGAAAATACCGCGGAAAAATTCTCGTGTAAATTTCAAAATCATCACTAAGTACTTCAGGCTGGTGACGTGACTGATTAGATCACTTCAGTACTTAACTGTTAAGTTTTAAATGATAATTTGAAATGGCAGAATGAAAGGGATTTTGTCCAAAGTTTTTATGATAGGTTTGATAGGCATGATCAACACAACTAATTAAAATAAATTTTTGAATCATACATGACTTAAATATACTAAAACTTTCATGATTTGTCATTATAATAATTTCATAACTTTACCTTTGCTTTTCCTTTGTTTTTTTTTTTTTTTGTAATTTGCATATGCTCTGTCCTCCTTTGAAAATCATTGATTCTTAAGTCTTCATAACCCCCTTGATTTTGCTTTTTGTCATCAATGTGCAGAATCAATTTGTTGTTGATCAAGTGATTATTGGATAGTGCCTTCAAGATCTCTGGCTGCCAAATGTCTGGCTGGCTGCAGAATGTCTGACTGGCTGCAGAATATACCTGTAGAAGCTTTGAAACATGAAATGGAATGGTTTGAAGCATGAATGGAATGTTGTATGAAATGAGTTAAAATGGATAATGAAATATGGTGTAATGGAGTATGAGTGAAGTGAATAATGGAATGAAATGGATCACAACTATGAAGTGGAGTGAAGTATGAAAAGTGGCCTGCAATTTATGATGTGTTTTATTCAATTGCAGAAAAAGATCAAATTAAAAAAATCTGAGATGGAAATGAGGTGGACCATGGAGTGAAATGAATGAAGTATGGATGAATGGAGTGAAATGGAGTATGGATGGATGGAATGAAATGGAGTATGGATGAATGGAGTGAAATGGATCATAAGTGGAGTGTGATCACTTATGATTTTGTAATAGTTGCTTGCAGAAAAAAAAACAAATTTGAAAAGCTAAAGTGTCAGAAAGATTCTGATTTTCACTCTATCTTTTCTGTATAAACATGCTAATCAGTGATTAGTTTTCATGTTTATACTTATTTTTATTTTTTTTCTCTTTTTTTTTTTCAAATATCTGACTTCAAAAAATTCAATTAAGTTGATGAAGAAGAAAGATTCTTCTTCATTAACTTCACATCAATGTTTTCCTGGAATCTCTTGACAAATTCTTCTCTTGAAAGTGGCTTATGATACAGCTTCAATCTATGACCATTTACAAGAAAAGTGACCTTTTCTTCATCTATTGTCCTGAATTTTATTGATCCATTGTCAAAAAATTTCATAATTTCATATGGCCCAAGCCAATGTGTTTGGAATTTACCTTGAAAATCTTTGAACTTTGAATCAAACAAGAGAGCCCAGTCACCTTCTTTGAACTTCTTTTCCTTGATGTACTTATCATGCCATCTAGTCCTTTGTTGTTGGACTATACTTGTTTTCTGGACTGCATCTTGTCTGATCTCATCCAATTCATTAATATGCTCCAATCTGTGCTTTTGTGCCTCTGTTAGATCAAGTCCTAGCTGAACTGCCATTTTGAAAGTTTGAATCTGAAACTCTATGGGAAACAAAACTTGTTTTCCATAAACAAGTTCATAAGGAGTATGGCCTGTTGTGCTTCTCCATGTAGTTCTATAGGCCCACAAGGCTTCAGGAAGTCTGTTTGCCCAATCTCTTCTATGTAAATGAACAGTCTTTGTTAGGATCCCTTCAATGACCTTATTAGTAGATTTCACTTGACCATTTTCTTGTGGATGATAGGGAGTAGATTTTCTGTGTCTGATTTTGTACCTCTCCATCATTTGTTCCACTAACCTTGATGTGAATTGAGCTCCTTGATCTATAAAAATTTCCCTTGGGACACCAAAACGAGTAAAAATATCCTCAAAAAGAAAATTAACTACAGATGCTTCAGTAGCAGAAAGTAATGGCTTGGCCTCTACCCATTTGGTAACATAATTAGTGCAAACTAATATATATTTCTTTTGTCTTGATGGAGGACTAATAGGTCCTACAAAATCTAAAGCCCATTTCTCAAAAGGTTCAATATGTACCTGAGGCTGCAATGGCATCTCACCTGAAGGAGAAGGTTTCCCTACCCTTTGGCAACTGTCACACCTTTTGACATAATCTTTAGCATATTTAAAAAGGGATGGCCAATAATATCCTAAATGAAGGACCTTATAAGCTGTCATTTTATCAGCAAAGTGTCCGCCACAAGGTTCATCATGACATGCCTTGAGAATCTCAGGCATCTCATCTTCCCGAACACATCTCCTAATGATAAAATCTGGACCTGTCTTGTATAACTCATTAGCAACCCATGAATATTTTGCATTGTCATAAATGATCTTTCTTTTGTCTCTCACATTCATTATTGAAGGAAATTTCCCTGAAACTAAATAATTAGCAATGTCAGCAAACCAAGGAGTTTGGGTAGAAATTGCAAAAAGATATTCATCAGGAAATTGATCTTCAACCGGAGTATTGTTTTTGATGTTTTGGAGTCTAGATAGGAAATCAGCTACTGTGTTTTGTTTTCCAGGCCTATCTAGAATGGTAATGTTGAATTCCTGTAAAAGCAATAACCATCTTATGACTCTGCCATTAGTAATTGATTTGCTCATTAGATATCTAATTGCAGAGTGATCTATGTGAACAAAAGTTTCATAGCCTGTTATATAGTGTCTTAATTTGTTTATGGCATGAACAACAGCTAAAAACTCTTTTTCAGTTATAGTATAGTTTAAATCTGAAGGAGTCAAATTATTACTGGTATAGTATATGGCATAAGGAATCAGGTCTTTTTCTCCCAATACTGCTCCTAGAGCTGTATCCAAGGCATCTGTTGAAATATGAAAAGGTAACTTCCAGTTAGGTCCCCTTAAAATAGGTGCTTCAGAGATTTTTGTTTTCAGGGTCTCAACGGCTAACTGGCAATCAAGATTCCACTTGAATTCATAGTCCTTGGTAAGTAATTTGAAAAGTGGAGATGCTATCTTGGTGAAGTTTTCTATAAACCTTCGATAATATCCTGTAAATCCTAGAAAACTCCTAAAATATTTTTGACAACTTGGAATAGATAAGTTAGAGATGACTTCAACTTTTGACTCATCATATCTAATCCCATCCCCTGAAATGTGATGCCCCAAAACAATTCCTTCAGTAAACATCATAAAACACTTCTCATGACTTAGTGAAAGATTTTCTTCTTTACATCTCTTTAAAACTTTTTCGAAGTTTGCTAAGGCTTCTTCAAATGTGTTTCCATAAACTGTGAAATCATCCATATATACCTCTACACAATCATGTATTAGATCTGAAAATATTCCTAGTACTACCCTTTGAAATGTTGCAGGTGCATTGCATAGTCCAAATGGAAATACTCAGTAAGCATAGGTACCCCAAGGACAGGTAAATGTGGTTTTATCTTGATCTTCAAGTGCTACTTGAATTTGGTTATAACCACTAAACCCGTCTAAAAATGAGAAGTACTTTTTGCCAGCCAATGTATCTAACACCTGATCTATGAAAGGTAGGGGAAAATGATCTTTAAGAGTAGCTTTGTTTAATTCCCGGTAGTCAATACATACCCTCCATTTACCATTTTTCTTTGACACAATTACCAAAGGAGAAACCCACTGACTATCTGAAATGGGATAGATAAAGTTTACATTTAACAATTTCTGCAATTCTTCTTTAACAATCTCCCTAAGATTTGGATTCATCTGTCTCTGAGGTTGTCTGATTGGTTTACAATTTTACTCTATGTAGATGTGATGAGTGCAAGTCTTAGGGCTTATCCCTTTCATGTCAGTGTACTCCCATGCATATGCAGAAGAATGTCTCTGTAATATTTTGACTAGCTCTTCTTGTTGAGATTTCTCTAGGTTCTTATTTATGTTTAAAGTTTTGCCTGGAAATATCTCACTTGTAGAGCTGCCAAATTTATCCATGGAATAAAGAGACATTTGTCTTGATGATAAAAACTCAATGTTGGATTCTTCTTGAAATTGTTCATGTTTTTATTTCGAAGAGGATTTAAAGTTCTCTAAGGTATTCAGAATCTGGCTATCTTCACTAATTTCTGAACTTGTGAAGAGAGGTTGTAAGTCTTCTTCATCCTCTATCCATTGAGTATCATCTAATTCTGTAATTGTCTTTGCTGGAGGATACAAGGTAAATTTCTTAGTTGAACTACCATCAGAGATGTACATATCACTAGATATACAACTAATGAAAGCATCAGCTGTAGCTAACCAAGGTCTTCCTAATATAATAGGATGCCCTCCTAGATTATTCTTAGGAGTTAGGATCATAAAATCCACAGGGTATTCCCAAGAATCTAGGGACACTGGAATCTCTTCTATTACCCCATCAGGTTTAATCACAGATCTATCTACTAATTGTAATAATGTGGGTGTAAAAAGAAGATTATGAAGTTTCAGTTTATCCATGATTTGTCTACTCATGATATTGATTGCTGCTCCTAAATCAATAAGTGTGTTTTGGATCTCAGTTCCATTGATGTGAATTTTAACAACTACATTTCCTGGGTCTAGATACTTTGGAATAGTAATCTTAGCCATCATGATATCTGCTATTTTTCCTGCCAGTTGAATCTTCTTTGTCTCTCTTATTCTTTTTCTTGTTTTCTTCATGCTCAACTCCTTTATTGTCTTTGCTAAATTTGAAATTTCCTTGATAGCTTGCAATAATGGAATCTTAATACAAACATTTCTCAGCTCATCTAGGAAATCATAAATAGGCACCATAATTTGTTTTTCTACACCCCTATCAATTTGTAATCTTTCTGGAAAGGGAGGTGTAGAGGTGGATGTTGATGGATGCTCTAATATAGGAGTTGAAATTATTGGTTCTTTTTGTTTTGATTTTTCAATGTTTGGGTCTTGGAAAGTTGTGTTCTCTTCAAGACTTTTATTTACCCATAGAGAATCTTCCTCAGAATTGTCTTGCTCTTGTATGATTACAGAAGGTTTCCTCTTTTCAAGTATTCTTCCGGACCTAAGTTGAACATCACTAAGGTCTAAAGGAGTGATCAAATAAGTTGGAAACTGTTGGCCTTCTATCATGTATGTGTTCTGAGGATTTTTATTGTTGGGGTTTGGTATGGGTTGGGCAGGTAACTGATTTTTTTTCTAAGGAAATGGTAATGGAAGTGGTTTATTTTGTTGTTGTGGATTTTTGTGGATTTTGTTGAAAGTTTTGTTGAGGAGGAAAATGTGAATATGGTGGGTAGGATGGTGGATATTGGTAATACTAAAAGTATCTTCCATAGGGATTTTGTGCTCCTTGCGCCCAATTTTGTGATTTATTTTGAGATTGGGGCCAAGGTTTCTGCCAAGAATTCCAATTTGGTGGGGGTTGATTATACAACTGATCATGAAATCCTTGTGTTTGAAGTCCTTGCCAAGGTCTCCTGGAGACAAAATTGAGAGATTCTGTGGAACTTGTAGAAGTTTCTTCTTGAAAGACAGCTTTAAGACCAGGAAGTGAAGGACAACTCTTGGTCTCATGTTTTTTTGAACAAATTACACAAGTCTCTACAACTTTTGCATCCAAAGGGCACTCTCTCAAGGCATGTTTCTTTCTACATTTGGGACAAAAGATTGCTAAGGCATCAGATTCAGATTTTTGCTTGTTTTGTAACTTAAGGGTGTCTATTTTTTCACTAAGACTCCCTAAGATATCAGATTTGAATTCATCAAGCATATGTCCTATTTCTGCCCTACTTACTGTCCCAGAAGCAGACTTACTTGCCCTTGCAAGAGCAGGGTCTCTTGGTCCTTTTACAGTTTTATATTTCCCTCTTGAAAGGTTGATACATAATTTAGCTATTTCAGGTAATGTGAGCTGAGATATATCCCCTTTTCCCATCATATTAAGGATATCTAGCCATTCATCCCTAATTGTCTTCAACAAGAGAGCTTTCAAGGTATCTTGGTCTAGGTTTTCCATTTTTTCTCTTTTGATGTTGTAGTTAAATCTCTCCAACAAATCTTCCAAATTTTCATCTTCTTTTTGTAGCATTTTAAACACTTCCTCCTTATGGTTGACTGGAATACAATAATCCAAATACCTCTCTAGAAATGCTTGTTTCATGTCTTCCCATGTCCTAATAGAACTGTTGATCAAACTCATGAACCATTTTAATGCTGCTCCTTTCAATGTTGAAGGGAATAGTTTAAGTTTTTGAGCATCTTGTAAGTAGTCATAAGTTCTACATAGGAATTCAAATTCAAATAGGAAGGTTTCAGGATCTTCAGTTTTAAGTCCATAGAAGTTTGGAAGGACAGAGGGTGAAATTTTTTTCATAGTTGTATTGGTTTCTTCATCTACTATAGGAAACCCAAAAGAGCTTCCCATTTATCTTCTACCTCTTCCTCTACCTCCTTCTCCTCTACCTCTACCTCTACCCCCTCCAAATAATGTGTGTTCTCCATTAAAGACTCCTCCTCCCCCTTCTTCTACCATAGTTGATTCTTCTGTGGAAGTGGAAAAGTTTGTGTCTCTAGCAGGGGTCCTTGAATCTTCTTCTAAGACAGGTTCAGTGGATGAAGTGGAAGGTCTTTCTAATGGAACATATGTTCTTAAGTCCTCTAAGAGTCTAGGATCAGTAAAGGATGGAATGTGGGTCTGAGTTGGAGGTGTGCTGGCTCTTGGTCTTGGTGAAACAAGTGGTGTTCTAGGAATCAAGCTTCTGCTTCTTATGAATCTACCCCTTGAGTCTCTTTCTCTACGCATATCATTGTTTTTGGGTGGTAAGAAACAAGGCTACCTAGTTACACTTCCCCGGAAACGGCGCCAAAATGTAGTGCTCAACTTAGTGTTCCTAAATTGAGGTCATAAATTGTCAACCAGGGCTAGTAAACTGCTGAAGTGAGGTGCACTATATGTGCCTAGGTATCTGTTTCTCACTACGTTGTATTTAGTGTTTTTCTAATGTTTTTGGTTTTGTGGTTTTGTATTAGAAAGGAAGAGAACTAAGTGTTGGTAAAGAGCAGTTGTGGGTCACACTAAAACAGAGCAGAACCTATTCTAAACTATGTATGGCACTCAGAAAATGCAGAACTTGACAACAACTCATAACATGAACTCAATAAATCATAACATGAACCCAATCCAATTAATTCATTAGAAATATGTTGGAATAGCTTGAGAAAAGGATAAGTTGAATGCAATGAGGTTCTCCTAAGTAAACAACTTACAATATTACAAAAATCCCATCCATGGCTAGAAATTTGTTGGAACACAATTTGGAAAAGATTATTTGTAGCACAATAAGGATCCCTACTCTAAATTAACTTATGACACTGCAATTAATCCATTCTACAACTCAAAATATCATTGTTTAAACCTCTTTCAAGAATTAGAAATCTTTTGGAATAGCTTTAGAAAAGAGGCAGTTTGTGAAATTATAAGAGGTTGCAGAACAGTCAAGGTCTTGAACTGATATCACTAATATCTGTCCCTATGACGATGATGTATTAATAGAGATTAGGAACAAGAGTAGTTTGTAAATAATGAAGGTCGTGAAGTCTGATTTTGACAGCTAATAAAACTTAAAATACTGAACTAGAATGCAATCAATCAAACTTGAAATACAGTGACCACAACTGAACTAGAATGCCATTAACCTAACTTGAAATACAGTGAACAGGAACTGAACTAGAGTGCCACTAATCTAACTTTAAATACAGTGAACTAGAGCACCATTAATCTCTGGAGTATTACAACTAAACTACAATGCAACTAATCTCTAAAATACTACAGCCCTATCCCATTCAGCATGAGTGATATTTTGGAACAATTTGTAAGAACAAGACTGGTTGCAATATTCAATATGAGTGAGCATAAAAACATAAAATTCAAAAGAAAACACAACTAATCTCTGAAATACTATAGCTCTGTCTCATTCGGTGTTAGTGGTATTTTGGAACAATTCATAGAACAAGACTGGCTGTAACATGTGATGTAAATGAGCATAAAAACATGAAGTTAAAAAAATGCAACTAAGCTCTAAAACACCACAGCTAAGTCTCACTCATTGTTAGTAATATTTTGGAATAATTCGTAAGAACAAGACTTGCTGTAACAATTGATGTAATTGAGCACAAAAACGTAAAGTTCAGAAAACTATTTAAACTAGGAATGAAACAAGGCTAAAGTTACTTATCTAAACCATATGAACAAAGCTTCTGAGGTAGTAGGGGCCCTCTACCACCGGATTAGCACGCAGATTTACTCAAGATTGCCTCAGATCATGCAATAAAGTTGAACTTCTTTCATTAAAGGGAAGATACTTCAAAAACAGAGTATTACGGTCTTCTGAGATCTAGCAACAAAACAAAATCTAGCTAACTGTCTCTCGGTCTCCCGAGTCATTCTTATAAGGAAATTACATAACTAACCTTGAGAAAAAATAGGGATAAGTGTCTTTCCCAATTCAAATCAAATTAAAACTCTTATTGAAGGCCTCATACTTTACTACAGACATCTGTAGAGTCCGTGTCCTGGTAGGAAACTGCTTCTTAGTTTTGATCTCTTCCACGTGCATAACCGCTTGGAGATTCTAACTCAGACTTCATGGAGAGAAAGAAATGATGGGGAAGTGTTGTGGATTTCACCCATATGTGTTTTTCTTTGAAGTGACACCTGGAACCTACGTAAACATGAATATAGCTTATAGTTGGAATAGGTAGTAGCTCTGTTTGAAACTATATTCGCCAAGTAGTCTAACAAGTACTACAACAACAAAACCATAAAAATATAGCAAGTAAGTCATTGTATACATTCCTAAAGCAACTTTAATCAATAATATTGATCATTTAAGCCTGTAATTGATAAGGGACAATGGAAATGAAGTGAAATGTGGTGAAAGAAAAGAACATCTTTGGGGCTCAACATGAATCCTTTAGCTACTTCGGCATAGTTAGGTATAAAACGACAGAGAAAATTAGCTTTCCATTGTAAAGTCTGCAACTGATGCAATGAGGAAGGAGAGTGGATATTGTTAATAGCCTCAACCTTGAGAGGATCCAGGCGAATCCCATCTTTGGAAATTATAAACCCCAAAATTCTACCGGAATCGACGCAGAAGACACAGTTGTGCAGATTAAGCCGAATGTTATAGTGCCTACAGTGAAGAAAGATCTGACGAAGATGGTCAGGATGATCCCTACGCTTAGCTGAATGAGCCGGAAGGTCATCCAGATAAGGTTGAACGATGTGACGAATATCATGAAAGGCATAAGACATCTCACGCTAAAATGTGGCCCTGACATTATTCAAACCAAAGGGAAGCTTCTTATATGCAAAGGTACCCCAAGGACAGATGAAGGCAGTCTTGTGTTGATCATTTGGGAGAATTTTGATCTGATTATAACCTAAAAAACCATCCATAAGGGAAAAGATCTCACTCCTACCATAGTCGCCAATTATTTGATCGATGAAAGGAGTAGGATAATTATCCTTAGGACAAGCTCAATTGATATCACGATAGTCAACACAGACATGAATAGTGCCATGTTTCTTGTCTACAGGAAAAATATTAGAAACCCACTCTGTCAAGGGAATCGGATAAATGAAACCAGCTTTGAGAAGTTTTTCCACTTCACCCTTAATGGAAGCAGCTTTCCTAGGATATACCGAACGAAGACACTAACGAACAGGTTTCGAACCGAGGTAAGTAGGAATCTCATGTATCATGATGCTAGGATCAATGTCGGGCATTTCTTCATAGGACCATACAAGGACATCATGGAATTCGCGGAAAAGGCTAGTATAAATTTTTACTTCATTCGAATAACAAGTAACCCCAATATGGATGTTCTCGACGATTCCCGGTTTAATGGAAATGTCGATAGGCATCGTCTGAGTGATGTTATTCAAGTTACCTTCCGAAAAAACTTCATGGACTTGAACAGGTGTTTGAAGCAGAGGAGAAGGAACTTGAGAGGCAAAACTCTCAAGACAGGTAGACATGGCTCCGAGGCTTGGTAAAAACGAGGAACGATGATGACCATCATCCCATGGAAGATCGTTGAGAGACAGGATTTCCACGATAGCCTCATCGAAAGGAAACACTTCTTTCAAAGTATCTGGTGAATCAAAATCACCAAGCTAAGGGGATTGAGAATAGATGTCAAGAGTCATGCTCAAAGGAGCATAATCAAAGGACGGAGTGTTTAATGCAACAATGAGTTCACAATAATCAATTTCAATTGGACTCAAAGGCATCTAATCCCCGAACGAATCGATCTGTTCAGGATAAGGGATAACCCAGGGGTCATCGGTTCAAGAAATCATGTTGGCCTGAAAAATATTCAATGGTGGAAGAGGGAAAACACCCATGAGGGCAGGATCCTTGAAAAGGCCTGGTCCTACGCTCTCGTAGGGAGTAGGAATATTGTCCACATACGGAACGTTGTTCTCAGAAGAAGAAGTGAAAAAAGACAATTGATCAACAATAATTATCTTTCCTTCATGTGGGAACTTCAAAACATGAAAGAGAGTGGACGGAACTCACAGCATGGCATGAGTCCAACTGCGACTGAGGAGAAGATTATGATTTAGTTTTGCATCAACAGCTTCGACCTCAACATTGACTGTCTTCCCTTCCAATGTGATCGATAAACTAGTGAGAACACCAAGAGGTTTAGATTCTCTTCCATCAAATGCTTCAAGGGCATTCGGTGATGAGGTAAGAGCTAGAGAACCAATGGCTTTCCAACAAGTAGATGATATAACACAAGTAGATGCTCCCTCGTCCACGACAACCCAGTGAATATTCAAACCATTTATACCAACTTGAATGATGAGCACAATTTGGTGCGGGAGTCGCGGGACGAAATTCTCTAAATCGAAAGCAAGGAAGCTAGTATCGACAGGATCAATCCCACCTATCATGGATATCAAAGCCTTCCATTGTGAAGGATAACTCTAAAGTACTTCTAGCACAGACATTGCGGACGGCACCTGAGCCAAATCCTCAAAAATATTGTAATGTTGAATAGCATGGGCGTTGGGATTGTACGAAGACTTGCGGAGCACACCTTTGGAAGGTGGTCACACAACAGATTCGGTGCTAGGCCGTTCAATCTCAAGAGGGCCAAAAATAGGAGGAGGAGGAGGACCATCAATGATCTCTTTCCCTGCTGTCTGACGCGAACCAAAATAATCTTTTGATCTAGTAGAAACAGAAACAGGTGCAAAACCGTTCATCATGAACACTTGCGAACCAGATGGAGCAGAGGACTGAGGGTGCTCTACCATCTGAGTCTGCTGAGGGAAAGGTTATTTAAGAACGGTCGAAGTTCCTTGGGTGCCTTTGAGAAATCGACTCACTTCAGATCGTCAAGGACAATCCTTGGTGAAGTGCTCATCATCACAAATCAAACAAGGATACTTCGGTTTGCGTTGAGAACTATCAGCAGAATGAGGTTTCGGAGAATCCTGTTTCGAGGCATCAGCTTTGGCCTTACCTTTACCCTTCTTCTTACCTTTGGAAGTGTTATTTTTAGGATTGGCCTGAACAACATTCATTTCTGCGGGTGTGCCAAAATTTGAAGTTGACTGAGAATCTACATTATTGGAAGAAGTAGAATTTTGCTTCCCAGAGTTAGATGAATGAGACTTCTAAGAAGTCTGCGATATGGAACCAATAATACCATCAACAGATGGAGTCGCTGGTGGTTTAGAAGTTCCAGGTCGAGGAGCATCAGGCAAGATATCATATAATGCGCCAGACTGAGAGTACACGAGATCAAGGTATTGGGCGCAAGAAATAGCTTGTTCCTCGGTTACACATGCCCCCATAGAAATGTCTCTGGCAATCTAATTGAAAAAGGAGGTAGTGAACCAATGAGTCAGAAGTTGATCAGGTATCTCAAATTTGATCATGCAACGACGACACCGCCACTAATGAATATGATCCGAGATATGAGTAGCTCGGTCCTGTTTCAATGAAGTGAGGAGATGCGTCCTGGTCTCATAGCGGATCAGTAACTAAAAATGTGTAAGGAATGCCATGGCCAAAGAATTGAAACCTTGGAAAACTCCACGAGACAGCTCAATGTACCACTTTGCAGCAGCACCAGTAAGAGTTCGCTGGAAAAGACAGAGACGAATAGAATCATCAACCCAAGATTTAGAAGAACACCACAAGTGGTAAGTCATCACATGCGTTTGGGGGTATTCACCATGTTTACCCTCAAATTTAGGACAATCACCAGGAATCTTGGTCAGAACCGGAGGCCAATATGGATTATGTAGAATAGGGTCATTTGTCAACTTTGACACATCGGGTAATTCCAACGTAGCAAGAAACGGTAACTGAGTATTGAAATTCATCGGAGGTCTTTGATAAGGACTTGTATGTGCATTCCACCCAGTCTGAGCGGGATTTTGTCCCCATATATTTTGTCCCGAAGGATTCGGATCATAGGGATTAAAAACAAGATAATTCGATCAATACTAGGGTTAAGGACCAGGATATTGAGTCGAAGTAGACCACTGAAGTCCTTCCTGAGCAGCATAAGGATTCTAATATGGAATGTAAGTATGACTTTGAGGTTGCTGATACACAGGTTGATTTTAAGGGTAAGGAATCTGAGGTGCACCATATACTGGTTGATTTTAAGGGTACGAAATTTTGGGTGCACTATATACCAATTGATAGGAAACTTGAGGGTAATAGGCACCCTACGGCTGCACAGGTTGACCTTGCGAAGCAGGTTGAGCAGGGTAAATAGGTAAAACCGGTTGCGAAAACGAAGGAATCTGCTGGTGGGTAGGTTGCAATGGTTGCTAAGCTAGTTGAACCAGCTGTTGAAATGGTTGTTGAGGGCCACCAGGTTGACCTTGTTGGAAATTTTGGCCTGATGGTTGCGATGGACCAGGTTGTCCCTGATGACCAGGTTGAACCGAAGAAGGACCAAAGGGTTGTCCTGGTTGCACAATATTTGGGCCATACTAAACATGCGGCTGTGATTTAGGTGCAACAGGTTGTCCTTGTGACGGATAAATTTTCCCCCCAGGACCAAAAGATGATCCGGGTTGATTCAGAGGTTGACCCGAGGGACCAAAGGGTTGTCCATGTTGGACCAAAGGCTGTCCTTGTAAAGGTTGGCCTTGTGGATCGCATGGTTGTCCCTGTGGATCGTAAGCGGGGCCCTGCTGAGCTAAAGGTTGTCCCTGGGAGGGTTGTCCTTGTAAGCCAGAGGGTTGCACAGGTAAAGTAGGTCTAAACTGAGAAACGACTTGATGAGGATCAATAGGAGGAAAATAAATCGGAATACCATGCTCATCATAATAAATTGGATATGAATAAATAGGATTACAAAAGCATCATAGTGATGGAACAGAGGGTTAGCGAAGCTTGAGATTTCTGAGAACCCTGAGAATTCTGCTGTTGAAAAGCCAATAGATATTCTTCAAAAGTCAGACCGCCAGGAATCACAGGAGTAGGGAAAACTACACTAGGAGTAGATGAGGCTTCTGTCAAAGGAGCATAACGTCGGTGAATATCCAACATCTGCTCATCAAATTCATAAGTAGAAACCAAAGGCATAGACGAAGCTACACAGACGGTAGGTCGAACTGAGACAGATGTAACAGCAACCATCAGATTTGATGCCGAAGGCGAGGGTCCTAACAAAGGAAGGATCGAACTCGAAGGGGGAGTTACTGTGCTAGATTGTGCTATGGATGCAACACCAGACATAATCTGACTCAAATACCTGTAGCTAGCCGGAAGTGACACCGAAGGCGAAGAAGATTGGATTGATGCACGAGAGAGATATTCAGGAAAGAGTTGATATTCTCCTATGGCAACAGGAATTCCTTCACTACCAACAGGACTGGAGGAATCCATATCTGAGTCCAATGTTAGATCTTCGAAAATACTACGGGGACTAGGAGGTATCACAGCAGCAACAAAAGGTGATCCAGACGTAAGAGGAGGAAATTCCCCTTCTTCCCCAAAACCGTACCAAGCACTTGAAAGAGGCCAATTGAATTCAACCGGTTAGTCAAGCGAAGATCGAGTAGCAAGGGGTTGAATATACGGAAGAATAAGCTGTGAGAACTCAACAGATCTAGTGGATTGAGGGGTTTCGAAAGAAGTGTCTGAAAAAAAACCACCACTAGGAGGCAGTGAGGACGAAGAAACTGGATGTTCTGCCACTTTGACTATAAATCATAACAGGAAGGAAAATAGATAACCAATCGAAGGTACCAAAATCAAGAACCAAGGAAATCAATCAGACCAAGTAGCAAAATTTTAATGGGCGTGTAATCATAGGTGATTAATTTTATAACACTGAAACCAAAATTCACTGTTTCATGTTTTAAGAGTCGAGAAATAGGAAAAAGAAGACTCTAGTCACTTTCAATTTGAAACGAGCGTGAAAGGACAAGTGCTCAATGATCTCTTCTCTTGTTTAAAGAGTCACAAAAAGATCGAAATGACTTCATAGGAATTCTAAGCAAGAGGGTGTACCAGGTTTCTGTGAACTGCCATATACACCTTGGTGACCAAATGAAACAAAAATGACCAACGTACGTGTAGGTAGTCTCCCCAAATGCTGTGTTCGGTGTATTGCGGTTACAAGGCGGCAGACTCAGCTTCCTATGGATAAAAGGATTACAACCTAGAGGGGTCTCCCTTTATATACGTGACGATACGGGGAGCACAAGTCCATACTAGCGCTGTCTATAGCCAAAAGGCGAGTGACATCTACTAGGTTTTAAGACTCCGGAACACGTCGCTAGCCTAGACCACTATAAATGTTTTGTTAGGTTCCAATGTTGCCTTAGGTTCATTGAGTAAATTTTAAAATTAATCTTGGATTATGTTTCAATTTCTAGGCCCTATCGGATGTGGAGCTCAACTTCCTAGATGCAAACTATATGCAAATGAACATCATTTCAATTCGATGAATGCTAGTTATAAAAAGGATAGAAATATTTCAAACAAGAAAGCAAAGAAAACATGCGAAGAAACTTCTAATGCCCTTAATGCAATCAATCGAGAACGAAATTCCTTCCTAGATTGACAAATGCTAGTTATGTAAAGGAATGTTTCACTTTCGATGCAACAAAAGAATGCAAAGATATTTTTTTATTTTTGACTTTTAAATGAAATAAAGCACACATTGTACTAATTCAATGGAAAACAAAATAAACACTAGTTTTATTTTTGCGAATGTAAGGTTTTGAAATTGAATGACTCAACCAAAGCGAAACAGACACAAAAACATGCAACCTAATGGAGCAAAAATTCAATCGAAAAAGAGAGTTTCCCAAAGTGACCCAAACAAGCAAAGTAATCGATGCTCAAAGTATTGAAGAAGAAGGATTAATCGAAAAACGAAGAGACCATTCAATTAGCAAAACAAAACGATCAAGAAAAACTCAGTCTAATGACCCGAAACGAGACTGATAACAATCAAAGAGACTTTTTCTGAAACAGAAGGCTTAGTGTGCAAGAAAACTCAAAAACCCTAAGGTCTTCAATGAAACTGACAATAAAACAGACAAACAACTGAGGGAAACAAGTCTACAGTAGTCAACACAGTCTGCAAAGGCTTAAACACACTCAAAAATAACCAAGAAGAAAGAACAAATGACCAAAATATGCATTAGGGAGGTCAAACCAAAACCTACAGGGGTTGGCGCGACTGTAAGGTTGTAATCCGTGCCATATAGAGGTTGGCACGAGTGCTAAAAGAGTAACCTGTGCCAATCAGTGCTACTGTCCAGAAAAAAAATGCGCCAAGCTGGATACCTATGGGAAAAAGAGGAAAAACCCTAACCTAATGAGAAGAGGTCAACCTTGACACTCTGGAGGTAAATAAAGGATGGAAACTCAGCAAAAAAACCAGAAAAAGATAGATAACTAAACTAATAATTGAAACCGACCCAAAAGAATGACACGACAAACTCGCACTGATCCCCAGTGGAGTCGCCAATTTGTTATGAAGGTAAATCTTCTCTGCGGATAGAGACGATCCCTCTAGCCCTAGGGTGGGTCTAGTAACAAAAGGACACACTAAAGTGTTGCTTCCTAGTTAATGAATGAACAAAATACATGGTAGATTGACCTACCTTGAATCCAACGTTGTCGATGTTGCAGAAAGAGTAGTGGCCTCTCGCTCCTGCCTTGGAAAATCACGATCCGTTCATTGTCACACTCAGATACTTGCACATAGGACAAAAAACAAGAACAACATATGATAGAATAGTTTCACTCACAAATATTATCTAGTCAAAGAGGGCTAAACATATCGCATCAAATAAACATCATAACACAATAGTGGAACCAAACAGTAGTCATGTATATTAATGAGTAGAAGGAAGAGTAAAACCGATACTTTGATGTTGTAGTCTCCTCCAGCGGGGTTCAGATGAAGCACGTCTCAAATTTTGGTCAGGGAATTCAGACTCAAGCTCTCTTAGAAGTCATTGACTCGAGCTCTCTCAACACAATCTTTCTTACTGTAATATTCCAAATCTGGAACAGCTAACAAGGCATGACTGGAAAATGCATTTTCCAGGAATGGCTACTACAGGAATTGAAACCAGGACCTGAATCCCTTAGATCAATATGTATAAGTCCTAAATCCAAGAGGAGGCTCCAAATAAATCCTTCTAGGTGGGTTAAACAGATCTCCCACACCTAGTTGTCCCGAGGGAATGCCCAATAAAGGGGTGCAGCAATTGTAAGAACATACAATGGAGTGGCAGCATTATTTTAATGAGCCAGCACACATGAAGATATGAATAGCCTTTCCTTTGGTATTATAGCAGAGAAGGTATAAAATTCTTTGAGGATTCAATCACTCAAGCTTGGCAATGAAAGCCTCAATACAACATGTACAAGAATTGTGAGAGCACTGCTACACAAAAAATACATATGCCTATAACTGCATAGTTTAATGGAGACACTGCAACATACGAAATGAAAATACAATTATATGACAATGATAGCTCAAGAAATGAGGGGAGAAAGCTCTCAACCCCTGAAAATACTAGTACAACAATGATACAACAATCCCTAGAAGGATTGGCTACAAACATGTGAAAATGGAAAATCTACAGAAATGCCGGAGTTGCAGGGTAGCAGCTGCAACACAAAAATGAAATAGAAGGAGATGGCTGAATATGATCACCAATATGAATCAAACCTCCTCAAATGGATTTCCCAAGCACAAGGCTGATCCTAGTACTGGAAATCTCTCCCTCCAAGATGATGGTGCAAACCCTCATTGCAGGTACTCACTAAAATAACGCAGTCTAGTGAAGGGACTGCATTGTTGATGATGGGAGATGCTTGGCCTGATGCCAAGATAAGCAAATCAGCTCTAAAATATCCTTCACCTCCTGAAGGGATAGGAGCTCTCTCCTCTGAAAGATGAGCCAAGGAAAGGTGTTGTGGAACCCTCCACTGCAACACCCAGCAACACTACGTTATATTTCAGCAGAAATAATGCAGTGACTGATGGAAGTGGCTTTGGCCTTAAGCCAAGATGTGGAGAAATGAATTGTAATCCTTCAAGAGGCCTCTCAAGAAGGAGAGGAAATCCTAAATAGGAATCCCTCATGCTAAACAGCATTGCAAATCAGCTGAACAGCCCGAGACTGCAAATAGTCTGCAAGACCAATAATCCAAATACTCAAACATGTCCCTCTATGGTTGCCTCTTCCTCCTTTTATGAAAGTGAATGTCTCTTTGCCCTAGACCCCACACATTAGGGTTTATTCCACAAATAATCTTTCTCCCTCTCAAACTGCGTTGTCTTCCCAAGCAAGCCACGCCCTCTTAGGCAGTGTTGTTGACTTGGTCAAACTTGACCTTGTCCTCATGCATTTGCCCCCCTTTTCACACTAGAAGGTGAAAAATAAAGCTACTCCATGGATCCCTTTCACAATATGAGAGATTTTATTCCTAATAATGGGCCTTTTACCCATTTTATTCACCTCCTAGATGATATAAGCAAAAATTAATATTCCAATTTGCTGTTTGCAAATTTTGGAATATTACACTTACTCTATCTTCTCTAGTAACTTAGCTATAATATAATTCTCCTAGTTCAGCTATTCAGCCGTTCAGCTAGCTTCTAATAAAAGAGATAGTTTCCTATATAGAGGGAAGGGAGGAGGTTGGGATCCCTAAAAAGGTGGGAGGGAGTCCTATCCTTTAGGAGAGTTCCAAGGGAGGTGGAAACTATTAACTAATGGAGGGAGTCTGTGGTTGTTTCAGTTCAACCACTCCCAATGACTCATCCCCGAGGTGGTTGGAATGGAACCTCCGCCTCTATTTTTAAAAAACATTCCACAAACATCTTGGCGCGGGTGTCTAACTGGCACAGAGCACCAAGTGGCATGGGCTCAGTGTTAAATTTCATGGTCGGCATGAGGGTGTAACAGCTACTCGCGCCAAGGCAAAAATAGGGATTTTCACAACTCTGCTTAGGGAAATTTCAACAAGAAGAATGTTGCTTTCATCAAAAGGGATGCAATGATTGTATTTGCAAAGCATGACACTGCGTATTGGTCACAGAAACGACCCTCCAATGTGCGAGTTGGGGATTTCAGGGACAGTGACGAAATTCTGTGTAACAGTATCTACTTATGGATTTTGGAAAATACTCCAAGAAAAAAAGTATTGTTGACTCTGAAGAGGAAGAAGAAGAAAGGAAGTAGTTGACCTTAAATCGGAACTCATAAGTGCTCTTGATGAGTTAAAGAAAGCAAGGAAAAAGGATAAGCAACTGAAGGAACAACTACATTGTGATGAAGAAGGTATGCATAACTCTGATAATGAGGAGTTTGATTATCAAAAAGAAAAACTTGAAGAAGCTATTAATAGAAAAGATGGTCTAGTCCTTCTTCTAGAAGAAAAATAAGGAGCTTGTGAGAAATTGTAAGAAGAGAAAAAGCGGTTAAAATAGAAGCTGCTCAAGATAAGAAAGGAAACAATCTCAAGAACATGCAGGGACGAGCTTTTGTCCTTAAAATTTAAACTAGAAGAAGAAAAATGAAAGGAAGAAGTACTTCAAGATTCAATTCATGAATGGGAAGAGAATTGTCATCGTCTTGAGGTAGAGGTTGTCTATTTAAAGACAACTCTAGAGGGAATAAAGACCGAGAGAGGCCTAAATGAGAAATATGTAGAAGGCACAAGAAAACTAGAACAAATTCTAAATATCCAAAGGCCTTCAGGAATCCAAACAGGTCTAGTATTCTCAAAGACACAAGAAGATTCCATGGGGAAGATAAAACTCAGGTCTGCAGGATTTGAAGAACCCCATAGTTATGCAAAGAAGCATCAAGAGAGAGTCAATGAAAAAAAAGGCAACAGGAAGAAGAGATGATCATCAATGGAGAATGAATCGATCAACCCAACATCGAAGGTACTTTCATGCGTTGAAATTAAACAAGAAAATGTAGCACATACTAGTGTGGGATTCTAGGTCACACATGAGTTAGGAATGTAGTGACACATTAATGCTAATATGGGCATCCAATTTTTAAATAAAATGGAAAATAAATTGTAATCTTATCTCATAACAACATGTAATAGTTAACTAAGTGTGACAGACTTAGTTAGCTCAAGAATTTCTAGTTCAGGGTCAAAGAGTAGGCATGTAGAGTGGTTCTATTATTTACAGGGTCCAATTGCAGTTGTAGCACTAGTTTGGTGTTAGTGCAATCAATTAACTCAGATTAATTGAGTTAAAATCAGTTTAACTAGTTATAATTGATTGATGAGCTAGTGGAAGATAAAGTGAATTAAAATAGATTTAATTCACAAGTATTGATCTACCATGTAACTAATGATTCACTATTAATAGTTGCATGCATGTCAATTCTGATGACAACCCAGTTGAGACAAAGGTTAAAGGCAAGTAAACTATCAGTTGTATTATTAACGAATTTCTCGAGCGCAATTATAAATCAATGAGAAGCCCATGATGGATTTTTCAGTAAAGGAAGGTTTGAATTCCTATTTAATAGGAATTATTTTTGCTAGGGATTGTGTGAGTAAGGCATGTTGAAGGTGGGAAGGAAATTGGCTATGTATTGGTCCAATTTTGCCTAGATCAATGTGAGACAATTGGTAGAGTATAAGGTTGTGGTGAGCACACATGCATTGCATTTTTTCATGATTCCTTGGTTGATTATACAATAAAGATGGAGGGTTTTTGAGAAGTCGTTTTCCCTAGGAAAATCTTGTGTTGTGTGATTGATTTAATTCTTTCTCTTACTTGCATGTGATTGAACGATTGTGATTTGTATTCTGAAAATATTGTAGAAGGATTCAGTATATTGTTTTAGTACATTGCATGATCAGATTGAATCCATTCGTGTAATTTCTACATGGTATCAGAGCACAAGGAATCACAATAGTGGAGAAGAAATTGAGTTTGTGTTGAACAATATTCAAATTTGCATATACTTTCATTGGAGCTAGAAGTGGATCAATATGTCTTTCAATGGCTTAAGACTCAAAGATGCACTCGAGGTCAGTTCGAATTATATTGCATGGAAGGATAGGATGGAGAAAATGTTGGAGGACAATGGGATAATAAGGGAGTTTGAGATCATATTGTCTCAAGTCTCCATGGGAAGGCAACTCCATATGCTATGTGGAAGGCCTTGTCAGATCTATTTGAAAGCAATAGTGACCACAGAAAATTGGCACTCAAGGAAAAGATCAGGAAAATCAAAATGGAGAAGGGCGACACAATCCATAAATACTTGACCAAGTTCACTCAATGTCAAGATGAGCTTGGAAGTGTTGGGATTACTGTAGCTGATGATGACTTGGTGAGCCTAGCACTTCTAGGCCTTCCCAAGAGCTGGCATAGTTACCAGGAATTTTTGAATGGGAGGGAGAAGTTACTAGATTGGGAGTGACTATGGTCGGATTTGGTACAAGAAGAGTTTTGGCAGAATACCAGGGATGGATCCTCATCCAAGACTGATGATGAGGAAAATTGTGCCTTGGATGGTAAGGCAAAGAAGGGGAAGGGGAAGAAGTCCCATTCCAAATATGAGACTGGAAAAGAAGGCAAGAAGCATGACATGTCAAAGGTGAAATGTTTTCACTTTCATGATCATGGACACTATGCCACAAATTGTCAACAAAAGAAGAAGAGCAACAAGAAGGCTTCGGGAGTTGCAGCGGGTGAATATTTGTCCTCATAGTTTGAGTTGGACTTCTCTCTCATCACATGCATGGTGTCAATTGTGATAGGATATATGTGGTACCTCGATAGTGGAGCATCCTTCCACATGATGGGAAACAAAGAACTCTTTAGTAGATTGGAGGAGAAGGATCTTCAGATGCACATCGAGATGGGTGATGACAGGAGGTATAGCGCTATCAGGATTGGTACAGTTACTTTCCAGAGACAATTAGGTAAACCTTTTATATTAAAAGATGTCATGCATGTACCAGGCTTGAAAAATAATTTATTTTCAGTTGCTATGTTGGAGTATCTTGGATATGATGTGGTTTTCAGTGAACGAAAGGAATTCCTTCGTCACAAAGCCACAAGACAGGTAAAGAATATTGGGGTTCGTGTGAAGAACCTCTAAAAACTTGATGTATATGGTTGCACAACATTGAGCAGTAAAGCATGGAAGGTGGTGAGATGGGATACATGTGAGTTATGGCATAGGATATTGGGCCATCTACACCACAGTGCATTGAGGATCATGTAACATATTTATACAAGTCTTCCAAAGGGTACTCTTGAGCAGATAGACACATGCAAGGGATGTACCATGGGGAAGTATACTAAAGCCACTTTTCATGAGAAGGAGAATCGATCAATGGAAATCCTTGAGAGAGTTCACTCAGACATGTGTGGACCATTCTCAACAGCTTCCACAGCAAAGCACAAGTATGTGATTTTTGTTGATCATTTTTCTAGAAAGTGTTGTGTTATCACCAAAATAGGTCCCTGATAGGCTGTTGATCAGACTACCTCAGTGTAACTATTTCAAACCAATATTTTAGCTGAGGCTTAGCCTCCTCAGCCTGAGAGGGATCTCTCAAGGTTTAATGATTTTGAGTAAAGATGTAAATAGATGGCTAACTCTATGGTTTATGATTTTGTAGGTTTGTTTGTTGAAAGATGGAGACTAGCTACCATTGGGCTATGGAGTCGATGATAGGGATAAAGACAACAAATAGCTCTTCTTATAAAACTGAGGCTTGTATATACTTCAATGAAAGAGTAACACATTCAGGAAAGTCTCAATATCTTGAGGTTCAAAGGAAATCAGAGCATGTGTGCATGAATTCTAAGTAATGATACATCAAGGCATTGAAAGGAAAGTATTTAAAAGAGATTCATCAAAGATTAACACTTAAAGGAAGTCATAACATGAATAACCATGAATTCTGAGTAATAAGTATTAAAACATTGAATAAAACCATCCATAGATAGGAACTAAGAACTCAATTCACCATAGTTCAACTATTTAAAGTAAGTCAGAGATGTTCCTCCATGAATTCTGAGTAATAAGCGTTAACACTATGGAAGTAAAACAATCAAAGATAGAAGATAAATCTCACTGAAGTACACTAAGAATCTAAGCTTCAGAAAAGTTAAACTTCTTCTATATATATCATCTCCTTCACAACATTTACAAAAGTAGTCATTTTCTATAACATTTTCCAACCCTATGTACATCGAAGTTTACATTATTTATAGGCACTTAGCCTTTACAACAAGTCTGCCAAGTGGCTAGAACATTTAACTTTCAACTAACACTTAATTCTAACCATAAACTAGATTATAGAGACTAGGACTGACACCTTTTCGAAATAAGAGTAAGAGTCCTACTAGGACTTAAACTCCTAATTATTACATTCAACAAACTTAATCCAAATCTTCCTCGAAAGGAATATAACCTTTTTACCATGCTGACCATTAACAAAATATTAATACCATGATTTCATTTGTGAAGCAAATTTTCCCATTATTTAGGAAAAGTTAGTTTGATGACTTGGCACATGTATGATTAGTGTCTTAAAACTCTTCGTTTAACTAAAGTCTCCACTTGGAAAATCTGATACTATTTGTCACCCTGATACTCTTTAACACCCTGATATTCTTTGACACCCTGATGATGGACAGCTTTAAACATGCTTAACCTTCCTCCCCGTTTCCATCATTTTTCATGAAAATTCAACTTGCTGTCCAAAAACTCTGTTTTGAGCTACGAAAGTAGCTAGTTTTAGTAGCACACACAAAAAAGGTAATATGTGGTACTCTTCTGCAGTTCTCAACCATTGGAGGATGTTAATTAGTCAAAAAAAATTAAATAAAGCCTTTAAAATTCTTCATCCCTATCATTTTAAATGCCTTAAAACCAAAAATAATTCTTCATAAATTCCGTAGCAAAAACTGAGCTTCAAGCCTGGCACTTGCTGCGGAATTACCTAATTGCCCACAAACTTCACATAATTTGGATTTTAGGAATAGAAAAGGTCCATTGTTGTGTCATATGATAGTATGAAGCCTGATAAGGAAAATTTGTTTAAAAATACCTCTTACCCTCCTCAAGAAACAACCTTTTCACCTTCAGCCACTTCATCAACCAACAAAAATAACTCTGTTTTTCCTGAAAAATAAGGCTTCACTCCTGAGCTCCTATCTCTCGATCCCTGATAGATGTTACAAAAATGGAGGAGGTTTTTGTAGATAAGAATTCTTATAATAAAAACCTCTCTAATTTTTTTTAAAACCAGCTTCAGTTGTCCGGAATCTGCATTATAAAATCATGTATAAAACAGGGAAAATTCAGAAAGCTGAAAATAGGTCCCAAAGGAAACTTCGAATCTCCAAATTGGAAGCACCTGAGAGAAAATTGAAAGAGGTTTTTGTTCCTTGATATGTGCTTAGAAAAAAATTCCTTCATATTTTTGAAAATCATCTTCATTTTCCTGAAAACGCCTTTTGAAAGAAATAGCTCAAATAGTCCAAGAAACACAAAAATTCTCTTGCAGCTCCTGGTAGAAATACATGTAACCTGTCTGGATGAAAGCTTGTGTGAATATGATCTCATTCATGATCAGTTGAAACTCCATAGGCTTATATACAAACAAAAGGCCTTATTTTTATTCTATCTTCTTCATGCCAATTTCCCTTTATAACCACAAACTACCCTCTTAAAAATATGACAGCTGTAAAAAACTATTTGGACAGCAAGTTGTTTGTCACAAAGTTCACTTTTAAAAGGTGATAGCTGACTGATACATGCAAATATTGAAAATTAAATGACAGAGAGGAGCTTGAGGTAGCTTTTTTAAGGAATGATATTCGAATGTGGAGAGAAAGGTGACAAAATCTTCTGTCATCTTTGCCTTTGAATTCTTGTAACAAATCAGCCTCGCTTGATTTCAAAACAATCAGCCTCGCTTGCTTATGGTAGTCAGCCTCGCTTGAAAATAGATGAAGGAAGCTTTGGTATCAGTTTACCACAAGCTTAACATTTGAAAGAGGATGCATGTAGTTGTTTTTTACATAAGATAATAAAACAAGAGACCAACCCCTTTCGAATTTGAAATTACCTATCATGATGACCCCTACATTCGAAATAATGGATTTGAATGGTTGCATGCCTTAGAACTGACTCCTAGCTGACACCTAATAATGAAAAATTAACGGAATTTGAATGAATTGATGGTTTGACAAGACTTCCTATGAATCCACGATTTCGTAGCGCGCTCAATGTATGTTCAGGGGTTTGTGCTACGAAAAGAGCAACGTTTTTGTAGCGCAAAATAGGTTTTTTACACTGTCCGCGCTACGAAAACGTGGTTTCGTGGCTAATTCCTAAAATTTTTCAAATGATTTGAGATATGACTTCTAAACACAAGGTGAGACTTCTAAGACATGGAATAAGATTGTTAAACTTTATTTGGATATGAAAATAGGACTTTTGAGACACTTACCCTATCACCTACCCCTTAAAACATGAAATGACCCAAAACCTATCTAAGACCTCCTTGAAATCATGAACAAAAGTAGAGTTGACACAATGATGTTTTGAAATTTTTTGGGTGATAACAGTGGCTCCACTTGGGATAGTGTGCCCCTGTGGTACACTAAGAACCAGTAGCTCCAGTGCTATTATCCATCCTTTAAAATAAAACTCTGAAATTATGCCCAATCTGCTTCAAACTTTTATGGCCTTCACGTCGGGCTCAATTTTGATGGTCTCTGTAAGAAGCACTCAAACTGTACCTACTAAAAATGCTCAGTCAACCTACCTTGAGCTTATTTGCACATTCCTACCTACCTACCCTATCAGCTGCAATCTCCATTTGTAGCTCAAAGAACATGAAACTTCCAATGAAGCCAATCATTGATCTAATCTGACACTTGAATCTCTTGACTATGCTTGAAGCAAAAATAAACATGATACTGAAATAACCTAGGCAGCATGAGATATATCTGATCTTCAATATGGAAATATAGTTGGAAATCTGGACTATAGAACCTTTCCATGTAGCCAGCTATAGGATCAAAGAAGACATGGTTAGTTTGATGTTTCTTATGATATTCTGCAGCTTTGGACAACTCACCAACACTAATACTTTTATCATCTACATAAGGCTTCAACTGTGTGCTCTCAAACTGATCCTCAAATTGATTATCAAAAACAATGTATTCTTCCTCAATCTCAAAAGAGAAAGGAAGCAACACCCTCTCTTTGTATTCTGCCATAGAAATCTTTTGAAAAGAATGATCATGATCATGAAGACTATATGATTGAATTTGACCTTCTAAATCTTCAATGCATTTCTCAATGTTCTTAGCAACTTCATCCAAAAATTTCATCTTATCTTCTGTCTTGCACTCAAATGATTTTAGATAAGAAGACAAGGACAACGAAAAATTTTCATCTATTTCTTCTTTAATATGATCATCATTCCATTGTTTGAAACCTTGAATTGAAGGAGAGTTTGCTACCAAATCTATTATGTCTATCCATTCCTCCAAAAACATAAGCCAAAAGTCTGCAAATGACTTAATAGATCTGACAGGAAAACTTTAAATCCACTATTTACATTTCCCTTGAAATGAATCATAGAACAACATAATGCAAACATCTTCATGTTTGACTCTAAGAAGCTCGGTAAAATCACATAAATATGATATATGCTTCAAAGTCAAACTCAAATCATCTCCATTGAATTTTGGACCATTCCTTAGAAAATATGTATCCTTGGGAAAATGATTTGGGAAACCATGAATTCCTGAAAAATTTATGCATGCATACCTTGAAATAAGAATGGTAGCATCTAAGTTCTTCATAACTCCAGTGGAATCACCATGAATCTATGAAGTTTGAATTCTTCAACAATGGTGTCACCAAGGTAGTTCTGTAGCCTCAAACAGATTCTGAGCTCCTGCTACCTTCAAGAGTTCAGCTTCATGATTTTCGGGTGATGTATATCTTCAGACTCCCGGCAAACGCACCAAAATGTTATCACCAAAATAGGTCCCTGATAGGCTACTGATCAGAATAACTTAGTGTAACTATTTCAAACCAATATTTTAGCTGAGGCTTAGCCTCCTCAGCCTGAGAGGGCTCTCTCAAAGTTTAATGATTTTGAGTAAAGATGAAAATAGATGGCTAACTCTATGGTTTATGATTTTGTAGGTTTGTTGCTTGAAAGATGGAGACTAGTTACCATTGGGCTATGGAGTCAGTGATAGGGATAAAGACAAAAAATAGCTCTTCTTATAAAACTAAGGCTTGTATATAGTTCAATGAAAGAGTAACACATTCAGGAAAGTCTCAATATCTTGAGGTTCAAAGGAAATCAGAGCATGTGTGCATGAATTCTGAGTAATGATACATCAAGGCATTGAACGGAAAGTATTTAAAAGAGATTCATCAAATATTAACACTTAAAGGAAGTCCGAGCATGAATAAACATGAATTCTAAGTAATAAGTATTAAAACATTGAATAAAACCATCCACAGATAGGAACTAAGAACTCAATTCACCATAGTTCAACCACTTAAAGGAAGTCAGAGCATGTTCCTCCATGAATTCTGAGTAATAAGCGTTAACACTATGGAAGTAAAACAATCAAAGATAGAAGATAAAGCTCACTAAAGTACACTAAGAATCTCAGCTTCAGAAAAGTTAAACTGCTTCTGTATATATCATCTCCTTCACAACATTTACAAAAGTAGTCATTTTCTATAACATTTTCCAACCCTATGTACATAGAAGTTTACATTATTTAAATGCACTTAGCCTTTACAACAAGTTTTCCAAGTGGCTAGACCATTTAACTTTCAACTAACACTTAAATCTAACCATAAACTAGATTCTAGAGACTAGGACTGACACCTTTTCGAAATAAGAGTAAGAGTCCTACTAGGACTTAAACTCCTAATTATTACATTCAACAAACTTAATCCAAATCTTCCTCGAAAGGAATATAACCTTTTTACCATGCTGACCATTAACAAAATATTAATACCATGATTGCATTCATGAAGTAACTTTGCCCATTATTTAGGGAAAGTTAGATTGATGACCTGGCACATGTATGATTAGTGTCTTCAAACTCTTCCTTTAACTAAAGTCTCCACTTCGAAAATTTGATACTCTTTGCCACCCTGATACTCTTTAACACCCTGATATTCTTTGACACCCTGATTATGGACAGCTTTAAACATGCTTAACCTTCCTCCCCCTTTCCATCATTTTTCATGAAAATTCAACTTGTTGTCCAAAAACTCTGTTTTGAGCTATGAAAGTAGCTAGTTTTAGTAGCACACACAAAAAAGGTAATATGTGGTACTTTTCTGCTGTTCTCAAACATTGGAGGATGTTAAGTAGTCAGAAACAATTAAATACAACCTTTAAAACTCTTCATCCCTATCATTTCAAATGCCTTAAAACCAAAAATAATTCTTCAGAAATTTCGCAGCAAAAACTGATCTTCAAGCCTGGCACTTGCTGCGGAATTGCCTAATTTCCCACAAACTTCACATAATTTGGATTTTAGGACTAGAAAAGGTCCATTACTGTGTGAGATGATAGTATGAAGCATAATAAGGAAAATTTGTTTAAAAATACCTCTTACCCTCCTCAAGAAACAACCTTTTCACCTTCAGCCACTTCATCAACCAACAAAAATAACTCTGTTTTTCCTGAAAAAGAAGGCTTCACTCCTGAGCTCCTATCTCTCGATCCCTGATATTTGTTACAAAAATGGAGGAGTTTTTTGTAGATAAGAATGCTTGTAATAAAAACCTCTCTCAATTTTTTTAAAACCAGCTTCATTTGTCCGGAATCTGCATTATAAAATCATGTATAAAACAGGGAAAATTCAGAAAGCTGAAAATAGGTCCCAAAGGAAACTTCAAATCTCCAAATTGACAGCACTTGGGAGAAAATTGAAAGAGATTTTTGTTCCTTGATCTGTGCTTAGAAAAAATATCCTTCATATTTTTGAAAATAATCTTCATTTGCATGAAAACTCCTTTTGAAAGAAACAACTCAAACAGTCCAAGAAACACAAAAATTCTCTTACAGCTCCTAGTAGAAATATATGTAACCTGTCTGGATGAAAGCTTGTGTGAACCTGAGGTCGTTCATGATTAGTTAAAACTCCATAGGCTTCTATCCAAACAAAATGCCTTCTTTTTATGCTATCTTCTTCATGCCAATTTCCCTTTATAACCACAAACTTCCCTCTTAAAAATATGACAGCTGTAAAAAACTATTTGGACAGTAAGTTGTTTGTCACAAAGTTCACTTTTCAAAGGTGGCAGCTGAATGATACATGCAAATATTGAAAATTAAATGATAGAGAGGAGCTTTAGGTAACTTGTTTAAGGAATGATATTCGAATGTGGAGAGAAAGGTGACAAAATCTTCTGTCATCTTTGCCTTTAAATTCTTGTAACAAATCAGCCTCACTTGATTTCAAAACAATCAGTCTCACTTGCTTATGGTAGTCAGCCTTGCTTGAAAATAGATGAAGAAAGCTTTGGTATCAGTTTACCACAAGCTAAACATTTGAAAGAGGATGCATGTAGTTGTTTTTTACATGAGATAATAAAACAAGAGACCAGCCCCTTTCGAATTTGAAATTACCTATCATGATGACCCCTACATTCGAAATGATGGATTTGAATGGTTGCATGCCTTAGAACTGACTCCTAGCTGACACCTAATAATGAAAAATTAATGGAATTTGAATGAATTGATGGTTTGACAAGACTTCCTACGAATCCGCGATTTCGTAGCGTGCTCAATGTATTTTCAGGGGTTTTCTCTACAAAAAGAGCAACGTTTTCATAGCGCAAAACATGTTTTTTTACACCATTTGCGCTACGAAAATGTGGTTTCGTGGCTAATTCCTAAAAATTTTCAAATGATTTGAGATATGACTTCTAAACACAAGATGAGACTTCTAAGACATGGAATAATATTGTTAAACTTTATTTGGATATGAAAATAGGACATTTGAGACTCTTACCCTATCATCTACCCCTTAAAACATGAAATGACCCAAAACCTATCTAAGACCTCCTTGAAATCATGATCAAAAGCAGAGTTGACACAATGATGTTTTGAAATTTTTTGGGTGATAACATGTTGGATCTTCTTTCTACAGAAGAAAGATCAAACGTTCTCCAAGTTTTGTGAGTTAAAAGAGCTGGTAGAGAAAGATACACGGAAGAAGGTGAAGGCTCTAAGGAGTGAAAATGGTGGTGAGTATATTTATAATAAATTCAAGAACTTCTGCACCAAGGAAGGAATTTAGAGAGAATTGATTTCACCTCATAACCCACAACAGAATGGGGTTGCAGAAAGAAAGAGCATAACAATTGTGGGAGTAGCATGAGCTATGTTACATGATTAGGGCCTACCATTGCATATGTGGTCAGAGGCATGCAACACAATGGTATTTGTGCAGAACCGTAGTCCTCATCAGATACTTGGCATGAGTAAACCAGAGGAGGATTTTTTAGGTAAGAAACCAGATGTTTCATATTTTAAAATTTTTGGCTCATCTTTCTATTTCCATGTGACGAAAGATGCTAGAAAGAAGCTAGAACCAACAACAGATTTTGGGATATTTGTGGGGTACACTGATACTCCCCACAACTATCAGGTGTATTTTTTAGCTAACAGGATGAAAATTGTTAGGAGGGATGTTAAATTTGATGAGGAGAAATCCATGTGACTATCCCTTGAGAGGAAGCTTAACTTGCATGCAGATGAGGAACTCTTAGTTCCAAAGGATGAACCTCAGGATGTGGAGCAATAACAAGTAGAGGATCATGGAGTGGCAAAAACCACTCATGCAAAGCCATCCACCAAAAATGGTAGCAAGGACACCAGAGAGCTTGACAGATTGATGCTAGATGTGACAGAGCATGTAGGTGCACCTACATCACAATGCTGGCAAAGAAGGTCCCCAAACAGGTATAATGGATACATGGCTCTTATGAGTGAGTGTATTGTGACAGAACCATCCTCTTTTTAGGAAGAAATGCAACAACCAACATGGGTTGATGCCATGGTTGGGGAGTATGACTCCATTATCAGAAACAGTGCATGGGAAGTAGTCCCAAGACCAGTGGGGAAGTCACTGGTTAGATCTAGGTGGATCTACAAGGTGAATCAAAAATCAGATGGGAGTGTGGAGAAATACAAGGCTATATTTTTGGCCCAATGTTTCTCACGGGTAGAGGGGATTGAATATGAGGATACTTTTGCACCAATTGCAAGGTACTCATCGATTAGATCCATCCTTGCACTCTCAGCACAAATGGGGTGATAGATACATCAGATGGATGTAAATACAACCTTTCTCAATGGATTTATTGAGGAAGAAGTGTACATTGAGCAACCATAAGGTTTTGAGACCTTTGGCAGGGAACCGCATGTGTGCAGACTCAAGAGAGAATTGTATGGGCTGAAGCAAGCACCTTGTGCTTGGTTCACTAGGATCAACAACTATTTCACCAGGTTGGGCTTCACAAATATTGAAGCGGATGCGAACCTATATCATATTGTGGTTGATGGTAAGCTTTTGATTATTTTACTTTATGTTGATGATATTATACTAACAGGCGATGAGAAACTCATAAACTATTGCAAAGAGGATCTTGCAAGAGAGATTGAGATGAAGGACATGTGGCTCTTGCATTATTTCCTTAGCATAGAAATTTGGAAAAGAGATGGGGAGCTATTTGTATCTCAGGGCAAGTATGCCAATGAGGTTCTGAGGAAGTTCCACATGGAGGGAAACAAACCCATGTAGACTCCTCTTGCAAGAAATTAGAGGAAGGAGGATCCTACTTTAGGTGAGGTAGTGGATGCTACTGTTTATAGGCAGCTTGTGGGTTCACTTATGTATTTGGTGAAGACACGATCATACATATGCTACATAGTTAACCAACTTAGTCAATCTATGGTTAATCCTACCAAGCTCTTTTGGAATGTGGGGAAGCATTTGTTGAGATATCTCAGGGGCACTACAGATTATGTATTATGGTATAGACGGACATAGGGAGTGAAGCTTCAAGGCTTCACTGATGCAAATTGGGTATGCAGTCCATACGACAAGAAGAGAACATCAAGGGGCATCTTCAGCATAGGATCAACAATAGTTTCTTGGTACAACAGGAACCAGAGATCAGTTTCACTTAGTTCAACCGAGGAAAAGTACATGGCAGCTAGTCAGGTTGCATGCGAGACCATCTAGATGAGGAAGATACTTGTTGGTTTGTTTGGTCATTAGATGGATCTGACGGTGATATATAATGATAACCAGAGTTGCATAAAAATATTAGTTAATCTGGTATTCCATGACAGGTCCAAGCATATTTACATCCAGTACCACCATCTCAATTATTGTGTTTAGATGCTCATTATGTTTTTGCGGTACATTCCCATGGAGGATCAAGATGCAAATATCTTGATGAAGGTGCTTGCGAAGAGAAAATTCGAATACCACAGAGGCAGGATCTGGGTAGCTAATAATCCCTTTCTTATTGAGAGGAAGTGTTGGAATTCAACAAGAATATGCACCACATACTAATGTGTGGTTATAGGTCACACATGAGTGAGGAATTCAGTGACACATTAGTGTTAATGTGGGCATCCAATTTTTAAATAAATTGGAAAATAAATTGTAATATTATCTCATAACAACTTGTAATAGTTAACTAAGTGTGATAGACTTAGTTAGCTCAAAATTTTTTAGTTGAGGGTCAAAGATCAGGCATGTAGAATGATTCTAGTATTTACAGGGTCCAGTTGCAGTTGCAACACTAGTGTGATGTGAGTGCAATCGGTTAACTCAAATTAATTGAGTTAAAATCAATTTAACTAGTTCTAACTGATTGATGAGCTAGTGGAAGATCAAGTGAAATAAAATAGATTTAATTCACAAGTAGTGATCTACCAAGTAACTGATGATTCACTATTAACATATGCATGCATGTCAATTCTGATGACGACCCAATTGATACAAAGGTTAAAGGCATGTAAACTATCAATTGTATTTTTAACGAATTGCCTGAGCACAATTATAAAGCCATGGGAAGCCCATGATGGATTTCATAGTTAAGGAAGGTTGGAATTCCTATATAATTGGAATTACTTTTCCTAGGGATTGTGTGAGAAAGTGAGGCTGAAGGTGGGAAGGAAATTGGCTATGTATTGGTCAAATTTTTCCTAGATCAGTGTGAGACAATTGGTAGTGTATGAGGTTGTGGTGAGCACACATGCATTGTATTGTTTCATGATTCCTTAGTTGATTATACAATAAAGATGGAGGGGTTTTGAGAAGTTGGTTTCCCCAGGAAAATCTTGTGTTGTGTGATTGATTTACTTCTTTCTCTCACTTACATGATCAGATTGAATACATTAGTGTAATTTCTACATCATGAAAAAATTCATAAGACTCTCAACAAAAGGCATGCCTATTTATTTTATGGTCAGTTTTATAAATGTCATATCTTTGGACAGAAATTTGGTGATTTTAGAAAGATCAAATTCGAAAGAGATGAAAATTATAGATATAATAAGTATCATAATTTTAAATCTCAAAATCCACCTCTTAGAAATCACAATGACTTTTCTCCTATGATAAATGAAGTATAATGTTTCAAATGTAATAATTTTGGGCATGTTGTACCTTGGGAGCCAATTTATAGCTGAGCAGAAATCGGTTCCCAAGACATTATTTTAAAACTTGAAACTAATTAATTGTTTGTCCATTCATTTTATAAAAACCCAGAAATATGATTTAAAAACCTTTAACTTTTCATATGAGAAAAATTCTTCCACAAATGCCTTCTTATTTTGAATATAAATGACAGAAAGGAAAGAAAGAAATAATATTGGAAATTTTCACATAATAGGTTGTCTTACACAAAATCTACCATCTTTAACTTTAGAAGAAAAATGGCTAGCATGAAATGAAATATAGAGTAGAGGAGCGCATAATTAAGGATTTTAAATCTAACTCACAAGACTATTAAATTAGAGACCAACAGCTTCATCACTCAATTATGAGAGAAAAACATTAAAAGAAGATGAAACAAGAAAAACTAATCATACCCAAAAAATTCTAGAAACTCTGTGAAAACTTTATTCATGAGCATATGAAAGTAAACTTCAAAAATGCAGTCGCCTCTTAGGTCCAAAAATTCAGAACCTCACTTATTCTTTCCAAGTTTTTTTATACAAAAATTCAAAAGACAGTTATGAAACTCTCAACTCCCTAAACTACCTTGGAACTAACAATTCTCAACATATTACATATAGAAAATGAGATTACATAGAAAATAAAGTATTTATGTCAAACATTATGGAAATAAAATTAAAACTCCACGTTGGAATATTCTCTTTCATTGAATGATTTGTACTTCAGGAACAGTGGAAGGCCCTGCTCCTGCATTAGTTGCTTGAGGAGATATCCATTATCTGTACCTCTTGCACATATCTGCATTTTCATTTGGGCTTTTAATGAACTTGATGTGAACCATTCTAATTTCAATGATTTTGTTGTAGGTTGGATTTTCAATAAATAGAGCTCTCATCATCCAAATAAGTTGTAAGTCTCTTTGTAGATAATTAACAATAGTATCCCCTTTAATTACTGTTGTCTTTTCATAAGATGTGCCAATGTTTCTTTGGGCTTCTACTAGCATTGTTTCAAAGGTCTCCCAAGGCAATATATTTCCATGCTAATCCCAGCAAGATGAAAATCCTACCCTGTTTCTCTTATCAAAAGTAGTATTAAATTTTACTACAGATTCCTTGACCTCCTTTAATCTCTTCTCAACCAATTTCCTGTGCAAATTCTTCACTGTCATCTTTTTTTATCTCAATCATGTATTCAATCCTGTTTTCTATCCCAAATTCTTTTAATTAGTGCATAGACTTGGAATTCAGAAATTCAATCATCTTTTTTGCAAATTGTGCTCTTTGTTGTAACTTCTGTTTAGGGGCCATAATTTCACCCTCCAGATCTCTCACAATTGTTTTCTCCTCTTCAATAATGAGTAAAAACTCCCAATTTTTTTTAACAATAGTTATAATATCATTCCATAAGATCTCTCTTGATTGGAAAAGGGACATATTCCATTTCACTTTTTATTTCAACTCCTTGATCTCCTCATATCCAAGCTAGAAATCCTTTCTATACTTTTCAACAGTCTCCTTTGTTATAGACAATTCATGCCCAGTAACTTTAATGATTTCATTACTTTATCAAAATCACGCTGGCTTTTCTTCATCTCATTCTCAATTAGCTTTAACTCAGTCATAGCTTGAGTTAGTTTAACAACAGGGTCTTATGAATCTATCTCTACTAGAATTGTGAAAACACATGAGTCAATCTGTTGCTATAAAGCAACATTCACTTCCTTCAACTTATCTACCTCCTCATTCCTCTGAAATAACTCATTAGTTAAAGTTTCCTTTTATTTTTCAACTTGGGCTACTTTTGAAGTCACAGGAGGCTCTCAATAAGGTAGTTTTAATTTCTTTCTAAGTACTTGAATTTCTACTTCAGCACCTTGCAACAAATTTTGAATTAAACTCTTGTCTTCAGGATTTACTCCAACGTTGGTTAATAATTTCTTCAACTCTTCATTCTGAGTTGAAAAATCCCTTGAATTTTCCTTTTCATACTCCAATTTTCCAACATGGCTTCAACTTTGTTGGCAACTCAGAATGTTTTATTCAAATCATTGTAAATTAATTCTCCAGTTTGCCTATGAATATTTATATGATCAAGTAGGGGAATATTTTTGGCATCTACAGTCAAATTGACAGTTCTAAATCCCATTAAAGAGGAAATAGATAATGTAGAAGGATAAGAAAAGGAAAATTTCAGTTAATTCCTTTCCAAATCCATGGCTGACAATAATATGGTTTGATAATCAGAAGATAATTGAGCTCCCATATGAGCTTCCATGTTTTATTTGATATTCTTGTTCTTATCTTCAATCTGTGCAAATACTTGTTTGATGACTGATATTGAGACCTGGGTAGCCTCTTCAGGATGTGGAGAAGATGGTGTACATAATGTCTTTCCCAACTGCAATTGAAAACTAGGAATTAGCGTTGTGTTACCCTCATCAGATAGCTTGGTCATTTTTGTTGCTCCATCTGCATCTTCATCTAAATCCATGATTTATTCCCTACCTCTCTTGAGATTATTTTCACTCTGCACCGTGGTTTCAACCTATACTCCGCTCGTTGAAGCTGATTTTAGTCCATTTTCCAACTTCTCAATTTCAAGGTTTGCTTCATGTAAAAATGGAGCATATCCATTTTCTACTCTTCTATTTGAAATGATATGAAAAGTATCTTAAGCCCATTTCTCTCTTGATAACAAATCCATTCCCTCAATAATACTTTTAACTTCCTCTGCAGCTTGCATGGTGTTAACAATGAAAGGACCTATAGTCCTTGGCAATCTAAATAAAAGGCCCTTTTTGGATGGAACAAAATGAATTTTATCCACATTTAAACTTTTCCTTATGAATTATAAAGAAAACATCCTCAATAAAATTTGGTAACATGTAGGGTTCAATGTTAGCTCCATACAATCTAATCTCTAAAAAATCCTCAAAAGAATACCAGTCCCCCACTTTCAAAAATTTGCTCAATTGAAGAAAGGAATGAGTTTTTGGCAATAAATAAGGTGCAAGAGAACTATTGATGGTTGAATAAAATAAATAAATAAATGAGGCAGAAAACTCCACCAAACCTTCATTCTTTAGGCTACCCCTCACTACATCAGTCCAAAAGATCACTGACTATTTGTTCTTGTTGACATCCATAATATTTAACCCTAAGTGCATAAACCTCTCCACATGAGTAGTATAAGAAAAAATATGTAATAAAATAAGGGAACCTAAAACAACTTTTAAGTGAGAATTTCATAAACTGGGCATTAACTAACCCCTCCCAAAAATATGGAATATCTAGGACAACCCCAAGTTTCATCATTAAAATAAAAATACCCAAAGTGACTTTGTCAATGACTGATGAATTACCTTTCCCCAAAATTTTATTTAAAATTTGAAGAATAGGTTGAATCTCTTCAAAAAAAATATCTAAGGGAAACAATTTGATTCTAAAGGAAATGTATTTCCATGGGGCATCAAATAAAACACAGTTTGGGCATACTCCTGACCTGTTAAATTTTCAAAATAAGCTAATAGGGTTTCCTCAGAGAACGAAATATATGAATTTGAGGATGGGAAACAGAGTTCTTTATGGATTAGAGTAGAAGACACCTGAAATATATTTCTTTGGATTTATCCATCACAAAACATTTTTGAGGATACATAGTAGACACTAGTCAGTTGATAAACTTGAGAAAAATGTGAGTTTCAATGATAAAAGTTTACAGAACCCGTGACCTGATTGCATCAACATAATATGGGAAATTGGACTTGTTCACAAGGATATGATAATAGGTTTTTGTATGCTTCAAAGAACAAACAATATAAAAAATGTCTGCTTCAGTGTCCATTAATGGAATGTGAGATGAAGAACCCGTTATGACAACTTTCTTGGACATTTTGTATAATTAGAGTAATGGGTGACTGTGATAAATACTTGATGGTGACTAGGAGTGCTGACTGAGAACTATCGTTGATGATTTTGAAAACAATGACAGCACGAGTAGACAAGAGGAGTACAAGAAAATGGATTAAAAATGAGATTTTATAGGCCAATTATGCAAAGGAGGGGGGGAAGGGGAATTTCATGCTTTTGTAGGGAATTGAATGAAAGTTGACAGAGAGCGTTAACAGTGGAAATAACATGCATTATTGACAAGTGGCAGAGGGAGAAATGACATGGTAGAATGTATGGTAGGGTTGGGCTCGCTTGCTGATATCACTGCAAGAGTAGCCTCTAGTACGGTTCATAGTCAGAAGAGTGCCCCCGCAGAAAATTTGAGTTGTAGATATTGTGATCATGGGCACGTTGAAAAGTCACTATGGAGGCACCTCTACTGTTATATGTCGAGAAGTTAGTGTTGTTTGGTTTGCCCCATATCGTGGGCCATGACACATAACCCATCTCCGCCTCCGGACATGTGTGACCTTTAATTATTTGAAAATTATTTCCAGGTCCCACCAAAAGACTTACTAATGCTGCACTAATGTTGATTAGTACGTTAATCAAAATCATAAACCCTTAATTTTTTTTAATTAAAATAAAAGTAATCCCAATCGCATTCAAGCCTTATTATCTTTTTTCTTATTTTCATTGATATTTTATTTTTTTTCTTTTTACAATATATTTTTATACACCATCAACAAAGAAAATTAAAATTGGTTACTATATGGCACAAATAAAGTGAGTGCAAAAGTACATTTGAATACCTATCATAGTCCCAAAATACTAGACATACATCCACTTGGATGGATAAGGGGAGGTGGAAATGAAAGACTAAAAAGAGCATGCAGTGTGGACTTGACCTTATCAACTCATAATCAAGAAAACATATGGTATGTAGATAGTGTTTTTTTCCAAGCATATGACAGGGGATAAAAGTACTTTTTTGTCGTTTAAAGAAAAAGACAGGAAGAAATGTCACCTTCGGGAACAATGATCCAACAAGAATCAAGGGTAAAGGAGTAGTTAACCTTGATCAAAACACAAATGCACAAAATGTTCAATATGTGGAGGATCTCAAACATAACTTACTCAATGTGAGCTAGATGTGTTATAATTATAATGGCTATAATGTGACCTTTCGATCCAAGGATCGTGAGATCCGTAATATGAGGGATGGAAAGCTAGTAGGAAAATAAATCAAGACTCACAACAATGTATATGTGTTTGATGAATCTAGAGTAAGCTGCTATTTAAGAAAGACAAATGAAGCACAATTATGGCACAAGAAACTTGGCCATATGAATTTTGACAACCTAATAAGAGTCAATAAACTTGGAGTTGTGAGAAGTTTTTTGAGACTGTAAAGACCTGAGAATTCAATTTGCAAGTCATGTCTATTTGGTAAGTAGACCTGGACTCACTTCAAGAAAAAAGAGTTTGCGTAAACCAGACCACTAGAGCGCAAGTCATGTCTATTTGGTAAGTAGACCTGGACTCACTTCAAGAAAAAAGAGTTTACGTAAACCAAACCACTAGAGCTAATTCACAAAGATATCCGTGGCCCAACCAAAGAAAAAATCCTAAGAGGAGAAAGGTAACTTATGTTGCGCATCGATGATTTTACTAGGGCTACCTGGATCATGCTCTTAAAAGAAAAATCATAAGAATTTAAACATTTTAAAAAATTTCAAAGCTCACGTTGAAAATGAGAAAGATCTAAAGGTCAAGTGCTTAAGATCAGAAAAAGGAGGAGAATACACCTCAAAAAATTTTGAATAATTATGTGAAGAGAACAACATCAAAAGACAATATTCAATGGCTATAACTCCACATATAAAATGGAGTGGTGGAAAGGAAGAACAAAACTATCTAGGAAATGGCCAGAGCCATGTTAGATGAAGCTGATGTATCTAACTCTCCTGGGAGAAGCAACACAAGAAAAAATACATTTTTCTAACATAACTCATCTTAGGTCCAATAGTAATAAAACTCCCTATGAGTTATGGAAGGGGAGACCTGCTTCAGTTAAACACCTCAAATTGTTTGGGAGAAAGTGTTTTATCAAAAGGAATGATAAAAATCCTGGAAAGTTTGACTCTCGAACTTATGAGGGATTATTAATTTGGTACTCCATTCGAAGCAAAGGATTCAAGTGTTACAACAAGAAGACAAAGAATATTGAGGATTGCATCAATGTAATAGTGGATGAGTTAGGTGCACAACTTGAATCCTCCAAATCAAAAATGAAATTTGAGGATGAAGTAAATCCAGAGATGGGGTTTTTAGAACAAGAGGAAGCATGACCAGATTTTGAACATGAGGATTCAAGCACGACTTCAAAGAAAAATACACCTTCCAGGCATGTACATAAAGAGCATCTTGAGAGTCAGATATTAGGAGACCATAGACATGGTGTTCAGACTAGGAGGAAAATTATTGGCAGTCCAAGCTGCACAAGTTTGGCTCTGTTATCACAGATTGAACCCAAGAATCTCAATCAAGCATGTGAGGACAAGTTCTAGGTGAATTATATGAATGAATAACTTGAAAAAATAAAAAAGAATGACAATTGGGATTTGGTTCCAAGACCTAGAGAGAAGCATGTCATTAAGACCAAATGGGTTTTCAAAAACAAGTTGAATGAACAGGGTCAATTAATCAAGAACAAGGCTCGTTTGGTCTACAAAGGGTATGCCCAGATAGGGAGGATATATTTCAAAAAAAAAATTGCACCAATGGCTAGATTAGAAGTGATCATATTTTTTCTTTCCTTCGCCTGTCACAAAAAAATCAAAGTGTATCAGATGGATCTGAAGTCTGCATTTCTCAATGGAGATCTGGAGGAAGAAGTTTACATTGAGCAACCAAAAGGATTTATCCTCACCACAGAGAAAGATTTTGTGTGCAAACTGAAAAAGGCCCTATATGGACTCAAACAAGCTCTGAGATTTTGGTACAAGAGGCTGGATAAATACCTTCAACAACAAGGTTTTAAAAAGGGTACTGTTGATAGAAATTTGTACACAAATACTAAAGGTGACCATCTACTAATTGTAGTAGTATATGTGGATGACATAATCTTTGGCAATGACATGGAACAACTGGGGCATCAATTTTCATAATGTTTGCAGACAGAGTTTGAAATGCCCATGATGAGATATTTTTCCTTCTTCTTGGGACTACAAATATTTATCTCCCAATCTAAATATCTCTGAGAAACTATGGAGAAGTTTGGGTTGGAAGATTGCAAACCAGTAATCACACCCATGGTTACAGGTTTAAAATTGTGAAAATAAGATGAGACACCTCTAGTAAATCAGACTAAATATAGATCCATGATAGGAATCTTGTTGTGCCTTACAGCTTCAAGGCCAGACATCATGTTGGTTCTAGGACTTGTGGCCAGATTTCAAGTTTTCCCTCGTGAAAGTCATGTTGTTTCTGTCAAAAGGATATCCAAATATATTCAAGGAACAACATAATATGGGTTGTGGTATGCTAAGAGAAAATAATTTAAGTTGAAGGCCTACACTGATGATAACTGGGTTGGCAGTCTTGATGACAGAAAAATCAGTTTAGGTGCAACTTTCTCCTTGGGGAAATTCTTGGTGTCATGGGTCAGCAAGAAAAAAGCCTCCATTTATTTATCAACCGTTGAAGTAGAATATATTGTTGTTTCCACCTATTGCATCAAAATTCTGTGGATGAAGCAGAATTTGAAAGATATTAAGGTAGAGTTGACTGATCCTATTTCAATCATGTGTGATAATAGAAGTTCCATCATTATCTCTAAAAATTCAGTATGAATTCAAAGATTACACATATTCCTATCAAGTTTCATTTTTTAGGGAACACGTTGCAACCAATGTTGTCAAACTTGAATACGTGGCCACTAAAGATCAACTTGCAGATATCTTTACTAAGTCACTAAGAAGAGAACCCTATATTAAGAAGTAGATAGGAGTTGTGACTCGTCCTTTCAAATGACTCCACTTTGATTTGTATGATGGAAGCTACTCAACATGTAGGATTGGTGGATCAGTAGGCTACAATGGTTCAGGGGGAGTATTCAAGAAGTATTATTTTCCATTGATTCCAAAGGGGGAGAAAATTACTGAGCATCATTACAGGGGGAGCAATGAAGAAGACCATGCTACCATGCTTAGCCTCAGGAGAGTTAATGGTGTTGCCATCAATGCCAAATGGGGAGATTATTGGACAATTGGCTAGTGAGTGTATTGGAATTTGATGTCAACTAGAGGACAATGGTTATCAATTATAGTTATATTCTTCTGGTAGAGAATCAACATAGTAGCAGGGTTATTGAAAATCCATAAAAGATGAGTGTATTGGAATTAGATGTCAACCAGAGGACAATGGTGATCAATGATAGCTGCAGGTTTCTGGTAGAGAATCACCACAGTAGCAGGCTTATTGAAAATCCATAAAAATATGACTATGGTGAACTGTGCATCCAGTTACTTCAAATCATCCTATAGGTTTGGAGCCATCTTTCATATTGGAAAAAGGCTCAAATAGTGCATCAGATTGTATATAGCAAAAAGTGTTGAGAATAAGCTCTCTAGCAGTACCTGGAAATCTCAAAAATGGTCATTAGAATCAAAAGATCTTGTTGCAAAAGTAAGGGGCTTGGAGGCCTTTGAAAAGACAAAATATTAAAACATCAGAGGTCAAAGTATTGGAACATTAGAGAGCGAGAAGCATCAGAACATAGAAGAGCAGGAAGCATCAGAACATTGAAGGTCAGATCGGGGCATCAATGTATCGACTTATCGACAGTCCGAACATATAGGATCCTTTGCACCACATAAGTCTGGTAATGTGCAATTCCATAGAATTTTCGAGGTTTTCATAAGATAAATAATGCAAATTAATTCCAATAAAAACCAAGATATTAGAGGATACCTTCTCTCTCCTCTAGCAGGACACATGGTAGCTATCGATTGGTCCTTAAAGAGCTGAAGCGGTAAGTGAAGTTAGCGTGACGTGGAAGAATAAGTGGACACATGGCAAATGGATATGGAATTTTCGGGAGGCTTAATGGGGAAAAATAGATGACACGTGTCATCACTCAAGAGGCACCACATGGAATAATGATGTGGTCACGACATCATATCAGAGGATGGGATATCAGAGCGTGAAGATCTCGTAACTCCAACAAAAATGGAACTCCGATGTGATATGGCACATGGTCAAGTGGAGAAAAAAGGAACCAAGAGCTAAGGGCTCATGTGATAAATACACATCGGATATGTGTTATATCGTAACATTAATTTTATGTGAGTTACGATATGGTGAAATTCTGATGAAACAATATGGTGAATTGAAAGAATGAATGAGTCAAAAACTGGAGTTTAAATTCATAACCACGAAGTTGGTATTTTCCCAGAGGAAGCATTGAAAAAAGGTGTTATCACCAAAATCATACCTGATTAGCTACTGATTAGATAACTTCAGTGTAACTATTTCAAACCAATCTTTTGACAAGGCTTAGCCTCCTCGACTTGAGAGGGCTCTCTCAAGGGTTAATGATTTTTGATAGAAATATAGATGGCTAAATCTATGTGGGGTAATAAGAAGATAAATGATAGATATTGGTTGCAAATCACATCATCAAGTGCACATTGGGCTTATGGAGTCAAAATAGCTTCAGAAAAACCAAACTATCTACTTAGCATGGAAGTCAAGGCATATCAGAGTTCTAGTCAAGAGATACACATGTGAAATAGTAAAAAACATAGTTAGTTTGTCTATATAGGAAGTCATAGCATCAAATATGAATTCTGAGTAACATAAACAAACACCACTTCCATAGGATAGTAATAAGATGCAATTAGAACAATAACACACTAGAACTCTTTATGAATCTCAAGTTGGCTAAGTAGAAAACTCTGTATTAAGCTGAAAACCAGTCACTTATAATAAACACAATCTCTTGCTAAAAATGTCCAACCCATGCATATTTGACTTCTTGATATTTTATAGATCATTTACAACATAAGATAGAATTATCTACAGCTAGATACATCGAAATCCTGACTCTTGACACCTTGCCTAACCATATGACATCGTATTTATTACAAAACGACAGTTGCTAATCTAATAAATAGTCCTATTAAAAATAGGATTCAAACTCCTTATCTCTACCCATAAAAACATTATCTAAACTAAATTACATTATTTTACAAGTGTATTCACATATGGTTGAATCCAGATGATAAGCTTCAAAACTTTATGACCATAATGCTGATATCCATTAAACTAGGAAACTGACCCCTGTTTTCTAGGCATAGGACCCTTTGTATTCTTGAGACACTATGACCATCATGAACTCATCACTTCGAGGTTATTTGTTGTTAGAAACTAAAATAACACCTGCCCAAAATCCTCCCTAAGTCCAAGTTTTCCAAAACCATCATCAAACTTTTCAAAATGAGCTGAAATAAAATGTGCTACGAAAACAACACAGTTTCGTAGCGCTTTTCGTAGCGCAGCTCCTTTACCCTTTTTTCTCCAAAATTTTGATTTCTTTCCTCCAGGATTATCTTCAATAACATTTATTACATTCTCCCCAACAATATTAGGTCATAATTCACACTTTTTCCCTTCAAAAAGTTATGAGAAAGAGTGAAAAAAGCTGCTACAGCAGTTTCATAGTGCTTTTCACTCTTTTTACACTATTTGCGATACGAAATTGTAGAGTGAGCAGTTTTGTCCAATTTTTTCAAAGTAAAAACCATAAATGTGCCAAAACACAAAATAACACTGGTTTCATCAAATCAAAAAGTCATATGAACTGAAAAACACAGTTTTCATGAGGTTCCTTCTTAAATTTCACTTGATTTAGTTTTTAACTTTTTAATGATTGTCATTCTGCACCTTTGTTCTTTAACTCATCTTGAGTCAATTTTAGTTGCTGCTCCAAGTCCTCCACTTGATCTATAAGTATTCGATTATTGGATCTCAAGTGAGTATTGATTACTCTGAAAAATTTAGCTTCCTTGATGGCTAGAACTTTCCATGTGAAAAATTGTTTTGCATTGCTTGGGGTTTCAGACCTAGAACCAGTTTGACCTTCCCACAGTGCCTTCATTATTTTGAATTATTGTTTTTCAATACTATGCTTCGTAGCCCTCTTTCTCATCATAACAATTTCTTGTTTTGCTAACCTCAATTTCTCCTCAAGATGTTGACACTGTCATTTCTTCTTTTCCCTTCATTGTTCTGCTAGCTGTATGTTCTACTGTTGGTGATGAGAGATCAACCACTTCTTCAGGGAATTTATCTATTTCAATAGGTTCTTGGACTTTCTTGCTGCCTTCCTTGAGTTTCTTAGCATGCCTAGTTAAAGGTTTCCTTGCTTGAAAGATAGAAGTTACATTTTCACCCTCAAACTCAAGCTTCTTTGCAGACTTAACCTTTTTATGTTTGTGTTCATTTATTCCAATGAAGTCAACTTGCACAATGGGTGTCTCCTCTATATCAATAGAATGCAAGATGTCATATAAATTTCCCTTAATTACTGGGTTATCCTCTGAACATGAAACAACTAACTTTCTTTTTGATGCCACTGCTTGGCTTCTTGTCACTCTTTTTATTTCCTGCTTGCTGACATCCTTTTTCTGTTTTTCCTCTTTGACACTCTTTGAACTCTGTTTTGCAGTTGATGGAGTTGGTGAAATAAGCACTTGTGTCTTATTTTTCCTTTTCTCAACTTGTTTCCTTGGTTTCAGTTTTGCAAATTCCTTTGGTTTTGCAACCACAGGCCGACTAGACTCTGCTACTGGTGGTGAAGGAGTTCCTTTAGTTTTAGGGTTTCTAGTTGGGGTTAGTGTTTCCAACTCAAAACCATTCCTAAACAAAAAGGATGACCAATCCCTTCCTATTTTCTGAATCTCATTCAAAATCAACAACTTCATCAAACCATGATGAAACAAATATGTTTCACAACCTTTAGATTTGGCTTGTACTTTATCAACCATTTTAGCAAGAATCCTATGCAAGTAAAAGGGAAAATCAAGTGAAATTTTACCTGTGAAATGGCTTGAAATGATATGTGTAGACCTTATGATACCTTCCTTCACATGTAAAATATCTCTAGATGTTGAGCATCAACTTTGCATAAATGTCTTTGATGCAGCCTCTAGGGATTGCATTATTGAGGTCCATATCTGCATACTTAGATTTCATGAATTCCTTGCATGGCTCCATATCAACTTTGAAACCTTTGAACCAATTTTCTTGTCCCCTTGGTATTTCTCTCACAGTAGCAATAATTTCTGGTGTACTTGGCACATTTAGCATTCCAACCTTGGTAGTTGTTCCATTGAAGTGCGAGGGAAATTCTTTAGACACCTGTGTGTGGCAACCCTGTAGATTTTCACAAAACTGAAGACAACCTACTTTGCTGAATGCCTCCATCACTGCTAGGTCTTCAAAAATGGCCTTCATATTTTCAGGCTCATATCTTAAGCAATGCCCCCCTCTGTGAACTTTCTTTTCCTCTGCCATGCTTCTCAGAAAAAACCTGTTAGCTTCACTTGGATATATGAAACAACCTCGCTTGAATATATGAAACAACCTCGCTTAATTAGGATGAAAATAACTTTTTTATGGAACAACCACAGGTTTGGATTGACTAATTTAGAGCTCAGACACTCGTATGGAGTAAAATGACAAGAATGACTAAATTAGGCAAAATTTTGAATTTGAAATGTCATCTCATAACTGAATGATGCCTCATTCATACCCTATCATGACAATGATGACTACAAGATGGGTAAGTAAATTGAATCTCATTACTAACTGACTCATCATACCACTAACCTATCATTTCCCAATGTATTCTGACAAAATTCAGCTCGAATGACAAGAAAATTAAGAAATTGTGCTTTTGTAGCACCGACAGTGTATTTTTCCCAGTTTGTGTTATGAAATTATTAGCGCTTTCGTAGTGAAAATCAACTTTTTTGAACTAGCGACACTACGAAAACATGGATTCTTGGCTAATTTCAGAGTTTTGACCCGAAACCTTATGGAATGATTCCCAAATGGAAAATATGGATATTTGACAATGAGTGAACCTTTAAAAGACTTTATTTGAACCTAATGATGACCTTTGAACTTGTAAAAATATAACCTACCCTTAACTAAATCCTAAAAGGACTTCTAAACCTATTTTGAAATCATGATAAAAAACAGAGTTGACACAATAATGTTTTGATAATTTTTTTTGGGTGATAACGGTGGCTCCACTTGGGATAGTGTGCCCATGTCGTACACTAAAGAACCAGTAGTTCCAGTGCCATCCATATTCTTGTAAATAAAAACTATGAAATTTTGCCAAATCTTCTTCAAACTCTTATGGCCTTCACCTCGGGCTCAAGCTTGATGATCACTGCAGAAGAAAAAAATATGTACCCACTGAAAGGATGATTAGTCAACTTTGAGCTTATTCACACTCCTACCTACCCTATCAGCTGAAATATCCATTTTTAACTCAAGCAACATGAAACTTCCAATGAAGCCAATCATTGATATGATCTGATACTTGAATTTCTTGACTACACTTGAACCCAAAAAAAACAAGATACTGGAATTACCAAGGCAACATAAGATGCATCTGATCTTCATAATGAAAATATAACTGGAAATCTGGACTGTAGAAATTTTCCATGTAATCAGTTATAGGATCAAAGAATACATGATTTTTTTGATGCTTCTCATGACATTTTGTAGCTTTGGACAACTCATCCATGCTTTGATCAACCACATAAGACTTCAGTTGTGTGCTCACAAACTGCTTTTCAAACTGATTTTCAAAAACAGTGTATTCTTCCTCAAACTCAAAGGAGAAAGGTGGCAGCACCCTCTCTTTGTTTTCTGGCATAAAAATCATTTGAAAAGACTGATATTGATCATGAATATTATGAGATTGAATTTTATCTTCTAAAACTTCAATATCTTTGTCATGGTTCTTAGCAACTTCATCCACAAATTGAATCTTAACTTCTGACTTGCACTCAAATGATTTCAAATTAGAAGACAAGGATACAAAAAAAATTTCACCTACTTCTTCATTAGTGTGATCATCATTTAATGTAGGCTGATGCAATGAATGACATGAAGAATCAACTTTTTCCTGTACCTAAGGATTGTAGTAATTATCTTCCAATATTTCCTCTTGCTGTTTGAAATGATTCTCATACTCCTGATGATCAAAAGACCAACAAGTTTGCTGCAAATTTTCATCAAACTCAGAGGATGTAACATGATCATCATAAATAAATTCCTGTTGGGTTTCATTTTCATCCAAGAGAGAGGATATCCTTTCTTCTTGGTGATGAAAGGTATTGTCATGAAGGGCCTCTAAAATTTCCTCATCCATGAACTCATCATCTTCATAACAATTCTCCAAATATTCAATAAAACTCACAGAGTGTTTACAACAGTCTTTGACCAGCAATAAGGAGGGATGACACTCTTTATACATCTCATAAAATGCAACATGGAGATCAACAAGAGAATATAATGAACCATTTGGCAAGATTTCATATCAAGACCATGCTTTTCCTTCTAAAGTGGCCAAAAACATCTTCATGAGACAATCCTCAGGGAACTAAACCTTAATACTGTGTACATGCATATGGAATCTAACCAAATGAAGAGTAGCATTATCTTTCTTTTCATCTTTGAATATATGAATATCAGTTAACCATTCAACCTTTGGCATAGGATTTGGAAAACCAGGGATGTGAGACTGATTCATAGGTGCATACCTAGCATTTATTCTTGCAATGGAATTCATCTTGAAACTTCATCGAGCTACTGATCTTCAAGCAGTGGAGTCACCTTCCAATTGATTATTTGATGTGTGGAGTCGCCAGCGCAGAAATATAGCCAATATGTGCCTAAGTGTTTGCTGCTCTCAAACCTTAGAACTGAAACTTTGTCATTCTTCCCAGGGAAAATTTATACCTTCGCTCCCCGGCAATGGCACAAAAATGTTATCACCAAAATCATACCTGATTGGCTGCTGATCAGACAATTTCAGTGTAACTATTTCAAACCAATCTTTTTATTGAGGCTTAGCCTCCTCAACCTAAGAGGGCTCTCTCAAGGGTTAATGATTTTTGATAGAAATATAGATGGCTAACTCTATGTGGGGTAATAAGTAGATAAATGATAGATATTGGTTGAAAATCACATCAACAAGTGAACATTGGGCTTATGGAGTCAAAATAGCTTCAGAAAAACCAAAAAATCTACTTAGCATGGAAGTCAAGGCATTCCAGAGTTCTAGTCAAGAGATACACATGTGAAACAGTAAAAAACATAGTCAGTTTGTCTATATAGGAAGTCAGAGCATCAAAGATGAATTATGCGTAACATAAACAAATACCACTGCCATAGGAAAGTAATAAGATGCAATTAGAACAAGAACACACTAGAACTCTTTATGAATCTCAAGTTGGCTAAGTAGAAAACTCTATATTAAGCTGAAAACCAGTCACTTACAATAAACACAGTCTCTTTCTAAAAATGTCCAACCCATGCATATTCGACTTCTTGATCTTTTATAGATCATTTACAACATAATATAACCTTATCTACAGCTAGATACATCGAACTCCTGACTCTTGACACCTTTCCTAACCATATGACATGGTATTTATTACAAAAAGACAGCTGCTAATCTAATAAACAATCCTATTACAAATAGGATTCAAACTCCTTATCTCTACTCATAACAACCTTATCTAAACTAAATTACATTATTTTCCAAGTGCATTCACATATGGTCGAATCCAAATGATAAGCTTCAAAACTTTATGACCATAATGCTGATCTCCATCAAACTAGGAAACTGCCCCCTGTTTTCTAGGCATAGGATCCTTTGTATTCTTGAGACACTCTGACCATCATGAACTCATCGCTTCAAGGTTATTTGCTGTTAGAAACTGAAATAACACCTGCCAAAAATCCTCCCTAAGTCCAAGCTGTCCAAAACCATCATCAAACCATTCAAAATGAGCTGAAATAAAATGTGCTACGAAAACAACATAGTTTCGTAGCGCTTTTCGTAGTGCAACTCATTTACCCTTTTTTCTCCAAAATTTTGATTTCTTTCCTCTAGGATTATCTTCAATAACATTTATTACATCCTCCCCAGCAATTTTAGGTCATAATTCACACTTTTTCCCTTCAAAACTTTATGAGAAAGAGTGAAAAAAGATGCTACAGCAGTTTTGTAGCGCTTTTCACTCTTTTTACATTGTTTGCGCTACGAAACTGTCGAGTGAGAAGTTTTGTCCAATTTTTTCGAAATGAAAACCATAAATGTGCCAAAATTCAAAACAAAATTGGCTTCATCAAATCAAAAAGTCATATGAACTGAAAAACACAGTTTTCGTGAGGTTCCTTCTTAATTTTCACTTGATTTAGTTTTTAACTTTTTAATGATTGTCATTCTGCACCTTTGTTCTTTAACTCATCTTGAGTCAATTTCAGCTGTTGCTCCAAGTCCTCCAATTGATCTATAAGTCTTCTATTACTGGCTCTCAAGTGAGTATTGATTACTCTGACAAATTTAGCTTCCTTGATGGCTGGAACTGTCCATGTGAAAAAATGTTCTGCACTGCTTGGGGTTTCAGACCTAGAACCAGTTTGACCTTCCCACAGTGCCTTCATTCTTTTGAATTTTTCTTTTTCAATACTATGCTTCCTATCCCTCTTTCTCATCATAGAAATTTATTGGTTTTCTAACCTCAATTTATCCTCAAGATGTTGACACTCTATCATTTCTTCTTTTCCCTTCATTGTTCTGCTAACTATATGTTCTACTATTGGTGATGAGAGATCAACCACTTCTTCAGGGACTTTAGCTGTTTCAATAGGTTCTTGGACTTCCTTTCTACCTTCCTTGAGTTTCTTAGCATGCCTAGTTAAAGGTTTCCTTGCTTGAAAGATAAAGGTTGCATTTTCACCCTCAAACTCAAGCTTCTTTGCAGACTTAACCTTTTTCTGTTTGTGTTCATTTACTCCAATGAAGTCAGCTTGCACAATGGGTGTCTCCTCTATATCAATAGCATGCAGGATGTCATCTAAATTTTCCTTAATTACTGGGCTATCCTCTGAAAATGAAACAACTATCTTTCCTTTTTATGCCACTGCTTGGCTTCTTGTCACTCTTTTGATTTCCTTCTTGTTGACATCCTTTTTCTATTTTGCCTCTTTGACACTCTTTGACCTCTATTTTGTAGGTGATGGAGTTGGTGAAATAAGCACTTGTGTCTGCTCTATCCTTTTCTCAACTTGTTTCCTTGGTTTTAGTTTTGCAAATTCCTTTGGTTTTGCAACCACATGCTGACTACACTCTGCTACTGGTGGTGAATGAGTTCCTTTAGTTTTAGGGTTTCTAGCTGGGGTTAGGGTTTCCAGCTCAAAACCATTCATAAAAAAAAGGATTACCAATCCCTTTCTATTTTCTAAAGCTCATTCAAAATCAACAACTTCATTAAACCATGATGAAACAAAGATGTTTCACAACCTTCATATTTGACTTGTACTTTATCAACCATTTTAGAAAGACTCCTATGTAGGTAAAAGAGAAAATCAAGTGAAATTTTACCTGTGAAATGCAGAAGCAACTTGAAATGATATGTGTAGACCTTATGATACCTGCCTTCACATGTAAAATATCTTTGGATGTTGAGCAGCAACTTTGCATAAATGTCTTTTATGCAAACTCTAGGGATTGCATTATTGAGGTCCATATCTGCATACTCAAATTTCATGAATTCCTTGCATGGCTCCATATCAAATTTGAAACCTTTGAACCAAGTTTCTTGTCCCCTTGGTATTTCTGTCACAGTAGCAATAATTTCTGGTGTAATTGGCACATTTAGCATTCCAACCTTGGTATTTGTTCCATTGAAGTGCAAGGAAAATTATTTAGACACCTGTGTGTGGCAACCCTGCAGCTTTTCACAAAACCCAAGACAACCTACTCTGCTAAATTCCTCCATCACTACTGGGACTTCAACAATGGCCTTCATATTTTCAGGCTCATATCTTAATCAATGTCCCCCTCTGTGAACTTTCTTTTCCTCTACCATGCTTCTCAGAAAAAACCTGTCAGCTTCACTTGGATATATGAAACAACCTCGCTTGAATATATGAAACAACCTTGCTTGATTAGGATGAAGATAAATTTTGTATGGAACAGCCACAGGTTTGTCTTGACTACTTCATAGCTCAGACACTCATATGGAGGAAAATGAAACGAGAATGACTAAATTAGGAAAAGTTTTGAATTTGAAATGTCATCTCATAACTGAATGATGCCTCATTCATACCCTATCATGACAATGATGACTACAAGATGGGTAAGTACATTAAATCTCATCACTAACTGACTCATCATACCACTAACATATCATTTCCCAATGAATTTTGACAAATTTCAGCTCGAATGACAAGACAATTAAGAAAATGTGCTTTTGTAGTGCCAACGGTGTATTTTTCCTAGTTTGCGCGACGAAACTATTAGCACTTTTGTAGCGCCAATCAACTTTTTTGAACTAGCGGCGCTACGAAAACATGGATTCTTGGCTAATTGCAGAGTTTTGACCCAAAACCTTATGGAATTATTCCCAAATGGAAAATATTTATATTTGACAATGAATGAACCTTTAAAAGAATTTATTTGAACCTAATGATGACCTTTGAACTTGTAAAAATGTAACCTACCCTTAACCAAATCCTAAAATGACTTCTAAACCTATTTTGAAATCATGATAAACAAAAAAAAGTTGACACAATAATGTTTTGAATTTTTTTTTGGGGTGATAACACAAGGCAACAAGGACACTAGATTACAGCAAAGAACTGATGGGTTAAAGGAATTCAGGATTCTCGTCCCGTGCTTGTCTTGCTAAATTAAAAAATGGGGAGGAAGATTTTCTACTTCCGTATGATTTCTAGCTCTGAGACGAAATAAACAGGCATGGGAAGTCACGGTATAGTGTCCGGATAGAATGCACATTAAAAACTAAGTATTGGAGTTTACAAAGTGGGTCTATGAATAACTCAGAAGCCCATTCCTGTGATTAATTCCATAAGAAAATTCAATGGGAATACACAACGACAGCAAGGTAAGTCATACATAGTTACACTCGAGTGGTGTGGGTACTTGTGGAAGAAACAACATTGTGAAATATGTAGTATTGGATAAAAACCATCGAAATACTTTGAGAAAGGTAGAGAAGGGGAGTATTGTTGAATTTGATGTATAGAGAGGGAAATGGTGGTGCTGGGAAAAAGTGCACAACACATGAGCTGAAGGATATACAACGAAGAATGCATTGCGAGAAAGTAGAGAGATGAACACATGTTGTGTTGAGCAGAGTATAGAAGCTGTTGTTGTGTAAAATCAAAGGAGTCGATGATTCAGTAGAGGACCGAGAGCAGAAGGCGATTCTATGACATATCAGATTGGTATTTTTATTATTTGTAAATGCCTCTATTTTCAATTTGAAAATTGTATGAAAAGTATAATAGTGGCAACAAAAGGTGCTGGCATGAATTCAAAGATGTTGGTGCCTCTTGGCAAGTTAGTGCTTACTATCCTGAGGGGTTTGGTGCCTCCAGTGAGTGGGTGCTCACAAAAAAACTTATGTAACTAATTGGGTGCTTAATTTACTTCTTAAACAACAACAAATTGGTGGTTTTTACCCTTTGGATTTCCACGTAAAAATACTAGTGTCAATATGCATGTGTGATGTTCATGAGGAAATTTGTTGAACATATGAATGGTCAAGTTTATTGCTCATTTTATTTGTGAATGAATGTTTTCATAAGTAATAGAAAATAGTGGGAGGAAGTAAGTATACATTCAAAGAAAAATTAAGCAGAATCTCACAATTATTGATTCACCCCGCTCTCAGTAATTCCTTATTGCAACAGAAGTAAGAGAAAACCAAGTGAAATACAAGAAAAGAAGAGCTAAAGTCAAAAGAGAGAGAGAGAGGGTAAAAGGAGAGAGAAATATGCAACATGTGTGAATTTTTCTACGCTAGTTTATGTCACACGTGCAGAATTGTAGGGATTTGCAGGGGTTGAAAGAGATGTTGTATGGGTCGAAAATCAGAAGTTTGATCATATTTGGAAGACTCTGACTATTGTTGACTTGACTTGACCTTGACTTGTTGGAAGAACTTAGAAGGAGGATTGACTTGGGTCTTGTGGGAGGTCTTCGTATTGGATTTTGGGTCTTGGATTTATCACTTTGATTTAATTTTATAAGAAGAGAAGAGCTAATTGGGTTTTCCCCTTTGTGGGGTTTTGCCCTGGCTTGGAGCCTATATCTTCTGTTCATTATCTTCTTATGATCTTCATGTTTATGTTTTGGTAATTGTTTGATGAAAGAGAACATATAAAAATCAATAATAAGCTAACACATATTCACAAGAAATTATCAAGAGAAATCAACCCTAATTGGTTACCCTAGTGATTTCTCAACATGCATGGGTGATCCTCTTAAAAAAAAAAATGTAGAAATTGTTAATGAGCAATATTAGTGTTAGCGTTGGAATCAACACTTGGATTGTGACAAGCGCTTGACCAGACACATCTTAAGCTCAAGGGATTTTCTTATAATTTGATTATGTTTTTTGGAAAGTGGTTGAAACTCACACGCACTGAAAAGGATTTTGAGAAAATAAGGATCTCTCACACATATGAGGGCATTGGTGTATGATGTGGTAGCAAAATTGATTTTGTAGCCTGATGGTTAGAAGAATGGAAGATAAACAGTGGATATGTAAAACAGAAGCCCACTTCTAAGAGGAAAGGGTGACACAAATTCCAGATCTGAAATGTATAGTGAAAGAATGATTTTAAAAGACTTATAAGAGTCTCACTTTACATTTAAAGAATCCCATTACAATGAATTCTTTTGACTAACATGACCTCATGAATCAGGAATGCTTGGTGAATCAAGACTGATAAAAATAGATTAACATGCATGTTAGATCAAAAGGCTTATAAAAACATGAAACATGGTTTAATTCACCTTAAGGAATGCCTATGAACAATATTCAATTCATAGTGAATCAGGAAAGCTTGGAACAAGACTTACAAAAATAGATCCATATGTCTTGGAGGTTCACAAGACTTATAAAAGCATAAGATACAACTTTTATGATAAATATGGAAATACAGATAATGTATGTAAAACTAGAAGGGAAAACAATACACACACCACATAGTTCGTGAGTCCTCAAGAGTGCATCTGGATATATTATCAACTCAGAAATATTCAACACAATATAAAATAAGCTGAACAACCAACCCCCCTTTTCTTCCTCTATATTATATCTATCTATAGTTTTAAAATAGATCTGCTAGTAAGGCTTAGACTTTCAGATTCATTTCATAACAACTTAACAGAAAACATATAAGGAGGAGAAAAGGTAGACTGTCTGCTATTTTTAGCCATTTAAAATCCTAATAGAACTCTGATGGAATTAATCATATTGACAAAATGTCTTTGAGCTTTAATAAGATATTGTTATTTGTTGATAGGTGTTGAATATTTAAGTCCTTTGCTGCAATATTTTCTGTAAACCTGTGACTGTTTCTTGAATGTTGCCTGGTGCCTTGTGGAAACATGCTAGTGCTGAGAGTAATGGTAGAAATATGTTTTAGAGAAACTCTGCTAATGTTCCTTTCCTTTGGTTTCTTGTTTGTCGTAATAGGGTTTCAAAATAAATATGGAAAGAGTGTCGGAGTGGAAAAACTCGTATATATAGGTTTCAAACAAAAGGCCTAGGCATGTGAAAGATATGAGAAGGAGACACATTGAATTGTGGGCCAATGGGAGAAATAAAAGAGGAGTAGGAAATATGGAGGTTAAACAGGTTATGTAGGTGGATTGAAAGAGATAGCGGGGTTTCATTTTATTAGCAGGAGAGATTATTAAATAAATGATGAGTGGGAGGATAAAACCTTTTATACATATATCGCAATCGCAGATCGATGTTAGAAATGTTTAAGCATAAGACACAAGCGGGAGGGAATGTGATTTGCGATGGGGGTGATGATGTGGTAAGGAAGTTTGGACATAGGGCGGTGTGAAATGAAAAGAGGACACGTAGTAGGAGGAGCGATGGAGAAAACAACTTTTCAGACTCCCCCCACCCCACTATAGTGTTAAAAGCAGAATGGAGAAGGGGGACCGAAAAGGAATGAGAACCATGGATCAATGGGCAGGGAAGATCACGAGGTGTAACGACCGGTGGAAATCACAATTTCATTTCGACGTTTATAACATATTCCTGAGCACCTATCCTCAGCTTTTCAAACTCCTCCCTACAGTTTTAAAATCAGAATGGAGAAGGGGGGCCGAAAAGGCATGAGAACCTTTGATCAAAGGGCGGGGAAGATCACGAGGTGTAACGACCAGTGGAAATTGCAATCGCATTTCGGCATTTATAACAAATTCATGAGCGCCTATACTCCTGAGCTTTTGAATTTCGATATGCAATTGGGTCCCACCAATATCGCACATCGCACTTCAACGTTTATAACATGATCCCGAGTGCCTATCCTCCAGAGCTTGTGATGTGCAATGGGGAAAGGGTAATGTGGCATGGAAAGGTGGATCCCTTTAGTATCACATCAAAATATTTGTGGTGTGGCAAATGAATATGGCGAGGATTTTTGCGATATGTGATTAGTGACGATGACGTGGCAGGAAAGGGTCCTACTCAATATCGCAATCGGGCAAATGAGGAAGTGTAAGTGAACTTTGCGAAAATGCGATGTGAAAAGGTAGGTGAGGCCCATTAAACGGTTTTTAAAATCGGATAAGTGAAAACTTCGTTAAGTCAATGAATATGGTAGAATTCGTCTGAATCATAATATAAAGGATTTTTCTAAAACATTTTGAATGTTATGAAACAGATCAAAAAGAAATGATGGGTCACAACAATATCACATATCAGAAAGTTTGTAGGATTCAGCAATGGTTACATGTATAAGGTTTGAATATGCGATAGAAGGTAAGGTAAAAAGAGTATAATATGATATGGATGTTAGTGGATGTGCGGATATGCTTTTTAACTATAAAAATTGAATTTTAATAGTTAAAAGGGGGTTTTGAAAGAAATGAAACACTGGAAGTTGGGCTTTTTTTGGACAAATGAAAAGTAAAATAGGGAAAATGAAATGAATGAAGGTAGAAATGAAATTTTCTCACCACTATACTTTGACAACGGCACTTTCATCTTACAACTGAACTGAAATGGCAGATTGATTCCTTGGAGAATGATGACCAGACTTTGAAAATATTTAAAAAATTGCAGTGCTAACAATCGCTCCTATTGGGGATGAAGTCCTCCCTATGAGGCTTCAAGGATCGTAGTTCCAGTGCCTTTTCCAACCCTTATTTCTCCAACCAAAAATTCTGCTCATTAAGTGAAAAATACCAGCATGCCTAGCCATTGAGTAATGGAGTCATAAGCTAGATTTCAATCTTCTGCAACTTATTTCAACATGAATGAAATACAGAAATCAAAATACAATCTAAAACTAAAAAGAAATGCTCGAGTGGCGAGCTTATTCATCTTCCTACTTCTAATCCGCTGAAATTAACTTGATCAAGTGTATACAAACTTCCAAAAGAATTTTTTTAACAACTGATTTCTTGACATGTCTTCACATCCACTGCTAAAAGGCTGAAAAGTATGGAGTATAATCTCTAAATGTGACTCATACCTGCTATTATGGACGAGAAGCACTCCAATACTAATAACAAGAGATACTTTCAGAAAATTAAACTCCATATAATCAACAATAGGATCATCAAATCGACGAGGAGACTTACTCAAAACAACTTTGAGTTCAAGGATAGGTTGACCCATAATTTCCTTTGATAGAACAATGCTTTGATGAAGAGCTTGTTCTTCATTTTTTTCCCAAATTTCTTCTTCAACACTATATCCCTGCAACCCAGATTTATACATTTCAAACATAGGCTCATAATTGGTTTTCTTATCATCAATTCTCAACAAATGTGATAATTCCTCGACAATTTGTATGATCTGAGCAACATCTTCTTCCTCGGATTCAAATTCGTGACTCTCATAGATTGGATCATCACTGTAAACTTCCAGTATAACCATTTTTTATTTACATTTATGTTGTTCACCATCAATTACAACTTACTTATCAAACTGATAGAAACATTCTGGAGCGAAATATTCGACCGGATACCTATCTTTATAAAAGGAATTAAAAGCATCATGAATCTCTTTCAAACAAGTGATGTTATTTTTAGGAAGATCTTTGCACCGATCAAGGGCTGAACCCTCCAAAGAATATCTAAATAACTTTATCTTTATGTCTTCATGAACAAAATGCAGCCTATGAATCAAGTCATTAAAATCCCATAAAAACTCAGCTAGTACTTCCCAATCATGTCCAATAAAACTTGGAAGAGAAAATTCCCATTCACTTCTATATGGAAAAGGATTAGGAAAACCATCTATCTTTGAAAAATTGCAGAAGGCATATATTTTAGTAAGGATCGCTTCCATCAGAGTGCTGGATTTGAAAATAGTGGAGTTGCCTCTAGATTCTTTTTCATGGAGTCACCAGGTGAAAGATCACAAGCTTCTTCAAGTCGCCAATTCTGGTTCACCATCAAGAATTGATCATCAGCAATTTAAAACAAGAGACTCGGAAGAATACTTCATTTCACAGCCTTCGTCTCCCGGTAGACACACCAAAATATGTTAGCGCTGGAATCAACACTTGGATTGTGACAAGCGCTAGACCAGACACATATTAAGCTCCATGTATTTTCTTATAATTTGATTAAGTTTTTTGGAAAGTGGTTGAAACTCACACGCACTAAAAAAGGATTTTGAGAAAATAAGGATCTCTCACACATATGAGGGCAATGGTGTATGATGTGGTAGCAAAATTGAGTTTTTAGATTGATGGTTAGAATAATGGAAGATAAATAGTAGATATGTAAAATAGAAGCCCACTGCTAAGAGGAAAGAGTGACACAAATTCCAGATCTGAAATGTATAGTGAAAGAATGCTTTTAAAATACTTCCAAGAATCTCACTTTACATTTAAAGATCCCATTACAAGGAATGCTTCTGACTAACATGACCTCATGAATCAGGAATGCTTGGTGAATCAAGACTAAAAAAAACATATTAACATGCATGCTAGATCAAAAGACTTATAAAAACATGAAACATGGTTTAATTCCACCTCAAGTAATGCTTATCAACAATCTGCAATTCATACTGAATCAAGAAAGCTTGGAACAAGACTTACAAAAACAGATCCATATGTCTTGGAGGTTCACAATAATTATAAAAGCATAAGATAGAACTTTTATGATACATCTGGAAAGACAGATAAAGTATTTAAAAATATAAGGGAAAACAATACACACCCCACATAATTCGTGAGTCCTCAAGAGTGAATATGGATATATTATCAACTCATAAATATTCAACACAGTATACAATAAGTTGAACAACCAACCCCCCTTTTCTTCCTTTGTCTTTTGTCTATTTATAATTTTACAATAGATCTTCTAGCAAGGCTTAGACCTTCAGATTCCTTTCATGAAAACTTAACAGAAAACAGATAACAAGGAGAAAAATTAGACTGTATGTTATTTTTAGCCATTACAATCCTAACAAAACTTCGATGGAATTAATCATATTGACAAAATTTCTTTGAGATTTAAGAAGATATTGTTATTTGTTGATAGGTGTCGAACCTTTAAAGCCTTTGCTGCCAGATTTTCTGTAAACCTGTGACTATTTCTTGAATGTTCCCTCGTGCCTTGTGGAAATGTGTTCGTGCTAAGAGTAATGGTCTAAATCTATTTCAGAGAAACTCTGCTGTTGTTCCTTTCCTTCAGTTTCTTGTTTGTCGTGATAGGGTTTCATAATAAATGCGGAAAGAGTGTTGGAGTGAAAAAGCCCATATAGATAGGTTTCAAACAAAAAGACCGAGCATGTGAAAGATATGAGAAGGAGACACATTGAATTGTGGGCCAGCGGGAGAAATAAAAGAGGAGCGGGAAATATGGAGGTTAAACAGGTTATGGTGGCGGATTGAAAGATATAGTAGGGTTTCATTTTATTAGGGGGAGATATTATTAAATAAATGATGAGTGGGAGGAGAAAAATTTTTATACATATATCGCAATCACAAATCGGGGTTGGAAACATTTAAGCATAAGACAGAAGCGAGAGGGAATGCGATTTGTGATGGGGGTGATGACGTGGAAAGGAGGTTTGGACCGAGGGGGTGTGAAATGCGGAGAGGAGGACACGTAGCAGGAGGAGCGATGGAGAAAATAGCTTTTCAGACCCCCCCCCCCCTAGTAGTGTTAAAAGCAGAATGGAGAAGGGGGGCCGAAAAGGCATGAGAACCGTGGATCAAAGGGCGGGGAAGATCACAAGGTGTAATGGCCGGTGGAAATTGCAATCGTATTTCGTAATTTATAACGGATTCCTAAGCACCTATCCTCCTGAGCTTGAAAATTTTGATATTCGATTGGGTCCCACCAATATCGCACATCACACTTCGATGTTTATAACATGATCTCAAGTGCCTATCCTCCAGAGCTTGCGATGTGTGATGGGGAAAGGGTGACGTAGCAGGGAAAGTTGGGTCCCTTTAGTATCACATTGGAAGATTTGTGGAGTGGAAAATGAATGTGGCAAATGAAAGGGTCCCACTCAATATCACAATCGGGGAAATGAGGAAGCGGAGGTGAATGCGGTAAGTGAACTTTGCGAAAATCTGATGCGAAAAGGTAGGTGGGGCCCATTAAACGACTTTTAAAAGCGGATAAGTGAAAACTTCGTTAAGTAAATGAATATGGTAAAATTCGTCTGAATCATAATATAAAGGATTTTTCTAAAACATTTCGAATGTTATGAAACAAATCAAAAAGAAATGATGGGTCCCAACAATATCACATATCAGAAAGTTTGTAGGATTCGTTAATGGTTACACGTATAAGGTTTGAATATGCGATAGAAGGTAAGGTAAAAAGAGTATACTATGATATGGCTGTTAGTGGGTGTGCGGAGCTGCTTTTTAACTATAAAAATTTAATTTTAATAGTTAAAAAGGGGTTTTGAAATAAATGAAATGCTGCACTTTGGGTTTTTTGGTTGAGAATTTGTAGGGCTGGTGATTAATACAAAATTCTCTTCTTGATAATTACTTGTGAGCTTATTTTGATTACTTATGTCTTCTCTTATTTAAGTTAGTTAATCTTTCATCAAGTTAATTATCAAAATACATGAGACACACAAATTAGGCTCCTAGAGCCAGGGAAAAACCTCTCCCTCTTGGAGAGAAAAACCCACAAGAAATTATTCTTATAGATTTCATATGACAAGTACCATGACCCAGAATTAGACTCCTGACCTATTCATGCATCCAAGACCTTGTTCTCACTGCTTTGATGTCCTTCAATTCCGGTCCTTCTCTTCGCCAAGTTGCACTGTTCTACACTAGTACTTCCTTTTACTATTCAATGGAATCTTTGGTTACTTGAGATATATATATATAGGCTGAAGTTTAGGAAAGTAAATCTCAGATTTACTTTCCTATTTTCTATCACCTTCTTACTGCACTGTCTAGGTGGAATATTTACAAGAATTTCCCAAACCACTGATTCAACCAACTTTATATTTTTATCTTCAATTTAGCTTCAGGACAGTCCGCATATTGTTCTCATACAAATCTGTACTTCAATATATACTCACAGCCCTTAAACGTTGCATTAATCAAACATTATAAGTTGTAACTACTTCTGGGTTTATCCGCACAATCTTCCATGAACAAAAAGAGACAGTCCGCATAATGTTCTTAGTAAACCGCAACTTTGTTTGGTACTTAGATATCACACGGTAATATATGCGTTGAGCAGTCTGAAACACTGTAAACCTCCATCCTCAAATCCGCACTGAACTTTCTCTTTCTTATTTGTATTGCATTTCAGATATCACTGTAGCACAAGATATCATCAAATATATATCCGCTTCTCCTTCAAACTTGAATCACTGTAATACGTTTCTCAAATGGTCGCATCGAAACCCTGTATTTGTTTTTCAAAATTCATATCTCAGTTCTGTATAAACCCACAGGGAATACACACTTTTACATAGGTAAAATATTCACTTGACATAGGTATAATCTGCACTTTCACCACTGAGAAAACCCGCACTTTTTAATTGCTAAGACCATCGAAAATTCTTCACAATAAATGAGCTGCAGACCAAGTGTATTTATAAACACAGTCTCACTGTCTTTTAGGCCGACCACCACTTTAGCATATAGGCCGACTTAATAGTTGTTATAAGGTTGTCTTGTAACACATCATAATAGCTTAACTTTCAACGTTGATGTAGAGCTGAATTAAGCCATTGATTCATGTTTTCTCTGACTAGGTCTTGGAGCATTTCTCAGACTAGATGCTTCATATATATATATATATGACACATTTAAACCTAGAAGACAAAACCCTAGATAGACATCAAGAAGAAGTATATTTAACCTATAATAAAATCTTGCTCATGAAACCCATGAAGCAAGTACAAAATACATTTTATTATCTTTGTCTTCTTCTTTTAATAATTACATAGTCAATATGAAGATCGACCTAGTTACACTTTTCAACACTCCCTCTTAACTAGGGAGGTATTCATACAGGTACATGGTCACTTTCAAACTGAAGAATTTCATAAGAAGAATCGGATTGGTAATCACATCTATATAGCATGATATCAACCAGCATTTTCCTAGTGCAAGGCCTTGACTAACAACCCCATCTCTCAACGAGACAATGGGCTACAATGCTGGCGAGACACATGACTTATAGACACCATTTTCATTGTCTCTCCAAGGCACATACTCCACCCGGGTGTTCCCAAAGTATGACCTTCTTGGACTATTCTTCTCTTAGGTAGCTAGCCCTCAAAGAATATCGGTCCCCGACTACTCTTATCTTGAATGCCCTAACACATTCTCAAAGAATATAGAATGCCAGATGATTACCCTATCCTCCATTTTGTCTTCCCAAGTGAAGACCAAAATGATGTGTCTATCTCTCCCTCTCAACCAGGGAGGACCTATTCCACAAGGGAATTTACTCATTCCTATACAAGGAATGTACATAAGCTCATTCTTAGGAATTACCAAGTTTCTTCCAAGTAAGAAACTTACTATCATGCTCCCTCTTAACCAGGGACCTCCGGCAGCAACGGTGAGACACCCAGCTGCTCATGAAGAATTCCTGTCCTTGATGTCACAGATTTAGATATTGAGGAATCTTCAACTTTTAGCTTCATAGGACACAGATCATCCATCACTTTCATTCTGAGGCATGTCAGTTGTCAGAAAGTGATTCATCAGACTTCCTTATCTGGTCCATTATTATGCCATGCTTCTTTCCTTCGAATCATCTCCCAGGATCATACATCCTTTCTCATGATTAGCAGCCCTGCATAAATTCATCCAGATAAACATATACATATGAACTTCTAAAACAAAAGCTACCTCAATGATGATCTTTCATCATGACATCTTTATGTATCCATCGACATCCTTCCTAAAGATTGACACATCTCCTAATGATCTGTTTTTCCAAGGGTCTTCTTCTTTACTAGACTTAGGTCAGAGCCTGCATATCTTTCTAGGAGTTCTCCTAGTCACATCTTCTTGGCCTCCAGATGATAACTTCCTTTTGACATGGCTGCATTTCATGATTTCTTCCTCTCTACACATTCTTGATTCCTAGGAACATACAAATTTTCTAGTTTCTCGTTCATATACAACCACCTCATATTCCATGAGGACATATTATGTTGATTTAATATGTCTGTGCATTGAGAGATACTTCTCCATGGAACATACTTCTAAGTACAGAATTCCATTACTTGCAACCATATGACATGACATCACAACATCCAATGTCAGCATATAAATATATACATACCTCATACCTTTTTCCCTTGAGTCATCCTGTAGCAATTTCTCAAGAATGAAGAACTTCATTCCCTTGGCTTGTTTCATCAATATGTCATCACATCCCAGAATTATGTTTCCATGATGACCCTTACTCTTGATGATTAATTTCTATTAGTAATGTTTGTCAAAGAGGTTTTCCCAGAGCTGATTCAATAGGAGCTCTTACCATGCTTTGATCAGGATGCTACATTGCCTTCTGTTAGGGTCCTATAATATTAGGATTCATAATTTTTGAATTGAATATGATAGTATTGTAAATATGTACATACCTTGATTTCTGCAAGTTATTTTCCCATATTTTGAAAAATAAAATATAAAAGAGGGTAAAAATTCCTAAAAGAAATATTAAAGGACTTAGAAAAAGATAGACCCCAAAAGAAAAAGAGATGAAAATAAGACCTGAAAGTGAGCAAGTCAAAATGCTACTACTATTTACTTTATTGCAAGAATAATGATTATGTGCAAATTTTCATTAAATGCCATAATCCATGATTAGTTAAACAGTTTAATCTTAACTTTTCATGCTTTAAATTTCATGTTTTAGATAGAGAATAAAGATATGTCAAACAGTATAAACTTGACAAATCAATAGTTAAGATAGAGAATAAATGAGGAGCTCAATAGTTTAATCTGAGCCCTCGGATGAAATAAGGTTAGAATTAGATAGTTTTATTGCTTTGAAAGAAAATGGATTTAGGGTTTCAAGCTTAAATGCAGCCATGAAAATGAAGTAAAAAATGTTAGAAATAAAGATGGGTAGGTAGAAAGCAGTTGTGCAAGCATGTAATAAAGCATCATCGGGAAAAAATCACTAATTTCCCCTCCCATACAAGTATTCAATATTCTAAACTATCAGTTAAAAAGGCTCAGAGAATTTCTCTGACTTCTGTTAGGACCAGACCCAAGGCTCGATGACTAATTGGTTAAAAATATTGAATTCCTACATAAATCCCACATTCGTTAGCATTTATCTTTCATTCATAAATCATAAATCCCTTTTTCCTAAATTAAAAACCCATTTTACTTAGTAAAACCCTAAATAACCAATTTCATTCCCTTTCAAAAATCATTCATAAACCCTCACAATGCATTTATCCTAAGTTAAAGTGTCAAAAAATACAAACAAAAACAAGCTATGTTTATTTGCACTTTAAATTAGAGTTAAAATTGTATTTTTATTCATTGTATACATTATCCCTTGATTTTCATATTAACTTCTAACTTACTTATTAACTCCCTAAACTATTTCCTTCCCATATAAGTATTAAACCCTTTATATATCAAATAACCCACAACACCCTCTATTTTAATGTTTAAACCAATGTTTAAATAATCCACGTGGTGAATTAATCCCCGCCCAAATCGCATTGGTTCAAACATATCAATAAAAAAAAAATACCACGCCCCCTATAGTTTTAAAAAAATGTCAAAAAATGTTTGAAAAACTATATAATAAAGGTTTGTGCATATATATGATTGAAAAATTGCGTAAATGTTTTAATTTAACATATAAATTTTATACCCGCCGCATCATGTAAACCTAAGGTTTGAAACTTTATTAAATGCTTATCTCTAAGGTTTTAAACCCATCCCTGCATGTATGAAATCCCCTTCGTGTCAATATACCCCAGCCCCACTACCAAATCCCGATGCTACTTTCTCAATAAATTTGGGCTGTTCACAATCGAACCCCAAGATCCGACGGCGGAAACTCCATATTGTAAATAAACTTGGGCGATATTCCCCATCTCATTTCCACACGAAATAGGTGGTATTGTAATTTCATCTCTCCTCCATGTGGTCAATTCTCATTGGATCGCGTTGGTTTCCTCCAAAACAACTTACCACCGAAATGGCATGCAATAACCGCTTGTGGTTTAGACCCTTTGAGCTCGAAAACCACCTGTTTTATGACTTGACCTCCATTAATTGCTGGTGCCTGTTAGCCCTAATATGCCTAAAAAACATTGGAAACACACGCATTTCCTATTTTCTTGTGCATAAACCCTATATAAGCCACCTCGACTATGAAACAAGCATTTTTCCACCATTTTATGCCAAAATCTTGCAAATTTCAACCTGTTACCATTAAATATTGCAGAGAGCTTCACATTTCTCTAGAGATCAGAAAGAAGCCGTTCAATCCATTAAAAATACCTCAGAGACTTCTTCAAAACCCTATACCTGCGAATAACAGGTTTTCTTCCAAAATTTGAGCCTGTTTTTAGTTTTAAAAAGACCTTAAAAAGACAATTCCAGTCAGAATCATAGAACCCTATCAAAATTTTCAAAAAACAAGCCAAACCTTATCAAAATTTCTGAAAAATCCCTGTTTTAAACACCAAATTTAGCCCTAAAACCCTATGAAGGTAAGCCTAAACCTCTTTGCCTAAATTCAAAAGTATTTTTAGTCCAATTATTCATTGAAAAAGACTCAAGAAATCCCTATTTCTTGATTTCTAAATCAGTGAAGGTCTGTAAATCCTATTGAGAATCCAAAATTGGAAGGAAAAGCCCAAAGAAAGACCATATTTTATCCAAGAAACCTCTACTAAAGTAAAAATACTTCTACAAACTCTCTAATCTTGCAGAAGTAGCCAAAATGCCTAAAAAACAGAGTTCTAGCAATCCTGAAGGTTCGAAAGTGTCAAAATCAACTCCAACCATGACTTCTAAGACTGCTATTATTGTAAATCCTTTACAACCCCCTGTCGTAGACATTGAGCACGTTCCATTAGCTGATTTTGACTACAAAATAGCAGACCCAATTGTTGAATTTAATTTGCTAGACATTCATAACTAGAGCTATGAAAAATCCTTAGATAATGAAGAAGAAGTCCATATTTGGGAATCATACTTGCCCAAATATGTTGTTCCAGTAACTCATCCATGTTAAGAGGTCATTAGGTTATGTCGACAATATTATGTGCCTGAGTAGAGAGCCATAGTAAATGCCAAAAAAGAAGTGATTTTCACCATTACTGTTGAATCCATCAACCAAATGATACAACTCCAACCTGATCCTCAAGAAATCCCTTTGTCCATAAAGGCCCTTACCAAGCTATATATTGGCCTAGATTTTCCCAAAATATTCCTGATCTTCCAAAAATTTATGCCTTTACATGTAGAAATTCCTCAAATTAATCCTCCATATTCCACTTCAAAATTTCCAAACGGTTCAAGGCATGTAATTTCCATGATTTCATTCATTCTAGGGTATTTCACTGATGAATATACAGATGAATCCATTTTAGGTTTATTATCTACATTTACCCCAGGACAACCTCCATCTGTTATTTTTTATTATGTTGGATATATTACAGATAATATTCATGACCAATTGGTCAAATTTCCAATTGAAGGAGTGTTCAGATACACCTCTTTCCTCTTCCACATGTTCTTGTATTTTCAAGCAGATAAATTTCCATTTTCTCTTCAAAAGCTTGATGTATAAGGGAATCCTCTTTCAGTTATTTTCTAGACCTCTTTGATCAGGAAAGATTCCACAGAGTTCACATATGCAGAGTTTTCAGATTCATTCATCCATCCATTAATCAAAATATTGATAAATACAGAGAAGCCAAGGATAATTGATGAGATGAAGAAGATTTTACAGTTGTCAGAGAAAACCAATACTGGTGATTGGTACTTATATGAAAAACATACTGAGATTAGAGTTTTTGGATCCAATTTATTGCCTTATAAGCTACCCAAATATGTATCCATGAGATTTTTTGCCTTGGAGTATATCAGGCAAATATTAAACTCTGATTCTATCAATTTCTTAGTAGCAAAGAAGAAAACGCAGTTCAAATTGAAGAATCAGGTAGGACCATTCATTTGCAATCATAGGGATGCAGAGGCAAAAGCATCTAAACAACTATTGGAGTGCATATTTGAAGAAAGCTTTCCTTGGAATTATGATCCACAAGGGATTCTAGGTAAAATGAGGGTTAAATGTAAGTTAACACCCTTCATTCATGAGACAAAACCAGAGATAGAAAAATATGCCAATTAGACTGAGTGGACAGAGAATACTTTAATAGATGTAGTGAAGAAAAGTGATACTAGTCACACTTTAGAGACTGTTGATCAAACAGAGAAAGCCACTAAGAGAGTAAGAGAAGAAGGTACCTATGTTGCTGAAACTACCACTGAAACTAAATTCAAGTTAAGATACAACAAAATTCCTAAGTTAAATTCAATGGGTAAAGAGAAAGTAACCATTGATGTTGAAGAAACAGATCTCCTAGATACCAACACAGATGTTGTCACTGTCATCATCAATGAGCTAGTTACTGAAAATCAGAATGAAGAACAAGTTAATAATGAAAATTCACAGTTAATAGAAAAACAACAGAGCATAGAAGCTTCATCCTCACAGATAGCTGAGGAGAAAGATCTAGATATCAAAGAAAAGTATAAACATATCAAGTTAAAAAATGAAGAAATAAAAAACAATATCTACTCCCAATATCTGAAACAAACACCAAGTGTTCAAAATAGACTTTTGTCTGCCTTTGATTATTCAAACAAAAATCTAATCATGTCAGTATTGCAGCCTACAGTGAAATCTCAAAAGGCAGTGGCAGATTATAAGAATATTGACTTGGAAGTCCAAACAGAAAAAATTCATGCTCTTGATCAGATTGAATTCCATAAATAGACTTCAGAGATGTTGTACTCTATTGTTACAACTAAAGCCATGAGTGTTCAGAAACTTCAAAACACTATCACAAACATGAAAGATCAGATGAAATTGGAAAAATATTCCTTGTATGCTAAGGATCTAAGAGTCTTACAGATTGGATTTGACCCAGCAAATGTCAAGGTAGTAAAAAAATTAATAAAGAAAAAGAATGAGGATGTTGCATCTTTGAGGAAACAAATTAAACTTACTCCAAGTGAACATCCTCAAAGCAAGGAAATAATAGAAGGACAAAATGAGAAAGATGATATGATGAACATAATATTTTAGCTTACAACACAGATAAAAGAAATGGAGATTCAGATGGACAAGCTTGTTTAGGAAAAATAAACATCAAAAACACAGGAAGCACCTACAGTCATCCCTATGGTTACTACAGCTATGCAAACAACTCTAGCAGAATAGTTGGCACCTAAAGTTTCACTGGCTACTACAGTGCCAATGACATCATCCACAACATTAGCTACATAGTCATCTACAACAACAACTCACCCTACAGATGAGGCCAGAAACTGGTAAAGGCCATGGAAGAAATGTCTCTTAAGACAAGTGAAATTAACAGGTTGAAACAGATGGTTGAAAATCTTGAAGACCAAAAGAAGTTAGCTCAAATTAATGCAAAAACTCACGATCAAAAGGCCATCAGACTAAATGAAGAATTGAAGAAATTACAGAAGGAATTAACCTTGAAGGAACAAATTTCCTATGTGAAAAATCATTTGTGGAACAAGATCATAGAAGCCATAAATGATGTATGGCCCTCAATTCTAGTGACTTTTGAACAAAGAGATCTACTCAAAGCAACATTAGAAGAGATCCAAAAGACTAAAGAGGAACTGGATAACAAACCAGAACAAGCTTTAGAACTGATAAAGTTTCTCAACAGCAAGAATAGGTAAGAGTTAGAAGAGATTGAAATTATTGATAGAACTGAAACTATCCCAGAGATAAAGAAATTTATCACCAAAAAGAACCTGATGAAGCAGTGAGAGGAAAAATGTGAGAATATGAACATCACCATAACCAGGTTTATGGTCAAACTTGAGAATTTGAGGCAAAGAAGTTTTCCTAATATTTTGGTCATCAATGACAAATTAATGCCTCAAGAGGATTACAATAAAAAGATCAGAGAATATGCCAAGGAGCAAGTTGAAAAATTAGGTGTTGGACAAGGGATTCCAACAGGAAAAGTATTACTCAGGATTTTTGAGGATTTATTTTACTTGCAGCATGAGATAAGACACTTGTTTGTCATTAAACCAACTTTTTCTAGGTACACAGAAGCAGATAAAAACTTCAGGAAGCTGAAGAAAATACAAATTCCAAGTGAGGAAGATTGGCAATCATTAAAAGATTTACTGTGAAAGGTAAGAAGGCAGAAAGATAACAATGAAAATAGTTTGTTGATTTGCAGTCAAAATAGATTTTTATTACAGCAGTAAACATATTTTACTAATGGTTAAAGAGTATCAGATAAAGCAGATCAGATTTAAAAAGAAACTTGAAATATATAAAGCCAGCAAGAAAGACACCAAGGCAACCAACTGCATCTTATCCACAATCAGTTTCTATTTTATTTGAATTGATAGGATAGCTTGCTGATTTGTTGAGCAGTTGTCTCTATTATTGTTGTAAATATATTTTTCTTTCCCTTATATAATTCCTAGAATAATTCTAGGATATTTTGTAAACAATTATGTATAAATACTTCATCTTTAGAAGTATTATTGTGGAATAAATTTTTGAAGATTTATATAGTCATTTTTGTGGACTTGAAGGCTTTTTGTGTTTCAAATTTTGAGTAGCAAACTGGATCAGATCAACTAGCATCATATTTCAGGATTCATGTGATGAGCTATTTGGAGTGAATTATTTCCTACTTGTCATTTTTTATATTTCTTTGTTACATGCAATCCATTATGTGTTCTAAATTTGAATGTATGAACAAGAGTATTACTTCAGGATTTGTTAAAAGCACCCTGTCTTTACTGTTTGTCATTTATATGTTTTCTTCTGATTTCCAGAGTAGGGAACCCTTAATTGCTCCCTCTTCCATTCAACCTCTGCCTACTATTTCCCTTTTCCGGATCAAAGAACCCTTCATTGCTCTTTATCCCAATCATATCACCTTACAAAACAACTTTCCAAGATCTCCAAAGGTTATCTATCTTGCCCTGAAAACATTTGACTTTTTTGCCTTAATCCTAGTTCTGTCTGCTTGACTTTTGACTCCTCAGCCCAATGGACAAAGAGATTTCCCACTATCCATCTCTTCAAGCGATTTTTCCCACCAAACCAATCAAAACCAAAACCAATTTCACAATCATAAGTAGCCTAATATTTTATAAAACAAAAAAAAAAGTTAAAATTTATAGAGAGAGCCCTCTCTGAACCCTAGGAAGGCTAGATCCTAGAGTTTAAAAGTTGGTTTGTGGTTACCTCTAGTTTTCTCAACTAAAAACTAAAATTCTCACAAATAGAGAATTACTGGAGTGATAACACCTTCCATCATACAATCAACATAAATCACTTAAAGGAGAAGATGATCTCAACCGTAGTAGAGATCCCTTGCTTCTTCTTTCTTAGATTTCTTTGTATTAGGTTCTTTTTCAGAGACATCGAATTCTTTCCTATTTCTCTTGTCCTATTTCAAATTAAGGAAAATTTCTATAATACCCACGTTCATCTCATCCAAAGCATCGTGCTTTGTTCATACTATCTTGAGGACCAATCTTACTGAATCTTCCTTTCTTTCTCGACGTGACTGCAAAGGCTTGGTGCCCTTCACTTGATCTTGTAATACCTTCAGCTTTTCAAACTTGTTTCCTCTATTTTACATAGAGACCATAAATCATGGAATGGTGTGGCTTCCTTCTTCCATATAATTTTGAAGTGAAGTTTCCCCATTGATCTGGCAAATGATTCTCCCTTTTCCTGCAGATGATCTTAGAGAGATTGCTTCTCCTACAGTACTCTCAGAGAATAGCCCCACCAATTTCTCATATATTCCTTTTGATGCTTCTAGATTTGATACATAGGAGATGAGAGAGTCTTTTATGGATTCTGTAAGAATCTTTGGGCTCTTATATTTCCAATCATGTATTTGGCATGACTTCATTGTCCTTGTCTTCCATGCAAGAAATTTTTGAAACCCTAACCAGTCTGTTGCTTTCTTTTGCAAAGAATACATTTTGATAGATTTAGATAAATTCATAGATACTTACTTGATAGAGTGACTTTTTCCCTAGGCAGCTTCTTCGATGATGGAGTATATCTTCAATAACTGAAGTCCTCCTTCTCACAATGTATTGAATGTGAATATTTGATAACAGAAGATCACTTTATTGATTGAGTTGATCATTTAAATTGGATAGGAGATCTTGAAGTAGTTAAAGAGTCTTCCTTTTTCAAATTGATTTGATTTTCCAACCCAAACTTTTGATCTTCGGTTCCTGGAGTGTCTCCTTTGTCTAGCAGCCCTTGAGTTTAGTACCTTAGCTCTGATGCCATGTTGAGAATTTGTAGGGCTGGTGATTAATACAAAATTATCTTCTTGATAATTACTTGTGAGCTTACTTGGATTACTTATGTATTCTCTTCTTTAACTTAGTTAATATTTCATCAAGTCAATTATCAAAATACACGAGACACACAAATTAGGCTCCTAGAGCCAGGGAAAACCTCTCCCTCTTATAGGGAAAAACCCGCGAGAAATTCTTCTTATATATTTCAGATGAAAAGTACTATGACCCAGAATTAGACTCCTGACCTATTCATGCATCCAATAGCTTGTTCTCACTGCTTTGATGTCCTTCAATTCTGGTCCTTCTCTTCGCCAAGTTGCATTGTTCTGCACCAGTACTTACTTTTACCATTCAGTGGAATCTTAGGTTACTTGAGATATATATATATATAGGCTAAAGTTTAGGAAAGTAAATCTCATATTTACTTTCCTACTTTCTATCACCTTCTTACTGCACTGTCTAGGTGGAATATTTAAAGAATTTCCCAAACCACTGATTCAACCAACTTTATCTTTTTATCTGCAATTTAGCTTCAAGACAGTCCACATATTATTCTCATACAAATATGTACTTCAATATATACTCACAGCCCTTAAAATTTGCATTAATAAAACACTATACATTGTAACTACTTCTGGGTTTATCCGCACAATCTTCCATGAACAAAAAGAGACAATCTGCATAATGTTCTTGGTAAACCGTAGCTATGTTTGGTACTTAGATTTCACATGGTAATATGTGCATTGAGAAATCTGAAACACTGTAAACCTCCATCCTCAAATACACACTGAAATTTCTCTTTCTGGTTTGTATTGCATTTCAGATATGACTGTAGCACAAGATATCATCAAATATATATCCACTTCTCCTTCAAACTTGAATCACTGTAATACGTTGCTCAAATGGTCGCATCGAAACCCTACATTTGTTTTTCAAAATTCGTATCTCAGTTCTGTATAAACCCATGGGGAATACACACTTTTACATAGGTAAAATCCGCACTTGACATAGGTATAATCCGCACTTGAACCACTGAGAAAACCCACACTTTTTAATTGCTAAGACCACCAAAACTTCTTCACGGTAAATGAGCCGCAGACCAAGTGTATTTATAGAGATAGTCTCACTCTCTTTTAGGCCGACCACCACTTTAGCATATAGGCCGACTTATTAGCTATTAGAAGGCCATCTTGTAACACATCATAATAGCTTAACTTTCAATGTTGATGTAGAGCTGAATTAAGCCATTGATTCACGTTTTCTCTAACTAGGTCTTGGAGCATTTCTCAGACTAGATGCTTCATATATATATGACACATTTAAACCTAGAAGACAAAACCCTAGATAGACATCAAGAAGAAGTATATTTAACCTATAATAAAATCTTTCTCATGAAACCCATGAAGCAAGTACAAAATACATTTTATTATCTTTGTCTTCTTCTTTTAATAATTACATAGTCAATATGAAGACCGACCTAGCTACACTTTTCAACATTTTTTTGGAAAAATGAAAGGTAAAAGAGGGAAAATGAAATGAATGAAGGTAGAAATGAAATTTTCTCACCACTGCACTTGAAAAGTGACACTTTCATCCTACAACCGAACTGAAAATGTAGATTGATTCCTTGGAGAATGATGACCAAACTTTGAAAATATTTAAAAAAATACAGTGCTAACACTCAGGAAAATATGAATGCATCTAACAAAAGTAATATTGTTTCTGAGGTTTTTTAAATCATGCTATTTTTAATGAATCACATGTTCTAAATCATGATAAATTTGTTGATTCTAATGAAAAAAAAAAATCAAAGATCAAAAATTCAAATTGAAAATATCAATAAAAATAATTATTTTAACAACATGCTTCCTACGGAAAGTTCTTCTGAGGTTTTTGATGTTGTCAATAACATATAGCCACATAATTTGGAGCCAATAGCTATTCACTCTCAGGAATATGCAAACAGCCAAACTAATAACATTCTAGAAATTATTTCAAATAATGGTGAATCTGATTTCTACACTCAAGAAAATCATGAAGAAATAGAGCTAGAAAATTAGGAAGCAATTTATAATTCTAATAGTCATTATGCAAGCAACGAAATTTTTAGATTTGTATGCTTAAACAATCATTTTTTCTCTTTACCCCGATATTTTTGTTGATTTTAATTCGATTAAAACTCATTCAATAGTTCCTCTTCACACAAATTTTATTTTGGAAAACAGGGGAGCTACCATAAATCAAGAAAATGATCAATTACCTGTTAGTTATGATCCATATAAAGAATCATTTAATAACCAAATATTCAATAGCTTTGATAATTCCCATTATTTTGAATTTGATCATTCTTCTTGTTCTAACTTACTTTTTGAAAATGAAAAGAGTACTAATAAGGATTACAAAGTCATTTATGATGATGATTTTGAGATTGAGAACAATGAGTTATTTCACCCTTCTTCAAATTCTCATTCTCAAAGTAAATCTATATTTTATGAGGAGACATCTTCTTATGTTCATGATGCTATAATAAATCTTCATTTTGAATCAACTAATAATCACAATGATTTCATTTCCTTAGAAGAGGAACCCATTCCAATTTATGATTCTGACATTATTCAAGTTCTCATTTTTAGTCATAATGTTGAATTCCTTTCACATTCACAAGTAGATGCTAGTATTAATCTTGATTATATCATCTCAATAATTTCTTGTGAAGAGGAAATTTATTCAAATGAAGCTCAATTGTCTTGTAACATTACCTGTAACAATAGTGTATATAATGATATAATTTTATCGTACATCTATAATTTATTGTGGATTTTTTAAATATTTATTTACCACTTCTATATTTCAATTTTTGGATATTGTACACTAGTATTTTGAGCACCCAAGTATTAAACATTCTCCAAGTTATTTATTGGAGGAAAATCAAATAAATCCCAAAGTTTGGATTATGAGCATCAAGAATATCAATAACCTCAATTATAATTGATGTTTATGTCTTGCTCATTTCATCCCCTAGAGTAAATCTTCCACAAATTATGGCACTTGAGAATGCATCATTCCAATCTTTCCATCTATCTTTCACATCATAAAATATTTTGATATACTCATTATATTTCCATTATGACTTTGATGACCCATTTGAAAAGTGTTTGAAAAAGTCGGTTTTGCATAAGATTTATGCTAATACTCTTCGTTTTGTATATAATGTTGGAAATATGATGCAGAGTGTTGTCCTTGATGGCAACCTACTTGATAAAGTTGATGGCAACCTATTTGATGAAGTTGTCCTTGATGGAAACTGACTTGATGAGTTGTTCAGAAGTAGCAGAAGAAAGGAATTCAGAAAGTGCCAGAATATTGTTGAACAAGGTATGTCACAAAGCATACGCGGGTTTGTTAAAGGGAAGTCGCGTATGCACGCGGAAATGTACGTGGCAAGTCGCGTATGCCCATTTGCGCTCTAAATTTAGAAAACCAGGGGACATTACCATGGTATTGACCCAAAGTATTGAGCGCTTGATTGTCTATTTGATCCCATCCAAGAATAATGTTAGTCATCAATATTTTTCACTTGTTAGTGATGACTAGATCCATAGTTTAGTTTTCTAGAAGCTGATTTCCATATGTCAATTTGTCATCTAGAAAACCCTCATAAAACTTTTTTCGCCCTCCTACCTTTCAGTCCGCCCATGTCAAAGTCAAAACTCATTATCACTATCCTGTCTAGCTTTAGCCCTACTGGTCTGCCCATCAGCTCTAAAAGGAAAATCCAAGTCTGTTTCAAAAGCCTCCCCTAAGTTAGGAAGTGGCGTTTTAAGGCATTTTACCCTCGGCAACCATCAAAAGGCCAAAAAACCTCCATCTGATATAGACCAATCATGACAGACCTCCCACTCTACAAATGAAATTGATAACAACCCTAAGTCACGCCACTTACACACCCCTAAGTCTCAGCACTGCATAAACCACAGTCTCAAGCTGATTATTAGGTGTTTCACAGTGTTTTATGGATTCAACAAAACTGGAAATATAACTTCATCTCAGGAGAAAATTCTTGAATACACATTTAGAAGAACAGCTGCTTCTCAATGTCAACATGAGCCTGAGATACATATGCAAGACAGATAGTTACTCATCAAGAACTTGCAGCTTCCTTTCAGCATGAAAATCACAGTAAGAGAAAGACACCACTACCACACAGACTGCTAATTTGTCATGGCCAAGAAACTCCTTCATCTACAAGCAGAGGGTTAAGGTGCCTCCTTCATCTACAAGCAGAGGGCGCTGGCCATTATTGACTTTAATGATTGCAAAAGCACAGGCTTGCTTTTTACTGGACAGTAAAACAGTGACTCTAGGTTTCTGAGTATAAGTGATTATCATAACAGGGCTAGGATCTGACGTGTGCAAGAAAAGGGAAAACAGAGTTTTGGTCTTGTAAAGGAAGTCATTTGAAGTTTTCAAATCATATGAATTGTTAAAACCTTGGAGAGACATATCATTAGTGAAAACAATTCTAATCATAAGCAGCCTGTTGTTTCAACAAGACCAAATTGAAGAAAAATTGACAAGTCATGTCATTACACAGGCAGAAGAAAAGGTGGTTGTTTTTCAAGGGTGCTAACCTCCCTACTCACAGAGATATCTTTCAAATAAATTTTCATAAGTTGATCAAGGCAAATGGTGACATTTCAGTTTTCCCCTCAGCAAAGAGCAGTGCAATGAGACAGTGAAGACCTCCTTCACAGGAAACAAAAAGAGCAGCTCTCCTTGTTTCACTTTCTAACTCTCATGCATCATCCCCTGTTTTGTCTTCTACCCACAGTCAAAGAAGAAGGCTCAAAGAGACCTAGCACTTGCATCTACAGTCAAGCAAAACCTGTCACCTAATTAGATTTACATTGCAGGCAAGATTCTGGCATAATACCCAGAGCAAAAATGTGTTTGATCTAGTTTGTCTCTTACAAACAGGTATACAAGCTCATCAAGTACAAAAAGAGCTTTGGCACAGTGTTTCAGGTTCTGGAAATCATCAAAGGCAAAATCTAAATGCCACTGCTCCAAAAAAGAGACATTTCCTCCTCTAAGTAAGAGCAGTCAAAGTTTCAAAAGACATCTTATCCACAAGTTATCATCTGAGTTTTGAAAACTTTGAAAAGCATGGAAAGAAAATCAATGGGCAAGGGCAATTTGAGTTTTATCACCAAGAGACATCACCATTGGAACTATTGTTCATCATAGGCAAAGGAGTTGTTGTGATAGACTGTCAGTGTTTTAGAAAGTTCAAGGCAAAAATAAGTTTTCATTATTCAATGAACAGAGATATTATACAATAGGTTTTGAGCAGAGAAGTGTATTGAAAAGGGCCATGACCAACTACAAATAAGGTCAGCAAATTTGGGCACCTGCAGTGGAAAAGAAGTTGAAGAAGCAATTGAAGACAAAAAACTGTCAAAAGCATGTTGAAAATACAAACCCTACCCTTTCAAATAACAAAGTAGTATTCAGTATTTTCTTGACAGTTTTAAAGTGGGGTTACATAACAAATGTCATCAACAGTGTTAAAGACAAAGTGGCAAAAGATGGTCTGAAGGTCATCAGGGTATCATTCAAAATTGGAGTTGCTGTGTTAGAGGGTCACCAAAGGGACAATGATAGCAGAAAAAACACTTTTGTCAAGTCATTAATGTTATAAAAGTGGTTCATGGTTGACTTAGTTTAAAAACATGAAAGCCTCCGTTGCCTACACTATTTCGGAGCCCGAGTTTCATAATGTACCAAAGAAAATGTTGAAGTCCGAAGGCAACGCTTAAAGGTTTTGGTTTGAAAACAAACACCCCATTCATTTCAGCGAACAAAGTAACCGTTGGGGTTTTTGTTGTTTCAAAAGGGTAATGTGGATTGACCAACTTCATTTATGAAATCTCCGAGCAAGAGTATCGAGTAAAGCCTCTCTGCTGTCCTCAAGACCAAACAAAGAATATTGCAGCGATTTTTTAAGAAGTCTGCCACAGTTTCTCTGCGCGACGCGCCAGTAAGTTTGCGCGACGCGCTCAGAAGTGTTTTTGCACTGACCGATAACAGTTGCACGACGCGCCTGTACATGTGCACGACGCGCCTGTACACGGCGGCCGACTACGACCTGACAGGCCGCCCGATTGGTTATTGGCGCGACGCTCTTCCTCTGCAAAGTGTCGCGCACCTGTTTATGCCTCCAACTGCCTTCAAAACATTTCCAACCCGCAAATAAATATCTGCATCGTGATTTTGAGGTATTTTGGCTTGCTTTCCTTCCAAATTCACATTTTCTAAATATTGTTTGAGGCAGAAAAACAGTGGTGGTTGAAAGAAGGCAGCGTTTCAATTAAAACAGGGTTTGTTTTTAAGAGCGGTTGTGATTGAAAGCTACAAGCCTCTCCTACCTCATCATAGAAGCAAAACGAGCCCTGTTAACCTCTCTCATGAAGTATGACTTTGACTTAGGGTATATGGTTCAAATAAGTGCAAGGAATGAAGGGGTTAGAACAAAATTGTTGAGTTTGACCTAGTTTATATATCATCATATATTTTGTGAAGCTGCCTATCAGGGTTAAGGTCAAATCAAAAGAGGGCTTGTCCTCATTTATCTTGCTACATCACCATATCTGTCAACTCGTTTTGCTGTGAAAATATCCATTGGTTGAAGCTGTGCTTGAATGGTAAATACACTGCTAGAAGTGCCCATAGAGAAAACAGTGTGTTGAAACTGCTACAAATTTCTCATACCACAGCATACAAAACTTTCAAACTTTGTCACCATATCGGAAAAAACAGTGTTTTGGCTGTGTGGTGATCCGAGGTGTAAAACTGTGGTGAAATGCTGAATGTGTTATTAAAGGCACCTATAGGAAATAAATTTTGCTGAACTAGAAGCTGTGTGTTTTCACCTTCATTAATCAAAGGACCAGAGATCCTATACCTTCAAAGCATCAAAGGGCAAAAGTTAACCCTATAGACCACAGAAGGGGCAGTTTTTTCCTGAGTTTTCCACTTGATTGTTTTGTTCTTCAAGCTTATTTTGACAAGTTGATATTTAGATGGGGTAGAGGTTTTTTCTACAAAGGACAGAGTTTACATATTAAACAGGAGTTTTGATTGTGGGGAAGAAATAAGCTGCTACAACCTCTGTTGAAACTATAGAGCTTGTTTAAATTCTATCACCTTGTTCCATAACAGTGAGATTGAATGTATGCCCACACTGGAGGTTGACCATGTATGTGGTATGATTTTGTTTAATGGAGTGACATACCAATAGAGGATAGTAAAGGGTAGTAAGAAAAAATGGTTCTTGTTAAGATCAATTTATTGGTTGAAAGCTACAGGGCAAAGTTGCTTCTACTTCTCACAGAAAGGACAGTTTTCACTGTGTATTTTGCTTGACTGCCTTTTATCCCTCAAGCTTATTTAATAAGTAGATGTCCATATAGAGCAAAGGTTTTTCTACAAAGCCAAAGGTGTTACATTGATAAGAGGTCCTGGTTATTTTGAAAAGAGAAGACTATTGCAGGCTTGGTTGAACTTTTTGGAGCATTCTAAACTCTGTTACCTTTGTTCCAGGACTGTGACAGTGACTGTCTGATTACACCAAGGGTGATTGCATAAGACATAAGTTTGCTGAGAAATTGGCACAATAGGAAAGGCAGGTTTGTAATGATTGCAAAGTCTACTTTGGGCAAAGATTAAAATATGTTGTTAACCTCCAAACTTCACAAAAACAAGGTGATTTCTTGACACTTTACACAGAAAATTTACCTAGCAGTTTGTCTCCTTTTCACTGCATGGTATCTTATTGAAAAGTCTGCCAGTTGAGATACTTTAAAGGTGGACAGGCCACTTTCTGAAAGAGCAAGGGTTTTTGTATTAACGAAACTTGTTGCAATCATCCAAATTACATTGTTTCTCTATCAAGACAGTGAATTGACACAGTTTGACTCCAAAAGGGCAGTTTACACATGGTGAGGCAGTTTGTTTCTTCAAAGGCATATTTAGGTCAAAATGCCTCCAAGGAAAGACAGCAGAAGTGGCCCACATAAAAGATATGAGCCAATCTCTACAGAGGAGTTTAATGCTCATCCATCCATCCTTTTCAACTTCCATGAAGTAGGTTGTCTAGATTTCTGCCAGAAGATATAGGAGGTCAAAATTTTTTCGCCATTTACACACCTATGCGCCCTGAGGTTCCAGAACAAGCATTTCCAGGTAGCTGGCCTTGATTTCAAGTTTTCTCCAAGATCAGTGTCCAAAGCCACCAAGATTCCATATCATGGCGAAAAATGGTTCAAACAGGCCCATCTTGACTTAGAAGATTACAAGCCTTTCATCAAGCCTGAGCATAGAGATACTTTCACTGCTATTTTTCCTTTTTCTTATCTTCTTGACAGCTATGCTCCTCTTATGAAAGTCATAATGAAGTATTTTACTTGTGAAGGGAGGTTTACTCGAGTTTATGCCTACCATGTCCGATTATTGATGCATTTCACTAGAACCAGGCAGCTAAATCTCCCTTACTTTTTATACAAGAGCATCGAGAAGATGGCATCCACAGTCTAGAAGAAGGCCCCACCTCTGCAAATACCTTCCATTTTCCATCTTTCTCTGATAAAAATTATCATCCTACATCAGCTACAAAAGAAAGAAGTTCCGTGGGATGTATTCATCAGTCACCCATATTTCTCTATTGTTCCTCCTGTCCATGTGTCTCCAACTCAGCCTATTCATCGCCCTATACCTTTGTCCAGCAGGCTTACTCCTAGAAGGCTCAAAGTTACCACTGAACAGTAAAGACAACAGGAAGAAGGAGAAGGGAGTAGACATCAAGAAGAGAAAGGTCATGAGCAAGAGGAAAGGGATGAAGAGCAGCAAACAGAAGATGAGGAACAACAGCAGGACAGTGGTGAAGGTCAGCAGCGAAAAGAAGATGATGAACAACAGGTACAAGAGGAAGAGCAGCAGCTTGATATTGGAGTACATGAAAAACAGCTTGGGCAGGAAACTGAGCAGCATCTTGAGCCACAAAATGGGAAAGAAATCCAAGTACAGCAGCAGCTTGATTTTGGTGAAAAAGGGTAGCAGGTTGAAACACAAATTGAACAAGGCATTGAAGTCGAACAGAAAATTGATGTTGGCAAACAGGGGCAGCAAATTGAACAGCAAGAAGAAGACACACAACAGCCTCAAGAAGAGCATTAGTTTCAAGAAGATGTCAAGGGTAAAACAGTTGTGTCTCCTCCTCCCAAAGGAACACAGCCTAGCACAGCAAGGAAGAAAGGGCCTAAGGCTACCACTCCAAAAGTGAAAAAAGTTGTCCCTAACAAAAGAAAATCACCCAAGAGGAAACCCACTAGCATGCCAAGGAGGAAAAGTGCAAGATTTTCCTTCAAAGGGAAAAGCAAGGTTGAGCAATGGCTTGTGGAGTGCATTGAGCATCATCGCAATCCCAAAGTGATAGCAGTGTGTCAAACCCGCATTGCCAGAAAACCTCCTAATCACATAAGGAGTATGAGCAAATTGAGGCATTCGAGAATGATCTTATTAGAGAACTTCAACTATTTCTTCGAAACCCAAAAATAAGCAGATGAATATTCACACGGCGATTTCATTGAAATACCAAACTATCAAATACAAGAATGAGGCAGCTAAGGCGCAAGCAAGGATAGAAGAACTCATTGGTGATTTTGATGAGGAAGAAGAGGACGAACAGCCTAGGCGGAAGAGGCCTAGGACCATAGGGCTTAAAAGAGCCTTGGAAAAGCAGAAAGAAGAAGAACAAGCCCATCTCCAAGCCTTTCTTCTCACTGCACTCCTTGAGCAGGAAATTGAAGAAAACAAAGAGGCATGGCTTGAAAGAGCCAACAAACACTTGGAGATGAAGCTTGAAAGAGCAAAAAGAGATCTGGAGCTACAAAGGAAGAGGACACGTCACTTTCAAAAGTTGAATCAGTTTTCCCGGCGCAAACTAAAGGCAGCCCAAGAGAAATTGAAGAAAGCAAAGGGGAAGCGCCCGACACGGAAAGAGGAGAAAGGCACATCATCTCTTGACATTTTGGCCTCAGCTTCGGAGCATGTTGCTAGGGACCCCTGAGGGTCATGCGCACCAATTTTGGGCTCGTTTTGACAACTTTTTGTTTTTGGGCATTTTTTGAGTTTTTGGTCAAAAACTCATAAATGCGCCATTTCATTTTGAGGATTTTTCAAGAGAGGAGGATGATACCATTTGATGCCATAATTCTATGAGCAGGTCCTCAGCGATTTTCAGAGCATTTGGAGATCATTCGCCCCCTCAAAACGGCGAAAAATGCTCACTTTTTGCACATTCTGCCGGGCATATCAGCAGTCTGCAATTTTCTGGCTTTTTACACACAGGTACAGATTTGGAAGACTTCCATGCATCAGATTGAGGTGATTTCAATTTCACCGGAAAGTAGACACAGAGAGCTTTCCAACGGGCCATCCTGAGCCTCGTTTCCACACCGGGAAGGCTGCCAAATGTTTCCGGCAAGTCAGGGGACCTTTTTCTGATATAAATTTGAAGTATTTTTGTAATTTTTGAACCTCAAAAATCTGCTTTTTCCAAATGTGCGTTTAGCTATTTTTGCACTTGGAAAATGATGCAAAGTCAATTAAATTCCCATTTTTAGCAATTTTTAGATATTTTATGAGATATTTTTGTGCCTTGGGCTTTGCAAAGCCTCAAGGACAAGTTTAGATATTTTGATTAGGCCAATGGGATAGCTAGTTGCACCATGAGGTTTTCCTCACTCAAGCCTATTTATTCCATGGGTTTCATTGTAAAACAAGGCTGAACTTGAGAGAAGAAGTAATATATTGGTCATATGAGCTTTGAAGAACATACTTGTGTTATGATTTTGGACTGCCTCTTGGATGCTTTTGATGAATGATGAAGGGTTGTTGATGGATTCCATGACATGGTAGAATGGTATAGTGTTTCTTGCTTTGTTGTTGTCTTCTAGTTTTCATTCATGATACATGCTTCTTGCTACTATAGATCAGTAGAGATTAAGTTTGAGATATGCCCATGGAGGCACCTTAAAATTCCTGAATCTTCATAGCTTTTATGTTTTCTTCTTCCTTAGTTGCACTAAATAATTCTTAACTGCTCTTTAGTAACTTAAGGATATTGTTGCTAGTTTCATTCATAAGTTCTATGCATGTTGAGTAGGATGTATGGTGTGCCCTGCTTACCTATGGTTGTCCATAGTTCTATCCATGAAACTATCTCTTTGACTGATTAGATTATCATCTTGTTGAACCAAGGAGGCCTAGTCCCGATCTAGCCCTTTGCCTAAAACTATGAAATCTTGTTTGTCAAAGTGCCCAATAACTTAAAGACTGTGTTTAGGCGTTCCGGCATAGTATTTTGAGTTGTTAGTCCGTCTTATGTGTTTTTCCCAAAGTCTGATAGCCATTTCCCAAAGTTAGAGGGTCTTATACTTCTATGCATGGCTTGAATGTTTGTTTCAATGTGTTGATTAGTTTATAGTTACATTTTGCATGATTAAGGGTTTTCTTTACCATGTTTATGTTATCTATCGAACCAGTGATGCTCGAAACTCTTTGTCGTTCACAAACTTGATGTCCATTTACTCCATTTTTCTTTAAGATCCTTTCTACCTTGAATCAAATCGGCCCTTCAACAGCCCTACATCATCATCTGATAGCTCCCTTGACCTTTTGACCCCATAGCCCAGTTGATCTAACATCTTGTTATCCATTTTTATATCTTTGATCAGTTTTGTCCCTCACAAACTTAAAAAACCAAAAATCAAAAAACTCACTTCATAACTAGCCTAATATCAGAACACCATAAGCAAACACATCGATATCTTTTACATATAATAGAGAGAGCCCTCTCTGAGTCCAGGAAGGCTAGGTCCTTGGGCTCCAAAGCTTGGTTTGATGTTACATCGTCATTTGGCTCACCAATCGGCCAAATCACGGGACTCTAACATAATGGCGATCACGGTGGGACTCTGAGTATTAAACAAACTTAGATTCCCTAATCTTTAGAGATTTTTGAGAATATTAGTTGGCTAACTTATCCCATCGCTCACTAACATAATGGCGATCACGGTGGGACTTTGAGTCAAAACATCCTAGGTATCCCTTAGGAACTCTCAAAATCTCAGTCAAACTTAGAAGAGTAGAATCTGGTTGTCTCACCATCCTAGCAAAATGATGAGTCAGTTATAGGAAACTCTTCCAAACCTTAGAACTACATAAAACTCAGAAAAACCCCAAAACACTCCCTTAGATTGGATTTTGACAGTACTGGTGGTGGACCATACAAATATACCTCAAAACAACTAAAAATCCACCTGGCGACTCCACTAGCCTCTAGTAGGCCTTACTACTTTGCTAAATTTTAGAATACCATCCGATTTAGCCACCTCATCGCCACACTAACATAATGGCGATCACGGTGGGACTTTGAGTTAGTGACAATCTAAGGACACCTTAGAACTCTAGAAGTCCCTTATTTTTAAGAATACTGTTTGATTGACTTATCCCACCGCTCACTAACATAATGGCGATCACGGTGGGACCTATTGAGTTCATGATAGTCTAGCAAACTTTTATAGACTCCTTAGTCCTTCAAATTTTAACTTAAACCATCAGCCTTTAGAATCATTTAGTGTAAAATCTCTGCTTCACCATCTTAGCAAAGTGATGAATCAGGTTTATAACACTTTTACATCCTAGGCTGCACATAAAACTCAGAAAAACCCCAAAAAACTCCCTTAGATTGGTTTTTGTCAATATTGGTGGTGGACCATACACACATATCTCAAAAGCAACCAATTTCCACCTGGCGACTCCACTAACCTCTAGTAGGCCTTACTATTTTACCAAACTCTAGGTTACTATCCGATAGACCTATCCCATCGCTCACTAACATAGCGGGAGATGGTGGGACACTGAGTACATGATAGTCTAGCGAACTCTTATAGACTCTTTGGTCCTTTAGATACTTAAACAAGCAAGCAGCCCATAGACCCATTTAGAGTAAACTCTTTTTGTTCTCATCACCCTAGCAAAGTGTTGAAACAAGTCTAGGATACTTTAACAAACCATAGGCTGCACATAAATTCAGAAAATCTAAAAAATATTTCCAGATTAGTTACCGGTGGTGGACCATAGCTATCTTCACAAAAACAACCCAGTTCCACCTGGTGACTCCACTAATCCATCCCTTTTATTTTGACCATCCTTCACCTTAGTAGAACTTTAGAGAGACCACTCATCCAAAACATTCATCAATACCATCCTCTCTAAATTCTAAACCTGAAATCTGGCTTCACAAAGAATCAACACCAGATCCCATCCAGACCCAAATCCCCCTATCATAGTAGATGACCCAGAGAAGATTCTGTGGCAAGCTTCCGAAACTGACCATCTAGCTACTGGTAGATCCATCCGTAGAACAAGATCAGTACCTAAACATCTCACTATCTTACCAGATTCACCTTTTGAATTAGAGTCATCAAAAGCTCTTTTCAGAAGCAGGTCTCATAGTAAGATAAAATTTGATGATCTTGAAACCCTAGACCAATCACACAGTCATAGTAGAGAAGCCTCACCTTCCACCCCCCCTGACTTTCAGCTTCTCCATCAATTTGGCTCCTACCATCCCAGATCTGCTCAAAACCAGATCACTAGTCCAAGTTCATCCGCCACACCTGTTCAAACCACCTCATCTCAGCCTACTAGTCCTCATCTTGTACATCATCCATTAGCTCCCGTCATGGCAGCCTGGTATGCACCTTTGGTGTTGCCACCGCCCTTGGCTCCTCTCCCAAATAAATATCAAGACAAAATCCCACACTTTACTGGAGAAGACACCACTACACCTCAACGGCATATAAGTAGGATGATTGATGCTTATGAATACCTAGAGGTACAAGACGAGACCGTCAGAATGAGAATATTTTCCCAAAGTCTTGGTGGTGAACCCAAAACATGGTTCAAAAGCTTAACTCCAAACAGTATCCACAATATCCCAGAACTACATCAAGTCTTCAGAAATAGGTGGGAAATCCGAAGAAACCCTATTCAAATCCTGTCAGAATATAACAACCTAAAACGGGAAAATGGTGAAAGTGTCCAGGCTTACTGCACTAGGTTCAACAGTGTATATAACTCCCTCCCACCTCATTTCAAACCCCCACTTGGTTTAGCCTTGGCAAAATTCCCCGAGGGTTTCGATCCGGACATGACATATCATCTGAGAGACAAAGATCCCCCTACCTTAGAGGAAATGCAACAAATAGCCATAAAAGAAGATGCCAACTTAGCAGAAAAAAGGGCTAGGACTAGATCAGAAAGAAAGGTCACATATAAAGACGAGGTCTCCACTTCATCACCTTCCCTAGATCCTAGAATAGATGACTTAATCAAAACCATGGCCAAAATGTGGGAAAGGATAAATGAAAAGGCTCCTGTTAGGGACAACCAACCAAACCCTCCAAACAGAAACCGGAACCAAAACTTTAGGAGGGAACAGCCCCAAAACAGACCAAGGGAAAATGACCAACAAATTAGGCCACCATTCAATGAAAACTATGTGGAAGAGGATGACAGGGATACAGAACCTCTTGATGAACATCATTTAAACCTCATAGAATCTGATAATGAGAGTGAGGTGTACCTCACAGAAGAAGAACAAGCGTTCTTTTCTCCTAATCAGGATGAGACCAACTATGAAGATCTCGACGACCCTGCCATAGATTTTCAGAATGCCATTATAGAAGCTCACAGGCAATATGACCTTAGAAGCAAAAGAAACCAAGATAATTCCAAGAAAGGTAACTCAGATACTGCTAAAGCCCCTGATACCATCCTCAAGAAAGCATCAAGCAGTGACAAAATCAAGGTTGAGAAGACTGACCAAAGCAAAGCTAAAGTTACCCAAACTAGTCCTCTCTCAGATACTCCTGGTACTTCTACAAAAGTCACCGAAACAACTATGGCAAACAAAATCCCAAAACAAGGTCAACAAACTCAGAACATAGAGAAGGTCGTGGCTGAAAAAACTGAAACAAACATATCTAAACTTCAGCTACCTTTCAGCTTTGAAGGCGAAATCACCAAGATTAAGATCACCATGCCTCTTACTGAACTCATTGCCCAAAACTCTTATAAATCCCAAGTACTAAAAGTCTTAAATCTAGGGAATGATGCAAACACTGTTAATCTGGCTGATGACACTCCTGAAGTATTGTTTGGTCCAAAGATAGAGGGAAAATTCCAAGAAGGAACTACTCTTCCATTTTACATTAGCCTAAACATCCACGACCAAATCCTCCACAATGCCATGCTAGACTCTGGCGCCTCGCATAATCTTATGCCGAAGGTAGTAATGGAAAGGCTAGGCCTGGAAATCACAAGACCATACAAAGACTTGTATTCCTTTGATTCGAGTAGAGTCAAATGTCTGGGTTTGATCAAAGACCTTTGTTTTAGTCTGGCCCAAATACCTGCGAAACATCTAATCATGGATATAGTAGTGGCAGACATTCCTCCCAAGTACGGGATGCTTTTATCCAGATCTTGGGGAGCCAAACTCCAAGGGAATATCCAACTGGACATGTCATACGCCACCATTCCTGTGTTCGGTCAGACCAGAATACTCTACCGAGAATCACACATGAAATACATGATTAGCAGTCAAGATAGGCCAGATAACATTCCAATGTGTTCCTTGCGTTCCGACCTGAACTCTTTCATTATGCATATTGATGAAAACATGGAGGAAGAGTCAAAAGAAACTGAAATAAACTTTGATCCACCACATCAGTTGTCCCTAGTGCCTTATGATGAGCTAGACACTCAAAAATACCATGATCATTAACAGCTATGTCATGAAGAAAGTATGTCCCTTCTAAGGTAAGATTAGAGCAAGAAGCGCAAACCCTTATGTACTATCAAGCGAATTACTCTAACCTTAGTCAAACACCAGAAATAACTTGCGGAAATTTTTTCCGGGTAAAGGCCTTAGAAGACTTACACATCATAAACTTGTTCGGAACCCGGGAGCAAGGGAGTTTAATGTTTCTACCATACCTCAAAGATATACCATCATATAGATCATCCACTGCAAATGAAACTTTGACTATAGCCCCAGCAGCTCAAAATCTAGAAAAAATGCCTGATAAACTTCTTATGAGAAAGAATGATAGTTGCAGTCCCAGCATACCTGAGCTACTGAAATTGGCTCATATTCTGTCTTTTCATGAAGAACTTAGAAATGCTAAAATCAGAAATCTCATGCAGAATACCAATTTCTGCAGGAAAAACAAAGAAAAATGTTGTGATACTTCTTCTCCCTCAAAGAATAGCTTTGACAAAAGAAAACATAACAATCTGAAACAAACTGAAATAATCAGGGATAAAACAGCTGGTCAAAGAATCTGTTTCAATTTTAGAAATACTACTGCACTTCCCTATAACAAAAATTCTGTTTTTTCTACCTAAGACCATAATATACCAATTAAAAGTGCTTTTAATCATGTGTTTTCGCAAGATAATGTTTCAGGTCATGTTCAAAGGATTCCCTTGCAAAGTAGACAGCTTAAAGATTTTTTCCAGTTTGCGGGAGGTAGATCTAATTTCAAGATCAAAATTGCAAAACCACCCAATATCAGGAGTCTGTTCATGAAGGCCATGTTCCCAGTTTTAAATTTTTGCATTTTGCATATCTTGATGATGTCATTATCTATTTCAAGAATGACCAAGAGTACATGCATTACTTGAGGAAAATGTACAGTAAGGAAAGGAGTGGAAATCAGATATTCAAAGAGGTACAACGGGAAGAGACCGGGCTGTTCAGAGATTCTTGCATGAATCCCTGTGTCATGTTAGAGAGAGAAAACTTCCCAAATTTTTCTTTTCAGGAGTTGAGTGGGCCAAGGGTGAGAGGAGATCCTTACGAGGATAAGATGCTTAAATTCCGTCATTTCCAAGATTTCTGAGTTTGAAACACTTTTCATTCATTGTACATACCATTGTCTGAAATATTGAAAAATAGAAAAGTCAAAAACAGTAAAAGATAAAAAATTCAAAAACAGTAAAAAAAAACAGAAAAGAGGGCGAGTGAAGATAGAACAAAGGCCCCATGATCCAAAAAAAAATAGTCCTTCAGAAAGTGAGCAAGCCTAAATGCCGCTACTAGTACTTCAATGTCTTGTTCAGCTATCTAGCCTAATCATAGCTGAGCATGTTTAAATTTATTTGCTGATAAGTTAGTGAGTGCAAAAGATAGTCAACATTGTGTAAGATTGACTTATCACAGAGTTTAGATTAGGGAGAGATTCTGGTTCAACATGCCTAAAACAGAACCAAAGAGAGAAGCGAGGGATGAAAAACACATTGTACATCTTAGCCCCGCTTGTCTAGTTTTCCTTTTGTTGCAAAATAATATTTGTGTGCAGCTTGTCTTTTATGCCGCAAATGCATGACAAATCAGACTGTCTAATCCTGATTTGATCATTTTGAATTTCATGTTTTAGATTAGAGAACAAAATCCTGTCAAACTGCTTAATCTTGACAGTCGATCTAGCATAGGTAGAGTAATGAAGGAGTTCATCAGTTTAATCTAAACTCTCGGCAGATATAAGAGTAGAAATAGATAAGTTCATTTCACAAAAAGAAAAATATATATTGTCAAAAGGCTGCTAGTTCAAATGCGCCAAAGAGAAGAAAAAATGTTAGGAGAGATAGTGGGGTAGGTAGAAGTATTATTGATGTTAACCATGCTGTCACTTTTCAGAAATAACATCAAAGAAGGGTGAATTTTTGCGCCAATGGGTAAGGCACTGGTCTTCATAAGCCAAAGATCTGAATTCTGAACACCTCCTGACGAGGAGCTGCCCTCCCCAAATGGAGCCACTGTTAGTCATCAGTATTTTTCACTTGTTAGTGATGACTAGATCCATAGCTGAGTTTCTAGAAGCTGATCTCCATATGTCAATTTGTCATCTAGAAAACCCTCATAAAACTTTTTTTCGCCCTCCTACTTTTCAGCCTGCTCATGACAAGTTGAAACCCCATTTCCCAATCCTACCTAACCTCCAGCCATACTGATCTGCCCATCAGCTCTAAAAGGACAATCCAAGTCTGTTTTAAAAGCCTCCCCTAAGTTAGGAAGTGGCGCTTTAAGGAATTTTACCCTTGGCAACCATCAAAAGGCCAAAAACCTCCATCTGCTACAGACCAATCATGACAGACCTCCCACTCTGCAAATGAAATTGATCACAGCCCTAAGTCGCGCCACTTACACACCCCTAAGTCTCAGCACTGCATAGACCACAGTCTCAAGCTGATTATTAGGTGTTTCACAGTGTTTTATGGATTCTACAAAGACAGGAAATATAACTTCATCTCAGGAGAAAATTCTTGAATACACATTTAGAAGAACAACTGCTTCTCAATGTCAACATGAGCCTGAGATACATATGCAAGACAGAGAGTTACTCATCAAGAACTTGCAGCTTCCTTTCAGCATGAAAATCACAGTAAGAGAAAGACACCACTGTCACACAGACTGGTAATTTGTCATGGCCAAGAACCTCCTTCATCTACAAGCAGAGGGTTAAGGCGCCTCCTTCATCTACAAGCAGAGGGCGTTGGCCATTATTGACTTTAATGATTGCAAAAGCACAAGCTTGCTTCTTACTGGACAGTAAAACAGTGACTCTAGGTTTCTGAATATAAGTGATTATCATAACAGCGCTAGGATCTGAAGTGTGCAAGAAAAGGGAAAACAGAGTTTTGGTCTTGTAAAGGAATTCATTTGAAGTTTTCAAATCATATGAATTGTTAAAACCTTGGAGAGACATATCATTAGTGAAAACAATTCTAATCATAAGCAGCCTGCTGTTTCAACAAGACCAAATTGAAGAAAAATTGACAAGTCATGTCATTACACAGGCAGAAGAAAAGGTGGTTGTTTTTCAAGGGTGCTAACCTCCCTACTCACAGAGATATCTTTCAAATAACTTGTCATAAGTTGATCAAGCCAAATGGTGACATTTCAGTTTTCCCCTCAGCAAAGAGCAGTGCAATGAGACAGTGAAGACCTCCTTCACAGGAAACAAAAAGAGCAGCTCTCCTTGTTTCACTTTCTAACTCTCATGCATCATCCCCTGTTTTGTCTTCTACCCACAGTCAAAGAAGAAAGCTCAAAGAGACCTAGCACTTGCATCTACAGTCAAGCAAAACCTGTCACCTAATTAGATTTACATTGCAGGCAAGATTCTGGCATAATACCTAGAGAAAAAATGTGTTTGATCTAGTTTGTCTCTTACAAACAGGTATACAAGCTCATCAAGTACAAAAAGAGCTTTGGCACAGTGTTTCAGGTTCTGGAAATCATCAAAGGCAAAATCTAAATGCCATTGCTCCAAAAGAGACACTTCCTCCTCTAAGTAAGAATAGTCAAAGTTTCAAAAGACATCTTATCCACAAGTACCATCTAAGTTTTGAAAACTTTGAAAAGCATGGAAAGAAAATCAGCTGGCAAGGGCAATTTGAGTTTTATCACCAAGAGACATCACCATTGGAACTATTGATCATCATAGGCAAAGGAGTTGTTTTGATAGACTGTCAGTGTTTTAGAAAGTTCAAGGCAAAAATAATTTTTCATTATTCAATGAACAGAGATATTATATAATATGTTTTGAGCAGAGGAATGTAGTGAAAAGGGCCATGACCAACTCCAAATAAGGTCAGAAAATTTGGGCACCCGCAAGGGAAAAGAAGTCAAGAAGCACCGAAGACAAACTCGTCGAAAGCATGTTGAAAATACAAACCCTACCCTTTCAAATAACAAAGTAGTATTCCGCATTTTCTTGACAGCTTTAAAGTGGGTTACATAACAAATGTCATCAAAGTGTTAAAGACAAAGTGGCAAAAGATGGTCTGAAGGTCATCAGGGTATCATTCAAAATTAGAGTTGCTGTGTTAGATGGTCACCAAAGGGACAATGATAGCAGAAAAACATTTTTGTCGAGTCATTAATGTTATAAAAGTGGTTCATGTTGACTTGGTTTAAAAACATGAAATCCTCCGTTGCCTACACTATTTCGGAGCCCGAGCTTCATAATGTACCAAAGAAAATGTTGAAGTCCGAAGGCAACGCTTAAAGGTTTTTGGTTTGAAAACAAACACCCCATTCATTTCAGCCAACAAAGTAACCGTTGGGGTTTTTGTTGTTTCAAAAGGGTAATGTGGATTGACCAACTTCATTTATGAAATCTCCGAGCAAGAGTATCGAGTAAAGCCTCTCTGATGTCCTCAAGACCAAACAAAGATGAGGGCAGCGATTTTTTAAGAAGTCTGCCACAGTTTCTCTGCACGACACGCCTGTAAGTTTGTGCGACGCGCTCAGAAGCGTTTTTGCACTGACCGATAACGGTCGCGCGACGCGCCTGTACATGTGCGCGACGCGCCTGTACACGGCGCCCGACTATGACCCGACAAAGCCGTCCGGTTGGTTATTGGCGCGATGCTCTTCCTCTCCGCAGTGCCGCGCACCTCGTTTATGCCTCCAACCGCCTTCAAAACATTTCCAACCCGCAAACAAATATCTGGCATCGTGATTTTGGAGGTATTTGGCTCGCTTTCCTTCCAAATTCACGTTTTCAAATATTGTTTGAGAGAGAAAAATGCTGGTGGTTGAAAGAAGTGCGCATTCCACTAAAACAGTTTTGTTTTTAAGAGCCGCCGTTACTGAAAAGCTACAGCCTCTCCTACCTCATCATAGAAGCAAAACGAGCCCTGTTAACCTCTCTCAAGAAGTATGGGAATTTGACTTAGGGTATATGGTTCAAATAAGTGCAAGGAATGAAGGGGTTAGAACAAAATTGTTGAGTTTGACCTAGTTCATATATCATCATATATTTTGTGAAGCTGCCTATCAGGGTTAAGGTCAAATCAAAAGAGGGCCTGTCCTTGTTTATATTGCTACATCACCATATCTGTCAACTGGTTTTGCTGTGAAAATATCCATTGGTTGAAGCTATGCTTGAATGGTAAATACATTGCTAGAAGTGCCTATAGAGAAAACAGTGTGTTGAATTGCTACAAATTTCTCATACCACAGCATACAAAACTTTCAAAATTTGTCACCATATCGGAAAAACAGTGTTTTGGCTGTGTGGTGATCTGAGGTGTAAAATTGTTGTGAAATGCTGAATGTGTTATTAAAGGCACCTACAGGAAAGAAATTGTGCTGAACTAGAAGCTGTGCGTTTTCACCTTCATTAATCAAAGGACCATAGATCCTATACCTTCAAAGCATCAAAGGGAAAAAGTTAACCTATAGACCACAGAAGAGGCAGTTTTTTCCTGAGTTTTCCACTTGACTGTCTTGTTCTTCAAGCTTATTTTGACAAGTTGATATTCAGATGGGGTAGAGGTTTTTTCTACAAAGGATAGGGTTTCCATATTAAATTGGAGTTTTGATTGTGGGGAAGAAATAAGCTACTACAGCCTCTGTTGAAACTATAGAGCTTGTTTAAATTCTGTCACCTTGTTCCATAACAGTGAGATTGAATGTATGCCCACACTGGAGGTTGACCATGTATGTGGTATGATTTTTTTTAATGGAGTGACATACCAATAGAGGATAGTAAAGGGTAGTAAAAAAAGAGGGTTTTGTCAAAGAGCAGTTTATTGGTTGAAAGCTACAGGGAAAATTTGCTCCCATTTCTCACAGAAAAGGACATTTCTCACTGTGTATTTGTTGGACTGTCTTTTGTTCTTCGAAGTTTATTTTGATAAGTGGATATTCATATAAGAGCAAAGGTTTCTTCTACAAAGACAAAGGTGTGCATTGATAGGGGTCCTTGATTATTTTTAAAAGAGAAAACTCCTACAGCCTCTGCTTAAAACTTTTGGAGCTTGTTTGAAATCTGTTACCTTTGTTCCAGGACTGTGACAGTGACTGTCTGATTACACTAAGGGTTGATTGCATAAGACATAAGTTTGTTGAGAAATTTGCACACTAGGAAAGGCAGGTTGGTAATAATTGGAAGTCTACCTTTGGACAAATATTAAAGTGTATTTTTGACCTCCAAAACTCACAAAGACAAGGTGATTGCTTAACACTTTACACAGAAATTTCACCTCACAGTTTGTCTCCCTTTTGACTGTGTGGTCTCTTATTGAAAATCTGCTGGCTGAGATACTTTGAAAAGTGGACAGGCCATTTTCTGAAAGAGCAGGGGTTTTGTATTTGTAAGGAAACTTGTTGCAATCATCCAAATACATTGTTTCTCTATAAAAAACAGTGAATTGACACAGTTTGACTCCAAGAAGGCAGTTTATACACAGTGAGGCAGTTTGTTTCTTCAAAAGCACATTTAGGTCAAAATGCCTCCAAGGCAAGACAACAGAAGTGGCCCACATAAAAGATATGAGCCAATCTCTACAGAGGAGGTTAATGCTCATCCATCCATCCTTTTCAACTTCCATGAAGTAGGTTGTCTAGATTTCTCGCCGTAAGACATGAGGTCAAAAGCTACCATTGACACACCTATGCGCCCCGAGGTTCCGTAACAAGTATTTCCTGTACCGGCCTTGATTTCAACACGTCTCCAAGATCGTTGTCCAATCCCACCAAGATTCCATATCATGGCGAAAAATGGTTCAAACAGCTTCATCTTGACTTAGAAGATTACAAGCCTTTCATCAAGCCCGAGCATAGAGATACTTTCTACCGCTATTTTTCCTTTTTCTTATCTTCTCGACAAATGCGTTCTCTTGCGAAAGTCATAATGAAGTATTTTACTTGTGAAGGGAGGTTTACTCGAGTTTACGCCTACCATGTCCGATTATTGATGCATTTCACTAGAGCCAGGCAACTAAATCTCCCTTACTTTTTATTCAAGAGCATCGAGAAGATAGCATCCACGGTCCAGAAGAAGGCCCCACCTCTGCAAATACCTTCCCTTTTCCATCATTCTCTGATCAAAATTATCGTCCTACATCAGCTAGAGAAGAAAGAAGTTCCATGGGATGTATTCATCAGTCACCCAGATTTCTCTACTGTTCCTCCTGTCCATATATCTCCCACTCAGCCTATTCATCTCCCTATACCTTTGTCCAGCAGGCCTACTCCTAGAAGGCTCAAAATTACCACAGAACAGTCAGGACAGCAGGAAGAAGGAGAGGGAAGTAGACAGCAAGAAGAGAAAGGTCATGAGCAAGAGGAAAGGGATGAAGAGCAGCAAACAGAAGATGAGGAACAGCAACAGGACAATGTTGAAGGTCAGCAGCAAACAGAAGATGATGAACAGCAGGTACAAGAGGAAGAGAAGCAGCTTGTTATTGGAGGACAGGAACAGCAGCTTGGGCAAGAAATTGAGCAACAGCTTGAGCCACAAAATGAACAGGAAATCCAAGCACAGCAGCAGCTTTATTTTGGTGAAAAAGGGCAGCAGGTTGAAACACAAATTGAACCAGGCATTGAAGTAGAACAGCAAATTGATGTTGGCGAACAGGGGCAAAAAATTGAGCAGCAAGAAGAAGACACACAACAGCCACAAGGAGAGCAACAGTTTCAAGAAGATGTCAAGGGTAAAGCAGTTGTGTCTCCTCCTCCCAAAAGAACAAAGCTCAGCACAACAAGGAAGAAAGGGCCTAAGGCTGCTACTCCAAAAGTGACAAAAGTTGTCCCTAGCAAAAGAAAATCGCCCAAGAGGTCACCCACTAGCATGCCAAGAAGGAAAAGTGCAAGATTGGCCTTCAAAGGGAAAAGCAAGGTTGGAGAAAGTGAAAAACATGGAGGTGCATTGGCTGTCATCCCAATCCAAAGTGATGACAACGATAATGAAGCCTGCATTCTTGAAAACCTCTTAATCCATAGAGAGGGGCAAATTGAGGCATTAGAGAATGATCTTCAACGGGCAAGGAACTTCAACCATTTCTTGGAGATCCAAAATAAACAGATGAATGTTCACACAACAGTTCATGAGGCACGAGCTATCAAATACAAGAATGAGGCAGCTAAGGTGCAAATGAGGATAAAGGAGCTCATTGGTGATTTTGATGAGGAAGAAGAGGGAGACCAGCCTAGGCGGAAGAGGCCTAGAACCATAGGGCTTAGAAGAGCCCTGGAAAAGAAAAGGGAAGAAGAACAAGCCCATCTCCAAGCCTTTCCCCTCACTGCCCTACTTGAGCAAGAAATTGAAGAAAACAAAGAGGCATGGTTAGAAAGAGCCAACAAACACTTGGAGATGAAGCTTGAAAGAGAAAATAGAGATCTGGAGATGCAAAGGAAGAGGACACATCACTTTCAAAAGTTGAATCAGTTTGCCCGGCACAAACTAAAGGTAGCCCAAGAGAAAATGAAGAAGGCAAAGGGGAAGCGCCCGACACAGAAGGAGGAGAAAGGCATATCAGCACTTGATATTTTGGCCTCAGCTTCAGAGCATGTTTCTAGGGACCCTTGAGGGTCATGCGTGCCAATTTTGGGCCCATTTCGACAACTTTTTGTTTTTTGGCATTTTTTGAGTTTTTGGTCGAAAACTCATAATTTCGCCATTTCAGTTTGAGGATTTTTCAAGCAAGGAGGATGATACCAGTTGATGCCATAATTTCATGATCAGGTCCTCAGTGATTTTCAGAGCATTTGGAGATCATTCGCCCCCTCAAAATGGCGAAAAATGCTCACTTTTTGCACATTCTGCCCGACATATCAGCAGTCTGCAATTTCCTGGCTTTTTACACACAGGTACAGATTTGGAAGACTTCTAGGCATCAGATTGAGGTGATTTCAGTTGTGCCGGAAAGTAGACACAGAGAGCTTTTCAACGGGCCATCATCAGCCTCATTTCAACACCAGGAAGGCTGCCAAATGTTTCCGGCAAGTCAGGGGACCTTTTTCTGATATAAATTTGAAGTATTTTTGTAATTTTTGAACCTCAAAAATCTGCTTTTTCCAAATGTGCGTTTAGCTATTTTTGCACTTGGAAAATGATGCAAAGTCAATATAATTTCCCTTTTTAGCATTTTTTTAGATATTTTATGGGATATTTTGTGTCTTGGGCTTTGCAAAGCCTCAAGGACAAGTTTAGATATTTTGATTAGGCCAATGGGATAGCTAGTTGCACCATGAGGTTTTCCTCACTTGAGCCTATTTAGTCCACAAGGCTTCATTGTAAAACAAGGCTGAAATTGAGAGAAGAATCAATATATTGGTCATATGAGCTTTGAAGAACATACTTGTGTTATGATTTTGGACTGCCTCTTGGATGCTTTTGATGAATGATGAAGGATTGTTGATGGATTCCATGACATGGTAGAATGGTATAGTGTTTCTTGCTTTGTTGTTGTCTTCTAGTTTTCATTCATGATACATGCTTCTTGATGCTATAGATCAGTAGATATTAAGTTTGAGATATGCCCATGGAGTCACCTCAAAATTCCTGAATCTTCATAGCTTTTATGTTTTCTTCTTCCTTAGTTGCACTAAAGAATTCTTAACTGCTCTTTCGTAACTTAAGGATATTGTTGCTAGTTTTATTCATAAGTTCTATGCATGTTGAGTAGGATGTATGGTGTGCCCTGCTTACCTATGATTGTCCATAGTTCTGTCGATGAAACTATCTCTTTGACTAATTAAGATTATCATTTTGTTTGAACCAAGGAGGCCTAGTCCCGATCTAGCCCTTTGCCTAAAAACTATGAAAGCTTGTTTGTCAAAGTGCCCAATAACTTAAAGACTATGTTTAGGCATTCCGGCATAGTGTTTTGAGTTGTTAGTCTGTCTTATGTGCTTTCCCCAAATTCTGATAGCCATTTCCCAAAGTTAGAGGGTCTTATACTTCTATGCATGGCTTGAATGTTTGATTTCTATGTATTAATTAGCTCATAGTTATATTTAGCATGATTAATGGCTTGCTATAACATGTTTATGTCTGCTATCAACTAGTTACATTTGAAATCCCTCGTCTTTCACAAAATTGATGTCCATTTACTCCATTTTTCCCAAAGATCCTTTCTACCTTGAATCAAATCGGCCCTACAGCAACCTTATATCATCATCTGATAGCTTCCTTGACCTTTTGACCCTATAGCCCAGTTGATCTAACTTCTTGTTATCCATTTTATATCTTTTATCAGTTTTATCCCTCACAAACTTAAAAAACCAAAAAAATCAAAAACTCACTTCATAACTAGCCTAATATCAGAACACCATAAGCAAACACACCGATATATTTTACATATAATAGAGAGAGCCCTCTCTGAATCCAGGAAGGCTAGATCCTCGGGCTCCAAAGCTTGGTTTGATGTTACATCGTCATTTGGCTCACCAATCGGCCAAATCACGGGACCCTAACAGAAGCTCAGTCAGAGTATCAGCCAGATCAAGATCCTGAAGGACTGTTCTCCCGACAACCCTCTTTGCTGGCACATCTTCTTTGCGCTCCGTTTCCACTACTGGTTGAACGAGACCAACATCTTCATTACATAAAACATTTAATTAAGTCTTGGAAAGAAATCAAAACAAAAAAAAATTGTATAAACCTTAGGAAAATAAAAAAATATGGTCAAAAAATTCTTACCTATTGCACCCCACTGAGCGCCTTCTGGTAGTGCTAAATCTGGATCTCCTCGAAAATCGATGCCTGTGTATGCATACTCATCGATGGTGACAATCTGTCACCAGAACTAGGCAAATAATGTAGTATAGAACACAACAGTCAATTGGCTAGCATGCCTACCCATGAGTTCTACCCATCTCTGCATCCAAGGATCTCTGGGACTAGCTATATCCAGTGTCACATGTTGTGGCTACATCAGTGGAGTCCGTTCCAAGGTGAAGGATATAAGGATAGAACCATAATTGAAATTCTTCTTCCTTCCTCCCTTTGCTTTGTTTAGTTGTTCCTTTATATGAGATAGAACAACTTCAGACCAGTTGAAGATTGTTGGCTCGACACACTCTAGCACATACTGCATATATGATCTGTTCGCTACATGTATTGTAACGGTGTTGCTAAGTTTAGCGATTGTGAAAATGATAGTTCTCAAAGGCAAATCTCTAATATCATAGATGTTTATTTTTCCATATTTGCTAGGTTCTGCCCCTGGATATCAATACTACAGAATATAATCCCTCTCTGTCTCTCCTCCAACAATAGACCTTATGAGAGAAATGGGCAAACCTCTCCTTGACAAACTTGTGAGAAAATACACATCCTCAACTGTTATGGGAACCACTTGGTTCTTAATATGAAATGCCTCTATCGCTGGATCCCATGCTCGAACTAAGAACTCCAAGAGTTCTATTTTTTTCCTCATCCCGGACAATTTGAAGTACTTAAATAATCCACAATCTCTTA